>CM055100.1:21818247-22418247 GCA_029204225.1 Diphasiastrum complanatum
GAGCAAGCGAGAGCCGGTGACAGGCTGTGAGAGGCTGTTTGAGAGCCAGGGTGCTGTGAGAGGGTGTTCAAGGATCAGGGTGCTGTGAGGAGAAGGTCGATCGAGATGGCTGAGCGAATACCACCGAAGCCCGAGGGCGAAGCCAGGAGAAAGCTTGAGGAAGATATCCGAAGGCACAACGAGAGGCATCGGAAGCAAGAGGCAGATATCCGAGAGATGCTGCGACAGACTCGACAGAGAAATCCGGAACCGGAGCCACCCGCCCCCGCTGTGGATCCTGTCCCCGCTGTCGAGCTGGATCTGGATGAGCAGATCGGAATGAATTTCACACGACGGCAGCTCATCATGGTCAGGGAAAGGGCGGCCAGACGTCGCGGGCTAACCGGGAGGCAGAGCAAGAGCGACAAAACAATGCACCAGACGAGGGCGAGGAGTCGGTGGAGGATCAGTGAGGGATGTTTAGAATAGATGAGGTCCACCCGTATGTGGCGGACTGTTGCTATGTAGTTTTCGGCAGTTTATGGTGCAGCAAATAACTAGATGGCTGCTTAAAAAAATGACAGTATATGTGATGTTATCCTGATACAACGGTTGAATATATACATAGTTGTTTTTTGTGCAACGCGAGCCTGGTCATGTAAGATGCAATGTTTGTAATTTTTTTAAATGCAGATGTATTACATGTGTTTATTCAATGTCGTTTGGGGTGTAGGGGTAATTGCTGTGCTCATGATGTAGGTGCAGATATGTGAAGCTAGCATTCACTTCAAACGAAATTAAATGAAAATAGGATTCACACACGCACATAGAATTCTTCAACATAAAATAAAGCATCACATGTACAGAGCGACATACGCACAATGTGCAGCAAATAATGTAGGCCAAACACTGTATATAATGTGAAAAATCATCTGAGTACAATGGTAGACCGACTGCTAGAGACAAACTACTGAAACTAAAACAATAGAGCCACAATCAATGCTCTGGCTCTGACTCAGACGAATGCTCTGGAGACAACTCAGGGCCCCGAGCTGACTCTCGCAGCCGATATCTCTGCCTGTCTGGAACTGGCATGGGCTGTGTATCCGAGGGGGAAGACTCGTCATCCTCATCCTCCCAATCAGCCTCCGCATCAGCCCCCAAGCAGGCCAAACCAACAACACCTGCTCCAACTGGCTGTGATACTGCACCTCTACCTGTACCTGGAGCCCTGCATGGTCGTCCTCTCCTCCCTGGCAGTTTCTGTGCCTTGCCTTTCTTGTTCGGTGCACCCTTGGGCCTGCCTGGTCTCTTGCGGACAAGAGGAGCTGTCAATGCCTCGTCACCCCCATGCAAATCACCTGGCTGGCTAGGCTCGGCCCAAGCTGAGGCCGGCTGGGATAGGGAAGCAAAAGAGGGAACTCCCTGTGCAATTGAGCGAGGAGGATGAGCTCGTGGAGTGTGTGCCCGTGGGGCTGCTGCAGGTGGAGGAACTGGCTGTGCAGGAGGCGAGTACAGTGGCGATATGTACTGAAAGGGACGCTGTGGTGGCCGGTACTGGTACATCCTGGGTGCTGCCAAAGGAGGAGGATGTGACGTGGGTGCTGCCACTGGAGGAGCCACTGTGGATGTGGGCGCTGCAAGAGAAAACCTGGGCACAGATGGTGGCCTGCCATGGAGACCTGGTGCTGCAGAAGTGGACGGCGATGGAGGGGATGCAGGCCTAAATGGCATCGGTGGCACTGGAGGAGCTGTGCGACGCACATACACCCTCTGAGGAGCTGGAGGAACTATAGGCACCTCATGCGGCTGCTCTGGCTGGGACTCTGTGTGTGGCATGCTGGCAAGAGATGATGGGGGCGCCCTGACACTCGGCATCTGCTGGGCCTCTGAATCCAATGTGGCAACCAAGTCGGCCAGCTGGGCATCCGAATACAAATGCTCTGGGCTCTGGGACTCATCCTGTGCACCAGCCTCTAAATCATCCTGTGCACCGACCTCTGAATCATCTTGTGCACCAACCCCTGAATCAACCCAAGCCTCATCCCGTGCCTCATCATGTGCACCCTGTAGACCCTGCATGGCCTCCCAATCTGTGCAATGAAAGTCATCAGGTGCCTCCTCTGGTGTGCTGTCGTAGTAACGGCCATGACTCTGTGCTGCACGCATCCAAACATCTGTGGGACCAGCATCTAAACCACTCTGCCCTCTATCAAGAGCCTCCTCCATCATGTCGACATAGGTAGGTATGCCACTGCCCCCCCTGTGTGCCCTGCCTGTCTACCGGTATAACCTGTGCCATGTGTCCCACCTCTGCCACGTGATGCACCTGTGACCCCTGCCCGTGGCGTGTGCCCTGCACCTGTATAATCTGCCTCATCCCTCTCTGGTCTGGCAAACACAACCCGAATGGGCTCATCCTCATCATGCTCATCCTCTGACACTGGCTCATCTGCCTCATACAATGGGGGCTCTCTGTGCTCAAGCCCAAGCTCTCTCTCTCTCTCATCTCGGCAAGCTCCCTCTCTCTCTCTGCCATCAACTGTGTGCCCAGGTCATCTGCAGGCATGGGATGGGTGCTGTCCGTAGGCAAGTCAACCTGGCGCTCCAAATCAGATATCTTCGTCTGCAAGGTTTAAAATTTGCATGTCAGAGAGACAACTTTTTCAAGAAATGAAACCAACATACCAGGAGTCAACCAACATGCTATGAAAGATTAGCTTATCACCTGCAATGCGCTCGTAATGGTCGGAAGCCTCCTGACGAGACTCGCGTTGGTGCTACAGAACACCAACCGCTCCAACTGACTCACTGACAACCGGTTTCTTCTCCTCGTGTGAATCAGTGCCCATGTGCTCCAATTACGCTCACACACAGAGGCAGCACAGTCCTGTGGTGCGTGCATTGAAATACTTCAGCACATTGTGGCAAAGGTGAAACTTCAACGAAACACAAAAAATGGAGGATAAAATGAGATGCATACCTGAGAAAGGACACGCAGTGCAAGACGCTGTATAGATGGGTATGTGCTACCGAACATGGTCCACCAGGTAATGGGTAGCTGCCTCCTCTCTGGATCCTGGGCAGCCGGGTGGCCGAATGTGCCCATGCCGAAACGAAATGCAGCGAGCTCCTCCATGAGCCTGATAGGATCCAAACCTATGTGTGGACCCACCCTGTGAATGTACTGAAGCCAATCGGCCTCGAGCTCCATGTCTGCGATCTGTGTCGGAGAGAGGAAGAGGGGATGCAGCATGTGTGCAACGCTATGGATACTCCTGTGGAAGTAGTTCCATCGCGTCTCCCATATGAACTTCAGCTCTGTCATCCTGCAGGTGAGGGGCAAAAAAAACTCAAAAACACTTGTTTTTTGGTTTTTTTAGAATTCAACATGGTGTTGACATGTGTCATATAATTAATCCCATAAACAAAATGGGCATATGACCACCAGGATAAGTATAAATAAATGCTCTCCCCCTTAATAATTCACTTAATTTTCAAAGTCGTAGACTTCTTGTTTGTATTCAAGCTTGCAAATTTCGAATGATCAGCTTTCAAAAACATGGCATGTTCAATGTTCATTTTTATGTTTATGTTCACCTCTATGTGTTCAAGTTTATGTTTATGTTTACTTTTTTTTTCGGTTTTAGTTGTCTTTTTAAAATTCCCTAGCGCGCGATGATTCAGTAGCATGTCGTTTTTTTTGTCTATATGGTAATTTAAAATACGCTGCTAAACCTCCCGTCGTAGCGGGAGGTCCACCAGCCATAATCTTTTTTTTGGTTTACTTGTTGGCTGATTCTAACGAATCCCCAAGATACTCAGCTAGAGCTACCCATGAGCACCTCTCACCTTAGACCGAGGAGGTCTTTGAGAAGATGAGACGAACGAAGACTAAGAGTCGAGTATGAGAGTCGAGAAGTACTACTTAAGAATGACAAGCAAAAACATTGATTCCCCGGCAACGGTGACAAATGCTCACAGATTTTCCTCATTGAGAATCTGTGAAGCGATTGGTTTTTTGTTTCTTACTCTGGTTACAAGATGTTTCTGCCCATTACCAGGCGTTTAGGCAATCTTGATGTGTTCTTAATACATTGCCAGATTCGGCAAAGGATTCGGTTTCTGTTGTAGTATGTTTAATCCAGCTTGTCAATGGATTACTCAGTTCACGTTCATTCCAGAAGCACTCACAAAAAATCAAGAACTATGCAAGCCTAGAACGTTCAAAGCATGCATCGCAGATGAACTCCATTCAGTTCTTACTTCTAACTATTGTAAATGATTGGAAACAATCAAGATTCTCAGATTAATCTGACAGATCAACAAAAATGAAAGAAACAAGAAACAAGAAATTATCTAACAAGCAATCAAGAGCAAGGATCAAGAAATAACCATTTCAAGATTCTTGGGCTTCTCAAGAACATCAAGAACTGGACTGTTAGGAAATATACAAGATCTACACTACAAATCCAATCTATTTAGTTTATTTGAAGCTTGTTTCAAATCAAGAACAAAAAAGCAAGAATCTAATCCACTCTACTTCCACAAACATAATGAAAACAAGAAATCTATTCTAATTTCACAACTACATTAAGGAAGGAAAGCAAGATCATGAAAGCTTCACTCAAGACCCACTAGTCTCCATATCAGGTCCTCAACCATGGCTTGTACCTATAACAAGATGCCCTAAAGTCCAAGCATATCCAACTGTCCAATAAGTCGTGAAAGCTAATCCCCATCAATTCCCTATGCTCCAAGCACAAGAGTCTACCAAGGACTCAATATATGAATGTACACAAACCTCACCATAGGTTATATCTGAGTAGCTCACCTATCTCCCAGAGATACTGATGATAATTTGCCTTCCTACATCCCATGTAGGCTCAACTTTCCATGCTTGACATTGCCAACTCTGATTTGACCAGTACATAGGCCTCCCACCAAGGAGCCTATCTCCCCACACATGATGCACTAGTTGAAGATCATCATCCATACATCAAATGACATATCATACCTGAGCAACTATAGCATCTCCTTGAGTGCCACCCCAATGGACTCATCATCCACATACTATGCTCACCTGATGTCTTTGATCCTGGTCACCATCCTACTAGACAAGCTGAACTCCAAAGCATCACTTGCTCCACTTGGTTCCTAGCATCTGCTCGCTCTCCCTGGCTATGTGCCACCCAATACCATGCCATCGCAAGCCTATCCGTAAGTCCTTGCTCATGGGATCCCGAGACCACTGTATCCCTGATTGTACTGAGTTATATGGCTTTGAGTGACTTCCTCTAGACTTATTCTTGATCTCACCACTTGAAAATCTACACCATGGAAATTCCAACACCTATGCCAAGCCTAGACTCCTGCAAATACAACCAAATGAATGAAAGCTATAGATACTTATCCACGCCCGTGATGGTAGATGCCTCCCCATCAATGCCAATGCAAATGACTGGCCCCCTGCTATAATGCCATCATGTACTCCCAAATGAGCACAACATGAAGTCCTCGCCATCAGTGTCCCCTCTAATAGATTGCTAGCAAAACACTCACCATAGTGTTTGCCCTCCGATCACACCTTGTGCGATCTCCATCAGCTCTCCAACCTAGAGCTAGATTCAAAGCTTCATGCTTTGCCCATTTGTGTTTGCAGCTTTCTAATTCCATCATGGATCCCACCTGTAAGTCATGTCAATCAAATGACTCAAGTCCATGCTCATAATCAATCTCCTCTAATACAACATGGTTGTCCACATCTATCTACAGCCCGCAGCACCCTACCATTGCACCTTGCCTCAAGATTTAACAGTTCAAAAAACCGCTTTCAAGTGAGAGAGAATCAAGGTTTTTACCCTGAAAACCCTAGCCTACAAATAGAGAGATATATCATGGGCTCTACTTAGTATTTTCTGAGCTTCAACTTGCAGATTTTTGCTCCACAGACGTCGCCCTACCTCTGCCTTTCCAATGCAATTTATGACCTGGAAATTGGTGCAGTATTGACGTCAAACAACTTGATTTTCTAAGAAATCTGTCAATCACCCCTTGAAACTATAAATATCTAAAATTTTCTCATTTTTCCACCCAATTGATCCCTGTAAATTGTATGGCTCTCCATCACTGCTCTTTGCGTTCTCATGCAAGCCCCGTTGCGCCCTCCTTGGAACTCTCATATTTTGAGGATGATCCTCAAGATCTTCCTCTCTTTGATGCTCCTCCTCAATGCTACTAAGATCACACTTTGACAAGATATCCACTTGAGTGATCTCCTCCTTTGCCAAGTTCACATTCTCAAAAGCAATATTAGATTCCAATTTAAACAATCTTCCATGTTTAATTTCCTTTGTAATGCAAACATTCTTGAAAATGGAGCAACACCATGCTGAAAGTGGACATCCAAACCACATTCCAAAAGTTGACCAACACTTAGCATATTCTTGGTGATTGATGGTACATAAAGAACATTTTCTAGATCCATACTTTTTGAGGATTCTAGACACAAAGAAATGGTACCAACACCATTTATCCTACACTCTTCATCACTTGCGATAAAAAAAAACTTTTTAGCATCATTGAATCAATGTAAAGTTGAGAAAAAGTCCTTTTTACAAGTCATGTGGGAGCTTGCCCCACTATCAATCCACTGAGTGTCTCTTAAATTGTCATTGCTTGTCGTAATATACCAAAAAAGAATTGCTAGATATGTGTAGTATTTATGTCATTCCCCAAGGAGATCGCAATTAAAAGTTGTTAAATTGGTAATGTCCTAACTTACTTCGAACAAAATGGAGGCGGATGTTAATCTGGTTGTCAACAGACATTTTATAAGTAATCAGTATTACTTGTATTTGTGGAGTGTGTTGATAAATGAATTCCAAACAACAATCTTTCTCTATCGAACCGAATGAAAAGCATTCTACATGTAAATTGATATCAGAGTAACTCGAATGAATTACACTCTGGCTGATTAAGTTGTCAGCAGGGATCTGCGTTATGTTCGATGTAGACACGTATGAACAGACAAAAAGTTAATCTTATTCTTGAACTAATGTGTTCTAGACAAAAGTCCTCAACAACTAAAGTCCAGTCATGGTTAAAGAACTCAAGTAGTTCACGAATATGTTAGAAACAATCATCTTCATTACTAACACAAATACAAATCAATAACTCAGTTCCTCAGGCAGTGACTAGCATTTCACAAACATACATACTTCTCTTATCAGCAACTGTGAAATATTGCACCAAGGGATATTTCACTCAAATGTCGAACACAATATTCACACAGCCAGGTAAATTAGTTTAAAGACAGTTTGTTAATTCAACTTTATGGAAACACAACAAATGACTGTAATAAAATATCGTACTATTTGACTAAAGAATGATTTAAGTAATGTGTACAAGATTGCTAGTAGACCCGAAATCACTCACACTCAACAGTGCGGAGAACAGAAATTAGAAAATATAACCTTTGTTGCTCTATTCACTTCTCCAATCTCAAAAATACAATTACTCTCTTTCTTTCTCGGTGGTGTGAGAATGAAGAGTGTTTGCATTTATAGCCTACGGAGCACACCACTTGAAATTTCTGGTGCATCGCTCCATTTACAAATTCTAGTTAATGTATAAGTTACAAGTAAATTGTACAATTGATGGTTTAGTGTGACCTTACGAATCTCGTCACTTTGTATTCCAAGCGTCGTTTCATTTCAGGAGGTCTTATCCTTAAATAAAAGACAGGGCCTTAGCAATTACATCCGAAAAATGATATAGGCCTCTTCATAATATATAGTTGTCCAGCGCATGGCATCATTTCCAAGTATATATTGCCATTTTTGAGTAAATAAATAAATATGTGGTATCACATATCCCCCTCCTCAAATGTGAAATGTCCTCGTGAACAGAAAGTTCTCGTTTCGAGAATTATTCATTCCTTAGAAAGAATAGTTTTGTGTTGAGGATCTTCGTTAGATCACATGTAGAGATACTTTTTCATTAGTTGAGTTGATGACCTTCACTTCATATTTCAGAATCAAATACTGATTCAAAATATATTTCAGCGACATAGAATAAGCATCATCTCATATAAAACTCAGCATCACATAATTTGCAATGCGATATAAAAGAAAAAGACTTCATGTATTAAGCTCTTCATGTAACTGCTGTGCCATCTCCAAATTGCTTTGGCACTCGAGCATCAATACATCTTCTCTTGCTCTGGTATATCTCCCGATAGGTAAGTTGCCATAGGGCGACAATCTTACAGGGAGTAGAGAACCATCAAAAAGTTCTTGAACTAATGGGAAATCTTCTTCAGAATTTTTCCTAAGTGAAATCTGTTTGAATAAAGTAGAGGAGAATTGGATAAATTTACACTTTACAAATAAGTTTTGAACAAAAAATATCTCTATTTACAAATAGATCTCTATTCAATCAATTTTTCTATATATTCTTTATCAAGATTAGGAACTGATAAGGGAACAACTTCTTCTATAATCTCGCCTTCCTCTATTTCAGGAAGGGCCTCTATGCCTTTTAAGGCAAGAGGACTCTCTGTTATAATATCACCTTCCTCTGTATTAGGAAAGACTTCTAATCCTTTTTGATCATATATAATAAAATCTGCATCCTGAGCAACCTGAAAGGCTGTTAAGGCAGGAGCACCTTGCTTTTGAGGGCCCTCGATCTCAGGTGGAACGTTTACACCGTTCTGAGCATAGGTTCTGATAAACTCTTGCCGAAATCTATATACATCGTCAACAGTATATGGCTCAAGAGTGAACTGTCACTACAACACACGAGAATCAACAAATTACAAACAATGATATTAAAGAAGTATGAATAAGAATGAAAGGAACTACAAATGAACAGAATATTACCTTTTCAATATCTACATCCACTTGTAAATTATACCACTCAAAAAAAGGCTTTGTATTGTATAGGACAAACCATGCACAACTAAAAATGTCCTTTTGTTGTACACACTGCATATATTGAATGAAAATTAGCAACATTATGACAACAAATTTATTTGTGCTATGATGATAGATTTGAACTAAAAAAAGAATACATGCATATCAGAGATAAATTGAATATACCTTGAGAGATCTAATGGTTATCTCTCCAATTGAGGTTGCCGTTCCTGAACGACATCATGAAGTAGAGAATCAAATTCTCTCTGTGTATTTGCAGCTGAGTTTAATTTTACACATAGAAAATTTGATACTCCCTCCTTATTTATCTTTATAGAAATAATGTTCAGGCTCCAATGCCGACTGCAACAACCCAAATAGAAATATCGATAAATCCATACTTATTAAAGCAATCCTTACTTATTAAAGCAATGCCGCATGCAACAATCCAGATTAAAGCGACAAAAACAAAAGAGCAATCCTTATTTATTTTCATATGGAATCAAATAAAATTTAGCCATAGGACTGCATTCGATAAAATATATAGCCTTCTCAAAATCGGCTTCTTTTGCCTTTATCGCTCCTATGAAAAATGGACTAACAACAAAAACTATGCCATGGGAATCGGAAATAATACTATTCTACGAAAATGATCCTCTGGCTTCTACTATTATATTTGAATTTTTTGATGTTTTATCTTTCAGCTCGACACAAAATTTGGGACCTAATCTAAAGCTTTTACGTGAATCTAGAAGAAAAGAATCAAAATAATTGTCAAGAAGATCAATTTTATTAGCTAGGTAGGCCTCGAATTGGTTATAATGGTCAGAATCAAAATAAACTTGGGCAAGATCGTATGGAATTCTAACAAAAGTTTATGTACAGGAGCAGAAAGAGAAGTAGATACAATATTTACATATTTCTCTGTTATTCTGTCGAGCTCCTCTTGGGTAATCAACACTTTTGGTGAAGAAACCTGCTGAGGAGCTAGACGAATAACAGGAGGAGGAAGGAGTGATGATTCTCTATCTGAATCAGATTCTCCAACATCTGACTCAAAGTTCAGGACCATCTGGGGTCTCTTGGCAGGAATAACTCTAGGAGGAAGGGAAGCAGGTGGCCTTCGAGATCCAGTTTTTTTGGGGACAGGCTGCTTCCTTTTCCTCCTAGAGGTAGTCGACAAGTTGGTTTTATCCAAAGGCAAGTTTCTGGAGATGCTGGCGTGATTAACATGCAGACCAGAAAAACGGTCCCGAAGTCTTCTGAGAATGACGAAATCTTTTGGCATGATGGTGACACGCTTACCATGCACTGCCAAAAGACAAGTATTCTCAAAAAAATGGGACAAAAAATGCTCTACAACACCTTGTAAGGCCTGCATGGCTGTCACGACAAAACGAACATTTAGGGCCAAGTGACAGAGTGACATTCCTGATAGATCGGCTGAAAGGAACTCTAGGGATCAACAGTTCAATTGATCTCTGGAGTTTTCTATTTTCCCCCAGCCAGACTTGCTTCCTGCCATGTCTATTGCAAGTACCAGGGGAAACACTAACATGGGATGACTGTACAATGGTTATGGCATGGGCAGTGGATTTGGTCTTGGCCATCATTCTCAAAAAACAAAAATTAAAAAAAAAAAGGTTTGAACAAAAGCACAGGGAATGAAAACAAAAATTTGCGATCAGAGGGCACTTGAGATTGATACCAGAACTGAATATTAGTTTTCAGCGCAAGATATACACAGAATATTTTCAAAAAGGGGATGTGCGCTCGAAAGCGATATTGGAATAATAGCGGTATTGGTCTCGCGCACTGTGAGAAGGTAGACGATTAAGCGGTGAGAGGGCGCACTTGAGAACGATATTGGGAGCGAAAACCAAAAATTATGCAAAAAAAAATGAAATTTTTGAGGACACATATACGAAATTTTTGCACGTGTCAAAAAATGGCTGATGACATGTGTCGTCATCTAATTGGTCCACGTGGAATGTCCGTACTGACAATGATGACTCAATTATGAGGCCACGTGGGTTGGGACACATGCACGGATCCTTTTTCAACACGTGTCATTCTCGCACATGACAGATGTCAGATCAATCATTGTCTGTACGGCGGATTCTTTCTAACCAATCATATGTCGACACGTGTTCTTTTGTAACTCCTCCACACGTGCGAATTTTTTTTATAAATAGGTCATTTTTATTTCGGATTTTCACGCAAATTTTTGATTTCTTGGCCGGATATCGATTTCAAGTGCGTCATTTGTACTGATTACCCTCCGTTGACTTACTTGCATCTGGAACCGATACTGGCTCGTCCGGTATCGCATTCAAGCACGCCATTTTTTTTTTCTTTGTTCACGTGTTTGGATCCAATACCCTAATTTCTAATATCTCTTTTGAGCGCACATTGCCTTGAGGTTCTTGTCTGACCTACAGTTTGCACCTGAGAGCGATATTTGGAATTTTACTTCTGTAGTTTTTGTTTAAAATGTCTAATTTTGATTCTAGTTTTTTTTTTTTTTTCATGATTTTGGTATTAGTGATAATTTGGAGTATTTCAAATCTCTTTTTTCTTCTTTTCTTTTTATTCTTTCTTCTATTACTGAGGGTCTTGGTGTGGAGGCATTTTTTGAGATATATCTCAGATTTAAGTCTCTGCTCAATACTCCGTTATTCAGATCTCAGAATAAAGACATGATTCATTATCAAGACCTGGTGGCACTCGACAAGCATAACTATAAAGCTAACATTGACAGAATGTTCACCAAGTTACATAATGATTTCAAGTCAGTAGATGAGTGCCCAATTCACAATAAAAAATCTAGCTTTGTTAATTTTCAGTCTGCATTTGTTTTTTTTCTTTTGTTAAATATTTTTGATGATTCGGAAGCTGGCCCTTCCACTTATGAAGCTTTTTCTTCCAGTGGTACAAAGTCTGAAAAGTCAAAGATTGTAGATATAGATACTTTTTTTATTAATACGAATGTTAATTTAGATGATTGTTCAGATTTTGATCCTGCTCGAAATAGGACATCATTTATAGGACCTAGAACACCCACTACCCTTTCTTCTTCTGATAAATCTTTGATCACTTTGCCTACTTATAATATAGATAATAACTCTTTTTTTGACAATATCAGATATATCAAATCTTTTTTATTTCACTGAAGCTGAGACTCTTTGCATTTTGAGTAAAGAGCTTGATGAATTTTCAGATATAATTGATTTTGATGCTGATCATCTTCTCCGTAGTGTTGACGATGTACATAATGATAAGTTTTATTCAGAGAAAGATTGCTTGAAAATGGCTATGAAGGAAATGCGCAACAAAGACAAAGCCGAATGTGTAAGTTTTTGTATTTTATCATGTACTAGTAGATTCGTTATGTCAAATTATATACTGGAGCTTACTTTATTTTTTTTCATTTCAGAAAACATTTTTCCTTGATGATTTTGCAATTCGTCGAGGAGGGCAGAGATCTTCTGCTGGAGAATTTTCAAGAGATCATGCATTGGGACACTATTTGAAGTTCTTCAAAAATAATGAGATAGGTGTTGTCCATTCAAAGTTTCATCAATTATGATTATGGAAATCAGCATTTTCTTGGAGGACATAATTTTAATAAAGTGCATAAAATAATTTTTGTAAAGAAAACCATTGTGGTTAAAATTTTAGGATATGGACCAGTGAATTCCATGCTCAGATCATTTCATTTTGCATTGTATGCTGCTTACGTTGATCTGAGTAAGCATGAAAACTATGAGCTGTTGGATCCATACGAAAGAAGGAAATTGTTGCATGATTCTAAGTTGCAACTTTCATTAGAGAAAGTATCGGAAGCAAAGTAGATACTATTGAATTGTACTTTGTAAATATTTTCATTTAATATACAAAATTTTATTGTGTATCTATTGCCTATTGGCTTGTATAAATTTGCATGCTTTTTGAAATTTTTTATAATCCATCGATTTTGTATTATGACGAATTTGGATTTTTCTGTAAAACCATTGGAAAAGTTGCAGTATAGAGTCCTGCCATGTTGTGTACTTTTATGAAATGCCACTCTTGCTTGCCAATGAGATTTTTTCATTCCTTGCGATGACCATATGCTAAGACTTTCACTAGTTCTTGCAAAGAATGTCGAATGATATTGTAATATGTGCTGCATGTCATAAAAACATAATCTAAATCAGTACCAAAAATATCTAATTTAATTGCACATATTTGTCTATAGTAGTGTAACATCAAAATGTTACCATATAATGTGTTATATAATCAACACCCCATGCACTTTGAACTGCATCCACATATTCACTGGTTGTTTTCTGTATCATTTGTACATCATTATTTAAAATTTTATCTTTTCTCAAGTATTTCACCATGTTGTCTAATTTTTTCCAAACTACTTTGTCTATACGAGTAGAATCTTCTTCTTCAAAATCTTGAGTTGCTGCAATAATTTCTTTCCAAACCGTGTATTGAACCTTGGATTGTTTGCCAGAATAATTTGAGTTTGATGTGACTAAATTAAGGTGCATTCATTTACATGGAAAGTAGTGCGGTCAGATGGATAAAGAAGTTAGAAAATGATATTATAACTACTTTATAGTTATTTTTCTCTACCCTACATGGCATTTCTTATAGGGCCCTCTTTGGGCCCATATTTTTTCTAATTGGCAAAGCAAGATGGTACATCAAATAATGGAAGAGAAGAAAAAATAAATGTGCTGAAATACATACAACCTGAAAATCGCCCCTCTTTGCCATTTATTGGGAGCCACAAAGACTCGTCCTTGTCTCTTGAAGATCTCCTTGGAACCATGTGTTGAGAAGACTCCTCCTCAACCCTTGGCAAATCTCCATCATGCACTTGGATTTTTGGTAGATATAAGGATTCAACCATCATCCTCTAGATTGAGGTGAAATTTTTCTTATTCCTTACATGCAAAGAAATATTGACAAAGCATATGGATCTAAAGATCCCCAAAAACTACTGCAATCTTCATATCAAGCACCATTGATAAGAGCGATCTCCAGTTGAAGTCTTCAAATAAAAAGTCACATAAAATGAGATCTTCCAAATGAACACAATAAAAGAATTGATAAGAAGTAGACCTCCTTGGCAATAACTCTCCATGTGCTTTTTCCAAAGCACCTTGTTCATGAGCCTTAGCATCTTGGAACATACGTTGAGGTAGATCACTTGCCTTATCCTCCTTGAGATGATCCAAGCTCCTCTTGGCCACACTTCCACACGGATTAACATCAATCTTGAGAAGATTACCACATTGTAGGGAGTCTACAACATGTGATGATTAGCCCTCCGCCTGTCAAAAGGGTTAGAACACTTGGATAGGCTCCTAGCTATGCTTAGTTGCTAGTTTAGATGCTTATCTAACTCTATCTTAACACTACCCTAACTTAACTCTACCTTCACTAACTCTAAACACATACATTCATCATGATTGAGAGTGAAAAGAGGAGAGAAGAGAGTTAGAAGGAGGTTAGCTCATGTGCTCATCCTAGCATGCTAATGGATAAACTTTAACTATTGCAAAGCAAGAATTAGCAAATGGAAAACAAAATGCAAAACACAATGAAGAGCATGAGCAAGCAAAGATAGAACATAAGGATGCTTGAGCTCTCAAAATAATAGAGTCTCCTCCTTTCAAATAAGCATGAAAATTGGTTACAAATGTTTTTTTTTTTAATTTTTGGGGTGGCCCTTGCCCCCTGCTTCCTATTGGCTACTTGCAAGAAGGTGGGATTGAAATCCACACCCTTCATAAGAAGCATTATCTAATCTATGGTGTAGGAGGAAACTTCACCTACCACCATTTGACCTTTGACTAATTACCAAAACTTAGGAACTTAAGTTTAACTTAGACTTTGGCCTTCTAATATTATTTTTAATTACATGGCCCAAAGTCTCGTTTATTCCAAAATATTATTTACGCACGCAGGATGCCACGACCCTCGCAACTTATTTCTTTTCTTTTTTGGCTAATTTATTTATTTACATGGAAATACCCCCAACAGGGCCTCCGACCCGAAGTAGTGTCGGTCCCTCGGCACTATGGTGCTTAGTAGAGCCCTCCGTTGGTCGTTGTTGGATCAGGTGTGAATAATTTTAGATCATTAAGATCCAAAATACCCCTTTAAACTTTGGTTAGAAAGACAAGCAATCACCAACCTTGCCAATGTAGAAAAATCAACATCTAGCTTTCTTGTCCTTAGTTAACTCCACCAATCTCCATGTTCCATTCTAGAGCTTGGTACTGAAGATCCATTGCTTGGATCCACTCCTCTTCTTTCCTTGCTTCATGTACACTTGTAGGTTCATCAAAAGAGGTTAGGAAAACAACATAATTTCTAGAAACTACTTGCTTACCCTCTGCATCATATGTGAGTCGTGAAGACATTTGTCTTTCCCTTGATGTTCTCCTTTGATTTTGACTTGATGAAGGTCCATTATCATCACCATCTAAAGTAGGATCCTTTACATCAACATCAAGAATGTTAGATCCATCCACATCACCATCAAGAGTATGGAAGATACTTTTGGAATGTTTCCCTCATAAAAAATGACATCTCTACCAACAATCACCTTGTTAGTATTAGGAATGTAAACCTTGTAGGCTTTACTCACCTCACTATATCCAACAAATATACCTTTCCTTGAAGATGGATCCTCCTCGGTCCTATCATCAGAGTATATTGACATCTGCAATAAGCGAATCAACTGAGCTGATGGTAGTAGTTCCATAACTGACAAGGCATTCATCGTATATGATTTTTGCACCAATGGCATTTGGGCAGAGAACACTAGTTTGGTTAACTGCACGTTGGATGCACCGAGAACAATCAGCCTCAGATAAAGTTGTTAAGAAGCATTGACTGTAGCCATAGACTTTGTCGGAATTAGTTCCTTGTGCATGCACTTTGAACAATCTTGAAGAAGTCGGAGTATTGATTAATAGGTCGCTGAGAATAATGTTCATTTTGCTGAAAGATACTGTTCTTTTAAAAATTGGCACTAATGTGGCATATTTTAAGAGTTTATTTTAACTTTCAATCAATTTCATAAAAATCTTGTGGGTTTTTATAAGGGTGGGTTTGAAACTTTTTGATCAGCATTGACGACTGATGGAGAATCCTAGTGACCAAAAAGACTTACCAAGCCATAAGCGGCATCAGTACAAATACTCTGGTGTGATCCTCGGTGATAACCGACCGCTTCAGACTTGCTAGTCCACTTTTAAGAAATACAAGCGAGCTTCCAATTATCATGGAAACTTGGTTTTCGTTTCACATCCCTAATACATTATAAAAAATTGTTTTTCTGGATTATTCGCCATGAAAGCTTTGCTCTGCTGGCGCTAAAACTATATATTGAAACCTCTTTATAGCAACAGTACTGTCATAATTTAGCGATTAGTTTGTCTCCGTTGCAGGCTTTTCATTCATTCATGCAGATTAACTTGAATTGTCTGATCGTTGTGTCC
This sequence comes from Diphasiastrum complanatum, assembly GCA_029204225.1. Classification (NCBI taxonomy): domain Eukaryota; kingdom Viridiplantae; phylum Streptophyta; class Lycopodiopsida; order Lycopodiales; family Lycopodiaceae; genus Diphasiastrum; species Diphasiastrum complanatum. The sequence goes on from CM055100.1 coordinate 21,834,656, forward strand.
CGTTGACTTGGCTCAGCGTTGTGGGCAGAGGGGTATGTAAGGTTCTAGAAGAGAAGAAATCATTTAGAATATGCTGAAAACTACTACAAAGAATGACCAGCTGCCATAAGGTAAGAGCCTCCAGATCCTATGAGACTGGCTGGATATAGAACATTGAAAACGACCCGATGTCTGCTTCAGCAACAGACTGATCTCGTTGCCAGCCCTCCTGCTTTTGTAAAGAGTCTGTGAATAACGAAGCCAGAATTATAACTGTAGTTTTGCCCTCACATATGATAATCTTGATCATTGACACGAGATTTGCTGTCCAGAATAAAATAAAATCAGTAATAGAAGTAATCAGTAAATCAATAGCAATGGTAGTGAGGATTGAGCAGTAAATCAATATTTTAATGCATATATTGATTACTATTCATATAAAAAATGATGAGGTGTAATTTTGTGGAGCCAAAGAGCTAAAATGTGTATGTGTAACGGCTGGTCTTGGTAAAAACAAAATTTATGAATAGAATCGTAGGTAATATTCCAGCTTTCAATTCTCAGTACATGTCAAAATCATGGCAAGCATAGTTCTCAATCTGGTTATGCTCTGCAGATGGAGGAGCCAAGTTTTGAAGATGATGTTAGTTTCAAAGTGGAATTTATAGTGGACTACGTTATCCAATTCGTAGCTATGACACTCACAAAGTAGTTTGATCACAAAGAGAAACGGAAGACAATTCTAGCAAGGAGAATATCCATTATGAAAACCAAATGACGACTAACCTGCAAGTGCTTTTTCTGTTCCAAGAGGAGGGAAAGGCATAAGCCAAACGCCAGTTATGGCTCAATCTCTGCACATTATGTAACTGCCCAGTCGTGAATTAAACGAGAGTAGAGAACCATAAAATGTCTCTAGACTTTCTTTGAAAGAGGTTACAGTGGAGGAAGAGCAGATTTCATGCAGATGAAGTTCGTCTGGTAATATAGTTGCAGACGGATATCGTCTCCACTAAATCTGCTCTTTCTCAACTGCGACCTTGCCAAGGTGGTGTCCTTTATGTTTCTACTGCCCTCTTAGTGTTCTCTATATGAACCTTGATCGTGACTTTTGAAAGAGATACATTAGCTTTCAGAATTGGTATCCAGCTTTCATAGTTCTACGAAAGTGCTGAATAATCCTCGTTATCATCTCTTCAGCTTTTCAGACCTTAGGCTGAATAAATAATCATTTTCACCAAAATCTGGATTATCAGCACTCTTGCCATACAATCACAGCCTACATTTAGTCCTAATACTCCTAAGGTATTAATGATGAAGAACAGAAACATCACTTGAGCAGTAGAATCATATATCAGCTTCTTCTTGGTTCTCGCATCTGCCGAGCCATGTACATAAATTCCCATTTAAGTAATTTCGTTTTTCATTCACCATCTCATCGAACGAAGCATAAGCTTCGTGATGCTTTGCTGAGGCATATGACTACATACTGCACATGATTAGGTCAAAAGAGTGGCTGTTGCCCTATTGTAGCATGAAGGACCGACTAGAATCAAGAGCTATGTTCACACATACAGATCATTTTAGACACTACATTCTTTCACCAATATATACATGTAAGTGGCTATGGTTTTAAATAGGATTGCTTCCGATTTGGATCATTTAGACGGAATAAGAAGATCATAATAACAGGGACATGTTGCATAGGTTTAGTGCCACTGTTGGCCGGCGGTCTTTGAAGGTGACAGATTGAAATCATTGAAATGGTATCTGTCGGCTGTTTTCAGTACCGGCAAACAAGCTTCAACTCTACTGTCTCACATTCTACACTACTTTCCCGGAAACAAAGTACAAATCGCTGAATGTTTCTTTCCACCTCCCTTGAATTTTATACGATGCTTGCTACCTATCAAGGAGCTGTAGAAGTATGTTGTGGACATTGGAATGCTAACACCTGATGTGTATCACAATATAGTCCAGCTCCCAAATCCCGAAGATGCTGCAGCGCAAGGGAAACTGTTGAAAATGCCAAACAGTGAGCACGCCTTTGCTGGTGCAAGCTTTGTTTATAATTTGACCACGGGGTCGTCCTACCTACGTGAAATGCATGCGCAAGTACGGAAGTTGATCTATCTGTGCTGGCTTTGGATAGAACTTGATCAATGACGATGAAGCTTCAAACTTCTTAAGTTCTCACTAAGCAAAACACCGACAGCATCGGCAGGGCTTATCCAGAATCTGCTAAAATCACGTGGGCACCGATTAGCTTTTGTATTCTTTGTAAACTATCACTTTTGTCACTGCAAATTACATATCAACCAAAATACAACCCAAAAACTCACCCTTTGACCATTTTGTTTTTTCTCTTGTATTGATGGTAAGAGCTCAGAATTAAGTACATGCATTTGTTTTTCATCTTTTGCAATCTTTAGAGAAGCTTCATGTGCAAAAGGGGTTTGTAAGAAATGCCATGTAAGAGATGTAAGGACATTGGAATATCAAAACATATATTTGATAAATGCAAAAGGATGTACATTAATAGCTAATGAGTGTTTGCATATGAGATTGACATGAAATTACTTTTGGTGGATGGAAAAGAGACTGTATTTTGTAGATTAATTATCACTACAATACTCTAACAGATTCTCTGTGTCATCGACAAGATGGTCTATTGGGTATTGTGAAAGGTTAAAAATGTAGGATAACACATTTTCAATGAAAAGAAGTGTTGTTTAGAGAATATGGTCAACCATATATCTTTATCATGATTGTTGAAAAGTTTGGACCTATTTGATAAAAGGTAACAAGAAATACACAAAAGGGAGTGACATGCAAGTATATTCGTCATCTTTCCTCAAAAAAAGATTACATAAAGAAAAAATTCAGGTGTTGAATTAAGTTTTTGAATTAGGTTTCTCTTGCCAATTTATCAATGGTATTTCTTATGAATAGTAAACATAGATCAACCTAAGACATGTAGGAGACATTATTTCAATAATGTTAGAAATCAATGATAAACTTCATTGTTAGACTTCTTAGTTACTGTTTACGATGTACTTTATTACTAGCTATAACTAGCCGTTGGCTAGTCTAGTAGTCTACTCCTAGGTTCTCCCTCTCTATCAGGGTTCAGGGTTTATATGTACATTTTGCATTCAGTATGTTGTAGTGTGATAGAGTGATATTGCATGTTCTTCTTCCGTCTCCCTACTTGGTGATTGTTTATGGTGAATGCTTGATGTTGCATTTCTGATTGTTGACATGGTATTAGAGCTACGATAGTCATGCGTGCCTGATCAGTGGATACAGCTTGTCACAGGCTCCGCAACGAAGTGAGAAAGTCCTTCACAGGAGGTGAAAGCTTGGAGAGACAAAAGCAGCTGGAAGAAATTCTTCTTGATGTATTTTGTAGGTTTTGGAGCTCACAGTTATTAGTGGGGAACGAAGACACAGTCCCGAAGGCATCGGAAAGGCCAGGGCACCATCAGACAGATTAAAAATCTGTTGAGTGGGAAAAGTTTTACAATATTTCTTTTATTCTTTGTGAAAAGTATCGTTTGTCAGAGAGTTGTGCCAAGAAATCTCTCATTTGTTTGTTTGGGGTATTGCAAATCACACCTGACAGTGTCTAGTACTGCCATTTAGAGCTTTGAGACTTCATACCTTTCACATTAATGATATTTGTTTGTTTGAACGATCACTCGTTTCGAAATCTAAGCAAAGAGTAGGCGGCGTAACTGCCGTGCCGAAGTAGGGAATCTGGAATATTCCCTCTGAAAGCTCTTATATTCTCTCTTTTTTAATCATACCAATATCGGATCCAAGCGCGCTAGCTGAAGAGAAACCCGAGCAGCCGTACATCTGCGCTCTAGCTAGTCCGATATCGCAAGTTCGTAGTGATATAGGATCCAAGCGCACGAGCTAAAGAGAATTCTTAGCAGTTGTACATCCCCGCTCCACTCCGATATAGCATGCTCCAATATCGGATCCACGCACACAAGTTAAAGAGGATCTTGAGCAGCTGTACTTTCGTGCTCCATTCCGATATCAGGTGTATAACCAGAAAAATATACAGTTTTGTGGTGTGATAAATCACTTGTTCTGGACTCATCTGTTCAATAATGGCAACTCTAAGCGAGAGTGTCCTCAATGAGTCAAGCAAATTGGAAAGAGCCGGCAACTATGCAGTTTGAAAATTCAAACTGAAAAACATTTTGATGAAAAAGGAGCTATGGGAGATCGTGACAGGTGAAGAGACAAGGCCAGTGATTGAAGAAGATCCGTGGACATTTGACAGGAGAAAACGGAAAACACAAAATGTCATCAACTTATCAGTTAGAGATACAATTATTCCCTACATTTCGGATTCAGAAGGACCAAAAGAAGCATGGGATACGTTGAAGGCATTGTTTGAGACCACAAACACATCTCGAGTGTTATTCCTGAAGATGAAGCTGCACACATTGCGGATGGATGATGGTGCAGCTGTTGTTGATCACCTACTGAAGATCAAAGAGATTCGAGACCAATTAGCAGCAGTTAGAGAGCAAGTACAGGATCGTGAGATCGTGCAATTGACATTGAATAGTTTGAGTGAGTCACATCAGATGTTTGTGACAAGTATAGCCACACGAAAAAATCTTCCAACCTATAAAGAGTTAGGTGGATTGCTTTTGCAGAAAGAACAATGTCAAGAGAACTTGAGTCATCGCAACAGGGGATTTGATCAAGCTCTTGCAGTCAGGGGACTTGGTGGTAGATTTGGTCGTGGAAGACACCAATCAAGAGGTGGAAACTCAAATTGTAGATCATTCCAACAATTTCAAGAACAATCCAATGATGGCCCAAATTGAGGCAATTGGAATCAAGGCCGAGGTCAAGGACACGGCTATTCCAGGCAAAATAAACCTGGAAATTGTAGGTATTGCAACAAACTTGGCAACAAGGAGCGTGGATGCTTCAAGAAATAGAAGGAGATGGAACAAAGAAAAGACAAAGGGCAAGTGGAAAATTATGCTGATCAACATCAATTTGATGATTATTATTATGAAAACAATTATACTGATCAAAATCAATACGATGATGATCAATATGAAGATGATACATGTGAGAGCTCAACATTGCTCATTACAACATTAATGACAAGTGATGAAACCAAGAATACCTGGTACATTGATAGTCATGCATCCAAGCACATGACTTTAAGGAAAGAGTGGTTTTCAGAACTCAAGGAAACTCCCAATGGTGATGAAGTTGGATAAGCCGATGGCAAATTGCTATCTGTTAAAGGAGTTGGAGTGGTTCCAGTGAAGTTAGTCAGCGGGAAGATAAAATGGATAAGCAATGTGCAATATGTACCTAGCTTGGCTAACAATCTACTATTTGTTGGGACGATGGTTGATCAACAACTCAAGGTTGAGTTTGACAGTGACAAATGTCTTGTCAAAGACATCAATAATCACTACAAAGTGATTGCTATAGGAGCTAGAGTCAATGAGAATCGAGTCTACAAATTGAATGTGAGATCTTTTGCTCAAGCTATGGTAAGCACGGTTGATGGTCGAAGTGATTTTTGGCATCAACAATTCGGTCATATTAGTGCCCAAAGTTTACAGATTCTCAAAAGAGGTAATCTAGTTATAGGATTGCCTGATATTTATTTTGAAGGAAAAATTTGTGAAGGTTGTTGTGAAAAAGTGGATCTTGAATGGATCCAAACTCCCAAAATATTTGGCTAAGATCTTTGCACAACAAGCTACAAAAGCTAGAAATGGCAAAGTATCCTAATGCTACCTTTGATATACATGAACTTGACAAAGCATCCTAATGCTACCTTTGATACACATGAACTTGACAAAGCATTCAAGAGACAAAAGAAACTAATAAAAGGTACTGATAGCAACCAAAAACAATAGCATACCAGCCCTACAACAGTAGCCTACCACTTTTGGAAACCTCTTAAGATCATACACATATGCTTGAAGACAATACACAAAGCAATGCTCTCAATGGAGAAAAAAACTGTGACAATGATCTATTGATCTATCTCAACAATACAATAAGTTTATCCAACATGTTCTCCACAAATCTCAGCCTAATATAGGTGAAAGAGATGACTCTCTCTCCTCTCTCTAGAACTTAGGACCCAAATTTAGGGCACCAGTAACCTAAAATAGCCAATTTTGGCGTATATGTCCAAATAACATGATTCTGGTGTCATTTCGAAGGTCTTGAAGTTTGAAAATTCTTCAACATGAAATCTATACTAAAATAAAAGTATCTAGGCTTATTTCACACGTGTGAAATGTTAGGTCCAAAACTATGTACAAAAATTGCCAATTTAGGCCTCAAACTAGCTAGGAATGTTGACAATTTTCACACTCCCTCTTCAACTTAATTTGCTAGCTTTACAACTCTACTTTGCTCCAAGCTAAGAATGATCTCCATCATGATAATAGATCTCTTCTCAAGTGTTCTAATATGTACAATATGAATTACAACATAATTGATATAGATAATAGTGTCCATATAGGATGCTTCACTATTTTTTATATCAATTTTACATAGAATGGTGAACATGATACATGTAAAAGAACATAGAATCATAATGAAAGGATTCCTCCATGTATCCACCTTTGAATTCTCTGTAAAACAGCAACAAACAAGTTGTAAGTGAAAGTAACCAACAAGTGTTTGCATGCCTCCTCCACATTCCACTATGCCCATAGTGAATGAACCTCCATCACTCCAATCCATGAAAGCCCTTGAGTGAATGAATGCCGAAATGATGTGTTCTCTGTTCCATTTGAATGACCAAAACTTGATCTTGAAATACTTGAAGTATCTCCACAAGATTTGCATACAACCCTTGATCCTACATTGTCAACAATTTGCCAATTTGCCAACACTAGGATGCTAGATCTTGAACTTTTTTCAAAAGTAAACATATTGACCACTTCAATATCTTTCAAGATTTGAATGAATGTCCTTGACCATAAAAACCAGCAATGATAACTAATCCATCTCCAAGATCCAAAGGATGCAAAACTATGGAACTAGTTTTATTGAATTTTGACAATTCCAACACATTGACATGACAATGTTCATACATGAGATTAAACAAGTCAGGTAGAGTAAAAGGACACTTCCTTGTTGCTTCAAGAACCTTACTTGAACCTTCAAAAACCTGTAAAAACAGATCCAGAATGCTTTGCCCATGTAGCTCCACTTTGATGCTTTTGACTAGCTTCCAATTGCTACTTGCCTCTTGGTGTTGATGAAGCAATTCAAGATCAACATCTTGATCTTCCAGTAAAACATCAAGAAATTTGCATTTATAAACATCTTCAGATCTGAACCTCTGAAGATACTCCCTCTCAAACACATAATTAACATTCCACAAGGTATCATCATTGCTTGATTTCAACCTTTCACTATAGTTAGTGAAAACAATGTCACCATCATAAACCAAAAGATGGATTTCTACAATTCTATCCAACATGAAGTAGAGTAGATGAAGTTGAGTATCAAACCTAATCAAACCAGCCCATTTGAGTTCAAACCAAACCTCAATGATCTCACCAATGAAATCTTCCTTGCCTTGAAGAAAATGCCACTTGAGTTGCTCCATGTAGTCTTCTTCATCCAATCTTTTGACATCTTGATCATGCATGAAAACTCCACCACAATCATAGCAACCTTTGAGTTGATGAAGAGATATAAGATTCATGCCTTGGATCTTCCCAAGAGTCACTCTTCCTTTGCCCTTTCCTTCACAAGACTCCCTCTTAATGATCACATCACAAAAGTTAGCAATCTTCCTCTTGATAGTTGCATCATAACAAATGGAAGGATCTCAAAAATTAGAAGCCATGAAAAGAATACATAGTTCCTTCAACATAGGAATGATTGAAGTACTTTTTCTTGTCAAACCTGGACTTCTAATCAATGATATAGGTAATGATAATGAACCCTCACTATCATTCACAAAAGCATCATTCAAAGTACATCCTACTTTAACACTTCACATTCATCTCTCCCTTTTGACTTGAGATCTTCCTCACCAAGTCTCACGATAGAACCTTTTGATCTACTTTCTTTATGAATACATGTGACACCACTTGTTTCACAAATGACTTTCTTGGCCTCATCACATAAAGATACAAAAGAAACTTTTTCTTCAATCATGCTCAAAGCACCATCTCTTTCCAAATGAGTAAATAAGTCATTAGCAACAACCATTTCCAAAGAAGAGTTTTCATCACCTCCATTGATGAAGTTAGCTCTCTTCTTACCTTTTTCATTTTTGCACTTGCCATGTAGTTCCATTGAAGATCCACCAAGACATGGAAATCTATGAGTAGAAGAGTTAAAATATGATATTAATTTAGCACCACATGACTCCATTTGACTAGTAGGTAGCACTAGTCCATCTTCAAGATCCAATGGATCCAAAACATTGATCATAGATTCACCAAAAGCTGCCAAGTTAGCACAACAATAACTATCTCCAAGAAGCTCATTAGATCTCAACCTAGATCTAGCATAAGGAGGCCCTTTAGACTTTGAATAAGATCTACCAATCTTATTGATGCTAGGAATTGACTTTTGAAAGTTGAGAGAACCACCAGCATCCATTTCATTCCTCTTGTTAGACATAACAAATGCATCAAGCTTGTAAAGTCTACCTTGTCTATTGCCCCTAGCAATCAAGACATCTCCCTTAGTAATGAAGCAAACATCCCAACAAACTTTGTCTTGTACCCTTTTTTTAACATGTGACCAACACTTAGCAAAGTCCTTGAAAGTGAAGGAATGTAAAGAACACCATCAAGCCTTGCATTCCTATTGGTAGAAATTCAAATAGGAATTGAGCCAATACCTTTGATCATACACTCACCACCATTTGGCATGTGAGGCACTTTTTTGGTTCCAACATAAGAGATCAAAGAAGTAAATAACTCCTTGTGACTAGTCATGTGTGAACTAGATCCACTATCTATCCACCATGAATCCTTGTCACTTCTACTTGACATTAGACTTGAAGAACACATCATGAGAGAATCACAAGAATCTAGATCCTCATTAGAAGTACAAAAGTTGTTTTGCTTGCTACCTTCATTACTTTGCTTCTTATGACATTCATTTGCAAAATGACCTTTTATCCCACAATAAAAGCACTTGAACTTTGACTTATCTTTCTTTCTAAAAGAAGTAGAAGAGGAGGAGGAACAATGATCATCATGATCCAAGTTACCACCTTTGGACCATTTCTGTTTGCCTTTACCTTTGCCTTTGAATTTTCCTTTTGTGAAAAAAGCCTCTTCACCTCCACCTTGCAAGGATGCACCATCAAGCTTTGATTGCAACCTATGTTCTTTAGCCAATAAGATTTCTTGAAAGTCAACCACACTTGGCAAGACTCTTTGAATGGCAAAACTTTGCACAAGGTTAGAATGTTCATCTAGCAAACCATTCAACATAACTTGGACTATTTCACCATCTTTTATGCTTTCATCAATGCATGCTATATCATCACTTAAGGACTTAACCCTCAAGACCAATGCATGAGCACTTTCTCCCTCTCTTTGTCTACTAGAAAATATTTGCCTCCTTATGGTCAATACCCTAGATGTGGACTTTGATTCAAAGAGCTTCTTCAAGGCATTCCATGCCTCACTTGCACTTTGACTTTTACCAACTTCCTTGAGAAGTTCATTGGTAACATTCATTTTAATAATATGACGAGCCCTTTTAGCCTTCTTATCAAACCTTTGTTGCTCTTGAACTGTGGGTGGTCTCTCTTTAGCTCCTGCAACTATGTCCATGAGTTCATTCAACTCAAGTAAGGACTCCATCCTCACTTTCCAAGTAGAGTAGTTTGATGAACTCAACCTATCATTAGTTTCTAACAAGATTCCACCATTGGAAGCCATGAATATAATGATTCTTCAACTTTTAGGCTCTATCCTAATGCAGCCTAGCACTCACTTTCCTCTCAACAAATGATGGATAAGGAGATCTCAGAAGATCTAGGACTCTAAAACACTTCTATCTTGAACTTGGCTGGTTTCCAAGCATAGAAAGGAAGATTGAAACACATGCAATACTTTGAACACACTAAGAATGGACTACAAACTCAAACCAACCTGAACACACTCTTGCTTAAGCTCTAAAACGTTCCAGCCAGTGACCAAATAAAGTTATGATGTGAAGAGTTACTTGCATTCTTAGAAAATACACAAGACTAGGCTGCCAAGAATACCTATAATTGAACAAACTTGATCAACATATGATCAACACACTAAAATATTGATTCAACCTGTAAAACCACATGTAAATCACACTTGTAAAAGTTTATAAACTCCAGCAAATGATAAATACAAGCTTTAGAGGTGAATGAAAGAGCACACTCAGTGAATCACAAGACTAGCTTCACTAGCTTGTCAAATCTTGGTGTTTAGATGTAGATCTAATATCACTTCACATGAGAATGTTCCTCAACCTGTTAAGAACCTGAAAACACATTTGCATAATGGTTAAAACCTTCCAGCAAATGCTCCAATCAAATTACATAAGGAGAGTTACTTACATGCTCAACAAAGTACACTAAAATTTATTCAAAAGATTGTTGACAATCTGTTCACCCAAAAGGGGATCTTTCATCCAAGTGGGAGCTTTGCTCAGCCTTTTGGAGAAATACAAAATCACTCAAAGAGTATTTGTCATCCACTTAAGGAGAAGGTTCATCCACTTAAGGAGAGTGTTCATCCACAAAGGAGAGTGTTCATCCACAGAAGTGAAGATTGTCAACAATACATTGTTAGTTTTGAATATGCACAAGCCTCACAATCAACAAATGATTAGGTGTTATGATCTGATCCAAATAGCTTCTTCTCAGCCTCTGATCTTCAATAGACCTAAAATATGCTTTTGATCCACAAGTTCAACTCACAAAACAAAGGTTAGTAAGATTTGATCAACAGTGCAATGCATAATCATGCTAGAACTTGATCAAACATCCAAATATCACCATAAATGGAAACCTTAATAAAAATAACAGCCAACTAGCTCTGATACCATGTGAAAAAAGTGGATCTTGAATGGATCCAAACTCCCAAAATACTTGGCTAAGATCTTTGCACAACAAGCTACAAAAGCTAGAAATGGCAAAGCATCCTAATGCTACTTTTGATACACATGAAGTTGACAAAGCATTCAAGAGACAAAAGAAACTAATAAAAGGTATTGATGGAAGCCAAAAACAACAGCATACCAGCCCTACAACAGCAGCCTACCACTTTTGTAAACCTCTTAAGATCATACACAAAAGCTTGAAGACAATACACAAAGTAATGCTCTCAATGGAGGAAGAAACTATGACAATGATCTATTGATCTCTCTCAACAATACAATAAGTTTCTCCAACCTATTCTCCATGAATTTCAGCCTAATATCGGTGAGAGATATGACTCTCTCTCCTCTCTCTAGAACTTAGGACCCAAATTTAAGACACCAGTAGCCTAAAATAGCCAATTCTGGCCTATATGTCCAAATAACATGATTTTGGTGTCATTTCAAAGGTCTTGAAGTTTGAGACTTCTTCAACATGAAACCTATACTAAAATAAAAGTATCTAGGCTTATTTCATCATTGCTATTTTTGCTTTCTATGGTTGGAAGATCCAGCAAATGGATGTTAAATCTGCTTTTCTTAATGGAGTGTTGGATGAAGAGGTGTACTTAGTACAATCTCAAGGATTTATTGAACCAGGGAGAGAGCACCTTGTTTGTAAGTTCAACAAAGCTATTTATGGATTGAAGCAAGCACCACGGGCGTGGTACTCTTGCATTGATGAACACTTTAAGCAAAGGGGAATGGTAAAGATTGATGTTGATCCTAATCTTTACATTCTAAGGCAAGATTCAGATATAGTGTTCATTGTGCTGTACGTGGATGATTTGATTATTACAAGAAGTAATGAGAGCTTAATTGTGAAATCAAATCAGATCTTTCCAATGCTTTTGACATGAGCAATCTAGGATTGATGCACTATTGTCTTGGCATTGAATTATGGCAAAAAGAAAATATGGTCTTTCTTACACAAAGCAAATATGCACGAGATTTGTTTTATAAGTTCAATATGCAGGATTGTAAGCCTTTGAGTACACCTATGGATGTCAACACGAAGCTTACTGCATATGATGAATCTGAGAAAGTGGATGCTTATTTGTATAGACAGCTGGTTGGTAGTTTGATTTATTTGACACACACACAACCTAATATTTCTTATGTTGTTGGTGTTGTTAGTCAATTTATGCAAGATCCTAGTCAAACACACTGGAAGTCTGCTAAATGTATTCTCAGATACATTCGAGGGACATTGAATTTTGGTTTCAAGTATGATCAGCCTGAAGTGCCAATATTGATAGGATATACGGATGTTGATTGGGCAGGTAATATTGATCACAAAAGATCTACCAGTGGTCATACATTCAGTTATGGTACAGCTACAGTTTCATGGAACAACAAAAAGCAACCTACAGTAGCCTTATCCTCGACAAAAGCTGAATATCGAGCACTCAGCAATGCTGCACAAGAAGCGGTATGGTTACGAAGATTGCTTTGGATTTAGGTCAACCACAGGTGGATGCAACTACTATATCTTGCGACAATCAAAGCTGCATTCACCTTGCCAAAAATCCAGTTTTACATGCTCAAACCAAGCACATCGAAATACATTATCATTTTGTTCGAGAGAGAATTCTTGATGGAGCCATTGATCTTGTTTTCTGTAATTTTGAAGATCAAGTGGCAGATATTTTTACTAAGTCATTAAGTAGATGTAAATTTGAAGAATTTTGTACTCTACTAGGAATAGAAGAATGTAATTTTATCATTGAGGGAGAGTGTTAGAAATCAATGATAAACTTCATTGTTACACTTCTTAGATACTGTTTACGATGTACTTTATTACTAGTTGTAACTAGCCGTTGGCTAGTCTAGTAGTCTACTCCTAGATTCTCTCTCTCTATCAGGGTTCAGGGTTTATATGTACATTTTACATTCAGTATGTTGTAGTGTGATAGAGTGATATTGCGTGTGCTTCTTCCGTCTCCCTACTTGGTGATTGTTTATGGTGAATGCTTGATGTTGCATTTCTGATTGTTGACAAATAAGTTGCATCACAACATTTTAGAACATTTGTGACCTTAATACCAAGGCTTCTCTGAAGCAAAAATAAAAAAGAATAAGTCATTTTACAATGGTATATCCAACGATAGATCCCTCGATAATAGACCCTCCAAATTTGCATCGAGCCTCAAGGAATATCAGAAGATTTTCACACAGTTAACAAATATTAATTTTCGAGGGTTATTCCGAGGTCCCCCAAGATATCCAATGGGGCCCGATGTATCTAAGATATTTGATCCCTGTTAACAAAGAGCAATTTTTAATGTTGGAAATAGTGAACTCAGCACCCAAGTCACCGAATAGTCGGACTCCCTACCAAAAATTAGTTTAAGTGCCGAATAAGATTATCGGGCATGGCTGAACTATTGGTACCATAGCTCATCAGACAAGCCGAACCATTGGGCTCCTGACGTTAGGCATGAAGCTATCAAGTTGTCACGCCCAACAACTAAAAAACACCGTTACTAGAGGGGCAGTTAATTAAAGATTTAGCAGAAAACTCTCTTATAATGATTGGTTAATCCTTCTTGTAATTTCACAATGTGGGACATAATATAGGATAGAATCCAACAACAACATAGAGAGATATACAGATATTTGTAGATCCGCAAAATAGCAGAGAATACAATTTTAAGAGGAGCGTACGAGCGAGACACTACTGACTCACTTTGCAAACAAAATACAAATGCAAATATGCTCTATGATCTTCCAACTTTGATTGTTGAGCTACGTGTCTGATTGACTGATTAATATATTGTTCTGTGATTTGTAGTCAAGTATCTAGGTCCTACAAATTCAATGTACAATGTAGCGCATTTTTGCCAAGTATAGACTCACACGCAACTAAGCATCAAACACTTTGGCTAGCAAAGCAAATACAAGCAAAACAGAAACAGAAGAAAAATTCTACATGGTATCTCTAGATAACACAATATGGCTACTACGATTCAAATGCAATCAATCTTGATGGCGCAAACTATCAAGCCTGGAAGTTCAAAATCAAAACACTCTTGAAGGATGAAGGCAGATGGTCAATGACCAAACTCATAGAAGAACAGCCTCCACAAGGAGACCCAAGGAGAGCTGAATGGATCAGAAAGGATGAGCGCGCAATGGCAATCATCGTTTCATCCATAAATGAAGACATACTCATGCAAATTGAAGATTGTGAGAATAGCCATGAAGCATGGGAAAGACTAAAACAGAAGTACGAAGTGAGGACTGTAGCTTTGGTGATGCACCTACACAATCAGTTGAAAGGTATGTGATGGGATGACAACTAGTTGGATTAGCATGTCAAGAAGATCAGAATGATCTTCGCTCAACTTGTTGCATTTGGACAGGAGCACCAGGTCCCAACACCACAGTAGCTGATGTACTTCATAAAAACTCTACCTACGTCCTATCGGCCATCGAGAATGCTCATTCTGAACTTACTAGAAATGACCTTTGAGCGATGAGAGACTGATGAGAGACAAAGGACAAAGAAGCAGTGACCAGAAGAAGACCCTTTTCACAAGGGAAAGAAGAAATACAAAAACAAGCTCAAATTCCACAAGGCTCAATCAAATCCATCGACAAGAGGAAACAACAACAACAAATTGAAGATACTTCTACCTGTGATCATTGTAACAAACCGAGACACTCAGCCGACAGATGTTGGTTCAACCCGACAATTCCTTGCATGCACTGCAAGAAGAAAGGTCATTCAGCATATGAATGCCGATACAACCCAAAGCAAAAGAACAATGGAGAAAAAGCAAATGTTGCAGAGTCATCAAAGGATGCAGATAAGAGTGACAATGCATTCACAATCATTGATGAAGCATCAACAAGCTACACTAAGCACGACTATGACATAGTCATCGACTCAGGAGCTAGGTTGCATATAACTTGCAACAAAAAACATCTTGATCAATTTCAAGACACTCGACAATGCAAGAGCGGTGATACTTGGAGATGGGAGCAAACATGATAAGGAAGGCATCAGAACTTTACATCTACGTACATTGTCCGGATATGCATAACTGTAAGGAGCACTTTACGTACCAACGCTCAAAAGAAACTTGCTCTATGTATTGAGAATCACCGATCTTGGTGCAAGAGTCCTGTCTGAAGGGAACATATGCCGAATAATCGAGCAAAAATCAAGCAAGCTACTGACTCTCAAATGAAGACAGGGAAATCTTTACCAAGCAAAGATCATCAGCATACATGATAGCATATTAAATGCATCAGAAAATGAAGATCATCTCTAGCATAGATGAATGTATCATCCATGTGTGAGAAGTTTGTATGACATGAGCATAAAAGAGGTCGTCATAGGTCTGAAAATAACAAGACCTGACACCAGCTTCTGTGAAGCCTGTTAGAGAGGCAAACAACATCACAGTCCAGTTGTGCACGAAGGGAGAAGAGCCAAGGAGATTCTTGACCGCATTCACTCAGATGTGTGTGGACAGATGAAAGCCGACTCACTCTCAGGATCATAGTACTTCGTCACCTTCATTGATGATTGTAGCTGGATGACAACAATATACTACATAAAGAGAAAATTAAAAGTGTTTGATGCCTTCAAGAAGTTCGTGGCATTCGCAAAGAGACACCTCCAAGAAAGTGCAGACTATCAGGTTTGACAATGGAGGCGAATACAAAAGTAAGGAATTCTCAAACTTCTGCCAAGAACGAGGAATCAAGCATCAATTCACACCTGCTTAAAATGCATTCACAATCATTGATGACGCATCAACAAGCTACACTGAGAACGCCTATGACATAGTCATCGACTCAGGAGCTACGTTGCATATAACCTACAACAGAAATATCTTGATCAATTTCAAGACACTTGACAATGCAAGAGTGGTGATACTAGGAGATGGGAGCAAACATGATAAGGAAGGCATCAGAATTTTACATGTACGTACATTGTTCGGATATGCATAACTGCAAGGAGTACTTTACGTACCAAAGCTCAAAAGAGACTTGCTCTATGTATTGAGAATCACCGATCTTGGTGCAGGAGTCATGTTTGAAGGGAACATATGCCGAATAATCGAGCAAAAATCAAGCAAGCTGCTGACTGTCAGATGAAGATAGAGAAATCTTTACCAAGCAAAGATCATTAGCAGACATGATAGCATAAATGCATTAGAAAATGAAGGTCATCTCTGGCATAGATGAATGTATCATCCAAGTGTGAGAAGTTTGTATGACATGAGCAGAAAAGAGATTGTCATAGGTCTGAAAATAACAAGACCTGACACCGGCTTATGTGAAGCCTATCGGAAAGGCAGACAACATCAGAGTCCACTTGTGCATGAAGGAAGAAGAGCCAAAGATATTCTTGAGCTCATTCACTCACTCTCAAGATCGCAGTACTTCATCACCTTCATTGATGATTGTAGCTGGATGACAACAATATACTACATAAAGAAAAAATTAAAAGTGTTTGATGCCTTCAAGAAGTTCGTGGCATTCATAGAGAGACACACCTCCAAGAAAGTGCAGACTATCAGGTCTGACAATGGAGGTGAATACAAAAGTAAGGAGTTCTCAAACTTCTGCCAAGAACAAGGAATCAAGCATCAATTCACACCTGCTTATAAACCATAGTATTTGGTGAAGCAAAAAGAAGAAACAAGATTCTTGTCGAAGGAGCCATATGCATGGCTCAGTTGCCAAGTCAATTCTGGACCGAAGCAATTGCTGAACTATTCACCTGCAGAACAGATCCACAACAACAACCTTGGAAGACAAAACGACATATGAAATTTGGACAAGTTGAAAGCCCGATCTATCGTATGTACGTGTGTTCGGATGTGCAACATACATGCACATACCAAAAGAAAAAAAGAGTAAGCTCGACGAAAAGTCTAAGCTAACAATCATGGTTGGATATTCGAACAGATCACAAATGTACCGACTCTACGATCCAACCTCAAAGAAGGTGGTGTTGAGAAGAGATGTGACGTTGGATGAATCGATCTTTTTTGGAACTAAGAAAGGTAAGGGTCATGAAATCTTCACATTGTTGCCATTTCAAAAGGAGATCGAGGACATACATGGACACAGAATATGTCGAGCCATAGACTCTAGAGCAGAAAGATGAAGACCAACCAGATGAAGAAGAAAATGAAGACAAAACAAACCAACAGCGAAAGTCGGACCAAGAAGGTCAACAAGAATGAAAAGACAGCCTAAATGACAACCTTTAGTGGAGTGAATACACGGTTGTTGAATACTGTAGCTTCACTGAAGTGTTGAATTTACTCCTCCTACTCTCCTAAATCCCAGTTTTCATCTGCCTCCATTCATGGTGCATATTTTTTCTAGCGTTGTCACGCAGTCTGTATTTTTACTCTCAAATTTGCACAAACGAAGAAAAGGCGAATGAATTGCGACATTGTGTTCTTACACAGGTCATGGTGACAGGCGAAAAGGGGACACTACCTTACTGAATGTCAAAGGTGCCCTAACAGATAAGGCACCCTGTAAATCTTATCCTAAGGCCATTCGTAAGAGTGACGCACTTTTGCGTCATCACCAACGTTCACTTCAGTACTGACTGATGTCGCACCCTTTTCACCTTTACCCCATGCAGTTGTGCTAACAGATTGGACAACGGATGTAGCCACCCACGATCTCGTACAAACATCAAATCCACTCTGTACTTTCGCATCTGCACACCTGTAATATTATGTATATATATATTGGATATCATCTGCGTATTCGATGATGATGATGATCAGATGATCAAGTGAGTTAAGAAGAGACTAAGAGAAGGAGATTTTTATTCCTCATTACAAACAGAAATATGCTTTGTAGGGCACGCGGTTTCGTCTGCTATTGTATTGTGCTTTGTCGCATTATTAACTTGTATACATGATATACTTAATCTGATATAACTCTTTGTTCTGCATTCAGATATCTGTGTTAATATTGCTATGCTTGTTCTTCATTTTGTCTGACCTTTCTAGCTGCTCTTTCTGGTAATAGACAATCAATTTTTAGTCTTGTCTTTCGAAAACAATTCGTGACTAATTATCAGTCGAGCACAGTCTAGCTCTTCGCGAATCATTCGTGAGAGATAATTTGTCTTGCAATTCACGACAAATTATTCATCTAGAACTTCATCCATTTAAATATTTGGCTACGTAATCTAGAATGACTGTGATTTCTATCACTAAAGTTCTGTTCATTCTGATAGGCATAGTCATGCTTAGGGAGAGAGTCATTTGACTCATTTCGCTGCGCACGAACATTTTATGTTTGAGTTCACTTCTCGTTCGCTTCTTGTTTGAGTTCGTTTCTAGTTCGTGTTCGTCTCTTATTCTTTTTCCCTCTCTCCCAACATGGTATCAGAGCAATCTTTATAGCTCAATTAGCTCCCATAGTACAAGACTCTACTAGCCGATAGAGTAATTGTTTTTTTGTTCTGTATTTTTCAGTGTCAGATTTTCATTCTTAAGTCACTGATAGTTTCTCCTGTCACTTAGACTAATTCTTCCACATGGATTCCCAAGGGAAAGCCAGTCCTCATGGACAACCAATTACCATCTGTGGAAATTAAAGATGAAGACTGTACTAATGGCAAAAGAATTGTACGACGTTGTTACAGGTGCAAAAGGGAAACCCGAAGTGGACGACGCGACAATCGCCAGATGGAAGCTGAAGGATGGAAAAGCTTTCGTGCTGATCATCCTCAACATTACGAATACACAGATCGGCCATGTATCCGAGGCTCAGACATCGAAAAAAGTCTGGGATATCTTGAGCATGCTATTCAAAGTGCGAAATATAGCTTCCAAGCTACATCTCAGGAAGAAATTCTACTCCCTCAATATGACGAATGGTGATTCTCTGCAGAATCACATTAATCAATTCAAATGGCCGCTGTCGGATTTGTCATAGGCGATCAAGACGCAGTGATGCAACTGCTTACAAGCTTGCCAAGTTCTTACGACAGCTAGGTGATGACCATCATGACTCATCCAAAGTTGACTCTTTCGAGAGTCATCACTATGTTGTTGCAGGAAGACACGTGAAGGAACGAAGCCTCAAGTTCCTCAGCTGATTCTCACGCCTTGTACACCAACAAGGGCACGACAAAGCAGAAGAAGAAGAAAGGCCCGAAGCTATCAAAACCAGACCAAAAACCAGCTCAACACAAGGAACAATCGCATTCGCAGACAAAGAAGAAGCTGTTCTGCAGACACTGCAAATGAAACAACCACAAAATTCAAGACTCCCAAATATTTCAAGCGAAGAACAACAGCAAAGGGTAGTCGAATCAAGTGGCAAATGCAGCTGCAGAAGCTCCACAGCCCATTCAAGAAGCGGATCATGATGCCTTCATGACCAACCATCAAGGAGCATCTGGCGACAGTTCATGGTTCCTGGATTCTGGAGCCACTCAGCACATGACTAGTTTGATTGGCTGTTTCGAGTCCTATACACCTTACAGTACCCAAAAATTCGTTCACCTTGGCGACAGTAGCACACAAGCTATTAAAGGTGAAGGAACTGTAAGATTATGCTTTGCAAATGTTCAATCTAAGATACTCTCCAAAGTTCTGTATGTACCTAAGTTATCCACGAATCTGCTCTCTATAAGCAAAATCACAGATCTAGGACACAGAGTAGAATTCGAATGTGATCAATGTAAAGTAGATGATAGGACAGGCAAGATCCTAGCACTCGGAAAGAGGCATGGATACTTGTATAAATTAAGTCATGGCTTTTCTGCCTCTAGTCAGGCTCTCAGTACTTCAATTCAATCAAATAAAGGTTTACTTTGGCATTATAGACTTGGTCATTTAAATTATGCTGTTGTACAACGAATGTGTAGACAATCTATTGTTCTTGGTCTCGACAATCCTCTCAAAACAGTCGAGCTACCTGTCTGTCAAGACTGTCTAGTTGGAAAAAGACTAGGAAGCCATTTAAGTCAAGCCATCAGCATGTTGCTAGAGGATTGCTAGATGTTGTACATTCAGATATTTGTGGCCCGATGAAAAATCCTTCGCTAAAGGAAGCCAAGTATTTTATAACCTTTATTGATGAATTCTCGAGAAGAACGATGGTGTACTTCATAAAGAAGAAATCAGAAGCCTTCAACTGCTTCAGAATCTTCAAGGAGCGTGCAGAAAGGGAGACTGGAAGGACGCTCAAGGCCCTAAGGTCAGATAACGGTGGAGAATATATCTCTGTCGAGTTCAAGGAGTACTGCCAAAGCCAAGGCATTGAGCAGCAATTCATCACTCCTTTTAGTCCTCAGTCTAATGGCTTAGATGAGAGGAAGAACCGAACTTTGGTCAAATCTGCTAAGTGTATGCTAGCACATGCATCGTTGCCCAAGAGGTTCTGGGCTGAAGCTGTCTCCACTGCAGCTTACATCTAGAACAGATGTTCGACCAAAGCCCTCTCAGACAAGACACCCCACAAGGTGTGGATAGGCTCCAAGCCTTCTTTGGAGAACCTAAGAGTGTTTGGGTGCATTGCCTACGCGCAGATCCCAAAGGACACAAGGAAGAAATTGGACCTCCAAGGACTAAAGACCATCCTGATTGGATATACTTTGTCTGATAACACCTACAAGTTGTACGATCCAGATACCCAGCAAATCTTGTATAACTGGGATACAATCTTTGTCGGAAATCAGTTCGTCGACCTCAAAGGCAAGGATAATGCTCAAGAAAAACCTTCATCACCTGCCACTGACACGACAATCCGAGCTTCTGGCTCAAGAACGTCTATCGTCGACCCACTTCGAGATAGCGAAGATGTTGCTGCTACCCAGCAACATATCCCAGGAGCGGTTCATCAGTCAAATCCTCCCAGAAGATCAAGCCGAGTGCGCACACAACCCACAAGGTATACTCCTGAGTTTGCCTATCTTTTAATGCGACGACAGTCGAAGAGACACTTAGCCAACAAGACTTTGATCTCTGGAGAGAAGCTATGGACAAAGAGTATTCCTCTCTGATCAAGAATCAGACATGGTCATTAGTTGAAGCTCCTATTGGTTGCAATATCATTGATTGCAAATGGATCTTTAAGATCAAATATAATGCCAACGGAGCGATTGATCGAAGGAAAGCTAGAATGGTAGCACGAGGATTCACCCAAATCCCAAATGTCGACTACAGTGATACTTTTAGTCCAGTCATCAAACATTCGTCGATTCGAATGCTCTTGTCTTATGCTGCTGCTGTCGACCTCGAAGTACATCAACTCGATGTACAAATAGCCTATTTGAATGGAGTTATTCAAGAAGATATTTACATGATCCAGCCCGAAGGATACGTTCTGGAAGGCATGAAGTATCATGTCTGTAAACTCCATAAAGCACTGTACAGCTTGAAACAGTCTGCCAGAGCTTGGTTTCAGAGGATCAACACATTCCTCATTGAACAAGGATTTAAATCAAGCATTGCTGATTGCAACGTTTATTCAAAGTCAGTGCAACAATCCTTAATTATCATCACCTTGTATGTTGATGATACGTTGCTCTTCAGCAACAATGCCAATATGGTCAAGGATTCAAAACAGATGTTCTCAGAATTCGACATGACTGATTTGGGCGAAGCTCACTTCTGTCTTGGAATTCAAATCCACAGAGACAGAGCAAATCGACTGATTTACATCACTCAACAAAGGCATTTTCATAATGTTCTTAACAGATACAATTTGATGAGTTGTAAATTAGCTCACTCACCAATGATCCAGGCCTGCATTTGTCAAAGGACCAATGTCCCCAGACAAAGCAGGAAGAGGAGCGGATGAGAGAATACTCGTATCGATCGATACTCGGATCTCTCATGTACGCAATGGTCTGTACAAGGCCAGATATCTCTTTTGCTGTCAGCTCACTCAGCCAATATATGGATAATCTTGTAATTACCCATTGGAAGGCTCTTATTCAAGTCATGAGATATATTCGAGCTACCATGGACCAGTGAATCTACTATGGAGATGTCAGCAACAACAATCTTCCATTCGAAGACCAAACACATACCTCCGAAGTACCATCATATTTGAAACTTGATATCGAAAGGGGAGATCAGTGTGGAATATATGAAATCAGAAGACATGACTACAGACCTACCGATCAAGCCGCTGGACAAACTATTGTCAATAAAGCATAAGAAATCAATGGGCATTGGATAAATGAAAAGAAGGTTGCATCGTTCACAAGGGAGTGTTGAAAATGGTGAATTTGGCAACCATTCCCTATCATTCTCCAAATCACCGAATAGTCGGATCCCCTACCAAAAAGTTTAAGTCTCCAATAAGATTATCGGGCATGGCCAAACTATCAGTACCATAGATCATCGGCAAGCCAAACCATCGGTCTCATGGCGTCGGGCGTGAAGCTATCAAGCTGTCATGCCCTACAACTAAAAAGAAATATTACTAGACAGGTAGTTAACTAGAGATTTCGTGAAAAACTCTCTTGCAATGATTGGTTAATGCTTCTTGTAATCTCACAACATGGGACATAACTATAGGATAGAATCCAAAACATCATAGAGAGATATATACAGATAGAGATATTTGTAGATCTGCATAGCAGAGAATAAATTGTAAGAGGAACGTCAAGCCGCCAACGAGCGAGACACTGCCGACTCACTTTGCAAACAAAATACAAATGCAAATACACTCTCTGATCTTCCAACTGGGATTGTTGAGTTACATGTCTAATTGATTGATTGATATATTGTTATGTGAACTGTAGTCGAGTATCTAGGTCCTACAAACTCAATGTACAGTGTAGTGCATTTCTGCCAAGTATAGGCACACACGTAGCTGAGAACCAAGAAAATGCTTCGGCTAGCAAAGAAAATACAAGCAAAACATAAACAAAAGAAAAATTCTACATTCTTCTGTTTCTGTTTTGCTTGTAATTGCTTTGCTAGACTAAGCATTTGGTGCTCAGTTGCATGTGCGCCTATACTTGGTGAAAATATGCTACATTGTACATTGAGTTTGCAAGACCTAGATACTCGACTATAGATCACAGAACAATATATCAATCAATCAATCAGACACGTAACTCAACAATCGGAGTTGGAAGATCATAGAGTGTATTTGCATTTGTATTTTGTTTGCAGAGTGAGTTGGCAGTGTCTCGCTCGTTGGCGGACGCTCCTTTTACAATTGTATTCTCTACTATGTTGTAGATCTACAAATATCTCTATTTGTATATCTCTCTATGTTGCTTTTGGATTCTATCCTATACTTATGTCTCACGTTGTGAGATTACAAGAAGGATTAATCAATGGTTACAAGAGAGTGTTTCGCAAAATCTCTAGTTAACTGCCTCTCTAGTAACGAGTTTAGACATCAGGCGAGCAAGTAAATTGTGAGTTTTGCAAGTTTTTCTGCTGTAGATTATGGTAATAATGACAATCTCATTAAATTTAGGCCAATTTCACATCAAGATATTACAGATGCCATTAGATACAAAAAGAGGGCAATTGAAGTAGATCAGTCAACCCCCAAACCACAATATGTGAATACAAGAAGAGAGATAGAGAGAGAGAGAGAGAGAGAGAGAGAGAGAGAGAGAGAGAGAGAGAGTACTATGCATACATGTAAGTTGTGACATGATACATGAATACAATCTACAGTTTCGATCATAAAATCTGTAAGACAAAATTGAGAAACTTAGAAAATAACATTAGAAGGTTAAATTTCAGAAACCTAATACTTTGAAACATGAAACTCAGGCAACTGAAACTTGAAAGCTAGTCACAAGCCACTAATTTCTTATTTTTTGTTGTTTTGTCTTTTCTCTCTTCCTCTTCCTCTTTTTGAGATAATGGCAAAACATCATTTTTATATTGAAAAAATTGATCTCAATACCTTTTGTTATTAGTTGATGGCTTGATGGCAGCTAGCAACTCATTCAATTTTTCCTCTGTTATTATTTCAAGGTCTTGGGTTCCCAGCGAGTGCCATGCAATCAAATCCTTTGCCATTTCGTGACAGACTTTTCCTGGCAATTTCATATTTTGCAGTACATATTTTCCTCCAACAAGGTTCTCTACATTTTTGACATGGCCAATACCATACTTATGCTCGTGAGTACCAACATGAATTGCCAACTAGGTGTACATAATGTCAGAAGGAATATATCTTTGCTGACATGCCATCACACAATGTGGAAAAGAATCACAATACTTGCACTTGAAAGTGCCACAATTGGTAGATGATGTACATTAGAACATTGTTTATTTAAACGACTTGTAAAACGGGTTTGATTTCTTTCACCAAATGCCGGAGGACAGTTGCAGCTACCATTAGCACATACAAGACCCCCTCCACGACTTGAAACACGAACCACATCTGCAAACTCCCGAATACTGGTTGTAGAATAACGTACCCAATTATGACAATCAACTGACCTCTGCATTCCATCCATTGCAAACAATTGAGAAGGCGGAAGCTGAAAAGACAAATTGCCATTATAAATTTTTGGAATTGCTTGCACCACAAGTGGAATTCCACACATGTCAAACAATCTTCTTAGTTTGCTTGACAGGGGAAGAGTTTCAACGAGCTCTGAAATTCTCCATTCTTGTATATGTCCTGCAGCATTAGACGTGGCATCATTTCACCTCAACCACACTATCCTCATCATCCGTTGTAAGATCAGTGCAGTCCACAACATGATACATTTTAGCAGCAGTACTCATACTCCCCACCAAGTATTTGCTTCAACAATCAATCAATGCGATATGATTTTGCAACTACAATGTGGAAGATTCCCTTGAAGGCAAACGCCCAATACAATAATAACAAATCCCCTGTGATATATCGCTTATTGGAATCGCTAGTGCATCAGAGACCAAGACTAATGACGGACTCAATGGAAGACTTCTGTCGATCCCTTTCAATTGGGAGTGCTAAGAGAGTGGTGTTTCAACGAGCCACAATCAGCCTGGACACAACAACATAGCAAAACATCACATCACTCTCATAAAGATTAAAATAAACTAAAAATTTCAAAGATAACTAAAAAGTTAAAAAACTCTTTTCGTAAGGCTATTATATGAAAGGCATACATAATAAAGTTATTTAGTTCTAAAAAAACTAAAAATTAAATTTCGCACACTTTATTTCATTTACGAAGTTAGAGCCGTTAGCTTTTATTTAAGGCATGTTAGTAAAAGGCTGGCACACGGGTGCATTTCACGGCATTTTCATTAAAAGACTGCCAGTTCATTATGTTCTAGGCCCGTGAGTACTATGTTCTAGGCTAGTGAATACAATTTTGCACACTGTGTGTTAGGTTGTTTTAGGGTTATACTAAAAATCACAATCTCTGTGTTTCAAACCATTATCATTTGATCTTTGCAATAGAGAGTTTGCAGGAAAGGTGAAGAAGCGAATGCGACACAGTGGAGAGTTGAATGCGATACAAGGGCTTTCGAACAACAATCATGACGATTTACAAATATCTTGGTAAGCACTTTTGGCAAGAAATCTCCGATATTAACCTTTTCGATCTGCAGAAAAATAAAATCAGCAATTTCTTCCGAATTGTTTTTGCCGTGACTACGGCCTATGACTTTTGGATCTTCTGGCATTGCGTTCTTCACCATATCGTACATGGTGTTCACAATGGTCAGCTGACAAAGATAAAACCAAATTTTGGTTTTTTGTATTTATTCTCGCACGACACTTTGATTGGCACAGCTCGCGCTACTTCAATTGAGAAACAAAGAAGAGTGTGAGTTGAGACAAGGGCCAGTTGACTATTAACATTTGTAAGACATGATTAGCCAACACATGAACATGATTAGCCAACACATGATTAGTCGAGGCTTCAATAGTCTACGATCGGCCCTAGCTGAAAAATAATGTCTACCTTCTTAAGTATGTTATCTATAGTGTTATGAGGGGTTTATGAGCGATTGTTTCTCCATTACAGCGATTTATGGGCTTCTAATAATTGCGCAGCAATGCCCACTCATACACTCATACACTTGTAGACAACAAATTACTATTTGCAAAGAAGCTTCGCAACAACCTACAAGCTCAATTCTGTCTATACGGACTTCAACAATAGGTTAGAATCAGCTTGAAGTAGAACTAGAAGATGAAAGAATCAAATTTGCATTGCCCTAGCTAGCTAGGACCAACGCTTGTCCTAGCCTGAGTTAAAACAAAGAAAACAATTTGCAACCTACTGATCGTTGGCGATCAGTAGATTATCCGCATGCTAATTTGTTGTCCATCAACTGAGATGCTTTCTTAAAGTCCTCTCTTCTTTAATTTCATTGTATGTTTTTTGCAACAAAAAACCAGGTAGCAGATCTATTGCAAGCATGGGATTTCTCTTTTTCACTTATCATCCATCGCGCCTGCAAGGTCTGGTAGATTATCATAGCCACATGTTTCCAATTCTTGTGCAGCCAATAGAAACCAAACAAATAGCCACCAACGTAGTGGAAATGTGGCAGGTACAAAAAATTAAATCTACGCTGGCAAGGGACTGGCCACTACATCGACAGTACTATTCCAAATCTTGCCCACGGCTGGTTGCAAGATCTTCTTCTAGCACCAAAATGATCTACATGGGGTTTCAAACTATGATGCAGATCTCGCACAGGTTGATAAATCGTCTTAGATAATGGATCGATGTCTTTCTCCAAGGCTATTTCATGAATCAACATTTGACATTCAACACAAGTATTTGCTCTAGCTTGAGGGCAAGATAAAAAGCTAGGGCAAGATAAATTTGTATAGGACAACAGATCAATCAAGGCGACAAGTCATCAGACTTGCAGCCTGCTAATCGTCGGCGATCAGTAGGTTGCAAGCCTATCAATGGTGTATGTGCCTCCTATTTGATATCCTTACATCTTCAGAGAAAATCCAACGCACTAGACAATGATCATTCAGGCAACATTGTAAAACACGGACAACATATGAGTACCACTAATCTGTTAATGAGGGCCACAAATTCTTTATTCAGAAGTAGGAAGATACACGATTGCCTCACAGTTTTTTTTTTTTTTCAAAGCAACTTGGTGTTCGATAAAGTTGTGAGCTTGCTGATCGCCACCGATCAGTAAGTCCCCATAACTTTTACACGCTATTTTCCAACTACATCGGCTGACAAATATATCCTATATAATTATCCTACCTCTGTTATAAATGATAAGTAGTGGGATTATCAGGTTTCAACCTGCTGATCGCTGGCGATCAGTAGGTTGAAACCTGTTGATCCCAATACCCGGGCCTCCTCCTCCTCTCCTCGCGTTCAGAATCTTCTTCGCTAGCACTAGCGATTTTGAAAAAGCGATATATCACAGGGGATTTGTTTTTGTTGTATTGGGGGTTTGCCTTCTGTGGATAAAAAGTTAGTTGTCGTTTAGCACTAGAACTACTCACGTTTCTTGGCATACACTAGTAGTTGTTTAAGCTCTTGAAATGTACCCAGCCCTTTTTAATATATGAAAGAGAAATGCGTGGGGTGTAGCAACCCTGTTGCTTTTGCGATCAGAATTCTTCTTGCGTTGTGTTTGTCGTGTGCCAGTACTGACTCTGTGCGATAGGTGTTGCTGCGTTTCTTTATTGCTGATTGACAGGTTATCAAAGGTTATGGGCCCACTATCTACGCAAAGACACTCCATCGCGTGAAGCTGATTCTCTGGCTACGGTTTCTGTGCAGGGTCGAATAGACGTTTCTGTGATCAGGTTAGAGTGAGCAAATCGATTGCGTTCTGCTGCGAGGCTGCAAAGCGAGATGGCGGGAGAAATTGCAAATGTGATTGAAGCAAGAATGCTGGAGAAACTTGAAGGGCCGAACTATTCTCTTTGGAAATGGAGAATGAACTGGAAGAACGATTGTCGTGGGGGATCGTTTCCGGCGAGGAGCAAGAACCTGGAGGAGACTCTGTGGGAGAGCTGGCTCAGGTGGAGGCAGTTCGGAGCTACCAAACGAGGCAGAGAAAAGCTTTTGTGGCAATCTGCTTGTCATTAGGTGAGACCCCAGCAACTCAAGTGCAGGATGCAAAAACGGCCAGGGAAGTATGGCAATTGTTGGAAACGATCTATGATGGAAAAAGTGTCACCAACGTGCTGCTACTGAGGCGCAAGCTCGCTAACATGAAGATGCTGGTAGGCGACTCACTCACAAAGCACCTAGAGGCGATAAAGAGCATCGCAAGAAGACTGGAAGCAGCTGGGACCCCTGTGGAAAAGACACATCTTATTTTTTACGATCTTGGGCAGTTTGCCAAGCTCATACGATCCTCTGATAATGACAATAGGGAGAACTCGAGTGCAAGACTTGGACTTGGGAGAGATCTTACAATGGCTGTTGCAAGAGGAAGAAAGAAGGAATGAAAGCCCTTAAGTTAATGAGATTACTCTCAAGATGCAGAAACAATACCTCAATGGAAATAATGACAGGCGGGAGCAGACACCGAATCAGACTGACCACAAGACAAACGAGAATGCTGAAAGAATGATAGAACACAGGAGATCTGATGGGGGAAACAGATTTGAGAAGCGAAAGAACACCATTTGCTACTATTGCAACATCCCCGGACACATTGCCAGAGACTGTCGTAAGAGGGCAGCAGATTTAAAGAAAAAAGGGTCTGTAAGCCAAGCGAATATAGCAGAATCAGAAGAGGTGGAAGAATCAATAGCGATGATGGCAAGAGTGAAGGTACATTCCATCAAAATGCCAATAATAAGCAGGGGTGATAGTCCAGCTATCCAAGTTGCAAACCAGGAACCTTCAGTAGCGGAAATTTTTGATTGGGATGAGTCATGGTACTTGGACTCTAGGGCATCAGCCCATATGACAGCTGACAGAGACGTATTCATTACCTTCAAGGAAGTACACCCAGAAAAAGAGATCGTTGTTGGGAACAAAACAGTATTGAGAGCACCAGGCAAGGGAAATGTGTGCATCATACTCTCAGAAGGAAAGAAAGGCATACTGCATGATGTGCTACATGCTCCAGGAATTGCAAAGAATCTCATTTCAGTTAGTAAGATGACTGAAATGGGAATCAATGTAAATTTCTCAGGAAGGAGATGCGAGATATGGAAAGGCAATGAGCTGCTAACAACTGGATTAAAACTGGAGGTCTATACAAGCTCAGAGGAACAGTCACAAGACTACATAATGCATTCCCAGCAGTGGCAGACACAAGGAAAGATAGCCTCTGGCGTAAGCGGCGTGGACATCTAGGAGCAGAAGCACTTGAGACGATGTGGAAAGAAGACTTGGTAATGGGCCTAGATTACAACGGGACTGGGAGCATGTACACTTGTGGAGGATGCGCCATTGGACGGCAACGTCGTGAACCTTTCAAAAGAAGAACAGGCATTCGGAGCAGCAAATTCTTGGAGCTAGATGTATGTTGTATGATAGGAACCTTCCAAAGTCTCTATGCGCAGAAGCAGTAGATGCTGCTGCATACATCTTGAACCGTACACCAAACAGAGCCATTGGAAACAAAATACCTGATGCCATATGGAATGGAAGGAAACCTACAATAGCTCATATGATGATTTGTGGTTGCAGAGCATATGCTCATATACCTGAAGAAAATCGGAAGAAGCTTGACCCCAAGGGTGTAGCCTGTATTTTTGTAGGCTATCCTGCAAATGCTCATGGTTATAAGCTGTATGACCCTAAGAAAGCTAAGATATTCTTGTCCAGAGATGTAGTGTTTGATGAAAGTGAACATGAATTACAAAACACAGCGATGGACATGAGAGTCGAGCCAGGAACCATACTACTAGATGAACTAGAGTATGATCCAGAAATGAGCCAGGAGGAGGAATCAGAACTGCAGGAACCAGAACCAGACATTGCAGTGGATAATGAGGGAATAGTAATAGGTCCTAGAAGATCTGAAAGAACCAAAAGAGTCCCTGAACGCTATGATGAAATGAACTTCCTCACTGTCACCAAGGGAAAAGTGAGGGAATCAAGAGATGTTCATGAAGCGCGGGAAGGAGCAGATAAAGAACTATGGGATGAAGCCATGAGGGAAGAATTGGAGTCAATTGCCAAAAATGATACATGGAAATTGACTGACCTACCACACGGAAGGAGAGCTATAGGTTGCAGATGGGTATTTAAGGTCAAATACCAAATGGATGGAATGGTGGAAAGGTTTAAGGCAAGATTAGTAGCAAAAGGGTGTAGCCAAGTTGAAGGTGTTGACTACATTGAGACTTTTTCCCCAGTAATGAAAATGACTTCCTTCAGATTATTGTTGGCATGGGCAACAAGATGGGACATGGAAATAGAACAAATGGATGTGAAGACGGCATTTTTGCATGGGAACTTGCAAGAAGAAGTCTACATGAAGCAGCCCCCAGGTTTTGAGACAGATGGACACCAAGTTTGCAAACTGAAGAAAGCCCTCTACAAAGCCCTCTACGGGTTGAAGCAATCCTCAAGAACTTGGTACCAAAAAATTGACAAGTTCTTTCTTGTAAATGGCTTCAGTAGATGCTATTCTGACCCAAGCTTGTACATGAAAATATCAGAATCATTGTTCTTTGTTATAGCCGTTTATGTCGATGATTTAATTCTTGTTTGCAATGACAAAATTGCACTGAATGACTGTAAAAGGAGACTCAGTCAGGAATTTGATATGAAAGACCTAGGGGCAATCCATTATTGCTTAGGAATCCAAGTACACAGGGACAGAAATAGAGGCTTAACCTGGATTACACAAGAAAACTATGTGGAACAGCTGTTGGACACTTTTCAGATGCATGATTGTTGTAGTGTTTCAACGCCCCTGGAAGTCAGTCTAAAGCTAAGCAAAGATATGAGTCCCACATCTGAGCAAGAGAGAGAAATGATGACCAATAAACCTCACAGAAATCTAGTAGGATCCCTGATGTACGCAATGGTGTGTACATGCCCAGACATTGCAGTTGCCGTAACAAAATTGAGCCAATTCCTAACAGATCCTGGCCAGGAACATTGGCTAGCAAGAGTCCTCAAATATCTAAAGGGAAGTTCAAGCTATGGGATCATTTTTCAAAACAACAATGAAAGCATGAATGGATTTGCTGACTCAGACTGGGGGGGCGATTCAGATGACAGGAAATGCACATGTGGTTACATTTTTATGCTAGCAGGATCAGCCATCAGTTGGAGCTGCCGGAAACAGAACTCAGTAGCTCTTTCTTCTACAGAGGCAGAATACATGGGATTATGTCATGCGAGTAAAGAGTGCCTGTGGTTAAAAAGCTTGCTGCAAGAATTTCAGATTGAACAACAATAACCTTGTTCACTGATAATCAGGGCTGTCTGTTTCCTACTAAGAATTCTGGTTTTCACAAAAGAAGCAAGCACATAAGCATTCAATATCATTTTGTGCGCGATGTAGTTCAGGAAGGACAACTATTTGTTCAATTCTGTCCCATAGCTAGAATGGCAGCTGATATTATGACTAAAGGGTTGTTAAAGTCACGCTTTAATTTCTTAAGAAGCATGATAGGCATAGAAACTATAGATAAATATAAATGAGTAGTGAGAGAGGGTTTGTGGATAAAAAGTTAGTTGTCGTTTAGCACTACTCACGTTTCTTGGCATACACTAGTAGTTGTTTAAGTTCTTGAAATGTACCCAGCCCTTTTTAATATATGAAAGAGAAATGCGTGGGGTGTAGCAACCCTGTTGCTTTTGCAATCAGAATTCTTCTTGTGTTGTGTTTGTCGTGTGCCAGTACTGACTCTGTGCGATAGGTGTTGCTGCGTTTCTTTATTGCTAATCGACAGGTTATCACCTTCAAGGGAATCTTCCACATTTTAGTTGCAAAATCATATCGCATTAATTGATTGTTGAAGCAAATACTTGGTGGGGAGTATGAGTTCTGCTGCTAGAATGTATCATGTTGTGGACTGCACTGATCTTACAACGGATGGTGAGGATAGTGTGGTTGAGGTTGCACGAAATGATGCCATATCTAATGATGCAGGACATATACAAGAATGGAGAATTTCAGAGCTCATTGAAACTCTTCCCCTGTCAAGCAAACTAAGAAGATTGTTTGACATGTGTGGAATTCCACTTGTGGTGCAAGAAATTCCAAAAAATTATAATGGCAATTTGTCTTTTCAGCTTCCGCCTTCTCAATTGTTTGCAATGGATGGAATGCAGAGATCAGTTGATTGTCATAATTGGGTACGTTATGCTACAACCATTAATTTGAGTTTGCAGGTGTGGTTCGTGTTTCAAGTTGTGGAGGGGGTCTTGTATGTGCTAATGGTAGCTGCAACTGTCCTCCAGCATTTGGTGAAAGAAATCAAACCCGTTTTACAAGTCGTTTAAATAAACAATGTTCTACTGTACATCATCTACCAATTGTGGCACTTTCAAGTGCAAGTATTGTGATTCTTTTCCACATTGTGAGATGGCATGTCAAGCAAAGATATATTCCTTCTGACATTAGGTACACCTAGTTGGCAATTCATGTTGGTACTCATGAGCATAAGTATGGTATTGGCCAATCAAGCAACAATGTCAAAAATGTAGAGAACCTTGTTGGAGGAAAATATGTACTGCAATATATGAAATTGCCAGGAAAGTCACGAAATGGCAAAGGATCCACGTTGTAAGAGGGATTCGTGGATGACTCTTCAGTCACGGGTGGGAGTCGCGGCTGCTTGTGATGATTGCATGGCACTTACTGGGAACCCAAGACCTTGAAATAATAACAGAGGAAAAATTGAATGAGTTGCTAGCTGCCATCAAACCATCAACTACTAACAAAAGGTATTGAGATCAATTTTTTCAATATAAAAATGATGTTTTGCCATTATCTCAAAAAGAGGAAGAGGAAGAGAGAAAAGACAAAACAACAAAAATTAGGAAATTAGTGGCTTGTGACTAGCTTTTAAGTTTCATTTGCCTGAGTTTCATGTTTTGAAGTATTGGGTTTCTGAAATTTAACCTTCTAATGTTATTTTCTAAGTTTCTCAATTTTGCCTTATAGCATGTATGCATAGTACTCTCTCTCTCTCTCTCTCGCTCTCTCTTCTTGTATTCACATATTGTGGTTTGGGGGTTGACTGATCTACTTCAATTGCCCTCTTTTTGTATCTAATTGCATGTGTAATATCTTGATGTGTATATCTAAGCATGTAAAATTGGCCTGGATTTGATGAGATTGTCATTATCACCATAATCTATAGTAGAAAAACTCGCAAAACTCGCAACCTACTTACTCGCATGAGGTCAAAACTCGTTACTAGAGAGGCAGTTAACTAGAGATTTAGCGAAAAACTTTCTTGTAATGATTGGTTAATCCTTCTTGTAATCTCACAACGTGGGACATAAGTATAGGATAGAATCCAAAAACAACATAGAGAGATATACAAATAGAGATATTTGTAGATCTGCACCATAGCAGAGAATACAATTGTAAGAGGAGCGTCAAGCCACCAATGAGCGAGAGATTGCCGACTCACTTTGCAAACAAAATACAAATGCAAATACACTCTATAATCTTCCAACTCTGATTGTTGAGTTATGTGTCTGATTGATTGATTGATATATTGTTTATGATCTATAGTCGAGTATCTAGGTCCTGCAAACTCATTGTACAATGTAGCGTATTTTTGCCAAGTATAGGAGCACATGCAAGTGAGCACCAAACGCTTAGTCTAGCAAAGCAATTACAAACAAAACAGAAACATAAGAATGTAGAATTTTTCTGTTGTTTCTGTTTTGCTTGTATTTTCTTTGCTAGCCGAAGCATTTTCTTGGTTCTCAGCTGCGTGTGCGCCTATACTTGGCAGAAATGCGCTACACTGTACATTGAGTTTGTAGGACCTAGATACTCGACTACAGTTCACACAACAATATATCAATCAATCAATCAGACATGTAACTCAACAATCCAAGTTGGAAGATCAGAGAGTGCATTTGCATTTGTATTTTGTTTGCAAAGTGAGTCGGCAGTGTCTCGCTCGTTGGCGGCTTGACGTTCCTCTTACAATTTATTCTCTGCTATGTTGCAGATCTACAAATATCTCTATCTGTATATATCTCTCTATGATGTTTTTGAATTCTATCTCATAGTTATGTCCCACGTTGTGAGATTACAAGAAGGATTAACCAATCATTGCAAGAGAGTTTTTCACGAAATCTCTAGTTAACTACCTCTCTAGTAATATTGCTTTTTAGTTGTAGGGCGTGACAGCTTGATAGCTTCACGCCCGATGTCAGGAGACCGATGGTTTGGCTTGCCTGATGAGATATGGTACCGATAGTTTGGCCATGCCCGATAATCTTATTGGAGACTTAAACTTTTTGGTAGGGGGTCTGACTATTCGGTGATTTGGAGAATGACAGGGAATGGTTGCCAAATTCACCATTTCCAACACTCCCTTGTGAGCGATGCCTCAACAATCAGAGTTGGAAGATCAAAGAGCATATTTGCATTTGTATTTTGTTTGCAGAGTGAGTCGGTAGTGTCTCGCTCATTGACGGCCTGATGCTCCTCTTACAATCGTATTCTCTGGTATGTTGTGGATCTACATATATATGTATTTCTGTCTATGTTGTTTTTGGATTCTATCCTAAATTATGTCCCACGTTGTGAGATTACAAGAAGGATTAACCAATCATTACAAGAGAGTTTTCCGCTAAATCTTTGGTTAACTGCCTCTCTAGTAACGTTGCTTTTTAGTTGTTGGGTGTGACAGCTTGATAGCTTCACACCCGACGTCAGGAGCCCGATGCTTCGGCTTGCATGATGAGCTATGGTACCGATAGTTCAGCCATGCCT
Organism: Diphasiastrum complanatum; assembly: GCA_029204225.1. Lineage (NCBI taxonomy): Eukaryota > Viridiplantae > Streptophyta > Lycopodiopsida > Lycopodiales > Lycopodiaceae > Diphasiastrum > Diphasiastrum complanatum. Next base: position 21,869,620 of record CM055100.1, read on the forward strand.
GATATTCGACACTTGAACTAATTTTTGGTAGGGGGTCAGATTATTCAGTGACTTGGAGAATTTGCCGAGTTTACCATTTCCAACATCACAAACTACTCTTTGTTAGCAGGGGTCAAATATCTTAGATACCTCGGGTCCCGTTGGATATCCTGGGGGACCTCGGAATAACCCTCTAAAATTAATATTTCTTAATAGTGTGAAAATCTTCTGATATTCCTCGGGGCTTGATGCAAATTTAGAGGGTCTATTATCGAGGGATCTATCGTTGGATAGACCATTGTAAAATGACTTATTACTTTTTTATTTTTGCTTCAGAGAAGCCCTGGTATTAAGGTCGCAAATGTTCATGTTGTGATGCAACTTATTGAGATAATGTCTCCTACATGTCTTAGGTTGATCTATGTTTAATATTCATAAGAAATACCATTGATAAATTTGCAAGAGAAAAGCTAATTCAAAAACTTAATGCAACACGTGAATTTTTTTTCTTTCTGTAATCTTTTTTTGAGGAAGATGATGAATATCCTTGCATGTCACTCGCTTTTGTGTATTTCTTGTTACCTTTTATCAAATAGGTCCAAAGTTTTAAACAATCATGATAAAGATATATGGTTGACCATATTCTCTAGACAACATTTCTTTTGATTGAAAATGTATTATCCTACATTTTTAACCTTTCACAATACCCAATAGACCATCTTGTCGATGACACAGAGAATCTGTTAGAGTATTGTAGTGATAATTAATCTACAAAATACAATCTCTTTTCCATCCACCAAAAGTAATTTCATGTCAATCTCATATGCAAACACTCATTAGCTACTAATGTAAATCCTTTTGCATTAATCAAATATATGTTTTGATATTCCAATGTCCTTACATCTCTTACCATCAATACAAATGCATGGACTTTCATTCTGAGTTCTTACCATCAATACAAGCGAAAAAACAAAATGGTCAGAGGGTGAGTTTTTTGGTTGTATTTTAGTTGATATGTAATTTGCAGTGACAAATTACATATCCATGTTCTCTTTCTTGACCTAGAAACAAGGGAAAAACTTTGTTGTGGTTTCAAATAAATCAAGTTGATTAAAATAAGCTACCAAAAGCGATAGAGGGTCAGCAAGCAGAGAAGGGTGCAACCACCCGTAGACAGAGATCATGACCCAGACTTTAGGTAGATAGAGAGACGGGCTGCAGCCAGAAGCAGAGCCAGTGCACCAGAAAGGGAGAGTAGTAGCAGTAAGCAGTCACGAGCAGAAGCAAGGGCGTTACTATCTAGCAAGAAGGAGGAGCTTGGGCAAAGAGATGAGGTATCAAAAACAAAGGGTTTTTAAAATAAGGGGGTTGCCTTTGAAGACAAAGTTGCATGTATAGAGTTTCAAAAGCTTACGGAAACTCACATCGTCTTGGAGGTGGATAGAGTAATCTGAGCAGGGTTTTCACGGATGTTCGTGCTATTGCCACACCAACTGTCAGTCTGTTCTCTGCTACACAAGCGTTCAGTTGGCCGCCGGACAAGTGATCAGTTTCTTACTACACCAGCAATTCGTTTAGCTCACAGTGAGCGAAGCTTTGCAGTAGAGAGCGGAGGTTTGTAGAGTTTTGGTGGGTGCTTTTGTTTGGGAAAGTTCTCCATGATCTATTGCAAAAGGTTTACAACGTCGACAACTCCATCAAGGTTAACGACATCCGTGTGAAGAAAAATAAAAAAATATAAACAAGATCTCAGTTCAGTTGGTGAGGTGGTTCATCTCAGGGTTCCCTTTGTACAGTTGTTCTCATGGCTTCGAACATCTCCCTACTTCGTCCTCTCAGTCTCAAACGACCTGCTTCAATTGTTTCTCCCCCTCCTGACTCCCCTCCTCATTCGCGTCAGGCTGTGCTGGGTTCCTTGCTTGCCACAACACCCTCTGTTCCTCCTTCACCCACCTCTTCTCATGGCATTGTTGCCCCCTCGCTTGGTTGTGAACCTCCTTCGACCCTTGTTGCATTTCCTTCTCAACCCCCTGAATGGGTTCCTTGCCATGCTTGTGGTCGTTTCTTCTCTCCTAGAGGAGGTCTTGCCCGTCACCAGCGTTCTTGTCATGCGCTGCTTCAGTCGTCTCAAGATCGCCCTCCTCTTTCTGCACCCCATTCGCCCTTTGCTTCAGCTTGGTCTTGGATTTCTTCCCTTGATGTATTCGGAGCTTTTCACTTGGGCTTCCCTCGTCCAAGGCTCTACTTTCATATTCCCCTCGCTCTCCATCGTGAAACTCAAGTTGTTGGGCCCATGTTCTTTGGATGGTGTGGAGACTCTTTCAGCTCGGAACCAGGCTCGGTTACCCATTTCTTGTGGAGGTGTCGGTCTTCTCTCTATGGTTTCTTCTACACCTACAGCTTTTCTTGGGAGCTGGGCTCTTGTTGCCCCTACTTTGTCTTCTCGGTTCCTTTCTGGATTTCGCCCTCTCTTGGCGGGTTGCATTGCTCATGTGGATAGCGGTTCTCTGCCTTTCCAGCACCTCCTCATCGTTGCACGAGAGCTCCTCCCCCTCTATGCCCAAGCTTGTCTTCCTCCTTTTGAGCAACTCCTCACTTTCAGTTCAGATCACCTGCAAGAGACCCTCTTGGAGCACGTGCACAAGCATACCCTTTCCAGCATGCTCTCTAAGGCTCCTTCGGCGTTGCCTCGAGTTCGACTTCTTTCTTGTGCGGGTCATAGTGCTGGGGCTTGGCTGTTAGCTCGGCCTGTTATTCCTTCCTTCCGGTTGTCTTCGGCCATCTTCACAACTACTCTTTGTCTTCGCTTGGGGCTTCCTCATCCTTCAGTCTTGGGTCTCTCCAGGTGTGTTTGTGGTACCCTATTGATGATCTTGCTATCCACCTCCTCTGTTGTCCTTCTGGGAGTGAGCACACAGCTACGCATGATGTTGTCAGAGATGCAGTGGATGCTATAGCCAGAGATGGAGGATTCCATGTCCTCAGAGAGTAGTCTCACGTCCTTCCTTCTTCCACGTCCCACTCTTCCTGCATGCGTGTTGACATTGTCCTCTCTCGGGATGGGCTTCATACTTTGGCAGATGTTGTTGTTGCTGATCCCACGCGTGGTGATCTATTGCCTCGCTCTGCCTTCACACCAGGAGAAGCTGCAGGAGTGGCAGCACAAGAGAAGGAAAAAAACTACTCCGACAGGCACCCCACTGATCTTCCCTTGGCTATTGAGACTTATGGCACCTTGCATCGACGCTTTGAGGATTTTTTTCGCATGTGTTCTCATCAGGCGGCAGAGCGTCAAGGTATTCCTGATTCTATTCTCGTGGCTGCTTTCAAACAACGTGTTTCCATTGCCCTGCAACGTGCTCAGGCCCTATCTATTCTGCAACGGGCTGTTACATCTCATCTCCCTTCATTAGCCGACTCACCACCTCTTCACTTTTCTGATCTGTTGCAGTCAGTTGGCAGACTCCCACAAACATCATCATAGTTTATGCACTGTTATTTTTAATGCCAAGATTTGGATTAATCTTGACTTGACTGCAAGCTTCGCTCTTGTTTGAGCCTACTTTTGTTTAAAATTCTCCTGTGTATATATCTTTTTCATCAATGTACCTACTACTTTTTCCTATGAATAAGTTCACAGGGTGTTTCCTTTTTTTTCTTTTTTTTTTTGATAGTTTACAAAGAATACAAAAGCTAATCGGTGCCCACGTGATTTTAGCAGATTCTGGATAAGCCCTGCCGATGCTGTCGGTGTTTTGCTTAGTGAGAACTTAAGAAGTTTGAAGCTTCATCGTCATTGATCAAGTTCTATCCAAAGCCAGCACAGATAGATCAACTTCCGTACTTGCGCATGCATTTCACGTAGGTAGGACGACCCCGTGGTCAAATTATACACAAGGCTTGCACTAGCAAAGGATTGCTCACTGCCTATATAAGCACTAGTGTTTGTTTGGCATTTTCAACAGTTTCCCTTGCGCTACAGCATCTTCGAACCCAGAAATGCACAAAGAGTTGTAGCATCGCTTCTCATTTTTTTCTTTTTTCTTTTTTCTTTATTTCTTTGTAGACGTGAAGACATTATGCAGCATGTAGGAGACATGCACCAAGGAGACACGCAACACATTATTTGTTGCTACTTATCTGCCAAGCAAAAAAAAGAATCAGTAGACCTCAGCCTGCTGATCGCCGGCGATCAGCAGACTAAATCCTCAATTCTGTAGTTCTATGTGATTTCGATCCCAGGTCTGTAGACTTAATTGGGTGTGGAGGGATGCACATATGTCAACTACCTCTGATCTCTCAAAATTCTACTGCTGGACATACCTCCAGCCACGATTTGTCGCAACCTCTATCTGATTCCAAAGGTTTCAGTGTTTCTTCCATGAACGAGTCATGAAGTGGTGGCCTTTGATGGTGGTTTGAAGCAGAAAATTTCTAGGATTTTTGAGATAGCTATATTTTTTAGACATTATGTGCTCATCAAAGGAGGCCCTTGCCCGGCGATCAGCAAGGCACAAGCAAATTTTTTTCTCCCACAGCACTTGGAGCGATCAGCAAGGGCAAGAGCAAAGTTTTTTTGCTCACTCCAAGTCCTTGCCCTGCCTCGTGGATAAGGGGCTAAAAAAATTGCTTGTGCCTTGCTGATCGCCAAGGCAAGGGCCTCCTCTCCCGAGCACATAATGTGCAGTGTCTCAAAAAAAATTTCCTTGGGCAAGGCACGAGCAAATTTATTTTTTAAGCATGGGTTGGGCTTAGATTCATTTCTATTCATTGATGAAGACGTAATGGATTTTTTTGTGAAGATTATGCCCAGGGGCTTTTTAAAAAGCATAAAATGTCACTGAATTTAAAAAGAAAAATTGAAAATTTTGAAGCTCATTCCAGACGCGCCTTAGTCCGCATCAGACTGTGCGCGTCAGGCTGCCTACGACAAAACAACAACGAAACTGAGAACTTGAAGCAAATCACATATACAACCATGAACCATGAACAAACATAGACTAAGAGAATCTTTTATTGAAAACAAGAAAGTATAAATGGGATGATGGTTATTCTGGGAGTCCTTTAGTAATACATTTCGTTGTCTTTAGTTGATGTGTTTGCATGCATTGAAATTTGTGTATGTACCTTTCAAATTATGGCATTACCTTTCTACACATTACTTTATCACCATTAGTCCTATAAATTGGTGCTCTCAAAATGTGGTTTGTGACATTGTTTGAGGAAAGCATGGTACTTACAAGGTTACAAGCTAGGAACCAATGACCAATGGAAACACCTACTATGGGCGCACTGAATGAGGGTATTGACAATGAAAATAGTCAAATTTCCCAAGAGGTACAATCAAACTTGCATCTTGATTGTTTTAAAATCATTTTGTTCACAATTTATGTGGGCTAAAATGTATATAACTATCAAAGTTGTGGATGGCAAGATGTATCCCCATATGTGAATGAACAATGTATAGATTCTATTGGTGTTTCTGACTGTTGGCGGAAGTTCCAAAAAAAAGGGGGGGGTAAAAATGTTGATGAGGATATTTGAGATGTAGCAATATCTTTTCATATTGACATGCTGTCATTGATGCATCGTAGGAAGTGAGAGACTTAGACTAAAAAAGGTCTATAAAAATGAGGGTTATATTGTTGAAAAAGGTGATTTTATTCTTTCTTTAGCCACATCATCTAATAAACCCATATCGGAAAAGGATTATGCTAAGACTCTTTGGGATCCTATCTGGGAGAAGGTGAGTGATGATTTTGATCAAGAACTAAAAGATGATCCACATTGGAGTGACATGATTGGTTGCATGGTAATTGGGATGACAACCATAGATTGCTGGGTTTGGAAGCAATCCATGAGTTTATGCATGACATTTGTCATCATATTCATGTGCGTGCTAGTTTTATTCATCCAACCAGAGAAGGAGAGATGCAACTTCTCTCTTCAATGAATCGAATCAACAAGTAAGTTTAAGTTATTCATCTATCTGTTATTGATGAAGTTTGGTTTATTTACATGGTGGAATTTAATTTTATTAGAAAACTAAAAATTGGACTAATGTGGTCAATATTTCTATTGATGCACAATATGAATAGAATAAATGAGGTGGGGGTCGTGAAAAGTGATCTGAAGGACCAGTTGTATAGTGTGCGCCAATCAGCCGAATGCAGCCCATCATACTTTGTTGGTAGATTCTCCGTAGAGCAACTAAGAGAGGTAGAAAAGGAGAGGGCAGTTGAGGCAAAGAAATCTGGAAGCACACACTGGTATCCCTTGACTCGCTATATGTTGGCGAGGACATTATTTGAGGTAAGCGAAATTTCATTATTTCCATTTAATTTGTGTGTTCTTTTTCAATTGGGCATTGAACTTATAACTTCTACTTGGATGAGGTGAGGACTCGATTTTATGCAGGCAAAGAACTTTAAAAAAAAAACCATAAAAAAGGCAGAGTCAACTGTTTATTAATAAATGGAACACAAAAATGCTCAAATTGTTGGGAATTGTGAATCCATGCTTGGGTTTTGAGTGGTTTGAGAAGGTAACAAATATAGATCCTGCCAAGATAGGCTACACATTTGGATTAGAAAAGCTACATACTTTGCGATGTGCAGCTGTGGACAATGAAGTGAGAAATAAGTGTCTTAAGATGAGTTTGGGTTCAAAGAGAACTCAATTTGCCATGACCAAAAATGTGTCAAGGACTATCGACTTTGGGTGGCCAAGGAAACATGGCTGCATCATTGATTGGAGCAGGCCAATTGTTCTCTCCTTGAGTGCTTGATTTACGGTATGTTACTTTGTGATAATTTGATATGTATCGTGAATTAGACTAAAAAGGATGTATCGTGAAAGTAGAATGTTTCATGAAAATGTGCTGTGTTTTATTACTTGCAGAGATGTTTGATTTGCCGCCCACGACAATATCACTAGAGAGGCGACATTTATCACGTTCGACATGCTATAAAAATTGCACATTTTAAAGTACGGCTCTAAAATATACAAGTCAAAAACACAATATCATCATCGTGAACACCAACATAAGTAGAAGAGGAAAAACGCACCACAACAAATACCAATGTATGATTCACTGTTATGAGAAAAAATTCTCTTGATGTTCCATTATTACATATCAGAATAAACAATTACCACAATCTCCAATATTCATCACAAAAAAACTCACAAAACTTGCACAAATCTACTCGCAAAATGCTAAATCTCTCTAGTAACGTTGCTTTTTAGTTGTTGGGCATGACAACTTGATAGCTTCACGCCCGACGTCAGGAGCTCGATGGTTCGGCTTGCCTGATGAGCTATGATACTGATAGTTCAGCCATGTTCGATAATCTTATTCGGCACTTAAACTTTTGGTAGGGGGTCCGACTATTCGATGACTTGGGGAATGACAGGGAACGATTGTCGAGATCACCATTTCCAACACTCCCTTGAGGGTTATTCTAAGGACTACACAAAAGAGTGTTCTGAGGATTATTTCAAGGGCATAGAAATCAAAAACCATTTTTAGGACAAATGAAACTAGTATACGGGCTCCAGTCTATTCTAAAAAATTGGAGTTACATTTCATGCAATTAAAGAGTTATGAGAGACAACTACGATTAACAAAATATACATAAATGGTCCAAGTAAAAGATTGTATATTACTCAACATTTTATATTGTGTGTAAAATTGTAGAATAATGAATTCATTAAAATATATTTAAAAACATCTAAAAATTTCATTACAGTTCAGAACAAGGTTGTAAAATAAAATCAACTGAAATTTAAAATTATTACAAGATCAATACTCACAATTTAAAACAAAGAGATGTTTAATTAATTTTTTTACTCTAAAAATAAAATTGTATGATACATTATGTTCCTTTTTATGTTATCTCACATTAATATTGTTAATCTAAAAACTATCTTTCATTCGGATGATATCAACATTGTAATGTGAATACCATGATCTTTTTTCCCAGCCTTCATCTATAAGTTCAGATAATAAACTATCTGATAAATTTTTGCATACAAACATCGTTGGGGTTTTGTGTACATTGACACTTGAAAAAAAAATCCACAAATATATTCAAGGAAATGAACTAACTCAATCTGACTGTTTTTGATCCCGTGCTCATTTTTAATGAATTTTTTACATCATTATATATCTTGCAACGAAATGATTCTGAAACTGTAGTATCTGGTGCAATCCATTCATCACTTTCAAAAATAGGTAATGGAATTGGCACAATGATTCATTAAAAAAGATCCCACTACCAGCTAGATCTTTTGCAGTTCTACCTCGATATTGCAGTTGTTCAATATCAGTGTGAATAACATCTAACACACTTGCGAAAGATCCACTCGGCTCTCATTCATTTATGTTGGATGGATATGAATCTGCAAGAGAAAAATGATCAGATTGGCAAGTTTACTATTAGATATTTATGAATGACAAAAATCAAAGTATAAAAAATATCAATACTCACAGTTGCTTTTTATGTGGTCTTGACGATTGAATCCTTGCACATTTATCTCTGAATGCATATATACATGTTGGACTAGAATTTCAGAAATAAATTTTCCTCCTGATGATGTTTAGAATTCCAAAATTAATCTGGCCTTCCAATAAGATCGAAATGATAGTTTTGACCTTTTCCTTTTTTAAAATGCTCCTCTTGATGATGGATGCATCAAAACCCAAGAGTTTTTTGAATATGTTCTTGGCACCCATAATCCATTATCATCTGTCTCGTTGAATAGAAGCACATAGTCGATTGAGGAACACGGCTTCCTTGATGACGCCATTTGTAATTTGCATGCAAAAATCTGAAACAATAAACTATGAATATGAAAATTTGCGTATATAAAAAGCCATGAATCTGAGAAAAAGTGCTGGCAGAAATTTGAAACACTGATCTATTTGGCGCCACAAATTAACTCTGGTTAACCCTGTTAACCATGGTTTGACAATGCATATACATTAATGGTACATCGATTTTCTCATCTCAACCATCTATCATATTCATTTTCAATATTTTTGGGTCTCTTCGGGTAGTGGTGGCTGGTTTCAATTGGTCCACATGGCAACGAAAATAAGAAAAAAAATAAAAAAGCATCTTTTTCAAAGGCCCTCGTCGGGCTCTAAGTTTCTCTAATCTCAACCATTCCACTTCATTGACTAGTTGCATGTCACTATCAACCCAAATAGTCTACTCAAACATTTGGTGTCTCAATAGTACCTTCATCACGACCAAACAAAATCTCTAACAGAATCAGATATCATCCGAAAGCAACTCCTAATAGCATGTAGTGGCTTAATCCCATTAATAAAGTATAGACTAAGCATTTTTTTAATTAGTTAGCCATGTGCATGTATTCAATAACTTATTAGTTGCTTAGTGACTCAAATCAACTGCTCATATTCTCTCACTAATTCAATAAGTCGCTCGATTGAATATATCTTCCGAGCACAATAATTCATTCTTTCTCTCTGTTATCACAGAGAATTGATTCAGAAAGATCGCAACTTTGCTTGCATTCATACTTGTACTCTTTATGACTGAATAATTTATGTTCCAGTAATCTAAATCGTGTTGTGCTATGTTGAATGCATCTTTATTATGTTTCGATTGATTTAAGTTATGTAGATGAAATTATTTGTAGATTAAACTATTCATTTAATTGATAATATGTGTCGATCATAATGTTCTAAGTTGCGCACTATTTTGCTTCCACAATTAAACTGTAAAATCAATCTAGTTTGTGCATGTCTACAGAATTGATTGTTTGGATCTAATGACTTTGAAGTCAGGATCAAATAGACCTTGATCACAACTTCAAATTGTTGAAGTTGGCTTGAATATGATAACATAGATTCATGCACTGAGGATTTTGTCATTCTTATTCTAGAATCACAACATGGTATAGAGGCCGATATAGAGCTTATAGTATCAGAACTATTGGTCTGATACGGAGTAGACACTTACTATAATTGTTTCCAATTAAATAATCTACTATCTGCATACACTCATCTCAAACTTCCAATGGATTCACAATCACATTTTGCTCTAATGGTGGACAAAATCAATGGTAATTACCACCTATAGAGATTCAAATTGGGGGTAATACTGATGACAAAGAACAATGGGAAATAGTCACAGGAACCAAACTAATTCCCAGTGTCGATGAGCAATCCACATCCAAGTAGAAGCTCATTGTATTGAGTACCTTTTACGAAGTGAGAGATGTCACTTCAAAGCTGCATCCGAGGAGAAAGTTCTTCTCACTTAGAATGTCAAAAGGTGATTCCATTCAGAATCACATTAATCAATTCATGACTCTATTAGAGCAAATGGCAGCAATAGGTTCAATGGTTGAAGATTCGGGTGCTATCATGATCTTATTGTCTAGCTTGCCATCCTCTTATGAAAATTGGGTGATGATGATTTTTACTCACTTAGAAATAACTTTATCTAGTGTCACAATTATGATGCTATAGGAGGAAACTCGAAGGAATGGAGCATCCTCATCCTCCATCAATGACTCACAGACTGTATTCTCCAAGAAGAACATGAAGAAACAACATACGAAGAAAGCTATCAAATAATTCAACAACAATTAGAAGCAGTCCAAGAAGCGAGGTTAGACCCAATATCAACAATTCACTCAGAATACAAAAATTTGGTTCTACAAATACTACAAAAGGACAAACCATGAAATCCAAGACTACCGAATCTTGAAGTTCAACAACAACAAGAAGAAATAGCTGGATCAACATGCTAATGCAGCTATCAACACGAACTAGAATGTCCCGAATCTGACGACAAATATTTTGTCAATTAGTCAAATTACTGATTTAGGGAATAAGGTAGAGTTTGAGACAAATTCATGTAGGATTCTTTATAATTTTATAAGGATTCTTGCACCCAAAAGAAGCAAAGATATTTCTATAGACTCAGTCATTGTTACTCTAGGACTGATCATTCTTTAAGTAGTTCAGTATCAATGAATAAAGAATTGATTTGGCATTACAAACATGGCCAATGTCAATAACTAACATGTCTAAGCAATCTTCAGCTCTTGATTTTGTCTACCAAATTGTTGACCCTCATGTCTGCCAAAGTTGTGTCATATGAAAGTAGACAAGAAGGCCATTTCAATTGAATCAAGAACATATATCCAAAGATTTATTTGCATACTAATATATGTGGCTGATGCAAACACCATCAATGCTTGGTGCAAAATTCTTTATTACATTTATTGATGATTATTCTAAAAGGATCTCTATATATTTTATGAAGCATAAATCTAAAGCTTTCCAGATCTTTAAGAAATACAAGGAGCATGCAGGTTGCAGACAAGCAAAAGAATCAAAGCTCTCATGAGCGACAATGGTGATAGATACATCTCAAATGAATTCAAAGACTACAACAATTTGTTGTTTTTTATTTTCCACGATCGAATGGACTGGCCGAAAGGAAAAAACATGACCTTAGTTTTTGGCAACATGCTATATCGACTACAGCCTACATGCAGAATTGATGTATTAGTAAAAGACCTACCTGATAGAAAGACCCCTTCAAAAGTTTGGACATCATCCAAACCTTCATTATAGCATTTAAGAGTATTTGGATGCACTGCCTATGGTCATGTCCAAAAGGACATAAGAAAGAAATTAGATGAGCAGTTTTTCAAAACTATTTTTATTGGCTATTGTTCTTCCAATGGACTATATCGATTGTACAAAATTGAAAACCTATAAAGTTTTTACTAACAAAGATGTGGCCTTTATTGAAGATCAATTTATTGATTTAAAAGGCAAGGACCAGATGCAATCTATAAATTCTGCCCCAACAACTGATACATATCGAAATATTATTTCGATTTCTTCAAGTAGTCAGCCTATACAGTCAGATTCAGAAGACGATAAAAATAGATATAACTTGAGAGCAGCCGACACAACTGACACAAAGTCAAATTTTGCAACCAAAAGCTTAGACCACAAGATCAACAAGAATTTGAGCTTAGCATATTCGATACAGTAATGAGTTTGATCACTATTTATTCAGGAGCCAACCACAGTTGAATAAGCATTGTCACAGGCCGACTTAGATATATAGAAGGAAGCTATGGACAAGGAGTATAACTCACTACTGGAGAACAATACATGGACTGTTGCCAGGCTGCCAACAAACATAAAAGTCATCGAGTGCAAAAGGATCTTCAAGATTAAATACAAAGCAAATGGCAATATCAACAACAGAAAAACTTGATTCGTGGGAAGAGGATTCTCACAAATTCCCAATATCAACTACTTTGAAACCTTTAACCTGATGATCAGAAATACTTCTATTCGATTGCTACTATCATATGTTTCCACAGTCAAGCATTCCTCAATCGAGTTATTGAGGAGGAAATTTACATGATCCAGCCAGAAGGCTATGTTCTTAATTGTTAAGAAGACCAAGTATGCAAACCCCATTGTGATGCCACAAAAATGTTAAATATTGAATATCAACATAAATATGGCATGATATACTCGAAAATGAAGATATGAGCCGGTTAAGTATAAATCATGAAGAGGCCTAAGTCATTTTTCGGGAATATATCTCCTAAGTACTTGCCTTACCTTTAAAAGAAAAAGACATTGTCTTGGATAACCTTTACTAGGTTGTCCATACGAAACGACTAGATACGAAAAGACATGATAAACTAGAGTAACTTTAACTCATAGTTAAGTATACCTCCTATGGTATAGTTGAACGTATTTTCAGTCTAATTGTTAACTAGACCCTTTCGCGGGAGCGACGCACCTATTGTTTTAGAGGTGCGTTTGTTCGCCCTGTAGAACATATATTGATCTCACACTTCAGTCTCGATCATTGAGAGAGAAGAGTTTATGCTTATGTAAGAGATTGAAGAAGTGAATAGAGTTCTGTGAGTTATTCTCTCTTATCTCTGTTCTCTGCACTGTTGAGTGTGAGTGATCTTGAGTCTGCTAACAATCTCTAACACATTTCATGAAGTACCCTCTGACAGTCGCTCTAGTGCATCACAGTCGTTTGCTGTGTTTTCGTAAAGCATGCTATAAAGAATTGTCTTAAAACCATCTTATTTGTCTATTGCAAATACTTTTTTTTTGGCACTCGAATAACGATTATCTTTGGTACAGTCTAGCACGATCATTGAATAAAGCTGTATGTATGCACATGAGATGACAGTCCCTGTTTGAAGAATTGAGTCTTTGATCTGTTTTCCTGATTGGCATTGACATAAGTTTCTAACATGTTCTAAAACTCTTCGTGTTCTTTAGCCATTAAATTGGCTTTAGTTGTTGAGGACTTCTGTCTAGAAATGAATAGTTTGCGAACGCGATTTATTAATTGTCTGCACAGTCGCAAATACATCGAACAATTCTCGATTCTCTGTTGACACCTTAATCAGCCAGAGTGTAGTATTGTTGTACTACTCTGATAACATCTCATCTGTAGAACGCGCTTCATTCAATCCGATAGAGGCCAGATTGTTGTTATGAATTTATTAACATTACCCATCCCAAACATAAGTAATACTGGTTACTTTTTAATGTCTGTCGACAACCAGAATAACACTCAAACCCACTTGCCATAATTGTACCAAAAACATAACTTTCTAACGTTGTCCTCTGTGGGAATGACATTATTTACTATAAAATCTATATTAACCATGTTGGTATAGTACAACATCCATAAAGCCTTGTATGATCTGAAACAATCGTCCAAAGCCTAGTACCATCGAATCAATGACCAATCATGCTTTGAACCAAGCTCTATAGATTTTAATGTTTACTTCAAGACTATTCGAAAGTTCTTTTTTATCATCACAATCTATGTAGATGATAGGTTGCCTTTTGGCAACAATATCGAACTGACAAAGGAGACTAAGAGAATACTATCCTAGGAGTTTGAGATGATAGATCTTGGAGAAACACATTATTGTCTCTAGATTTAGATCCATAGAGATAGAAACAAAAGGCTTCTCTACATCACTTAGCCAATGTACTCTACAACTTATTATTGAAATTCAATCTAATATTGCAAGCTTGTACATAATCCCATGGAACTAGGTTTAAATTAATAAAAGAGCATCCTGAAATCGATGAGAAAAAAGTCAAAATGAAGGGGTATCCATATCAGTCTATCATCGAATCATTCATGTTCTATAATCCCAACACATGTGTCATGTTGGACTTCTAAATGAGACTATGGTATTCTTTAAAATCACCTCCTCTCTCCTAGAGAAGATTCATGGAGCCTTTGGGAGGACAATTGAATTCCCAATAGTTTGTGGCTATAAACTGGCCATCTTTTCTGATTTTTTCCATGTTATCTTGTGCGTCTTTTTATCTTTGGCATCGGTCAAGTGCTCCCAAATTATGCTCCCTACATTCTTGAACATGTGCATTGGGTCCAGATGGTTTATCATCAATTCCCCCAAATTTCAAGCCAATCACTTCCCTTCAAGATTAAAAAACAAGCACACATTTAATTGAAATTATTATAGAATGGATCTAGAGAGAATAAACATTATAAAAAATGACAATCGGCCCAAATATATATTGTACCTTCATGGCATGGGGACATCGACCAACAAGCCCATCGCGTAGAGGGTGATCGGGTTGAAGGTATTGAATGTGGCCCTCATAGATTGTCCTTCGTAGATGTTGTGAGTGATGTGCTTGCAGATACTCGCCACAAATGGGACATGCGTTGTAGCCACTATTTGGAGCCCTACATTTCAACAAAGCCACTGAGTAAATTGTGAGTGTAATGTTCGAATCGAAAAAAAATTTGTGAATACACATGAGATTTAATATCATAAACCAATAGAAACAATATCTTACTGAAGCGCATTCCATATCCAAGAAAGTCATGCATCATCCACATCAAAATCCCTTTCACCACAAAAATCTCTTTGTCTGCGTGGTCTTGATATATCAGTCACTTAAACACCTTGCCACAAAATCTTGAGCTCATCTATCAAGGGAACCATATACACGTCCATACTTTGAGCCTTGTAATTTCTCAGGATCATAAGGGCAAGCATTAGGTGCCCCTTTTTTATACTTAGCCAAGGAGGAATGTTGTGCTTTACAAGGACAACCGACCAAGTAGACTATTATGTCCATGTCCTATACAAGAGAATCGGAAGAAATCCTGATGTGGATAGCCGGTCACTCCAATTGTATATGGTAATTAGTTATGTTACGTCATTCCGAACGTGGTCGTATCAGGTAATTAATAATCATTATCAGACCTATAATTGGACATAGGAGCACATGCATGGTGAATGACTATTTTAATGCAAGAATAGGAGGTCAATAGCTCAATACAGATTGCATGGAAATCCTAGGAGAACATTCTCTCTCTCTTGGAGAAATATATCCTACGAAAACTTTTTCATCTCCCTAGTGTGAATTCAACTTTTTAAGCCAATTTCTCTTCTCCTCTCTTGTGTTCTTGACTGTGGCTTGGGGGTGGATTGGTTAGGGTATTGACTAGCCTCTCCATATTGCTTGGGTGGTTCATGCTCCACAGGTGTCCTTTTGGTTTGCATGTGACAGGATTCTTGAAGATCTTCACTTGGTGATCATTATAGTGGTATCAGAGCTTGGATCACATCTACCAGGAGGTGGCTTCTTGAAGATCTTCACTTGGCAATCGTTATAGTGGAGCTTCAAGATCTTGGACTTTTGTAGTTCTTTTGGTGTATCTCTTTGCTTATTCTTCCAGGTGCTGGAATTCACTTTCAAGTAGGTGGCTTCTAAGATCCTTGGTGTACTTTCAGTCTAAAGATCATAATTGTGGAATTACTCCATGAATTTTGATAGAAATCATAGATATTTCGTTTTGATTTTCTTTCATTTTCAGTAGTTTTATTCTATTGCAAGTGGTTCAAATCAATTATAGTTGGAAAGCACGCAACCATGAAGATAGACAAATATGGTTTTCAAATGGTGGACACAACGAAACTTTGAGGTCGATAGATATTATTGACCAACCATTTGTCTTGCCTTCACATGTACATCAAGTCTTCTAAGTGCCTGATCTTATAGAGCCCAATTGGAGTGTAGTGCTTGAGCATATGCCAAGAGAAAGGCAAATTGTTGGCACAGATGTTGATGATGTCATCGATTTCTCCTTAGTGCGTGACTTTTCATGCCCGTTCTCATTTCCACAAGAGATCAATGTTGATAAAGCAGATGCTGCACGTCAGGGTGGGGACATAATTGACTTAGATCTTGATGCACATCATGTTCCTAAAGAGGCAAGTGATGTTTTGTATGATGAATATGAAGTTAGTGATTGAAATCTATTAAAGCACGAGTGTGTTCTATATCTTGTGTATTTATGACATTATTTGTCCATCATTTTTGGATTTTTACATTTAGATTCACAATATTCTTCAAGTTTTTTAATGAATCAAATAAGTTATCATGAATCTAATCTATCTTCATCATCTTTATCAGCATCCTTGGTGTTATAGATTATTGACATGGGCCTTAGAACTGCTACATGATCCATCATATGAATGAAATAAATGCAATAATTCACATATAGTGTCGATGAAAAAAGAATGATTGGTGTAAACTAATAATAAGATCAAATTTCTGTTTAATTAATGTCATCAATTGTATATTATGTTGGTAATGTAAATACATTCTAGCCCAAGCTAGTTCTCAACCAATTGGATAAATGTCTTTAGTTTAATAGTCAAATCACATTGGATGGGCATGATGTATAATATGAGGGGGTCAATGTGCTTGTATACAAATACAATCTATCCCAAGCTAGTTTTCAACCAATTGGATAAATGCTTGTAGTTCGATAGCCAAATTACATGGGATGGGTAGGATGTATATGAGGGTGCAACACATCAAAGGTCACATACCTATGGAGTAAATATGAACCTTTGATAATATGCATAATTGAATTTAAGCTGACTTTGAATCCATATCATTTTAATGGAGAGTAAAAAAGTGCATTGTGGATTGGAAATAATTCTTATCAAAATGGACAAATATATTGTTATAAACTTATTTATGTATCACATATATCATATGCTATCATAAAATGCACATGCATTGTACTATTAGCAAATTATGCACACACATGACAAATCATCGAACAAATTATCCATTAATGGATCCATCAATCAAAACATTTATAGATCTTTCCTTAACTTGTACATAGACAAAGGCTTGTCTAATCAATAGATAAACATAACACACATAAGTAGAATATAGATAGATCGATTGGCAAATCAATAATATTAATAGATTGATAGGCATATAGTTAAGTGGATATTACTTAGATTCACATGGATCCATCCATGGATAAATAATTGATGTGTTGAACAAATTCATAGGAAGGTAGGCATATAGCTAGAAATGCAGAACAATATATAAAATTAGATGATTGATGGATGGATTTGTAGAAAGAAAGCCAACGGAGACAAATATGGAGGGACAGATAGACGATTTCATGTTATAAAAGTATATAATATGTTAGATGATTCTGAATAGACCGTATTGTAGGTAGTTACAATTATATGGTGGATGGATCAATCAATCGATATATAGGGTGATGGAATATAGATACAGATTGGTTAGATAAATGTATGCATAAACAAAGTTGATAGAAAGCTAACTCGTAGTTATAATAAACATAAGGTGGATAATTATTTAATCAATCATTCACCAACCTCCAAGTCTTGCTCTTCATCAAAGCTTGATACTCATGTGTGTCTATTTGTATGTATATGTGTATGTATATGTGTGTATATGTGTATGTGTATGTGTATGTGTAGGCATATGCATATGTGTATTTGTATGTGTATATGTATGTGTATGTGTGTATGAGTATGTGTATGTGTATATGTGTGTATGTGTATGTGTGTGCATGTGTCTGTATGTGTGCATGTGTTTGTGTATGTGTATGTGTATGTATGTTTATATGTCTCTATGTGTGTATGTGTACATGTGTGTATGTGTATGTGTATGTGTATGTGTATGTGTATGTGTGTATGTTTATGTGAAATAGGCCATAGATTGATGTCCATGGATCACTCCACAAGATTTTGGGGTAGATCATAATGAAATATAATATTTTCACATTCTATCAAAGCTAAGTGGATGTCCGAGTTTGGGGAATCACTGATTTTATTGGGATTTTAGTGTGGATCTTCAAGCAAGTGCTAGATCTAGAGATATTGATGCATTTATCTTTATCTAACTCTTCCTTTCATAAATCATGTATGTGAGCATTGTGCTTTGGCAAAGCCACATAGATTACCTTATGTTAGATCTAGTGTGAGATCTAAAGGCCTCTTCAACTTTTATATTCGGATGTGCACTCAACTCATACCTTGAGTCTTGGTGGATCAATGTAACTTTCATTGACGATTTTAGTAGATTTTGTTGGGTTTATCTACTAAAGAGCAAGGATGGGGTGTTTGTTGTTTTTGTCTAGTTCAAGAATGTGGTAGAGAATCAACTCAACACTAGGATCAAAAGCTTAAGAGCTAATAATGGAGAAGAATTCACATCAAAAAGGTTCAATGCATTTTGTGAGGCACATGGGATTAAGAGGGATCTCTCATGTCCAAGGACACCACAACAAAATGGAGTGACCGAGAGGAAGAATAGATCTCTTTGTGAGATGGCAAAAGAAATGAGGTTACATGCTAATCTTTCTAAGTTTTACTGAGGTGAGGCTTTAATGTGTGCTAATTATCTCGAAAAAAGAAGATCCAATGTTACTTTGGATGCTAGATATCCTTATGAGGCTCTTTATGGTAGGAGGCCGAATGTTAAGCATTATAGAATTTTTGGTGGGGGATCATCACTTAACCTTTTTGGTTTTTCATATTTTAATTTTGCAGGTGATCATATGGATAGGAAGTCCACAAGTTCTTATGCTCTATTTTTAGGAGATTCAATTGTTTCATGGCTTTAAAAAGAACAACACAACTATCTATTTGTCTTCCACTAAGGATGAGTATAAAGCATTGACTACTTGTTCCAAGGCTTTGAATGCTTACCTCATAAGGAGTTCCACCATACAAAGTAGCTTAGACCTTCTGTTATGAAGATAATGATCACACATCAATGCTTCACCCTAATAAGACTTAGGAAAATTAGCATGCAACCTCATTGCCTTTGCTGCCTCACAAAGAAATCTATTCTTCCTCTGAGCCACTCCATTTTGTTGGGGATTGGTGACTTCTTATTTTCTTGAATATATTTGTCGATTTCTTTTCAAGTGCCAATGTTACACATCCATCCCATTCTCGTGTTCCCCCTGGTACTGGCCGTAGGCATGGCAAGAAGCAGGTCTGGCTGAGGGAGATCAGAAAACTCCAGAGATCAACTGAAATGTTGATCCCTAGAGCTCCTTTTGGCCGATCTGTACGAAATGTCACTTTGTCACTTGGGCTGAATGTTCGTTTTGTCGTGACATCCATGCAGGTCTTACAGGGTGTTGCATAAGATTTTCTGTCCCAATTTTTTGAGGATACTTGTCTTTTGGCAGTGCATGGTAAGCATCGGCCTTTTCTCAGCAGATGGGCGATACCTTAGAAGTTTACTTGGATGATTTAGGTGCACATTCTGAAAAAATACGCCATCTACATGGTAGTATGTTCTGAAAATATATTTTATTGCTTGCAAAGATTATCTCAATTGTATTCTCAATGTCTCATGACACATCTCCAAGTGACGGTTTTGGCCTCAGTCATGGGTCATCCCATTTTTCATCCATGAGTGACGTTGAGGTCCTCAGTTATATGGATGGGATGTCTCCCTCGCGTGCAGGTAGGATCATGTAGAGACTACGGGATCGTTGGGATGCATGGAGTTCAAGTAGGTTGTTCACACCTTCTCATTCTGAGGAGATCCAGTCCCCATAACCCTCCGACCGAGGTGTTCCCTCCTTTCATGAAGGTCTATCCGGTGGGAGTCCCTCCCCCACGCACTCTAATGCAAGTGCCTCTTCCCGACATTCCGGTTGGAAAAAGAGCGATCATAGGAGGAGTCGCCTCAATGGCGGCTCTTGTTGTGGCGGTGATGCCGATGATGTCGTGATTCATGCGGCCTCGAGTCCAGGGCCTCGATTCTAGCACATCCATCTAGCAGGCCTCATCGTAGAGATTCCTTACTTCAAGAAACCCTAACTCAGGAAGCCATGTGGATGGCACATGGTACTTTGACTCATGCATCTATCACACCTGATTATAGTGACACTCCCACACTCTATCCTCACATTTTTCTTTCTTCGGTATCCACGCCCCCTATGGGGTCCCTATGGCACCATGATCCCTCTTGCCAGGCCACTCCACACATTTTTTCTCCCATTCAAACCCTTGTTGGTTACACTCCCACTCAAACTCCTCCCCACTCTTCTCATGATAGCCTTCAAACTCCTCCTTAAATCATTCCCATTGTAGTCAACTCCCCCACTACTCTCGACCCTCCATTTGCCACCTCTCCATCAGCTGACGTCTTGCCATCCTATGACATAGATGCGGAGAAGCACATGGTGGAGGATGACTGTAGCGGTCGCGTCATCACTCGCATGAGACAAGTCATGCATGTGGTCTTCAACATGGACATTTTCAAGGATTGGCGGAAACAAAGTGATGAGGAAAAGAATTATGTCATTGACCAATTATATAGAGAATCTACAGTCCCCTCCAATGATTTGGAATCTGACCGAATATGGATAGGACAACAATGTGATGAGTTACTGCAAATTAGAGATCCGAAATGCGGTGAGAACTAGCAAATCTCGACCATACAATGTGCACAACGACGCCGAAGTTTGCAAAGAAATTTTTTTGAGAAAATCTAGATCATTTCAAGCAACAAAGAGAGACAACTAAGAAGCGAATGGAGACGGCAGGCGCACCTAGGCAGTGGTGGCCAAGTTTCTTTTCATGCCCATTTTGTAAGTCTCCCCACCCATAAGTTGAATTTGATATTGTCGTAATTCATATTGTGGATTTATTTAAATTAAATTACAATCACCAATTTGTCGATTCATGCAAAAATTGCCATAAAGCGGTCTCCCACAAAAGAAGAGTACAAGTATGCATATTCCAACAACTTGCAATCATTACTCAAATTATTGGAGAGACAATGAGTGAGAAATGACTAGGATGGATATTCTGAGGTATGTATTATGGTTTCAACGTATATTTTGACTTCACCACATTCATTTGATCGGACACTCTAACAGCATCACTTACAAAATTTACAGATCTTCATTGCACGCAAGTATCGCTGTCCCAGTCTCATGCATCACAGTCACATGAGTCGAATGACCATGGCCAAAATGGGGACAATTTAGCTGGATCTAATAATTAGGCGTTTTATCCTGATATATATTTGTAATTTGAATATTTATGTATCAATATATAAAATTTATTTAACTTAAGTCCTCTACATGGATTTTCAATTGCATGTAGTCCAGTTTTAGGATAGAATGGAGCCATTTGATAGGGTTATAACGATGTCCATGGGAGAACCTTGGCCATCACTTCCAAGGTGAGAAGGTCCCTAAAGTCTCCTGTAGCTTCTTAGTGGCCTCCCGTTGTTGTTTGACACGATCTAGATTTTTGGGGGATTCTTTTCTCACAACCTTCAAGTCTTTCTTGTGCCTTGATTCGGATGGATATTCTAGATCTGAGGTATATACGGCTTCAAGATATACTTTAACTTCATTACATTCATGTAGTCTGACTTTAACTCTCATCACATTTCTCAGATAACCGAATCATCTTCATTGGATGAAGGTATCGCAGTCTCAATCCCATGCATCACAGTCACATGAGTCCGATTGCGACGTCAATGACCAGGACGAGGACGACTCAACTGGATCTAAAATTTATAACTAGTTATATCCCAATAATCCAATTTGTAACATATCTCTGTACTTGGAACATTTTTGTATGAATATATATTCGCTGAATTTAAGTTTTCTTCATCAATTTTCAAGTGCTTAAAATGTAACTCAAATAAATTTTGCAAATTTCTTTATTAACAATAATGAACAAATTATTTTGCTTAACAACTTCATAAGAACTGGTGCAAAAGGCTCTTGGGGTCGGATGAAGTTCATTTTTAGGGCAAAATGGAGCCAATAAATTGGTTCCATTCTACCCTAAAAAAAAAAAATTCTGATTTTTGAACCCTCAGAATAACCCTCAGAACTAGGTGAAATTTTGATAGAGATATACCAAGGGATGGCCCTCGGTATATTCCTCAAAAACGACATGTCACCAATAGCTTGTTGGGAGTGATATATTGAGGGCCCTCGATATATCCGTGCTATAAACAATGCAAAAATGAGGTGAAGAAGCCTCGATAACCAATGCAATTATCGAGGATCCCGTTCCGAGGCATACTGCAGGGTGTATACCAAGCTTTACGATGTTTCATCAAATAGCAATTCTTCATAAAAGCCTCGGTAATAGGATCAAAAATCCTCTAGAATGTTGTAGTGTCCCTTTCTCCTTTTATTCCTCTTTTTCTCCCTTCCCTCACCCCCATCCCCCTCCTTTTGTTTTCCAATTGGGCAGTTTGTGGCCGATAAATACAAGCCTGTGGGTAATCTGTTGTGTTGGGTAGAAAAGCTCACACGCACACACACACACACACACACACACACACACAATCACTCACATGTGTGTGTGTGTGTGTGTGTGTGTGAGAGAGAGAGCTTTTCTACCAACACAATGAATGCACACACACACCCACACAGACACACGCGTGCACGGGTGCACGCGTGCACGGGTGCACGCATGCACACACACACACACACACACACACAGCCCCGTGTACACACACACACACATGTGTGTGTGTGTGCCTGTGTGTGTGTGTCTGCATGCATCCAAATTCATCCCCACTCCATTTTACCTTTTTATTGCCTCTTTTCCTCCTCTCTCTTGCGCCCATCCCCCTCTTTCTTCTTTCAGTTGTTGTTTTGTGGCCCATGGATAAATGCTTGTGGGTAATGGCCTCAGTGTTATAGCGAGTGATTTTGGGTTCATGGGTTATTATTCCTGAAAAAGGGCCAAATAGGATTTTGGGGGATTGAAAAAGAAAAAAGCTTAAGGTAGTCAAGAGCAATTGTTTGGTTCATGGTTCACGGCTTAAATTTCCTAGTGTATTATAAATAAGTAAAACATGTAATAAAGATTATTGTCTAAAGACTTAAGCACTAAAGTGTGTGAAGTAAATAAAACATTAACTCAAAACTTCAAAACTCAAGTTTACAACAAACTAAAAAAAGTAAACAAAATGCCATGAAAGTTATATTTGAAGTTTGAAAGTTTCATTTCTTTATCTTTTAGTCTTAAAGTGTGTGCCATAGGCTTTAGAATGTGGGGCATCGAATTGTCACTATGTCTCATTAAAATAGTTTTTATTACATAGATGTGTAAGAAGAGGGAGGGGACCAAGGGAGGGAAGGATTGAATTGGAGTGAGTGGGACCCTATTGGAAAATCTATGCATGTATGCGAAAGAGGACCCATGCATCCTCCTCTCCATACATGCATCTTCTTTTTTACTTTTTGGTTCAAAAAAAGTGTATCCATGGGTGAGGGGAGGAGGATGCATGGGGCCCGTCACCCATGCATAAAAGTGTAGCAAGGTTTAAATATATATATATATATATAGATATACATGTAAATATACATATATAGATGTATATATATACATCCATACACACACACACATACACATACACACACACACACACATATATATATAGTATAAAACTATTTTAGAGAGAGAGAGTGTGTGTTTTTGTCGCCGAAAATGTCACGCTGTGTCGTCGAAAATGTCACGCACTACCCATAAAAAATTTCATGTTTTGCAAAGAGAAAGGCTAAAAAACGTTTGAAAAAATATGTATATAGATCTATGTCTTGGTTTAAACTGCATGTGTGTGTGTGTGTTGTGTGTGTGTGTGTGTGTGTGTGTGTGTGTGTGTGTGTGTGTTTGACTCACGATGACAAATTTGTGCCCTTCTCATACCCTTCTCACCCCTCCCCCTCACTCTCATTATGACCTTTAAGTCTATGACACATGGTGGGCCCTCTTTCTCTCTCTTCTACGTATCCTATTTTTCAAATCCTATGTGAACTTTTAAAATATTCAAACAAACATTTATCTCTCCCTCCCTACTTCTGTGCTGCTAACACCTATCTCTCTCTCATTACTTGCATGTTGACCGCCGCAACATTTACATCTCCCTCATTACTTTCTTTATGCCCTGGCTCTCTCTCTCTCTCTCTCTCTCTCTCTCTCTCTCTCTCTCTCTCTCTCTCTCTCTCTCTCTCTCTCTCTCTCTCTCTCTTCGTGGGCTTCTCTCTATCCCTCCCTACTCTTCCCTTGGGCGCTAGCTCGCTCGATCTCTTTTTCTCTCTCTGCCTCTCCCTTTGCATGTCTCCCCTGCCTTTCTCCATCATTTTGTTTCCGTGCTGCTAGCACCTATCTCTCTCTCATTACTTGCCTGTTGACCGCCACAACATTTATATCTCCCTCATTACTTTCTATGTGCCCCGACTCTCTCTCCCTCTCTCTTCGTAGGCTTCTCTCTGTGCCTCCCTACTCTTCCCTTGGGCACTAGCTCGCTCGATCTCTTTCTCTCTGTCTGCCCCTGATCCCTCTGCATGTGTCCCATGCTCCCTGCCTTTCTCCATCGTTTTGTTTTCTTATTGAGACACAGTTCTCCCCTTTCTCCCTCCCTCTCCATCGTTTTGTTTGTTTCTTGACAAGCGTTGGGCAATGGGGATCAAAGATTTTAGTAGTAGGCGATTGGGATTGCGGGATTGTGGGCGATTAGTAGCAGCACTAATGTGGATGTTTTTAGGTAGCAATCTCACAACTGTTCATATATAGAGCCCGCTCTCACTTCTTCATTGTTTTTGAAGTTTTTTGTTGGGCTGCAGCCTTGGCCTTCAACAACCTGCTATTGGAGGCTTCCGCGACCGTGGCATCAAGTCACACCAGAGGTCAGCGATTGTAGAAAGGCCAATCCGGAATAGTGATGGGAAGGGTGAGCAGCACCCCAGAGGCATAGATGATAGATATGAGCTAGATGAAACTGAAATCAGAGCCCATGTTGAAGGAAATCAATGCAGATCCAAGCAGAAGATACAACATTAGCTCCTTAATCAATTTTGCCCCTCCCAATTTATATACATATCCGTCTAGCATTTGGTTCTCCTTGGATGGATTGGTCTTCTTTTTGTAGCATCTTGAGAAAAAATATCCTCCCTTGCCACAAAGGTTGCACTCAAGATTCTTTCTTTCCTTCAATAAGATGCCACCTATTGATGCCATGTGAATAAAAACCTGTGATATGATTCTACAAATGTAATTTGTGACTTTCAAGAGACTAGATTTGAACATCTTTAACAATCCAGAAGGATCTACAAAAGATCTAGCTCA
This sequence comes from Diphasiastrum complanatum, assembly GCA_029204225.1. NCBI lineage: Eukaryota > Viridiplantae > Streptophyta > Lycopodiopsida > Lycopodiales > Lycopodiaceae > Diphasiastrum > Diphasiastrum complanatum. Next base: position 21,895,102 of record CM055100.1, read on the forward strand.
CAAACCTAAGAATCAATCTTCACAATAATGACTAGTCACTTGGAAACTTTGCTTTGATCACTAAGACAAAAGCACACAATCTTTGAATCAAATCACTAAAGAAATCAGATCCAATCTCCTATTGGACTCATCAAATACCAATGACTCTTTCTTTTGAAAGTTGAAATGGATATGAAAAAGATTTGACATCTAGATTTTCCTTTTCACTTGACTAGTTCTCTCAACACTTGAGATTCTTGAACAAAAGATGGGTTTTGTTTCAAACACATGAAAATCAAACATAATCACTTCTTTTGGACTCACTCTTGACCCAAATAATCTCACTCTTGAGATTTAGAATGAATTTGATTTGATTTGAAAACAAACTATACCACCAATTTTTCACAAAGCTTAAAAAATTAGACAACTAGAGATTCACAAAGATCTCAACCATGCATGAATACTCAAATATGGACTCCTCCTCATTCTAGACATCCAATGGGATCTCAAATTGACCCTCACACTCTCACAAAGAAATTTGAATAGAACTAATTTGAGTTTTATACATACTATGTCAATTTTTGCTCAATAAATTGAATTCAATCACTCCTATTGGATTCCACCAATTACTCTACTTTTTAAGACTTGGAATGAAATTCAAAATCAAAAGTTGTGATTTTTCTCACTAAGATATTGTGCTTCAAAGAGCTAATGCCCATTAGAAAGATTTGATCACCTAGGAGAATACAAATTCTCTACCAATAACAACACAAAATGAGCTTCTAGATCTTGCCTTCTACAAAGGAAGGAACTCTTAAAAAATTGGATCTCTCTCTACACATTTGCCATAGACACCTTAATGACTCTTTTCAAACCTCACAAACACTCAAACAAATTGAGTAGGATTGAATAATGTGACTTGGATCTGAATCTCTTTTCTAGAACTTTCAATTGAAGCCAATCTATGTCAAATTCTACAAAAGATTTGCATAGATGCTCTATATGCACTAGAAACTCTCAAAAGTTTCACTTGGAGGACAGATCCAAGGATGTTTTCTAGCAAATTGATGCTTCTAAACTTGACCCTATCACTCTTGAACAAATCTAGAGTGATGGTACAATGGATTTCAACCTCTCACATTGCATATCACTCCTTAATTTATGATTTTTAGCAAAATCTCTCTCAACTTCAACATGCACTCAAAAAATCAGAGATAATCAATTAATGCGCCTAATTCAAGCTTCAAATTTAATTTCTTGGCTGATCTAATCCAAGAACTAATCAACAATTAAATTCTCTATAGAAAATGCTTGATTTTGCACCAAAAATCACTCAAATTGGGTATGTGAGTCAAATTCTACAAATTTTTGAAATTTCTTAGTCAAAACCGGAGCTGTACGGCCTCACACGTGTAAAAAAAGTTCCTACGGCCCACAACAAGATCTGGACCAAAAATTTTTAGGATAGCTATCAAATCCAACTCGCTACACAAAATTTGACTAGTTTCCAAAAAACTGCTAATTTTGGCTTTGATTTGGATTAACCCTATCAATTTCAACAAAACCTCTTGTACTAGGCTCTGATACCACGTGGAAAAAGTACAAAAAGGACCAAGAGTGGATCCTAATCTGATCCTCAAGAGGGATTGGTTGTCAGATTACTTGATCTATCAATCTACTTGAGATTAGAATCAATCTAGATCAATTTTAGACACAAAATCCTAACAAGAACAATCATTAATTGAACCTCAAAACAATCAAAACAAATGTAGACAAATGGAGAGAATCACTCAAAATTGCTTCCAAAACCAGGCTTGGTGTCTCACTAGTGCTTTGTCGTATGTTGATTCATCATGCAAAACTGACACTTGGACAAAACCTTTTATTTTGAGCATTTTTGGTCCATTTTCCTTCTATATGGAGATCTACTTGGAAATCTTCTAGAAGTCAAAATTTGCCTACTTCAGCTTATTCCACACATCTGAGCTGTCCTCTACACATGTGATATGACACCTAACCAAAGGATGTGGCTCATGCAATCAAGAGATTAATGTCATGTGTCATATGTCTAGAAAACTAGTTTTTGGCCTTTTTAGCCACTAGAACTTGAATTAAATCATATGTACAACCTACATGATTATGGTACAAGACAAGTATACTATTTTCACACATGGGAACAGGCTCCACACATGTGTGTTTATCTATATACAAGATTTTTGGCCTCTACCAAGCTTAATTTTGCATTTTTCACAATGTAGACAGAACGTTTACGACCAATTTCACCGCTTATCAACGATCAATGACAAGGACCGGATGGATGCCAGCTGATCACCAGCCAACTGACAATCACAATTGATGGCCTAATTTTTTAGTATAAATAGTTGTTCATATTCATACAGTTGAATCATATGAAATTGTATGATTATCAAGATTATCAGAAGCATTTTGAATAGTTACTCTGTCTCTCTCTCAAGCCTACGAGCTTGAACACTCATGAGCATTCTAGCTCACTTCTTAGAGTTGTTTTTGAGATTGTTATTGCGCTATTGCTTATCAGCAATGCACTTAATTCAGACTTTCATTTTAGTTGCTCAGAGATAGCATAGAGTACGCCGCTTTGATCCACAATTTCTGTACTCATTTACTTCTGTTACATTTTCATACTAAATCAGTACTATCCTTCATTGCGTTCAGTTTTTGTCTCAGACTATATGCATTTCTGTATTTCTTCACAATAATTCGCGATTTTTCTGATAGTTTTCGATACTTAATTGTTTGGCTACATAATCATTGTAGTACTAGTGATTTCAAAGTAGCTACTATGAGTTAAAACGTGATTTCTATCACTATTGTCTTGTTTGAAATTGATAGGCGTAGTCATGCATTGGAAAGACAAAGATAGTTTATTCCACCATGCATGAAAAGTTTTATTTCTAGACGCTCGAATTATTTTCATTCGTTTTTCTTTTCGAGCTAGACCTATCTTCTACACACCACTTTCTCAGAGCAATTTCACTACTACTTTATGTGATTCCAACATGATATCAGAGTGAAAGCTCTAATACTTGATATCTTTCACGATATCAAATTGATATCATACTCTTCAGTTCTTTTCAACCTTTCAGTATCAGAGAATTGATTTCCTATTTACCACAATTTAGCATCATCGATACAATATCGACAGACTATGTTTCATATGGATTCTCAAAGTAAAGCTGGTCTTATTGCAGACAAGCTAATTGGATCCAATTATCATTTGTGGAAATTTGAGATGAAGACTTTGCTAATTGCCAACGAATTATGGGACGCTGTGACAGGTATAGAAGTAAAACCTGAAGACGACAACTCAAAGTGGAAATCAAAGGACAGTAAGGCTTTTGCGCTTATTATCCTCAATATATCAGATACACAAATTGGACACATAGCTGAAGCTAGAACATCAAGAGATGTTTGAGATATTTTGAACTCACTATATGATGTGAGAGACATAACTACTAAGCTACATCTACGAAGAAAATTTTTCACATTCAAAATGTCTGTTGGTGATTCACTTCAGAGTCACATTACCAAGTTCAAGAATCTCTTGCAACAGATGACCGCTGTCGGATCAGTCATAGACGATCAAGATTCAATTACGACATTGCTTTCAAGCTTGCTATGTACATATGAGAACTGGGTGATACTCATATCGACACACTCAGGTTTAACTCTTACTAGAGTTATCACTATGTTGCTGCAAGAAGACAATCGAAGAAGTTAAGACACTTCATCTACTTCCTCCTCTCAGGCTCTATATGTCAACAAAGGCTCTAAGCGACAAAAGCAAAAAACCTCCAAGAAGGCTGCAACGAATCAGAAACAGACTCAAGGTCAAGAACAATCATCAAAACCACAATTGAAAAAGAAGATGTTTTGTAGGTATTGCAAGCGCAATAACCATGAGATCAAGGATTGCTGAATTCTCCAAGCAAAGAACACAGCCAAGCAACCTAATCAACAAGCAACTGCAGTTTCATCATCTCCCTAGGTTGAAGTGGACAAAGGCGCATTTATGGTCAAAGATCAAAGCGCATTTTTAGATGATTCATGGTTTCTGGATTTTGGAGCAACTCAACATATGACCAATCAACGTGAGATCTTCAACTCCTACACGCCTTATAGCAGCACAAAAAAATCTATTCATCTTGGTGACAATAGTACTCACACTATTGAAGGTGAAAGTACTGTAAGATTGCGATTCCAGCATGATCAATTCAAATTACTATCAAAGGTCTTATATGTTCCTAAGCTCTCTACAAATCTATTATCAGTAAGTAGAAATACAGATTTAGGTCATAAGGTAGAATTCAAATCTGATCAATGCAAAATAGTTGATAGGAGTAATAAGTTCCTTGCACTCTGCAAGAGGCAGGGTTACTTATATAGATTGGCACATTGCTATTCTGAGTCTATTCAAGCCTTGAAAACCTCTGTTCTAGTCAATAAAGCATTATTATGGCATCATCGCTTAGGACACTTGAATCATGCATCTATATCGAACATGTCCAGACAATCCATGGTTCTTGATCTCGACTATCCTTCTGGTAAGGTCGATCTCCCTATCTGTCATAGTTGCATCTTTGGAAAGTTATGAGTGGTTGTTTGAGTGTGAGTCCAATATGAATTCATCGAAAGGAGGCTAATTATTTAAAGGATAGATACTCTCTCAATCTCCATGTCTCTTACTAAGAGTAGAGAGGTTTCTTTTTTTTCTAGAGTGTTTGAGAATTCCTTTTGATTATTCTATTGAAGTGAAAGAGATACACTATGAGATCTTGTATCGAGCCCCATTAAGAGAGGTGTTTGAGAGAGGCCAATTGTCTATCCATGCTTCGATGTCATAATCATGCTTGAAATCTTCCCTTGCTGGTTCATAGAGGCATTAAAGCCTGTTTCTGAAATTAATTTGAGCTTATTGTCACTGGCCACCATCGCTGAATTTTAGAGGAAAAATACGGTGGTGAGCACCCGCACTGTTGTTGTCATTCCATCACATTCCAGAGGCCTACTCTGAGTACCCAAGCGCATACCTCATCCATATGATACTACACTTTTGGATGAAAATAAAAGATGATTTTGAGTCTGACTGAGAGTAGACCCATCGCTGCCAGAATTGAAGGAAAAATCCATTGCTGAGTCTACTGAGAATTCAAGAGAGCCAAGAGGACAGAAGTGCGTCTCATAATTCATTCCATCGCTGCCCACTAAGAGGCCATCACTGCTCATCGAGGTCACCTCAATTGCTGACTTCTGAGATGTATTCACTCATGTCTGTTGATACTCAAGAATATATCACCTGAGTACTGCCTCTGAGATGCCATCGCTGCTTTGGAGGTCACATTTGAGCCAGAAATATTACCAAGATCATCTTCAGAGAGCGAAAGTTCTTACTTTGCTCGATCACTGTTTCTACTGAGATTATGAGAGATCAACCAATGGGCAGAAGTGCTCTCCATCCCATCGCTAATAAAAGAGAAGGCTACTTTCTACTACCAATCGCATTTGAATCACATAACCTGTCAACATTTTGAGGCAGAATGCCAAATGTCAATCGTGTTTCAGATAGCAACATATATCAAGATTTGTTAGGAAGAATGCCTACTGTCAATCACTCTTGAGATAGCTATAAAATCAGTGCATTTTGAGAGAGAATGGCTACACAAGCTACTGCCAATCGCATTTGAGATTGATACTCTATCAACACATTTTGAGGCAAAATGGCTACCACATCTACACGTTCTCTAAGATAGAATGGTTACTTCCAATTGCGCTTAAGATGGCAAATTGCTAATGCGTCACTATTTACCGAGGCAGACTTACTACTATGACACATCTACAAGTCTTCTACTACAATCACATTTGTGAGTGAAGCCATATCCTTTCCAAAGTCAAAAGATGAAGTTGCCGAAGAAAGAAACTTTCTCGGGTCCCAGATTTTTTGGCGGGTCACTTGGACGGGTAGCTGTCAAAAATTGCCAGGTATTATTCCCACTACAATTTGATTCGTGCTATTTTTTGTCCTTAGAGAATTCCTTTGGGTTGTGTCTCTTTTGTTGTGTGACTTGGAATGATATCTAAAAGTTATAAGGACTATAAACGTTGATTTTTTGAGGTGTTTTTCTTTGGTGTCAAGTATAAAGATGGTGTCTATTGGATAAACACCCTATCTCCTTGGAATACATGAGGTAGGTCTATACTCGACATGGTTGAAATATACTATTTAAAGCCAAAAACTCAACCTATTGGCATATTTACTTAGGATCACAGTGGCTAGGATACCCCGTTGAAATATATGGTCCTAGTCACTCCCTATCGAACATTTGAAAACCGAGATGTTTAGAGGTTGGGTACTGCACGATGTAAACCTCTTTATCAATGAAAGAATTTATTGTTTGTCAGAGAGAGTACTAAATCATTAGAGAGTGGAAACACAAATTTTACATGAAAATTGCGGAAACTATTGGGCATATGGCTTAGACTACTCTAGAAAACCATTTCAATGTTGCGGTTAAATCTTCCCATGAGACCAGGTATTCCCTATGTCAACACATCGTATTTGAACATCGGGATACTGATTAGCTCAAAATTGATATATCGACAAAGGATTATATCTATCATAGGAGTCACACGTCTGCGTGAAATCATGAGATCCCTGGAGCCTCTTATTTTGCCCATTATAAATTATCATCATTCTCAAAATATTCGTGTTCTAAACCTTTTCTAGAGAGTGAGGTGAATGTTTCTGAGTTAAACTACACGAAAGCTGAGAAAGTGTGTCTCTACATAGTGTATGCAGTTATGAAATATAGGCACTATATCATACATCAAAAAGTGACCTTCACCAAGAATGAGATAATAACCATGATGATGAACAAACTACACCCTCCAAGTAAATTATCCAAGTGGATAACCTCTCTTCAAGAATTTGATTATATTTTGAAGAGTAAACCACCTAGACTTCAGGGCTTGAATGATTGCATTTGTGAATTGGGAGATCTAAAAGAAGAGAGTAGTAGCTGGGAAGATGAGCATCTGAGAGAGCTCTACAAAGTGGATATAGAGCTGATCCTTAGACAAAAACTCAGATTACAAGCATTGAGATTTTCACTGATAGCTGGAGTTTTTTTAAAGGAAAGGAGTGGATGGAATTCATCGTCGATGTCTAACCCAAGATGAGGCTGTATTCATTTTAGAAGAGTGTCATGACTCTGCATGTGGAGGCCATTTTGTTGGGACGACGAGACAAAAGATACTAAGGGCAGGTGTTATGGCCATATTTGGTTAAGGACATGGAATAGTCCTAATATGGTAGACCGGCCCTCCAGTGTTCGAGATTATTGGTCATGTCATGATTTAATACCATGTCAAGGCTTGTTTGTTACTAATTACCTTGAGAGGACCCAGACACTCGAATTGAGACATATGGAGTATTGCATGTCTATGTGAATCTTCGATCACTGAACCTATTGCTGCCCGTCGCTCTAACAGAGTCATGAATTAATAAATGTCATTCTTAATGGAATCACTTTATGACATTCTGAGTGAGAAGAACTTTCTCCTCAAATGCAGCTTTGAAGTGACGTCTGAGTGAGAAGAACTTTCTCTTCAGATGACAACTTTGAAGTGGCTTGCTCATCGACACTGGGAATTAGTTTGGTTCCCGCAACTATTTCTCATTGTTCTTTGCCATCAGTATTACCCTCAATTTGAATTTACATAAGTGGTAATTTGAACCATTGATTTTGTCCACCATTAGAGCAAAATGTGATTGTGAATCCATTTGGAAGTTTGAAATGAGTGTATGCAGATAGTAGATTCTAGGATTGGAAACAATTATAATAAGTGTCTACTGTGTATCGAAACAAGCGTTCTGATACTATAAGCTCTATATTCGCCTCTATACCATGTTGGGATTCTAGAATAGGAATGACAAAATCCTCACTGCATAAATCTATGTCTATCAAATTCAAGCCAACTTCGAGAATTCAATGTTGTGATCAAGCTCTACTTGATCACGACTTCGAAGTCCTTAGATCCAAATAGTCGATTTTGTAGACATGCATGAACTAGATTGATTTACAGTTTAATTTTGGAAACGAAATAGTGCAGAGCTTAGAACATTATGATCGATACAGATTATCAGTCAAATGAATAGTTTGATCTATGAATAGGTTCATCTGCATAACATAAATTAATCGAAATAGAATAAAGGTGCATTTAACATAGCACAACATGACTTAGATTACTGAAACATAAATTATCTAGTCATAAAGACTGTTAGGAAACAAGTGTATGCAGAGCATGGTACATATATTTACGTGTATCAAATGAATTGCTAAATATTAGCAATGAGATAAAGGATGGAGAGGATAGAAATCCAACAACATGCGATGCCTAATGGGGGCCTTCACAGCAACAAGCTAAGTGGACTAAAGTCTCATGACTGGCAGAAATTCTTACAGGTTGTCATTACTTTTGATGTTGCAAGTCTTGTTTCATGATCAGTAGGCATATATGTATCTCAATGATTGTTTCTGTGAATTCAGTTTGTGCGTCCCTTGTTGTTGAGACGGTTTCTGATGAAGGAGATAAGGAGTGCAACCTACAAACTCGGTGGTTTGCTGAGGTTTGATCGATGAAAATGACATTATTTTTCAAAGAGATGATTTAAGATGATGATCTAACTAATGCATATGTTATTGTTGCTTACTTTTCTTATGAAGATACATTCCATCCAAAGAGATATCGCTAGCATCCATTGAGACGACAAGACAAAGCTCAATTGAGGCAATGTGTTTGATTGAGAAGGACCTTCCCACATCCATTCTCACCAATTAAATGCATCTCATTGTGCATTTGGTGGATGAGGTGGCCATTGCAAGTACATCATCTACTTTTATAAATTGCCTATTCTTAGTCCATCCTAGACTATTGGTATGGTGGTTACGACGTACTCTCATTGATGAATATTATCAATACAGACCCTATCCATAGTCAACGAATGTTTTTTTTCAAACGATTTATGAAAACATTGAATGGCTTTGTAAGACATAGAGCAAGGCTTGAGGGTAGGCGGAAGGGTGGCTAGAGAAAGAATCCATGGTTTATATCACAAAGTTCCTTGCTCATAGCGATTCTTTGATTCCTCATCTCTAGGATAATAAGGATGATGAACATGTTGTGGTGGAGGTTCCTCAGGCTAAAGGAGCGATATCGATCAAAAGAATGAGTGAGTCCTTCAGGGAGAAGGTGAATAAGTTTTGCATTCAGGATTTTTGAAATGTCATGGGCCACCCTACTGACATGACGCTCGAGCTTTCTGCTTCTTCCACGTCTCTTTTTCAATCTAGTGAGGGCCCCTCCTCAGCCTTCTCCCCTTTAGACTCTCTCTAGACTTCTCCTTCTCCTCTGCTTGACGCCACTCCTCTTCACACACCCTTTGCTACCTCTCCATTAGTTGATGTCTTGTCGTCCCCTACCATAGACATGGAGAGGCGCATAGTTGAGGATGACTATGGTCTCCATATTATCACAAACAAGCAGCGAGATTATAATAACCGTGCATCTGGTGAAAATTTCATCTCCTTTGCTTTAAAAACATATGGATGTGTTCATAAGAAAATTAATGTTTTTTTATCCTTATGTGCGGAGCTTGTCGTGTTAAGCGCTAGAAACAAAATGTTATATTACCATACGTCATTGTATCTTTATATCGTCAACAGTCGCAAGCACTTTTAATTTTTCAACAAGCTCAATCTGCAAGAGCAGATGCTTCAAAGCTTCCTACATTACCTATTAGTGACATTATTGTGACTTACATTAAGAAGTCAATTTTGAGTAATTATTTTAATGTTTTATGTTTTATTAGATTTTTTGCTTAATTTTATTACCATTTGGCATTATCTTTCGATGTACTTTTATATATTTGTACATTAATGTCCATCATTTAATAAGAAAATCAAGGGTCTTATTATTATTATTATGATCTTCCCAAAGATGATATGGAGAGAATGCATTTCAGAGCTTCTCATTGGTTCACATTTGCCCTAAAAAGCATTATGATGGGTAGTTGAAAGGCAATTGAAGTGAGAGAACGTGTGCTTTAGAAAATGTCTAGAAAGTGAAGTTTTTAGAGAGATACAATGTAATAAATCATGTGATCGAAAGAGAGATCGACAAAGGAGTGCCATAGAAAGAGGATTAGAATTTTTCATTTTAGGGTTTCTTAGATTTGGGGTGAGAAAATAGGGTTATAGAAAGGTCTTGGAGATACACATATATATATATATATATATATATATATAGATATAGATATAATATATATTTGCTGGGTCTTTGTAAATCTTGTTATTGTCTCCTTTCTATTGTGAGGTGTTGGAGATACGTAGATATAGATATATATATTCGCTGCGTCTTTGTTAGTCTTGTTATTGTCTCCTTCCTGTGTTTGCAATGGAACCTGCTCTAGAAATTCGTTGGGCTGATGATGCCTGGTACGACGCTGAACTGTTCGCCACAGATGATTTGAATGTTTTCAGAATAAGGTGGATTAATTGCGATCAAACATACGACGAGTTGTGGACCAGTAAACGCTTTTTTAAAGCAGGCTTAGAATTGAGTGACACAATCAGGATCGGAAGTGTACAACTGCAGGACTATGACTGCAACCGACTCGGGCTTGGCCACACCGTATGCGCTGCCCTTAAAGGACATTACGACACTCTCAAGTACTACGATGCGACAGTTATTGAGGTCAGCGCAAATTTCTTGAGCGCTTATTGAAAGAAGTATCTGTGGACAAGAAACTCTTTAAAATGTTGACAAAATACATGCTAAACTGATTTCCTTTTCATATGCTAGTTTGGAAAAAAGCGATTGATTGTTGAGCTTTGGTAAGTGTTAGATCGCAGTTTAATTTTTATCTAACTGCATGTGACTATCGATAAACTGATGAAATTGTAGGTGGAACATACAGCGCATTATTACGATGAAAAGATGGCACAGGAAATGTGCAATTGTAGATTCAAGGTGAGATGGAAGCACGGTGAAGCGACGGGTAGAGTCTCTATCGTGGGTTGTGGCGATATATGCCTTATTTCCTCTAAAAATGTGATGAGCCACTCGGTTGTGAGGCTTATCAAAAGGTAGAACAACGTGAAGATGCAATGCATCTAAGTTTCATAGTGGACACACGTTTCTGGCTTTTTGAACTTAGGTAGATAGTTCGTGTTTCAGGTATATGAAGTGGCATGATCAGTTCAATGTTCATGGATACAAGACCAATTGCTCTAGACTATATGGTATTTGCTAAAATTTGCTTGTTTCAACTTTAATTAGAATTTACAGAACTTGGAATGCAAGTAACTGGGTAGTAGGTAATGGCCATAGGGAGGATTGTTGTTTTTAAAAATCGGGCAAGGCGACCTCCCTTGCCATGAGCCAAAATTAACAATTGATTTTCAAACTTGTCTAACCCATCCATCACCATTACAATCTCAGATCCTATAGTAGTCTTCTAAGCATTAAAATCTCCTGCACTGCTGACATAGCTGCGACATATTTTGATTCTGTAGAGGATAATGAAATGCATTTCTGCTTCCTGCTATTCCATGAAATGGGTCCTCCTACAAGAAAGCAAATGTAGCCAGAGGTGGATTTTCTGGTATCTACGTCTCCTGCCCAGTCTAAATCAGAATAGGTAATCAAAGAGAGTGCAGCTTCTGTATTTCCGTTGTAACTCAAGGCATAGTGCTTTGAGGCTTGAATGTATTTCAAAACTCTTTCTAGAGCTTTCCAGTGTTGTAGGCTTGGATTGGACATGAATTGCGACAACATCCTTACATCATATGCTAGATCAGGTGGTGTGCAAATCATAGAGTACAAACCTATGATAGACTGATAGGAGTACTTGCACATTTCTTGCTTATCTACTTTTGTTATGAGACACATGTCTTTGGATAGCTTGCATCCTGGATCCATAGGAGTGTCTATGGGCTTGCAATCCTCCATGTTGTATCTTCGAAGTACATTAATTAAGTAGGATTGTTGGCTTATGGTGATCCTTTTTCTCGAGTGATCTCTGTGAATCTCCATTCCAAGTAGGTAATGGACTAGACCTAAATCAGTCATCTCAAACTCTGATGAGAGTAAGGACTTAGTTTCTTGCAACAACTGATTTGAATTGTTGATGATTAAAGAATCATCAATGTATAATGCTATTATAACATAGCTTGGCCCCTTTTGTTTTAGAAACACATTTGAATCTGCGGTGCAGGAGGTAAAGTCATGCTGCAACAAGAAACAATTTATTCTATCATATTAGGCCCTTGGAGCTTGCTTCAGACCGTATAATGCCTTATGCAATTTGCATAGTATTTGCTCCTTGCCTTGAGGGATGTAACCTTCTAGTTGATAGATGTAGACATCTTCTTGTATGTATCCATGTCGGAATGTCATCTCGACGTCCATCTGGTGAATATCCAGATCTTCTGCAGCAGATATAGCCAATAAAGTACGAATAGACTGATGTTTTACTACTGGACTGAAGGTCTCAAGGTAGTCTATCCCATATACTTGTTCAAAGCCTATAACCACTAGTCTAGCTTTCCATGTGGATATAGATCTATCTGGCTTAAGCTTCAGCTTAAAGATCAACTTATAATCAGTTGGCTTACATCTATAGGAGGAATGACAAGACTCCAGGTCTTGTTTTTCATTAGAAATTGATGCTCAACATCCATGGCAGCTTTCCATTTGTCTACATCGGGCATTGACAATGCTTCTGCTACGGTGGCAGGTTCATCATGACTGATGAAAGCCTGAGGGATGAAGCGGTCAGGCTGCTGTCGTTGTCGCATAGATCTTCGAACTGTAGGTGCTTGATCAGATGATTTCCTTGCTAAATGACTGGGATTGTAGTATTTTGCGGTTGAACGATCGTGGGTCTAGGCCCATCGACGGTAAGTGGAGCCGTTCAGACGAACTCTGTTGTTTGAACAATAGAAGTCATAGCCTATCGATGGAAGGTGGAGTTGCTATGGTAGTCTCTTGTATTGGTTGCTTCTATTTGAAATCATAATACTTGTCTTCAAGGAAGACAACATCGCGATTGACTGAGATCTAGCCCGTAACCACATCGTAAACACGATATGCCTTGTGTGAAGTTGAGTAGCCAATAAAGATGCTTTTACAACTTACTGGGTCCAGCTTGTTTCTCAGATCATATGACACTTGTGCATAGCAGAGACATCCAAAAACATGCAGGTATTTCAAACTTGGTTTGTAACCGTAGTAGGCTTCAAACGGTGTCTTGGAATTAACTGCTTTAGTGTTAGAGTAATTTCGTAGATAGCAAGCCGTAGAGATAGCTTCCACCCAAAAGGTTTGAGACAAATGTGAATTTACTGTCATGGATCGTGCAGCCTCCAACAATGTGCGATTCTTTCGCTCTGCTACTCCGTTCAGTTTGGAGTGTAGCTCGTAGTAAACTGGTGGTGCAGGCCACATGAAGATAGGTAGTCCTTCATCTCATTTGACAAGAACTCTACCCCTGAATCAGGCTGTAGGGCCTTGATCCTCTGGCCAGTTTGATTCTCAGCGTATTGCTTGAAGTCTTTGAAGCAACGAAATGCTTCTGATTTGTCCTTAATGAACATTACACTGGCAAATCGGGAGTAATCATCAGTGAATGTGATAAAATACAGAGCTTGACCTAATGAAGGTATGCTCATAGGATCACACAGGTCACTATGTATCAATGACAAGATGGACTTCACCCTTTTGGCTTGTCCTTCGGAAAATCTCGTTCTAGGTTGTTTCCCTAGTAGACCATTTTCACAAATAGTCTGATTAGCTATGGTGACAACAATTATATTCATGTCGTTGACCATTTTATTGTGATGCATATACAAGATTGAGCGCATGTTCAAATGACCTAATCTTTGATGCCATAAATTTGCATTTGAAAAACTCACAAAAAGTGCAACATCATGACTCAGTATGTACAAATTTTCTTCTCTGTAAGCAGAGAGAATTTCCTTTGAGTTCTCATCTAAATTAGTACATCGGTTGGAAGAGAACAAAGCTCTATAGCCCTGATCGGTGATCTTGCTAATAGATAAAAGGTTCTTTGTTAATCTGGGTACATAAATTACTCCGTTAAGCTGCCTAGTGATGCCATCAGAGAACTGCAGCTGAATAGATCTTTGGCGTGAACTAGAGTCACCAAAGAAAATGTACTTTGATTCTGTAGTTGTGAGTGTAGAGAAGAGGTCCTTGCATGGCGTCATGTGCTGAGAAGCACCTAAATCGAGATACAAATGATGGGCATCTCTACTGGATTGATCTTGTACCATCAGTGCCTTCTCTTCATCTTGAGATCCTTTGACTGTGTCAGAGTTCCCTTCTTGGTGCTGCTGCATCTTCTTCTTCGCTTCATTGTGCTTGAGGATGCGATAGTCCTTGATGTCATGGTTGGTTCTTTTGCAATATCTGCAAAATAGTCTGGTCTTGGATGATGAGTGACTATACTATTGTTGTTGTTGTTGTTTTCTTATCCTTGAAGCCTTTCTTCTTCTTGGATTGCTGCTTGTTTGAATAGAGTTCCATGGATTTGGTACTCGTAGATGTGGACAAGCTTTTCCTCCTAACTTCTTCCTACAGCAAACTTGCTGTCAAATTTTGGAGAGACAGAGTAGGGGTATTGCTCAGAAGCAACACTAAATTATTGTAGGAGATGGAAGACTAGCAAGAAAAGACATGGTGGAGTCTTCTTCTGAGATAGGGGAGCCTATTACAACCAGTTGGTTCAGCAATTGTTTGAACTCATTCAGATGGTCGCTGACTGAGGTGCTTTCACTCATTATGACTATTAGTACCTTCTTCCTCAAGAAGAGACAAGTCGAGACATCTAAGCTCTCGTAGATGCTAGTGAGTGTGTCCCATGCTTCTTTGGAAATAGTGCGGTTGGATATATGAACAATTTGAGTGTCTTTAAGGTTTAGAGATACAATGGCAAGAGCCTTGCCATCCTTGGCTTCCCAAGATGGGAGCTGTTTGGTCTGGCTATAGAACCGTTGACGTATCCCCATAACTCCTTTTCAATCAGGATCATCCTCATTTTGAACTTCCACATGTGGAGTCATCTCCATTGAATCTATTGATCAAGCGGATCTCTGAGGTGCCTTCCATAGTGATCAAAATTTTAGACAAAAAATTTAGTATAGCTTTTGGAAAAAGATCTTGGACTCGAGTAATCCACTGAACAATGCTCTGATGCCACTTTTGTTGGTGTATGATGGTGGTCTACTTGGTCTACAATTGATTGCGACTGCAGCAGAGCCGTGACGGAAGCAGAACACAAAGCAAAATCTATCTTAACCAGCATAAATATCTATAAAATGTTCTAGAAAAATTTCATATGTTTGATTGCAAACCAATCTTGTGCTAATTCCAAAAGTGAAGTACTCGACTTAGCGAAGTACCCTTATCATTCACTTATAGGATCTTTAATGTATACCATGTTGTGCACCAGACCAGATCTAGCACACACTATTAGCACGTTAAGTCAATACACATCTAATCCTAGGATCTCGCATTGGAAAGCATGAAAGAGAGTGATGACATACATTCAAGGAAGTCTAGATCACATTTTATGTTATGATGGAAATGGCGCTATCGATCCACTCGTCCTAAGAGGTAAACAATGTCTCTACCAATAGTAAGACAAACAATGACACAGTAATAACTGCGATTTCAAGAACGTGGATTGACTAGGGAATGAAATCAAAAGCTTGTTATCCTTTTGGGTTATCAAAGTAGGAGTCTAAGACTACCATAACAATTAGGTTGCGAAGCATTAGGCATCTTGGATGGCCATGCGATCCTCTGTCTTTGATAACCGTGTTTGTGTGCAAGAGAGAGTGAGAGAGACAATTGCATTCAATTAAGAACATATTAATTGAATAGTAGCAAATCTGTATAATAGAGAGAATCAGAACACAATACAGTAGCGCTGATAAGCGCGTATTTCTACTTACAGATTCTGAAACAATGGCTACAGTTCTAGCTCTCTCTCTCTCTCTCTCTCTCTCTCTCTCTCTCTCTCTCTCTCTCTCTCTCTCTCTCTCTCTCTCTCTCTCTCTCTCTCTCTCTCTCTCTCTCTCTCTCTCTCTCTCTCTCTCTCTCTCTCTAGATTACTAACTCTAAGGAGCTAGCTACTTAAGACCTTTTGGTCATTTGATCACTCTATGTATCTATAGATTGTTCAACTCAACAACACCTATCACTCCTTCTCTTCACTCAGATACATATTTATAGTTGTCATAGTCTTTTGATTTATTATAATTACAGTTTACAAGATGATTAATAGTCGTTTAAACAAGATCCATAGATCCGTTATTGGAGCATTGTGGAGGAGAAGTACAGAGAGTAACGTATCTTCCGTATGCGTCATAGTGCAAGCATGTAGGTCATGATGGTCGTAGTATGTCCGCAATCATTTGAACAACCACTGGTCGCTTGTTTAGCTGTTGATTGTTTGCTTTGTAAGTGATCGTTTGCTTCCTTTGTTGATAACCGTAAGTGATAACTTATGGAGCTAAACGAGGAGATGGGTCAACAGTTGCTAATTGACTTTGTAGGAACTTGTAAATCGTTTTACTGGTCAACTTCATTCATAACCGCAACTAGGTTGCTTACGTTTTCAAACGGTTGAGGAGAGTTGATTCTGGTCATAGCTTCCATCATAGAAGATCGTAAGAAGGTCACTTGTGGTGGTCAACTGGATTTTATGTTCCATTTCCATTGAAGATTCTGCAAGTGCTCATAGATAGTAACCTACGGGTTTTAACGACTCCTTGTGGTTTGTGGTTTCATGTGGTTTGTGGTTTGAGTTGTGCTTCTCCATAAACGTTGATTTAATGGTGCCCTTCGGTCATACCCTAATCGGGCGATGGCTTTGCGGTTCTGTCTAATTCGACTTTGCATGTATTTTTGCAGACTGATTCAGAGAGATAGGATTCTTGAGAGTAGAAGGAGGGCAATGGGATGAGTAGGAGAAGATTAAACTCCAACACTAAGGATAACCCAAGATAGGTTACGGATAGACACCTCTGATGAAGAGTGTGATGGAGCAAGTAAGCGGCTGGTAGACTCCAAAGACACTGAACCTAGCATAACTTAGCACAATGCCATAAAGAGTGATTCTTTCTTGGAAACTATACCCGATTGACAAGGGTAAACTAAAGAGATTTGAGCACGAACATACCTTGAGGTATTTTATAGAGATTATGGAAGGATCAATCAATTTGAGAACAATTGTCACATGGAAGATGACAAGGGAGAGTTATGCAATTATGGGCTAGTCAATCATGACATCTAGAGTGAAGAGAATATATACTTATCAAATGAGGATACTAGAGTAGCCCCTCAAGATAGACGTGTTGAGACCAATGACAAGAGAACCCCACCTTCAGAAAGAGGTGATTGGCTGGTGAGTCTTAGGAAAACCGCTAAGTCTCAGGAGGTGATATATTTTGCACCTAGTGATGAATACAATAGAATTATACCTTGTGACAAGGATAGTGAAAGCAGCTTGAACCATGCAGAGGTGCATGAAATAGTATGGACAACCCTTGATGATTGCCTCTCTAGAGTTAAATCCATGAATTTGGACCCAACAAATTATGATAGTAGGGAGGATGCTAGATCTACTGCATCTAATGTCTTTAATCATGAACTATTTGGTACACAAAAATTATTCAAAGAAAGCCAAGTGGTGATAGTCAAAATATTCCATTGGGATAATCAACTACCTAGATATGATTCAGACTATGAGAAAACTATAGAGGCAAGATACCCTCCTACTAGACTATGCTCCCAATCAACCAATCGAAATGAAAGAAGAGGCATTGTATTTCCTAGAATAGATATGATTGTAGACAATATTAGTGAATCATATGAGGTAGGAGAAATGTTCAATACTACAGAATCAAAACTGGCATTACTATCTAAGAATCTAGATGAATATCAAAACCTTCAGCGTTATGGTCATCAAGAAAATTCAAATATAGATCTAAATCTCTTACCTTCCTACCTTGAGTATGATCATATTGATGAATTAGAAAAGGACATGGGAAGACAAATGAGTGCATATGATAGAATGGAACCGGATGACGAATACCCTAAAAACAAGATCAATAATGGGTAGTAGATGATTATCAAACCATCCATTCTTACCCTTGATTCCACTAGGGTGTAAGGAACGATAAGTTTAATTTGAGTTCTATTTTCTGTCTATGATATTCATAGTTTTGTCGATAGATTGTTTTGCTACTTCATTCTATATATCGATTGAAAAAAAAAAAAAAGATGAATGTATGGATGGTTTCTTGTCTTTTATATAATAGATAAGTATGGTTGTGCAATGCAAGCGTTTAGATAATTTTTCTTATGAGCAAGGATACATGAACTACTCACCATTATCTGAGCATCATGTTAGACACGATTTGATTGATTCATCTGTGGTGAGTAATTAAAGAAGTTATAATTCACAAAATGCCATGTCTATTATTGCATGCATTCAATACGCATTGTCTTTGCTTTAGGGTTGTATGCAATTATTTACAGTATTTTTAATGGCTACAATTACCAATGTTAAGAAACTCTTTATCTACTTAGGATGGTTCTCTAATCTTTTAATCTTTTAATACTTAATTTATTAAGAATTTTTAGATTGAACTTTTTAATTTTTAGCTATGCTTAACATAGTTATCTCAATATTTAATATATTGAATTTGTTAGGTTTGGTCCAATGTCTTTGCTAAGGCACTACTCCTTAAATTCAGTTGAAATGTTCTTTCCACTGTTATCAATCCTTATCCATTGCTACTGATATGGACATTTCTAAGTGAAAAAGTATGCAATGCCTTAAATTCAGAAAATTGATTGTCGTCATTATATACAAAGTTGCAGATGGGCAACTCTCATTAGCTGAAATATAAATCAAATCATAAATGTACGTTTGTTTATTAAATCGATTCTTGAATATAATTTTTTTATACTTTAAAAATTTTACAAAGATCATATTTTTATAACATTTTTAAATTTCATACACAAACTATTCATGAAAGTTCAAAAGGCCATGGTGTTGGGTTTAAACTGCCAAGATTTGATGATTGCCAAAATTTCTATTGCTCCGAGAACAAGTATTTTTTTCACTTCTAATTCTATTTAAAAACATGATATGTTTTTCCATTTAGCCATGTTGAAAGTAGTCTTCCAATTTTTTGCCATGTTGATTGTAGTCTTAGACAATGCAAACATTCATTAAACTTAATTTATTCATGTGTGTGTGTGTGTGTGTGTGTGTGTGTGTGTGTGGTGTTCCTGTATCATAGTCCGAGCTATTATAGGTATTGAACCAAAGCTACGAGGGCAATACCAACAATTAAATCAATTTTCCGTCTATGATTAACCACATACCCTAAATCCTAACAATATTCGTGAACACACAAATCCATTGAGGATGCAAAGGGGGCTAACTGGCTCCACGGTCGAATTGTCTGTGCCGTTAGGGTGTCTCACCTAAAAATGATGACACCAAAGAGGCATATGGTGTGCAGGCCATTGACGCTCTTGAACCTCATGTTTCACCACATCAAAATAAGAAAAGTCTCTGCTACTTCAAACTCAATAACTCTAAAAGGTTGCATGAGGTTCATTTGGACTCAAACAAGTGTCCACATGTAACCACTTTGAAGTGTTGAGTTTGAAGTAGCGGCATCCTTTTCTCTCTTCGATGCTATGAACTATAAGATTCAAGGACTGCCATGGGCCTACACACCAGACTCCTCTTTTGTGTCTTCATATAAGAGACACCCCCTCGTTACATACGAGTCACTTGTGGGGCCAGTGAGCCTCTTGTTGATGTCTATTTCTCAATGTGGTTCAATTTGGATCATCATTGTTCCTTGAACTTGAAATGGCCGTGAACAGACAATACATGTGTTGGTATTGATGTTGTAGCTATGCGTCAGTATACATAAAAGTTTTGGCATCCGTTTCACAAAATCCTATTTTTTTTAGCCCATGGTGAGAGAGAGAGAGAGAGAGAGAGAGAGAGAGAGAGAGAGAGAGAGAGAGAGAGAGAGAGAGAGAGAGAGAGAGAGAGAGAGAGAGAGAGAGAGAGAGAGAGAGAGAGAGAGAGGGACATGGTGATGTTTTTTATTCTACTATTTTTGAGACTCCCTTGGTTGTTTGCAGTATTTAACCATCTTATTCTGTTGCACCCATTATGTCAAATGATGGATTCCCTAGTCAGAGGTCAGGCCATAGCCACGGGTCATCCCGTCTTTTCTCTATAAGCGAGAGTGATCTCATTAGCTACCTTGATCAGTTGTCTTCCTCGTAGTAGGATAGGGTCTTACAGTGATTGAGGGCTTGACGTGAGGCTCGTAGCTCCTCTCGATTGGTTGAGTACACATCATTGACTGAGGAGATTGAGTCGACTCCTCATGTAGACCAGTCACGTGTTTCTCCTTCCCATGAGGGTCACTCCGACAAGGGTTGCACCCTCACCCGTGGCACTACTGTCGGTGCTTCTTCCTAACACTTTCGGGAGAGGAGGAGGAGCCGCCTCGGTGTCTCCTATTGTGGTGGATGTGGCGATGACCTTGATATCCCCGATGTGGTTGTGAGTCCTGCACGCCCACGTAGCACATCTCGTTGTGGGGCCGGGGGTCCCTACTTTGAGATACATTGACCCAGGAAGCAGCACGTATGTCACACGATACTGAGACTCCTGCATCTGTCACACCTCAAATTCCCGGCACGCCCACTTTCACCCCTCACATTTTTTTTTCCTATGTACATCGGCATCTCGTACCCTTGGAGGCTTCTCTTCATGTGTATTCTACTTGATTTCCAAAATATCTGTGTGTTTTGGTTCATATTCTTCCAAATCGGACTCTGATATCAGCTGAGGTAGTAATAATCTAGCAGTGTTCATGCGCAAATTGCCAATGTTTACCAGAGATCTATTTTTGAAAGTAAGAGCAGAGTTCGGAATGGACCTCAGAATAAAAGATGGTATAGTGTCTTGAACAAATCCAGAGATTCCGAGGTCTATTCTGACCTCCACTGATTCCCACTCATTATCAACAGATTCATTAATAAATGTAAAGATTTGTTTCTAAAATGTGTAAATGTATTTTCATATATAAATCCTAATATAAAATAAAATTGAGTGTATTCCTACATTACAAAATGTGCATCTACAACAAAAGATAGGAGACAAACATTTATGAACAAAGGCATATAATCTAGTAATTATGAGCTGGTAACAATCTAGCATATAATTTGTTTATAGATTGTAAAAAATGTATGAGCAGAGGTTGGAATGGACCTCGGAATAAGAGATGGTATACTACCTTGAACAGATCCAGATATTCCAAGATTTGTTCTGACCTTCACTGATTCCCACCCCAGTTGATAGACATACCCATTATCAACAGATTTATAAACAAAATTATAGATTTTAAATATGAATTTGTCAAGAATTTAGAAAGCTGAATGTTGTTACAAAGAAAAATCACCACCCATTACCCTTCACAGGTTCCATTCTAGACCACGTCGCTGGGTAAGAACATTATAGTTCCTGTGATGGCTTCTTTGGTTACAATCAAGTTGGAGTAAGGAAGGAGGATCAACCAAAGAAAACTTTTACAACTGATTGGAGAACGTATGCCTACAACAATATGCCCTTTGGTCTTTGTAATGCGCCAGCTACTTTCCAAAGAATTATGATTCTAATTTTTGCTGTTTTTCTAAGAACATTTCTCAAAATTTTTATTGATGATTTTTGTGTTTACAATAATATCAAAACTCATATACAGAAACTAAAGCTTACATTGCAGAGGTGTCGAGACATTTGCTAGCAAGGGGTACAAGATCACCATGGTGAGGGATGCACAAATGAAGTTTTTTTGCAAATACATGAACTAGTGCCCTTTATTACTGATGTTGATCTGACAATTTTGGCACAAAATTTTGGCTACCTGATTGATGCTCTAGCGGGTTAACCAGTATGCTTTGGTTCTATTACATACAAAGCATTTCTACACTGGATCAAACATAAGAATTTTGTTGTAGTGAGAACACATATCTCGCAGTTGTGCAAAAATTTCAGCATCCTTACTCAGAAAGAATAGGGAATGTTGGCAGGAAGGATGCTAGCACCAACGAAAATTGATCTATCGAGCCTCCTGTAGGGTGCTCCTATTCCACAAGACCAGCCAGCAGCTTCTTCTACCATGGAGGTTGATGCAATAGTAATTTCGAAGGAAGCTATTGACACAAGAGAAGATGCTGCTACAAAAACTTCTGTTGTAGACGAAACTTTAGCTGTCATTCCTATCTCTGCTAGGACTTCACCGAAGTCGAATGGCTCTACATCCACGGACGACGAAGATACTATCTCCGATAAAGGCAAAGAGGCAAAGGATGAAGCTACTGACGTCGAGGAGGATGCAGAGAAAAATAAAGATAAACTTTACAGGTGGCATCACCAATTCTCCCTGGGTGCCCAAGACATTGTGGGGAGGATCCATGCATTCGACCTGCACGTACAAGATAGTATGATGCAACTATTCCAACAAATAGATGAGATCACCAACAACATAGAGTTGTTATCTGAACAAAATTCATCTCTGGAGGTAGACAACCACAAGCTGAATGAGCAAAACCACTCTTTGGGTAGACTATTCCAGAATCTAATGACAAAGTCCAATAATTAGAAGATAGCAATAAGGCACTTCAAGCTAAATTTGCAAAATTGTAGAAAAATTTTGATTCATTAGAGGAGTTACAAACATCAAAAGTCATCTAAGAAATGCCACGTAGGACAAAACAAAACGCCGGATTTTGGAAATCCGACGGACTTTCAGGACCAATTTAGCTTAACCTTACTAGTAATGTGTAGTTAACATGACACAATTATGACGCATGCAACTGCAACTTCAAGAACCTATGATGCTCATTAACTAACTTTTTCAAATTTGAAAATGAGATTGTGTCCCTCGTTTTAACTAGCGAGAAAAACAAACATAGAATCTCAGGTATGCCATGGATGAAGAAGAGTGTCTATATTCTTTTTGGTCTGTTAGCTGATGTTGCGGAGATGTCTCAGTTTTATCTACACATTGTTCTCCCTATCGAGAATGCTTCGATAGCTAAAAGAAGAGTAGTGAAAGAATTCACAGTTTCTCCACTTGATATGATCGCTCACAGAATCAACCAAAGAAAGAACTACGATTTGTGGATTGACGGAAGTTTGTATCCATTGGATTCGAGCTCGATGCAAGCTCCACAATTCCAATCCATCACACAATTAATAAAGTTTTTGTGTGACGCAGAAAACGGTTTATTGGGTTATTGTGAAAGATTGACGACTTATAGTGTTGCAAACTCGGTTCAGAGAATACAGAGTTTAGAATGTATGTTAAATGGTTGGCTTGCTGACTATAGAGAAAAAGAGACCGCATTATTACAAACAATAGAAGATAATTCACGTTTACATAATATTATGTTAAATTTGAATGCAAGTAATGATCAATTTTGACAAGTTGTTCAGACATTACGTATATCAAATGACCCGTTAAAAGAAGAAACTCGTATACAGATAAGAAATTAAAAAGAAACAATTAAAAAAGAATTTTGAAGGACATTGATGAGCTTTTGCTAAATGGAGGCCAACGGAGAAAAAGGATTCAAGCATTTAAGTAAGAATTTGATTTGAATCATTTTATTTTTGTTTTGTGAAGTAGCATGACATTTATTATGTGGCCTATTTGGGTTTCTTGATTTTCATAATCATTTGCACAAAATCCTTATTGGACAATATTCGATATTCTCGAATCAAGTCCAAGGTAACTGAGGCTTTGATGAACGAGGTCGGTAAGGTAATTGACCGAACGTTAATTCAGGGAGCATGTGATTTCTCAGGTAATAGCAGAGAAGCATATGCCAGTATATTTAAAATTATTAAAGAGACTTTTGGACAATTGCATGTAAGAAAATTTCCCATTCCTCGCCCTTTTCAAATAAAATTGGAGAGAGATGTATTGAATAAGGGCATGCAAAACGTCATATCAATGAGATTTACAATTCAAATTCTGGCAATTTGTCATATGATTCTACCAACAACTTATTTGTGGATTTGAATCATTTATTGAGATTTATAGTGAAATTCTTTGATATTACAAGTGTTAGTATGAGCAAACTTATTTTGGTGGTCAAGCTAGATGAATCGGAAGTTATAAAAGGACAAAAGTTGAAAAGAGTAAGTATTACTCTCATTAATGGAGCATTGAGCAATGCAACAAACTCAAGGGATCTCAACTTCACTGTGCAATCAGAAAACAACATATGGTAGCTAGCATGTTTTCAGGTAAAAAATGGCTGTTATTCATGTGCAATTTCTTTTGGTAATTGTTTTGAATATATAAAAACTTGTGATTCCATATGTTGTTGGACAAGTTATCAAAGAGGATCATGATGTTCTTTCCTGGACTTTTAGCAGAACAAGTTATCTTGATATCATAAAGGATCATATGAATGGCAAAGCACTTAGTGTTTCTGAAAGAGGTGAATTTTTTGCGGAATGGCATTTAGTTGGAGACTTGAAGTCATTGAAATGTATCTTCAATGTATCTCATGGAGCAAATTCAAAACATCGGAGGGAAAGCCAAGTGGCCAAATAGGGTTTTGACACTCTATAAAAGGATGTAACTTGTGGAGAGACACATCTTCTCTCTTCTCTCTCTCATTTCATCATTATACATGGTTCTCTTTGGGTTCTACTACTCATTGGTGCACTATCTTGGTGTTATCTTGCAATCTTTGTGTAGAATGTTCATATTTTGCTATTTTTGGTTCCACACGTGTGAAATATAGTAGGGTACTGTAATTGTATGGATAGCAAACATATTTTATGTTTTGGTTCATGTTTGATCAGTATCTCTTAGAGTTTGCATCTCATTTTGTATGTAGATGCTGATTTTTCTACATTGGCAGGATTATTGGTTTGCACCTTATTGTAACCAAAGATTTGGGACATGGATTGGATCTTGAATGATCTGAAATCCTTCACATATTATCAGAGCTATTTTGTTTCAGATTATGAAAGGATCAGCCATCTTTAGCAATGATTTGGAGGAGTTACCAATGCTAGAGCATGCTAGATTGATTTCTACTCAAAAATCAGCATTTTTGCATGTGTAGAATTGATTTTTTGTAGGTCAAAACTCAATATAGGGTTATATACTTGATCAATTCCAATTTCACACTTGGCTTACTAGATTTAGATGAATTTTGGTGAATTAGGAAAGTCTCATTGGAGTCTACAAGAAGATATATCAAGTTTCTAGAAATTGCATGTAGAATTTGAGATCACAACAACACATATAGCAAATATCCACGCACAATACAAAGGAGGACACGAGGGCCAAAAAAAATTCCTAGAGATGTAATAAATCGTCAAACCATACTTGAAGCACCCACTTCCATAGATGTTGAGAATAGAAATTCTATTAGTCAGGATGATGAAATAATTTTTGAAAGTGAGAGTGATGATGAAAATCATCTAAGAGGAGATGAATTGCAAGATGTTGTTGCTGATGAAATAGATTCTTGTAATTCTGAATAAAATTTGATTATTGCAATTCTGAATGAAATTGATTCTTCAATGCTTTCAAATGATTGTTATTTAGCCAAAATAGAGTCTAATTTATGGTCAAGTAAGTGAAAAGAATAGACATAGTTTGACTTCAATCCCATTTTTTTGGAGATAATGTCGGTGAAGATAGATGTACGGCTTCATGTTCCAAGAAGATTCTCATTTTTTAACAAATGTTGCAAAGGCAGTAAATCACTAAAAGCATGTGAGTTAATAAAATCACCACCACAAACTATGAAAAAATCAAGTGTTTCATCATAGTCAATCCCCTTGAATTGGGCATATCCCTTGGCAACTAGTCTTGTTTTATAATTGTTCACACTACCATCTTGATTAAGCTTGATCTTAAAGACCCATTTGCAAATAGTAACATTTTGTATCTTTGATGGAGGATCAATAATCTTACAAGTATCTCAAACAATGCATCATATACTCACCTCACTTTTCATTACATAAAATCACTCTTTTGTTGCTACAATTTCATTCACACCTTGCACGTCCGTGTAGCACATCGGCATCATGGGGAGACTCTACTTCGAGAGACATGGACCCACGAGGCTGTACATATGACACATGATACTATGACTCTTGCATCTATCACACTTGAGATTCTCGGCACGCCCAATTTCACCCCTCACATTTTCCCTCCCTTTGGACCCACTACCACTGAGTTCTATCCTCCTGGCTATACTCCCTGGTGTCACTATTCACCATGGGGGTTTTTAGCCCACTCCCCTCCAATCCCCTCCTAGCTATTCCCCCATCTTGACCCCCCTGACTGGCTATTCTCCCCTCGGTACTCCCCCCTGGCTATTCTCCCCCCCAGTACACCACGTACACCCCACATCATCAATATTCTCTCATCGGCAGGGCAAGGTGAGAAGGTCCCTAAAGTCTCCAGTCACTTTCTAATTGCCTCTAGTTGTTGTTTGAAGCGATCTGGATTTTCACGGAATGCTTTCTTTGCAAACTTCCAATCTTCCTTGTGTCTTGATTCAAAGAATAGCCCCTCACATTTTTCCTCCCTCTGGACCCACTACCATTGAGTTCTATCCTCCTGGCTATACTCCCTGGGGTCACTATTCACCATGGGATTTTAAGCCCACTCCCCTCTAGTCCCCTCCTAGCTATTCTCCCATCTTGACCCCCCCCCCCCCCCTCCCCCCCCGCCAGTACACCACATATACCCCACATCATCGGTATTCTCTCGTCGGCAGGGCAAGGTAAAAAGGTCCCTAAAGTCTCCAGTCACTTCCTAATTGCCTCTCGTTGTTGTTTAAAGCGATCTAGATTTTCACGGAATGCTTTCTTTGCAAGCTTCCAATCTTCCTTGTGTCTTGATTCGAATGGATATTTTGAGGTATATATGGCTTCAAGATATAGTTTAACTTCACGACATTCATGTGGCCTGACTTTCACTCTCATCACATTTCTCAAATAATTGACTCATCTTCTTTGGATGCAATTATCGTAGTCCCAATCTTATGCATCGTAGTTGTGAAGATTAGTAAAATTATATCTTCCTATCTCGAGTTTTGGGGCCATGCCTATCCTATTTCCATTGTATGTTTTATTGTATATAAAGGTGTGAAGTTTTTAGCACGTGTGAACTTCACCACACACTCTACAAGATCTTACTGAGGTGTTGTGATTGAACAAGATTGATCAAAGAACAGTATGCTTGAAAAATCTAAGGCAAGAGCACAATGGCATACATCTGATGGAAAAAATCTAACTCTTCACTATGAGAAATAAATGTCAGAAATAATTCTTAGTGTTCAGTATGGGAAAAAGAGGCTGCTCTCGGATAGAGAGAGTTGGGCATGTTTTGCCATATTGTGAATATAATGGTTACTTTTCAATGTCTATTGACAACTAGAATAACCCTCATAACCGCTTGCCATAATTGTACCAAATACATGATTTTCTAATGTTGTCCTCTGTGGGAACGACATTATTTACTATAAAATCTATATTAACCATGTTGGCAAAACATATTCACAATAAATAACTACGCCTGGTAGCATCATGCATTCCACACGCCATTGCAATTCAATATTAAATGCATGTGGACACAATTTTCAAAAGCGTTTAGCAAATACACAGAATCTGTCAGCACATACCTTCGACTGATTGCGCCGTGTTCGCTCTGACTGTGTGGATGCAGTTGCAACTCAACAGCCAGCTTCTAATCTTCCAATTGTTGCTTAAGATTCGACAGCTCCTGCTCGAGCTTGTCGAGATTCGTGACAGCCTCCAAACACTCTTGATGGTCTGAGGCTCCAGAACAAGATGGCACAGCTTGAAGGTGTTGTGTAAGGTCATCAATGCAAAGCAAGGCCTGAAGATATCTGTCGTGAGAATTGTGTCTGCTGCAAGATGGGGTGCCTTCACTTGAGAGCTCCTTCAGCTCAGCCAACTCTTCCTCGACAAGTGTCTTTGCATCCTCGAGCGGTTGCAAGAACTCGACTCGAAAATTTTTGAGCATCTGGCCTTGGAGTTGGTTCAGCTTCGTGAGGTCGACTGTGACTGACCCTGCATTAGTGCTCACAGAAAGAGCAGCTTTTGTCTTTATTCGTGTCATTCGCTCCTCTTGCAAATATTTCTGGAGGGCAGCATTATGTTGATTCGCATCCAAGAGTTTTTGTTTCAAAGAATCATTTTGAGCCTGAAATTTATTAGACTTGGCCTGAATCATCTTATTTGTCTGCTTCAAAGAATCAGCTTCCTTTATTAGAGTCTGAAGCTGTGTTTCGAGAGAACGATTTTGTTCGATCAGCTTCGTGTTGTCTGATTCGAGTGAATCGATCTTCTCCTTGAGAGAGCCTAGAGATTTCCTCTCTTAGTTGATAAGCTCCATGGTGAGTTGTCGGTGGTACTTATCCAACTCATACACTTCAGCCACTAGATTCTTGGCTTTTTTTGTCATGGATCGAAACCACTGGGGCTGGTTGTCTGGTTCGTCTTCATCTTCAATAGGAGCCCCAGTATCGCCTTCTGCAGTTATTCGTCCTTTGTTTGATGTGTCGGACTGGGTTGCATCATCATCAGTGGTGGATGCACTCTGCTGCTCCTGAGATGTGGAAGCAGATGCGAGCTTTGAAGAATCAGCAGCAGCAGCAGCGCCATCCATTGTCCCAGCTAGAACTGTATCTGGTTGGGATGGTGCAGCATCAATCTCCATAGCAGTGGGAGCTGCCACTTCGACTGCTAGTGCAGCATCTGGTACAACCATAATAGGGACAGACAAGATGCTGAAAATATCAATTGGCTTGGAAGCCAACATCCTTCCCGTCAGCATTGTTTTCTCTTGCTCGGTCAAAATGTTAAAATTGGCACACAGTAGAGAAACATGGGCTCCAACGCCAGAAAACTTTTGATGCTTAATCCATCGCAAAAAAGCCCTGTAGTTAATAACGCCGAAAGCAAATTGGATTACTGGTTAGTGCGTCCAATATGTGACCAAAATTTTGACCTAAAATTGTGGCATCCGCATCCGTCAAAAATATTGCTTGGTTCGCGTGTTTATAGAACAGTTTAAATGTTGTGTCGTAGATCATTGACATTTTGTACTCCTTCATGGGTACAAAACAATTGCTCAAAAAGTGGGCTGCTTTATCCACTGAGTCTTTGTTCATTGAAACCATTTTTCCATCCAATGGTAGTTCGAGGGCTATGCAGAACAAGTCTTCAGTAATGGTGAAAAATTGGCCTCGCACATGAACTTTGAAGTCCACCTCAGAAGTTGAGTGAATGGAGTTCACAAATTCCGTGCTAACGTCAGAGAGAATGATGGAGGGGTCCACTTTCAGATTACCCAACCTGCATCGATCCAAATAAGACTGGATGGACGCCAGGCGGATTCATGCGCGTGCTTTCCAGATGATGGTAGAGCTAGAGCTTGATCCGGAAGCCATTGGTCGAATGTTTGATGATAGCTCCATAGATCGCAATAGTTCGTAAAAGAGTGTGTTGATCACAAAGAGAATGAGCACAGGAAAGCATAAACTTGCAGGTAGAAAGTGTAAGAAAGAAAAATAGAAAATAGCTCTGATATGAAGTAGCGGTGTGGAAGAGATGATGACATGGCATGGTGACATGACATCTGTCACTTCCATTTATGGAGGACGTGCATGGCTCAGTGTTTGAAACTATAATTTGATAGATCGATCTTTAATGATGGAAGACTGTTTGTGAAAAGAACAAAAAATTAATTAAAGAAAACAATATTTGTTTTGATATGTGAGCGTACACACGTGTGAAAAATGATGATCATGTGGCCATCATCTTTAATGGAGGAATACAAAAATAGGTCGAGAGATTTTCAAGAGATTCTCAAAAATATGCTACAAATATTCTAGAAAGTTTTGCAAAATTTTCTCGCAGAATCCTAAAAAAAATGATACAGAAACTCATGAAAATTTCTCAAAAATTTCAGCAACATACTAGAAAATTTCTCGAAAAACTGGAGAAAATGCTAGAAAAGATTCTAGAAAAATTCTCGAAAAATGATTTACAAAAATTTGATTAACAAATTTAGTGTCGCAAAAAATTCTCAAAAATACGTTAAAAATTATATTGAAAGATTGAGAAAAATCAAGAAAATTTCACAAAAATTTCTAGAAAAGATAAAAGAAAAGTTGCGAAAAATATTAGAAAAATACTAGAAAATAATTCGAAAAAGAAATTCTAGTCAAAGGTAGTATTTCTTCACTCTAGACCCATTAATACGTGTAGGTAACAGTTCACCTTCAAGTGATTGAAGTTGTACAGAACCATTCTTAAATACCTCTATGACTTTATACGGTCCCAGCCATCTCATATGGAGTTTTCCAGGGAACTTTTGATGTCGACTGTCATATATCAATGCAAAGTCATCAGCTTTAGGATCACACTTCTTAATACGACTGTCATACTTCTTTTTTCTTTGTTCCTGGATTTCCTTCGTTAATTTTTGTAATTTCTCACGAGCTTCATGTAGTTCTTCAATATTCGTCAACCTTTCGTTTATACATTCTGCATCTGTTTGTTGAGCTTGAATACGAAAAGTTTTCACCTCAAATTCAATTGGCAAAATAGGATGCATACCATACGTAAGAAAATATGGTGTCTGTTTCGTTGTGATTTTCTCTGTGTTGCGAAAGCCCAGAGAACTGATGGTAGTTTCTGATCCCAATCTATTGCATGTGCAATAGTAATTTTGTTCAGGAACTTACATAAAATTCCATTAGCTCTTTCTGTCAACCCATTTGCTTTTGGATTATACGGTGTAGTTTTTCTATGTTTGATCAGAAAATAGGTTGTCAGCAACCGTATCGTGTCATTTAGAAAATGTGTACCTCGGTCACTTACTAGTTCAAGTGGACAACACTATATCTTGTGATTATACTTTTGAATAAGATTGTCACGACAGTTTTCGCATCGTTTCGTTTCGTCGCCTCTGCTTCAACGTTCTTTGTAGCATAATCCGTTGCAACTAGAATAAAATGACATTTTGTATATCGAGTCACAAGTTTGATTGGACCGACAAAGTCAATCCCCCACTTTTCAAATGATGCAAGAGGCAGGATTGGTGTCAATAGCCAATTCATTGCTTTTGTAGCCTTACCAGATCTTTGGCATGGATCACATGAACGAATAAAATTTGATACATCCTTGAACATTGTGGGCCACCAATACTTGGCAGTCCATATCTTATTAACAGTATTTCTCAAAGCAAAATGTCCACCAGCATCTTCTGAGTTTAAGGCTTTAACGACCAATTTAATGTCTTCAATTTCGAGACATCTTCAAAGTTGATGATCTACACCAAGCTTGTACAAGATATTGTTAATAATCGTATAAGGTGCTACCTTATACTGAAAAATTGTCTTTTGCTCCAAATCGTAACCATCCAAATATATCTGATCTTTGAGATAAATAATAATATCAGAATATAACAAATTTGTAGATGAAATCTCGAATAAATGTCCGTCTGGAAAATCATCATTAAGGCTCTTCAATTTTTCCCGTGCTGAGTCGTGAAAGACAATCAGCATTTGTATGATATTTTCCTTGACGAAGCTCTACTTGATAAGTGAATTCCTGCAGAAGTAGAACCCATCGAGCAATTCGTCCTGATAGATCTGGTTTATTTACAAGATACTTAAGAGCATAGTGATCAACATGAAAAATAAATGCATATCCCAGCAAATAATGTCGAAATTTCTTAACAGTAAAAATCATTCCAAGAGCTTCCCTTTCTGTAGCCGAATAATTCTTTTTTGAGGCACTGAGTTGTCGACTCACATAGTAGATGGGATGATCTTTCTCTAGCCCATCCTTACTCATTCACTGCTTAAGACGGGATAGATGATATCTTCCTTAAGTTGTTTGTTGGGTTTGTTCTTAACCATGAGAGAGTACTTAGGATTGAGACGATAATGTCTCTGTCGAACAGGTACAGCATCTTCCTTACGATCAATATGGTGCTCTCCAAATTTTGCAGGTATACCTTTCAAATCATCGAGAGACCAGACAAAAACATCTTGATACTCCTTCGATAGTTCAGTGAATTTCGCTAACTCTGATTCTTCAAGTGACTTCAAAACATGCACAAATCTGCCAGGTGCGAGTTCAATTAGTTCAATAGAATCTTGTAATATGATACTTTCTGTCATACTGGCCTTGGTATGGCCATGAATTTCACGCATGGCTGACTCCATAGATGTATTCTTGTTGTCAGCCTGGTTCTTGCTACCAAATTCGTGTTCAGATTCGTCACTCGAATCATCAGACTCTTTTGAGTTCATGTCTACAACATTAATTTCTTCATACGAAACATCCGCTTCAGCGTTGCAGGCATCGAAGAATTCTTCTTCGTCGACATTCTCATAACATTCGAAATATTGAACTTCAATTTGAGATGCGTTAGAAAAAATATTTAAGGCATAAGAAGATTCCTCTGATGTAAAACTGGTGTCAAACAAAGACGTTTCACCTTCATATTTGTCCCGAATCTAGGTGATTATTTGTTCTGCTGGCTTACCACGATTATTGGTCTCACCAGTCTGAAATCTTAGCTCTCTGGATTTCCAATGAATACTTGTGTTTGATTGATAAAGCCAAGGTCGTCCAATCTGCATAGAATAAGATGACAAACCGAGTGGTTTGATAACTATGAAACTCATTGTGAATGGCTTGTCTTGAATGTAAATAGTGACATCCTTCATTTCTCTAACAGGTTTTCATCGTGTCGAATCAGCTAACTTGATGTTTCGTTGTGTCGGTTGAATGTCAGTCAACCCCAAAGCATGAATTGTATCTTATGTTATTATGTTCACGCTGGAACTAGAGTCAATTGGCACTTTTTCAATCAGACATCCCGCAATGGTAATATCAATTTCAGGTGCACCAAGATCACCTAAATCAATAGACAGAACACCGGCATCTGGCAAAGAAATTTTTTTCTTCTTTTTCGGTGCAGAAAGACCTTTCAGTTGCTTTCTGTAATAAGTGTTATCTGCCAGGAGCTGCTCAAAAGTAATATTCGGACGAAGTGATCCAATATCAGTCACGATGTCATAGTCTTTCATATTCGATTTCGAGATTGGCTCATCAATAACAACACTAGACAATTTTGTCTTTGTGATTTCGTCGTCTCCTTCCTCGAAAGTGACCACCTTCTCTGCCGCAGCTGACTGAAGTTCAGTGTTGATAATTTCTTTCGCCTCTGATGAGATATCTTTTGCAAACAACTTTGCAGCATTGCGGTCATAGTTGGGGTCATCTTTGAGATCTTCTTTAGTCATAGATTTATTCATCGTCTTGCTAGAAGATTTTTTCTTCGAGAATTTTTTGCGCTTTGTCGAAGATTTTTGGTCAGGTTTCGAGGAGCTTTTGCTTCTCGTTGTGACTTTGAATAAGTTTTCCATGTCACTTGGCTAGGACTAATCTTCTGTCTTCGCCAATTTTTCTTCAATAACATCAATTCTCTGCACAACAGCATCAGTCGAAGCTTTCGCTTTCGAGTTTGCAGCAGCTGGTGTTGCTACATACTGATACTTGGGTCGCGACTTCTGCGGCTGAGGGCAGTCAAGATACTTGTGACCAGGCTCTCTGCAGTTTGAGCATAACGGTACATAACCAATCGGCTTTCGCGGCTAAGGACAGTCAGGTGAAAAAAGTCCCGGCTCTCCATGGCTATAACAGTTGCTCGACACTATTTTAGTAGCGGTTTGAGACTTCGTTGGTCCAACAAATTCAGGAGGATTATGTCTTCTTGGTGTGAACTTGGGTCTGTCCTGCTGGGCTGATGCTGTAGTACCCTGAACATAGTTAGTAGTGGGCAGGATCTTCAATGTATTTGACATTCACAGTGGTGCAGTCTTCTTTGGTGTGTCTTGAAGTTCCACATTTCGTACACCACATTCCTGAGTTGGAAGAAGACGCTTTCGGTCTTTTATCTGCAACTTCAGATATCTACGCTTTCAAGTCATTAAACTTTTTATTAAGTTCAGCCATATTACTCTTCCAAAGCTTTTCAACTTTAGAAGTTGACGACTTATCCTCAACAACTTTCGTGTCATCCTTTCATTTAGTTCATCGTTTATTCTTTCTCTCTCCTTTGTCAGTTTCTAATTTTGATGAATTGCTGCTTTCAGATTTCGAGCTTGAAGACCTAGTACTTGAATCAGAATCTAAATCATCATCGTTGTCACTAGAATCAGTCTTTGACTTTCGAGATTTCTTAGTTGATCGTCGCTTTCATGCTAGTTTCGAGGTCTCAAAATTTTTGGCACTAGCTATTTTCGCTGCTAAGGAGGTCATGTCCCCTTGTTTGCAATACCAATCAATCTTTGGTGGTAAACCAGAAAGAAACCATTCGATCTGCATATCAACAGGATATACACCGGTTAGTTTTCCTATGAGATTTTTAACCTTTCATGTATATTTGCAAAGGGATTCTTTACTCTTCTTCTGAACATTGTTCAGACGTCCGAGAATTCTTGATTTGTAACCGATTTCTATAAACTGGTTCAAAAATGCATCTTTTAGTAGGTACCAGGTTCCTACACGGCCTGGTTCAACATGACTGTACCATATGCACGTCTACTTTCTTAGCAAGCCAGGGAAGATTCGTAGTTTGTTACGTCAGTACCTTCGTTATTCGCATTAGTGATTGACTCGAATTGTGAGACATAGCTATCTGCATCGTTGGAAGAAGTCCGTTTAAAATAATCGCATTTAATTTTTGATATAGAAGTGAAACGTGCAGCAGGGCCCTCCATGCCGAAGCTAATTAGGAGTTCAAGTAATTTGAGCAGTGATTTTGTCTAGATTTCTTTGAATAGTATTCTCACTTTGTCTTCGTAAAAATTCCTCTCTAAGCTTACGGTATCGTTCTAATCTGGATTTTATGTAATG
This sequence comes from Diphasiastrum complanatum, assembly GCA_029204225.1. Lineage (NCBI taxonomy): Eukaryota > Viridiplantae > Streptophyta > Lycopodiopsida > Lycopodiales > Lycopodiaceae > Diphasiastrum > Diphasiastrum complanatum. The sequence continues at coordinate 21,930,257 of CM055100.1, forward strand.
TGCTAAAGTAATTTTATTAGAAAGGTCACTTCCTAAGTCTTGCTGGAGTGAGACTAACCTTCACTGATGGATTTGTTGGACTCAACTTGTATGTATCTTCTAAAAAGTCAAGTATACTACTACCAAGCCACTAAGATCAAATAATGGTGGTAAGCATGTTTCAAAATATTATTGAAACTTTTGTATAACTAGATTCAAACATATGTTTTGAAACCAACTCACTTCAAATATATGCTTAGAAACCAACTCAACAAGACGCTCGAAAATCATATAATGGTGGTCAATTATTGGTCAAGCCATACTTGAAGGACAAACGTAATCAACAAGTTACAAAACTTAAAACTTATAGTCTATGGACAACAATTACAAATAGGAACTCTCGGTCTATTATAATCAAAATAAGCGAGCCATCAATGTTATATGAGATTAAAAAAAATGTTGCAATGTTGTGGCACATTTGCTAAGTAAAGGAGTAGAGTGATTAGGCAGGTATTTAATTAAGCAGCAAATCACCTGAAAATTGCAATTCAAAAAAAAAAACTCTAAAATGCTAATATTCATCTTTGATACAAACCTTGGAATAGGTCATGGTATACTATATGATACAGGTCCATCTATTCTAAGGTCTGTTTCGACCCTTGCTGGTAGATAATATTGTTACCTTTACTCAAATTCTCATAATTTGAAATAGTTTGATCTTAAATCAAATAAGACCCATTCCAACCCTTACAAAAAAAGTCTTGGAATCGAGTGTGATTGCATATGGAAATCAAGACTTCCAATTTTAATGCAAGTTACTCCAATGGATTTTGCGGTGGTTAGAGATTAACTCACAAGTTGTGTGTCCATTTTTTTGTGACAAGGTAAAAAAGTTTAAGATTCTTGACATTGGACAAGAGTGAATCATTTTTCATGGTGAAGGACTTTGTGGCACTCATCCTATCGCTCAATATTTATTGGCCAAATTCACTTGAAGTGCCATAAGGATCAAAGACTATGCCAATTTTTGAGAGTGGGAATAAATTGTTTTCTTGGGCCAACTATGGAGTTCGTCAGCGGGTTCATAAGAATATTTTCTAAGAAGTCCCTTGAATCAAGGACAAACGTAATCAAGAAGAGAGCAATAAGGCTTCAACGTGGTGAAAGACTCTTAAAATTGTTGCATTGTTGAGTCACATTTTGTTCATTTTGAGTATTAACTAGGAGGGGGAGGTTTGCTATTCTTGATATATCAACTGAAGTGGTAATAATCTAGCATTGTTCCGGAATAACTTGCTAATGTTTATCAAAAATTTGTTTCTAAAATGTAAAAATTTATGAGCAGAGGTCGTGCTGCACCTCAGAATAAGTGATGGTATACAGCCTTAAACAGATCCACATATTCCGAGGTCTGATCCGGCATTCGCTGATTCCCACCCCAGGTGATAGTTCTACTCATTATTAACAAATTTATCAACAGAAGTAGAGATTTGATTCTAAAATGTGTAGATCTATTTTCATAAATTGTAACATAAATAAAATCAAATGCAGTCCCACACTACAAAATGTGGATCTACAATAAAAAATAGGAGACAGACTGCTACAAAACTATACAAGTACCTGGATTTGCTAGTAATTGTGTTAGTCAGCTGCTTGGATGGTGCTTGAGCCAAAAACTCATACAACTATTGCCTCATGGAAAAAAATATAACTACTCATCACAATTGAAGAATATGCTAACAAAAACACCTAAGCTTTACAAATCTATCATAAATTCACATATTTGTCATTTGAAAGCTCAAAAAAATCTAAGGGGAGTTCGGAACAGACACTGGTATACTATTCAAAACAACATAATGTATTTTGACCTCATGAAGATGAAAAGAACCTCTAAGTACTTCTATGTCCAATATAAAGTGAAATTGACCATAAGATCTACCATCTTAAATTCTAGTGATAGATTTTTCTTGGTTTTCTCAATACAATCAATGTTATCACCACTAAGGATAATGTCATCTACATAAATCAATAAAAGTACAATGCCATTTACATCATACATTATGTACAAAGTTGGATCATATTCAGTTTGAGTGAATCCAATAGAAACTAAGAAATCATGAAGTCTTGAATTCCAAGACCTTGATGCTTGCTTCAAACCATATAAGCTCCTTTGAAGATGACATACTTTACCTTCCATCCTGAGCTTGATGAAGCCTTGGGGCTATTCCATGAAGATGTCTTCTTCCAAATTATCATTTAAGAATGCATTAGAAACATCCATTTGAAAGAGCGTCCAACCAAAATGTGAAGCAAGTGCAAGACGTAACCTTATTGTGACCATCTTGGCCACGGGTGCAAAAGTTTCTTCAAAATCTATGCCCTTTGCTTGAGCTTATCCTTTGGCAACTAACCTTGCCTTGTGTTTCCTTACACTTCCATCCATATTGAGTTTTAGCTTAAAAACCCATTTACATCCAATCACAATCTTAAGAGGTCTACCAACAAAGATCCATGTGCCATTCTCCATCAAAGCATTATATTCATCTACCATAGATTGAAACCAATGCATCTTTTACACATGAAGGTTCTTCAAAACTTGAAATGAGTGCAAAGGAAGAAGATGGATTACCCTCGGCTTGATTCCCCTTGTCTTGGTATGTGAGACTCAATGGCTCCACTCGTACCCTTGATGATCTTCTTGAGTGGTTGGTTCACATGGCTCTAGCTCCTCCTCAAGATCTATGACATCTTGATCCTCGGCCACCTCCCTCTTGATAGGTGATTTGATTGAGCCATCAATAAGTTTATGCATATTATCCTCATCAAAAATGATATCTCTAGAAACCACAAACTTGTTTGAAGATGAAATGTATACCTTATATCTCTCGCTTGCTTTGCCATACCTGAGCATAATACCTTTGATTGATGATAGATTTTTCTTGGTCCTTTTCTCCAAAGGTGTATGCACATAGCAAATGCATCCAAAACCCTTTAAGTCCTTGAGATTTGGCTTCCTCCCATACAAGACTTCAAAGGGTGTTTTGCCTTCAATTTAGCTACATGGAACTCTATTCATCAAATGGTTAGCACAAGTGAGAGCTTCTTCCCAAAAAGATTTTGGTAAACATGCATCAATCCTTGAGGCTTTAGAACATTCACACAATATCCTATTTAGGAAGGTATGAAAAATCATGTCTATAAACTCCACAAAGCACTGTACGGCTTGAAACAGCCTACCAGAGCTTGGTTTCAGTATCAAGGAAGTGTTCTGGTTGAGAAATTCACTGTTAGATGTTAATCTGAATCAATATAGCCCTACAATTTCATTTTGTGATCATCAAAGTGCTATTGCCTTTTCAGCCAACCCTAAATTTCAATCTAGGAGTAAGCACATTGAAATCAGATATCACTACATCAGGGACAAGGTTCTCGACTCAAGAGAGTTTTAGGGTTTAGGCTGTGCATGTGAGCATGCATGTGTGATGCCATTCGTTTATGTTTCATGATTTGTTAGATCTTAATTTCTTCATGTGTGTGTGTGTGTGTGTGTGTGTGTGGTGTTCCTGTAGTATAGTCTGAGCTATTATAGGTATTGAACCAAAGCTACAAGGGCAATACCAACAATTAAATCAATTTTCCATCTATAATTAACCACATACCCTAAATCCTAACAATATTCGTGAACACACAAATCCATTGAGGATGCAAAGGGGGCTAACTGGCTCCTCGGTCAAATTGTCTATGCCGTTAGGGTGTCTCACCTGAAAATGATGACACCAAAGAGGCATATGGTGTGCAGGCCTTTGACGTTCTTGAACCTCATGTTTCACCACATCAAAATGAGAAAAGTGTGTCTGCTACTTCAAATTCAATAACTCTAAAATGTTGCATGAGATTCATTTGGATTCAAACAAGTGTCCACATGTAACCACTTTGAAGTGTTGAGTTTGAAGTAGTAGCATCTTTTTCTCTCTTCGATGCTATGAACTATAAGATTCAAGGACTGCCATGGGCCTACACACCATACTCCTCTTTTGTGTCTTCATATAAGAGACACCCCCTCGTTACATACGAGTCACTTGTGGGGCCAGTGAGTCTCTTGTTGATGTCTATTTCTCAATGTGGTTCAATTTGGATCATCATTGTTCCTTGAACTTGAAATGGCCGTGAACAGACAATATATGTGTTGGTATTGATGTTGTAGCTATGCGTCAGTATACATAAAAGTTTTGGCATCCGTTTCACAAAACTCTATTTTTTTTAGCCCATGGTAAGAGAGAGAGAGAGAGAGAGAGAGAGAGAGAGAGAGAGAGAGAGAGAGAGAGAGAGAGAGAGAGAGAGAGAGAGAGAGAGAGAGAGAGAGAGAGAGAGAGAGAGAGAGAGAGAGAGAGAGAGAGAGAGAGAGAGAGAGATGGACGTAGTGATGTTTTTTTCTTTACTATTTTTGAGACTCCCTTGGTTGTTTGCAGTATTTAACCATCTTATTCCGTTGCACCCATTATGTCAAATGATGGATTCCCCAGTCAGAGGTCAGGCCATAGCCATGGGTCATCCCATCTTTTCTCTATAAACGAGAGTGATCTCATTAGCTACCTTGATCGGTTGTCTTCCTCGTAGTAGGATAGGGTCTTACAGTGATTGAGGGCTTGACGTGAGGCTCGTAGCTCCTCTCGATTGGTTGAGTACACATCATTGACTGAGGAGATTGAGTCGACTCCTCATGTAGACCAGTCACGTGTTTCCCCTTCCCATGAGGGTCACTCCGACGAGGATCGCACCCCTCACCCATGGCACTACTGTCGGTGCTTCTTCTTGACACTTTCGGGAGAGGAGGAGGAGCCGCCTCGGTGTCTCCTATTGTGGTGGATGTGGCGATGACCTTGATATCCCCGATGTGGTTGTGAGTCCTGCACGCCCATGTAGCACATCTCGTTGTGGGGCCGGGGGTCCCTACTTTGAGATACATTGACCCAGGAAGCAGCACGTATGTCACACGATACTGAGACTCCTGCATCTGTCACACCTCAAATTGTCGGCATGCCCACTTTCACCCCTCACATTTTTTTTTCCTCTGGACCCACTGCAACTGAGTTTTGTCCTTCTGGCTATATCGGTAGCTATTCCATATTTACTAATAACATGGCTCAACAATACTCCTCCATATGATATGCCAAATATGCACTTGTCTGCATTCAGGACAATGCAGGCAGTAGCACATTTTTGAAAACACTCCTCAAGTACAAATAAATGTCCTTTCATGCTAGAAGCACCGCATAGGTCATCCATAAATATTTTCAAATCGTTATCTAGGATATTATTGAAACTCTCATTGATAAATCTCTGATAGGTAGCAAGAGCATTACATAGCCCAAATGGCATCATGTGGTATGCAAAAACTCCAAACGTGGTTGTGAATGTGGCTTTCAGCTTATCCTCGCTCCTCATAGCTATTTGATTGTAGCCAACAAATGAATAAGGGAATACATTTCTTGTCCCGCCAATTCTTCTAGTACATGATCTATGAAGGGAAGAGGGTAGTAATTTTTTTTTTGTTTTCTTCTTTAATTGTTTGTAATCCACACATACTCTTACTTGGTCAGAGTTTTTCTTGGGTTTCGGCACTATGGGAGAGCACCACTCAAAATTTTCTTAAGGAAATATCAATCCAAAAATTTTCAGTCTTTCTAGCTATGTATACACTCCTATTCTCAAATGATAGGGTAGTCTCCTTTGTTTCTGTCGAACATGCATGGTATCCATCTTGAGTTCTATTGCATGTGTTACTAACTTGGGGGGTATTCCTTTCAGATCAGTGTAATCCCAAACGAAGATGTGCTGATATTTTCTACACAATCTCTCAAACTTTTCTTTCTGAGGATCATCAATTGAAGAAAAAATTTGATTCATTAGAGGAGTTACAAACATCAAAAGGGTCGTCCAAGAAATGACAAGTAGGACAGAAGAAAACGCCGGATTTTGGAAATCCGACGGACTTTTAGGTCCAATTTAACTTAACCTTACTAGTAATGTGTAGTTAACATGACACAATTATTGTGGAAAAAGTACAAAAAGGACCAAGAGTGGATCCTAATCTGATCCTCAAGAGGGATTGGTTGTCAGATTACTTGATCTTCTTGAAACCAAAAGATCCTACATTACGAAGATATTTCCATTTCCTTGACTTCATGACTAATGTAAGCTTACAATCTTTTAAGGCATCACACTCAACTAGTATTGCCTTAATCCACCTTTGAGATACAAAAATCTCTTCAAAGCAAAATGGTTTTTCATAAGTTGACATGAGAGCATAAATGAAACTATTTTCATTTTGTGATTGCTGCTCCTTATTCTTGATTGATTTCTCTTGGATAATAACAATAAGTTTGAACTTGTCCAAAGTTCCAAGAAAAATACTTTCCAAGGACATAAAATAAATCCAAGTTACTTTCATGAAAGTGACATCTATTTTTGCATCTTGAATCAAACAATGCACTTCCAAATGAAAAATTTCAAAAGATTTGACATGTGTTATGATGGACTCTTGAAGACAAATCTTGCAAGTCCTTGTGAGACTCCAATCCTCATTCACCTTTCCACAAAGGAAATGTGAAAATTGTCAACATTTCCTAGCTAGTTTGAGGCCTAAATTGGCAATTTTTGTACATAGTTTTGGATCTAACCTTTCACACGTGTGAAAGAGACCTAGATACTTTTATTCTAGTATATATTTCATGTTGAAGAAGTCTCAAACTTCGGGACCTTCTAAATGACACTAAAATCATGTTATTTGGACATATAGGCCAAAATTGGCTATTTTAGGTTACTGGTGTCCTAAAATTGGGTCCTAAGTTCTAGAGAGAGGAGAGAGAGTCATCTCTCTCACCTATATTAGACTGAAATTCGTGGAGAACAGGTTGGAGAAACCTTTTGTATGCTTCATTGAGATCAATAGATCATTGTCATTGTTTCTTCCTCCATTGAGAGCATTGTTGTGTGTATTGTCTTCAAGCTATTGTGTATGATCTTAGGTGCTTTCCAAAAGTGATAGGCTGATGTATTATGGACTGTATAATGCTATTTTGGGCCGCACTTGATGTTTATGGAAGTTTCCATTTGTGATAAATGCTTTTTGATCAAGTTCTTTGCATTCTAGGTAGCATAGAATGTGTTGCCAATTCCTAGCTTATGTAGTTTGGAGTGCAAGCATTCAAGCCAATGATCTTGGAGTTTAGATCCACTTAGGATCTGTATTTTTCACATGGTATCAGAGCTGGTTGGCTTCTATTTACAGTAAGTATTCCATTTTTGGTGATATTTGGATGTTTGATCAAGTTCTAGCATGATTTTGCATTGCTTTGTTGATCAAATCTTACTAACCTTTGTTTTGTGAGTTGAACTTGTGGATCAAAAGCATATTTCAGGTCTATTGAAGATCAGAGGCTGAAAAGAAACTATTTTGGATCAGATCATAACACCTAATCATTTGTGATTGTGAGGCTTGTGCATATTCAATACTAACAATGTTCTTTTCAATCCTATTGTTGACAATCTCCATTCTTGGATGAACACTCTCCTTAAGTGGATGAAACTTCTCCTTAAGTGGATGACAAATGCTCTTTTGAGTGAGTTGTAATTCTCCTAAAGGCTGAGCAAAGTTCCCATTTGGATGAAAGATCCCCTTTTTGGGTGAACATATTGCAAGCTCCATTGTGAAGAGCATATTGTAAAGATTGTCATCAATTTTGGCATAAATTTTGGTGTACTTTGTTGAGCATGTAAGTAACTCTCCTTATGTAGTTTGATTGGAGCATTTGCTGGAAGGTGTTAACCATTATGCAAGTGTGTTTTCAGGTTCTTAACAGGTTGAGGAACATTCTCATGTGAAGTGATCTTAGATCTACATCTAAACACCAAGATTTGACAAGATAGTGAAGCTAGTCTTGTGATTCACTAAGTGTGCTCATTCATTCACCTCTAAATCTTGTATTTATCACTTGCTGGAGTTTATAAACTTTTAGAAGTGTGGTTTACATGTGGTTTTACAGGTTGAATCAATATCTTAGTGTGTTGATCATATGTTGATCAAGTTTGTTCATTACTAGGTAATCTTGGCATCCTAGTTTTGGGTATTTTCTAAGAATGCAAGTAACTCTTCACACCATAACTTGATTTGGTCACTTGCTGGAAAGTTTGAGAGCTTAAGCAAGAGTGTGTTCAGGTTGGTTTGATATTGTAATCCATTCTTAGTGTGTGCAAAGTGTTGCATGTGTTTCAATCTTCCTTTCTATGCTTGGAAACCATCTAGGTTCAAGATAGAAGTGTTTTAGGGTCCTAAATCTTCATAGATCTCTTTATCTATCATTTGTTGAGAGAAAAGTGAGTGCTAAGTGCTTTAGGACAGAACCTAAAAGTTGAAGAAACATTAGAATCATGGCTTCCAATGGTGGGATCATGCTAGAGTCTAGTGAAAGGTTGAGTTCATCAAACTACTCTACTTGGAAAGTGAGGATGGAGTCCTTACTTGAGTTGAATGAACTCATGGACATAGTTGCAGAAATTGAAGAGAGACCTCTCACACTTCAAGAGCAACAAAGGTTTGATAAGAAGGCCAAAAGGGCTCTTCATATCATTAAAATGAATGTTACAAATGAACTTCTCAAGGAAGTTGGAAAGTGTCAAAGTGCAAGTGAGGCATGGAATGCCTTAAAGAAGCTCTTTGAATCAAAGTCCACATCTAGGGTATTGACCCTAAGGAGACAAATATTTTCTAGTAGGAAAAGAGAGGGTGAAAGTGCTCATGCATTTATCTTGAGAGTTAAGTCCCTAAGTGATGATTTAGCATGCATTGATGAGAACATAAAAGATGGTGAAATAGTCCAAGTTATGTTGAATGGTTTGCTAAATGAACATGCTAACCTTGTGCAAAGTTTTGCCATTCAAAGAGTCTTGCCAAGTGTGGTTGACTTGCAAGAAATCTTATTGGCTGAAGAACATAGGTTGCAATCAAAGCTTGATGGTGCATCCTTGCAAGGTGGAGGTGAAGAGGCTTTCTTCACAAAAGGCAAATTCAAGGGCAAAGGTAAAGGCAAAGGGAAATGGTCCAAAGGTGGTAACTTTGATCATGATGATCACTCTTCCTCTTCCTCTTCTACTAAGAACAATAAGTCAAAGTTCAAGTGCTTTTATTGTGGGATAAAAGGTCATTTTGCAAATGAATGTTATAAGAAGAAAAGAGAGCAAGGAGAGAGGCAAGGAAATCTTACAATAGATGAGGAAGAACATAACACATGTGAATCACTTGTTATGACTTCAAGTTTGTTAGCCAACATAGATGATAATGATCCTTGGTGGATTGATAGTGGAGCCTCATCTCACATGACAAGACATAAGGAATACTTTACATCCTTATTGTCTTATGAGGGAGAAGGTAACATCATCTACACTGCAAATGATGGTCAATGTGACATCAAAGGCATAGGCACTATTCCTATTTCCCTTTCAACAAATAGGAAAGCAAATCTTGAAAATGTTTTGTACATTCCTTCAATCACTAAGAATTTGCTTAGTGTAAGTCAAATGATTGACAAAGGACTTGATGTGGAGTTCATTGGAGATGCATGTTTGATAAGTAAATGTGGATCCTTGATTGCTCAAGGTAGGAGGCATGGTAAACTTTTCAAGCTTGATGCATGTGTGATCTCTAATCATGAAGGATGTATGGCTAGGGAGCAATTGACAAACCAAGAAGTTTGGCACAAGAGGTTGGGCCATCCCAACTTCAAATCTTTGGAGGTAATGGCAAAGAAAGAGCTTGTTCTTGGTCTCCCTAAAAGTCTTGTTGCAAACAATAGTGTTTGTGAACATTGTGCCTTGTCCAAATCTCATAGACTTGCTTATTCTAGATCTACTTCTAGATCTAAAGAAGCTTTTCAACTTGTGCATTCTGATATTCATTCTTCTAGTACAACTAGCAATGGTGGGGCAAAGATGTATGCAACTTTCATTGATGACTTTAGTAGGTATACTTGGATCTATCTTCTTAAAAGTAAGGATGAAGTGTTTGCTGCATTTGTCAAGTTCAAGAATGAAATGGAAAACCAATTCAATACAAAGATCAAATGCTTAAGATCTGATAATGGAGGGGAATACACCTCAAATAGGTTCAAAGACTTTTGTATAGCACATGGGATTAAGAGGGAGATGTCTAGTCCTAGGACTCCACAACAGAATGGAGTGGCCGAGAGGAAGAATAGAACCCTTTGTGAATGTGCCAAGGCAATGAGACTACATGCTAATCTTGCTAAGTCTTTTTGGGGGGAAGCTTTAGCATGTGCTAACTATCTATGTAATAGATGGACAAGTGCTTCCTTGGATGGTAAAACTCCTCATGAGGTTCTTTATGGTAGAAGGCCGAGTGTCAAGCATTGTAGGATCTTTGGATGTACATGTTTTGTCAATATCACACTTGATGATAGAACTAAAGAAGATCCTTCATCAAAGAAGGGTGTGTTTGTTGGCTATAGTGAAGTAAGCAAGGCTTACAAAGTGTACATTCCTTCTACAAAGAAAGTTGTCATAAGTAGGGATGTCATCTTTCATGAAGAGAATGTTTCCAATGTTGTTGATGTTGATGTTGATGTGCCTACTAATCATCATGATGTGCAAGATGTCTTGGATGAAGATGGAGATGCCACTCCAAAGCAAACTTCAAGGAAGACTCAAAGGCAAAGGGCTAAGCCATCAAGGCTAACCTATGATGAAAAAGGAAAGCAAGTGGTGGACAACTCTAACTTTGCTTTTCTTACCTCTTTTGATGAACCAACTTGTGTAGGTGAAGCAATTCAAAAGAAGGAATGGATCCAAGCCATGGATCATGAGCATCAAGCACTCATCAAAAGCAACACATGGAGGTTGGTAAAGCTTCCAAAGGACAAGAAGGCAATTGGTTGTAAGTGGATCTTCAAGATCAAGACAAATCAAGATGGATCAATCAACAAGTACAAGGCAAGGTTGGTGGCAAAGGGGTATGCTCAAGAATATGGTATTGACTATGATGAGACCTTTGCACCCATGGCAAAGATGGTAACTATTCGAATCCTAATCTCTCTTGCAACTCTTTATGATTGGGATATGTGGCAAATGGATGTTACTAATGCCTTCTTGAATGGTGATCTTGAAGAAGATATTTACATGGAGCAACTCAAGTGGCAATTTCTTCAAGGCAAGGAAGATCTCGTTGAGGTTTGGTTTGAGCTCAAATGGGCTGGTTTTATTAGGTTTGATACTCAACTTCATCTACTCTACTTCATGTTGGATAGAAGTGTAGAAATCTATCTTTTGGTTTATGATGGTGACATTGTTTTCACTAACTATAGTGAAAGGTTAAAATCAAGCAATGATGAGATCTTGTGGGATGTTAATCATGTGTTTGAGAGGGAGTATCTTCAGAGGTTCAGATCTGAAGATGTTTATAAATGCAAAGTCCTTGATGTTTTATTGGAAGATCAAGATGTTGATCTTGAATTGCTTCATCAACACCAAGAGGCAAGTAGCAATTGGAAGCTAGTCAAAAGCATGAAAGGGGAGCCACATGGGCAAAGCATCTTGGATCTGTTTTTACAGGTCCTTGAAGGTTCAAGTAAGGTTCTTGGAGCAGCAAGGAAGTGTCCTTTTACTCTACCTTACTTGTTTAATCTCATGTATGAACATTGTCATGTCAATGTGTTGGAATTGTCAAAATTCAATGAAACTAGTTCCACAGTTTTGCATCTTTTGGATCTTGGAGATGGAATAGTTATCATTGCTGGTTTTTATGATCAAGTACATGCATTCATTCAAATCTCAAAAGATATGGAAGTGGTCAATATGTTTACTTTTGAGCAAAGTTCAAGATCTAGCATCCTAGTGTTGGCAAATTGGCAAATTGTTGACAATGTAGGATCAAGCGTTATATGCAAATCTTGTGGAGATACTTCAAGTATTTCAAGTTCAGGTTTTGCTCATTCAAATGGAACAGAGAACACATCATTTTGGCATTCATTCACTCAAGGGCTTTCGTGGATTGGAGATCTACAAAGGCAAGGTGGTGATGGAGGTTCATTCATGGAGATACATGGTGCATTCACTATGGGCATAGTGGAATGTGGACGAGGCATGCAAACACCTGTTGGTTACTTTCACTTACAACTTGTTTGCTGCTGTTTTACAGAGAACTCAAAGGTGGATACATGGAGGAATCCTTTCATTGTTATTCTATGTTCTTTTACATGTATCTTGTTCACCATTCTATGTAAAATTGATGTAAGAAATAGTGAAGCATCCTATATGGGCACTATTATCTATATCAATTATGTTGTACTTCATATTGTACATATTAGAACACTTGAAAAGAGATCTATCATCATGATGGAGATCATTCTTAGGTTGGAGCAAAGTAGTGTTGTAAAACTAGCAAGTTAAGTTGAAGAGGGAGTGTGAAAATTGTCAACATTTCCTAGCTAGTTTGAGGCCTAAATTGGCAATTTTTGTACATAGTTTTGGATCTAACCTTTCACACGTGTGAAAGAGACCTAGATACTTTTATTCTAGTATATATTTCATGTTGAAGAAGTCTCAAACTTCGGGACCTTCTAAATGACACTAAAATCATGTTATTTGGACATATAGGCCAAAATTGGCTATTTTAGGTTACTGGTGTCCTAAAATTGGGTCCTAAGTTCTAGAGAGAGGAGAGAGAGTCATCTCTCTCACCTATATTAGACTGAAATTCGTGGAGAACAGGTTGGAGAAACCTTTTGTATGCTTCATTGAGATCAATAGATCATTGTCATTGTTTCTTCCTCCATTGAGAGCATTGTTGTGTGTATTGTCTTCAAGCTATTGTGTATGATCTTAGGTGCTTTCCAAAAGTGATAGGCTGATGTATTATGGACTGTATAATGCTATTTTGGGCCGCACTTGATGTTTATGGAAGTTTCCATTTGTGATAAATGCTTTTTGATCAAGTTCTTTGCATTCTAGGTAGCATAGAATGTGTTGCCAATTCCTAGCTTATGTAGTTTGGAGTGCAAGCATTCAAGCCAATGATCTTGGAGTTTAGATCCACTTAGGATCTGTATTTTTCACAGGAAACACCTTTCCTTGGACTTGTCCTTCTTGTATTTGCATTTTGAACTTGAAGCTCCATCCTTCACCTCAGCCTCCTTGCTTTGGTTCTCCTTGGATGGACTGGTCTTCTTTTTGTAGCATCTTGAGAAAAAATATCCTCCCTTGCCAAAAGGTTGCACTCAGGATCCTTTCTTTCCTTCAATAGGATGCCACCTATTGATGCCATGTGAATAAAAAACTGTGATATGATTCTACAAATGTAATTTGTGACTTTCAAGAGACTAGATTTGAACATCTTCAACAATCTAGAAGGATCTACAAATGATCTAGCTCACAAACCTAAGAATCAATCTTCACATTAATGACTAGTCACTTGGAAACTTTGCTTTGATCACTAAGACAAAAACACACAATCTTTGAATCAAATCATTAAAGAAATCTGATCCAATCTCCTATTGGATTCATCAAATACCAATGACTCTTTCTTTTGAAAGTTGAAATGGATATGAAAAAGATTTGACACCTAGATTTTCCTTTTCACTTGACTAGTTCTCTCAACACTTGAGATTCTTGAACAAAAGATGGCTTTTGTTTCAAATACATGAAAATCAAACTTAATCACTTCTTTTGGACTCACTCTTGACCCAAATAATCTCACACTTGAGATTTAGAATGAATTTGATTTGATTTGACAACAAACTATACAATCAATTTTTCACAAAGCTTAAAAAATTTAGACAACTAAAGATTCACAAAGATCTCAACCATGCATGAATACTCAAATATGGACTTCTTCTCATTCTAGACATCCAATGGGATCTCAAATTGACCCTCACACTCTCACAAAGAAAGTTGAATAGAACTCATTTTAGTTTCATACATACTATGTCAATTTTGCTCAATAAATTGATTCAATCACCCCTATTATATTCCACCAATTACTCTACCTCTTAAGACTTGGAATGAAATTCAAAATCAAAAGTGGTGATTTTTCTCAATAAGATATTGTGTTTCAAAGAGCTAATGCCACTTAGAAAGATTTGATCACCTAGGAAGAGACAAACTCTCCACCAATAACAGCACATAATGAGCTTCTAGATCTTGCCCTCTACAAAGGAAGGAACTCTTAGAAAATTGGATCTCTCTCTACACATTTGTCATAGACACCTTAATGACTCTTTTCAAACCTTACAATCACTCAAACAAATTGAGTAGGATTGAACAATGTGACTTGGATCTCAATCTCTTTTCTAGAACTCTCAATTGAATCCAATCTATGTCAAATTCTACAAAAGATTTGCGTAGATGCTCTATATGCACTAGAAACTCTCAAAGGTTTCACTTGGAGGACAGATCCAAAGATGTTTTCTAGCAAATTGATGTTTCTAAACTTGACCCTATCACTCTTGAACAAATCTAGAGTGATGGTACAATGGATTTCAACCTCACCTTGCATGTCACTCCTTAGTCTATGATTTTTAGCAAAATCTCTCTTAACTTCAACATGCACTCAAAAAATCAGAGAAGATCAATTAATGCACCTATTTCAAGCTTCAATTTTAATTTTTTTGGCTGATCTAATCCAAGAACTAATCAAAGGATTAGATTTACTATAGAAAATGCTTAATTTTGTCCCAACAATCACTCAAATTGGGTATGTGCATCGAATTCTACAAATTTTGAAATTTCTTAGCCAAAACCGGAGTTGTACGGCCTCACACGCGTGAAAAGGGTTCCTACATCCCACAACAAGATCTGGACCAAAAATTTTGAGGATAGCTATCAAATCCAACTTGCTACACAAAAGTTGACTACTTTCCAAAAAACTAATCTGATCCTCAAGAGGGATTGGTTGTCAGATTACTTGATCTATTAATCTACTTCAGATTAAGATCAATCTAGATCAATTCTAGACACAAAATCCTAACAAGAACAATCATTAATTGAAGGTAAGAGTACTTTATGGTTTCACACGTGTGAAACATTGTCTGAGTACAGAATCCAACCTGAAAATCAAGTACACATTGATAGAACCTCAAAACAATCAAAACAAATATAGACAAATGGAGAGAATCACTCAAAATTGCTTTCAAAACCAAGATTGGTGTCTCACATTGATTATGGCCAAATGTGGCTCTATATATACAATAAGTGAGAGCTCGTGGTACTGCTCATCCCTTTGATCCCACATGTGTGAAGTTGCTTTGTCATATGATAATTCATCATGCAAAACTGACACTTGGACAAAACCTTCTATTTTGAGCACTTTTGGTCCATTTTCCTTCTATATGGAGATCTACTTGGAAATCTTCTAGAAGTCAAAATCGGCCTACTTCAGCTTATTCCACACATGTGAGCTGTCCTCTACACGTGATATGACACCTAACTAAAGTATGTGGCTCATGCAATCAATAGATTGATGCCATGTGTCATATGTCTAGAAAACTAGTTTTTGGCCTTTTTAGCCACTAGAACTTGAGTTAAATCATATGTACAACTTATACGATTATGGTACATGACAAGTACATTATTTTCACACGTGGGAACAGGCTCCACACATGTGTGTTTATCTATATACAAGATTTTTGGCCTCTACCAAGCTTATTTTTGTATTTTTCACAATTATGACGCATGCAACTGCGACTTCAAAAACCTATGATGCTCATTAACTAACTTTTTCAAGTTTGAAAATGAGATTGTGTCCCTCGTTTTAACTAGCGAGAAAAATAAACATAGAACCTCAGGTACGCCATGGATGAAGAAGAGTGTCTATATTCTTTTTGGTCTATTAGCTGATGTTGCAGAGATGTCTCAGTTTTATCTACACATTGTTCTCCCTGTCGAGAATGCTCCGATAGCTAAAAGAAGAGTAGTGAAAGAATCCACAGTTTCTCCACTTGATATGATCGCTCACATAATCAACCAAAGAAAAAACTACGATTTGTGGATTGACAGAAGTTTGTATCCATTGGATTCGAGCTCGATGCAAGCTCCACAATTCCAATCCATCACACAATTAATAAAGTTTTTGTGTGACGCAGAAAACGGTTTATTGGATTATTGTGAAAGATTGACGACTTATAGTGTTGCAAACTCGGTTCAGAAAATACAGAGTTTAGAATGTATGTTAAATGGTTGGCTTGCTGACTATAGAAAAAAAGAGACCGCATTATTACAAACAATAGAAGATAATGCACGTTTACATAATATTATGTTAAATTTGAATGCAAGGAACGATCAATTTCGACAAGTTGTTTAGACATTACGTATATCAAATGACCCGTTAAAAGAAGAAACTCGCATATAGATAAGAAATTAAAAAGAAACAAGAGAAAAAGAATTCTGAAGGACATTGATGAACTTTCGCTAAATGGAGGCCAACAGAGAAAAAGGATTCAAGCATTCAAGTAAGAATTCGATTTGAATCATTTTATTTTTGTTTTGTGAAGTAGCATGACATTTATTATGTGGCCTATTTGGGTTTCTTGATTTTCATAATCATTTGCACAAAATCCTTATTGGACAATATTCGATATTCTCGAATCAAGTCCAAGGTCACTGAGGCTGTGATGAACGAGGTCGATAAGGTAATCGACCGAACGTTAATTCAGAGAGCACCATGCAAGCCGAGCATTGGAGGATCCAAAGCTCGAAGATTTTTATCACATTATTTTGGCAAACAATCCAAGATTCAATACACGGTTTGGAAAGAAATTATTGCAGCAACTCAAGATTTAAAAAAAGAAGGTTCTACTCATATACACAAAGTAGAAGTTTGGAAAAAGTTAGACAACATGGTGAAATACTTGAGAGAAAATAATTTTTCAAATACTGATGTACAAATGATACAGAAAACAACCAGTGAATTTGTGGATGCAGTTCAAAGTGCATGGGGTGTTGATTATATAACACATTATATGGTAAGATTTTGATTTTACACTACGATAGAATGTGCAATTAAATTAGATACTTTTGGTACTAATTTAGATTATGTTTTTATAACATGCAGCACATATACGACATCATTCGACATTCTTTGTAAGAAATAGTGGAAGTCTTAGCATATGGTCATCGCAAGGAATGGAAAAATCTCATTGGCAAGCAACAGCGACATTCATAAAAGTACACAACATGGTGGGACTAGCACAAAAAACAGCTATATATTGCAACTTTTCCAAGGGTTTTATAGAAGAATCCAAATTCGTCATAATACAAAATCGACGAATTACAAAAAATTTCAAAAATCATGCAAATTTATACAAGCCAGTAGGCTATAGACACACAATAAAACAATTATATTACATAAAAATATTTACAAAGTACAATTCAGCAGTATCTACTCTACTTCTGATATTTTCTCCAATGAAAGTTGCAACTTAGAATTATGCAACATTTTTTTTCTTTCGTATGATCCAACAGCTCATAGTTTTCATGCTTACTCAGATCAACGTAAGCAGCATACAATGCAAAATGAGATGATCTGAGCATGGAATTCACCGGTCCATATCCTAAAATTTTAACCGCAATGGTTTTCTTTACAAAAATTATTTTATGCACCTTATTGAAATTATGTCCTCCAAGAAAATGAGACAGTGCCTTGATTGCCATAATCATAGTTTCACCATGCTGATGAAATTTTAAATGGGCAACACTTATCTCATTATTCTTGAAGGACTTCATATAGTGCCCCAGTGCATCATCTCTTGAAAATTTTCCAGCAGAAGATCTCTGCCCTCCTCAACGAATTGAGAAATCATCAAAGAAAATTGTTTCCTGAAATGATAAAAAACAAAGTAAGCTCCAGTATATAATCTAACATAACGAATCTACTAGTACGTGATAAGATACAAAAACTTACGCATTCGACTTTGTCTTCTTTGATTATTGTCTCTCCATCAATATTATGTCCACATTTCGATGTCAATATTGTTGGTGAATAGACAGTTGGTTGTGGAAAACCAAGTTGACTTTGGATTCTGAGAAACTCCTCCTCACAAGGTAGATCATCTTCTTTGTTGCGCATTTCCTCCACAGCCATTTTCAAACAATCTTTTCTTGAATAAAACTTATCATTATGTACATCGTCAACATCAGGGAGAAGATCATCAGTATCAAAATCAATTATATCCGAAAATTCATCAAGCTCTTTGCTCAAAATGCAAAGAGTCTCAGCTTCAATGAAATCAAAAAGATCCTATATATCCGATATTGTCAAAAAAGAATTATTATCTATATTATAAGTAGGCAAAGTGATCAAAGATTTATCAGAAGGAGAAAGAATAGTGGGTGTTCTAGGGCCTATAAATGATGTCCTATTTCGAGCAGGATCAAAATCTGAACAATCATCTAAATTAATGCTCGTATCAATTAAAAAAGTAGTATCTATATCTACAATCTTTGACTTTTCAGACTTTGTACCACTAGAAGAAGCAGCTTCAAAAGTGGAAGGGTCCGGAAGCTAGATACCAGGAATCGATATCCTATTCTTCTCCTATTTTGGTCATGAAATTTGCTTCATCTTCTTCTTGTTGCTGATTTGAGTGGCTGGTTGTAGCACTATGTGCTTGTTGTTGGAACTACTTCTTCTTTTCAATGTTGTATTGCAAAGTTCGATAGTCCTTGATTTTTTGGCTAGTCCTCTTACAGTATCTGCATAATAGTTTCTGCACTGGTTGGATGAAGAGCTTGAATTTGATCCTGATCCAGAATTTGGTCCAGACTGCATGATGCTCTTCTTGTCAATATAGTCTAACTTTGTAGATCTCTTGGATCTAAACTTCTGATTTTTTGAATATAGAGCTTGATGATCCGATCATGTGCTTGAGGAGGATGCTGATCTTCTGATCTCCTCTCGTAGGAGTAGCAACATTACTCTTGATAGAGTGAGGTGCTCCTGGGTAGAAATTGCCATTATCCAATTTTTTTAGGCTTCAAGTAGACTCGATAATAGAGTCACGAGTGCATTAGAATCTTCTATGATTGAGCCAGTTGCAATCATCTACTTCATAAGATTTTTGAAGGTGTTTAGATGATTCAAAACACTATTTGCATCAGACATTCTGAGGGTGAAGAATTTCTTCCTCAGATGAAGATTGAAAGTAATGTCTCTGTTGTCATAGGCAGTTGCTGGGATGTCTCATACATCCTTAGCAGTCTGAACAGCACGTATGTGGCTGATCTGAGTATCCTTGATGTTGAGGATGATCATGGCAAATGCTTTGCCATCCCTCAGTCTCCACTTGGTGATGATGGCTGTATCACCTTCTGGTTTGAGCTCGGTGCCATCAACGATGTCCCATAGTTCTTTGGCTAGAAATATAGCCTTCATCTTGAATTTCCAAAGATGGTAGTTATCTCCATCGAGTTTGTCAATGAGAGATAAACTAGATGATGAATCCATTCTGGTTGAACGAGATCGTTGGTAGAAACAATGATTGTCGAAATACTGTTGGCTGGTGTTTGCTAGAAAGACGTCTTGATAGAAACAAGACTGATAATCCACAGTAGAAATGCAGATTATTGAAATGCTTGCTCTAATACCATGTCGTAAAATGTGGGGATGACCGACAACAGAAGCTCGAATCTTTGAGCGTAGGCATGTAGGAACAAAAACGCAACAGTTAGTAGCAGAAATATTCAAGAAAAATGATTCATACAAATTGCGCAAATGACCAATACAGTAGTGAGAAAAAAATTGCACTATGATTAATATCAACAGTGAGTAAAATGACTTGAAGTAATAACTTTAGCTTGCTGAGCATGATAACGCTGGCTACAGATAACTATGATTGAAAAAGAACTCTTACATAGCTTGATTCAGCTAGTACATCTATTTACAAGTGTCGAGAGACAAATATCTTATAAGTCTTAAATGTCTTTTACTCCAGTTTTGTATAAGTACAAAAGTTGGTAGCCGCCCTTAGGATATTTGGCTGTCCAGTTGTTTTTAGGATTGATGATAAGTTGGCGACGTCGGTCTGCCAATGTAGCAAAACTTGAAGGTACCCTTAGATTGAAGGTATGTAGATCCTGAAGGTGCCTCTAGAGTGAAGGCAAGGAGAAAGGCAAAAAAGACGAAGGTAGGGAAAATTGCAGAAAAGACAAAGGTGGGCCTGAAATGGGGGGCATTCTGGCCACTATGTCGCATTTTTTGCCAAGGTGCGAAAAAGGCGAAAAAGGTGAAGGTGTCTTAAAAACGTTTAAGGCACAGAAAATCTCAAAGGAGAAAAATGTGAAGGTCCAAAACATGTAGTTGGCCTTCGGTTTTCAGGATGCTCATTATTGAATGATTTGTTTAAGGTTGAGCAGTAAGAAATCTAATAGGGAGGCTCTTTTCTTCAAAATTGTCTTCTGATTCTTCCTCTTCTTCTACAACTTCTTTTTGCTTTCTAGAAGTCTTACCTGGCACCTTCTTCAAAACTACATTTGGAACATTCTTTGTAACCATGGCAGCTGCTTTCAAAGTCTTAGTTAGATCTGTTGTGCCTGATAGTTTCTGTCTCACTGGCTTCTCAACAGAAACTGCAATGCTTTTTTCATGTCGGCCATCTTCCTCAGACGGAGGGTGTATTTGGTACCTCCTTCTTTACGAATGATCCCAATGTGACAATTAGATTGGAACTAGATCGAAGACGCTTCTTCATAATGGATGGGGAGCACATATCATGTCTACACATACAATTTCTCATTCAAACTAAATAATCGTTTTCCACTTAATGAGGGATCTTCAATAGTTAAGACAATTGTATCGAGATCATCCTCACCTTCATAATCCACCCAACTTACCACTCCACAGCACTTACTATCGCTCATATTTAAAGAAAGATCTGGTTTCCTAGAAATAAAAAGGAAAAGCCTTTTTTCTTGTGAGTATTTGAACGCCGATTCATGAGCAGCACATTTTGATTTAGTTGAATGTCAGCGAAGACAATCTTAAATTGAAAAAAAAAAAAAAGCTAATCACATCAATAAAATAGTAAAATTTAGCACTAGATTTATGAAATTTAGTTGATAAAACGTATCCAGTCAACCTAATTTCATACTTTCTTTTTAGTAGAATCTTCATAAAATCAGTTTCAAAATAGCATTTTAACAAAAAAAAAAAAAGTGGATACGGTGTATCAAATTTCTTGTTGGACTTTGGATTATAATTCACAGGGAATCAGATATGGTGTATCGGTTTCTTTGTCAAAAGACTAACACATATGAAACTCATAAGCAATTTCAAAGAGAATTCGTTATCTTGTGTTGGATTTCAACTTATTTATATTCCATAGACTAAACAGGTCTAAACAAGTATGGATTATAGATTAAACAAGTACTCTTTAACAAAGAATCTAATACCGTGTATCGTATTTTGTTCTTGACATACTAGATAACTGTGTACTATATAAAGTAAAGGAAGTATCATTTGACAAAGAATTCAATATAATATATCGATTTCTCTATGAAATAATATAGTTTGCATCGTTTTTCAAAAGATTAATTCGATATGGCATATCATATTCCCAATGAAATTAGATGCAAAAATTATATTCATGAATACTAGATTATTCTGAAATTTAAGTAAATTTTTTTACACAATTTTTTTGTAAAAAAGAAAATCCATTTATATAAAAATCTATGTGGAATAAATAAAGCATCAAACTATTATGTTTTGAAACAGTACCTTTGCGTGAATGTTGGAGAGGGGCAGTGTCGCATGGTTGAACGGATGGTGAAAATATGATTAGAAATATCGATAGAAGGCTTGACCGCAACTAAGCGCAAGATCCACAAATCTCTCAAGAAGCGAGAAGTGAAAATGAGAAATGTGAGCTCTTATATTGCCAAAACTTAATGATTACCTTTATTTTTTTATTTAATAAATAATTTTCATGTATTAATTAATCTATGGCTAAAAGCATGGTTTGGTGGTACAACATGCACTTTTAGGAACACTACCTTTTTTGGGTAGAAATGCACTTTTGTATTATTATACACTAGTTTCATCTAATACTTTTGACTTGCAATAAATTTTGAACCATATCTCAGAAGTATGTCATGTAACATATCATTCGAAAGTTCTCGTCGTGCTTTCTAACACACTAAACTCCGCTGAAATTGGACTTAACCTAACACTCTCATGAGTTGAGAACCTTGCCCCTGATGTAGTGATATCTGATTTCAATGTGCTTACTCCTAGATTGAAATTTAGGGTTGGCCAAAAAGGCAATAGCACTCTAATTATCACAAAATAAAATTGTAGGGCTATATTGATTCAGATTAACATCTGACAGTGAATTCTTAACCAAAACGCTTCCTTGATACTGAAACCAAGCTCTGGTAGACTGTTTCAAGCCGTACAGTGCTTTGTGGAGTTTATAGATGTGATTTTTCATACGTTCCAGAATAGGACATTGTGTGAATGTTCTAAAGCCTTAAGGATTGATGCACGTTTACCAAAATCTTTTTGGGAAGAAGCTCTCACTTGTGCTAACCATTTGATGAATAGAGTTCCATGTAGCTCTATTGAAGGCAAAACACCCTTTGAAGTCTTGTATGGGAGGAAGCCAAATCTCAAGGACTTAAAGGCTTTTGGATGCATTTGCTATGTGCATACACCTTTGGAGAAAAGGACCAAGGAAAATCTATCATCAGTCAAAGGTATTATGCTTAGATATGGCAAAACCAAGCAAGGGATATAAGGTATACATTCCATCTTCAAACAAGTTTGTGGTTTCTAGAGATATCATTTTTGATGAGGATAATATACATAAACTTATTGATGGCTCAATCAAATCACCTATCAAGAGGGAGGTGGCTGAGGATCAAGATGTCATAGATCTTGAGGAGAAGCTAGAGCCAAGTGAACCAACCACTCAAGAAGATTCCCAAGGGTACGAATGGAGCCATTGAGGCTCACATACCAAGACAAGGGGAATCAAGCTGAGGGTAATCCATCTTCATCATTTGCACTCATTTCAAGTTTTGAAGAACCTTCATGTGTAAAAGATGCATTGAGTTCAAAGGAATGGTTTCAATCTATGGTAGATGAATATAATGCTTTGATGGAGAATGGCACATGGATCTTTGTTGGTAGACCTCTTAAGATTGTGATTGGATGTAAATGGGTTTTTAAGCTAAAACTCAATATGGATGGAAGTGTAAGCAAACACAAGGCAAGGTTAGTTGCCAAAGGATAAGCTCAAGCAAAGGGCATAGATTTTGAAGAAACTTTTGCACCCGTGGCCAAGATGGTCACAATAAGGTTACGTCTTGCACTTGCTTCACATTTTGGTTGGACGCTCTTTCAAATGGATGTTTCTAATGCATTCTTAAATGGTAATTTGGAAGAAGACATCTTCATGGAATAGCCCCAAGGCTTCATCAAGCTCAGGATGGAAGGTAAAGTATGTCATCTTCAAAGGAGCTTATATGGTTTGAAGCAAGCATCAAGGTCTTGGAATTCAAGACTTCATGATTTCTTAGTTTCTATTGGATTCACTCAAACTGAATATGATCCAACTTTGTACATAATGTATGATGTAAATGGCATTGTACTTTTATTGATTTATGTAGATGACATTATCCTTAGTGGTGATAACATTGATTGTATTGAGAAAACCAAGAAAAATCTATCACTAGAATTTAAGATGGTAGATCTTATGGTCAATTTTACTTTATATTGGACATAGAAGTACTTAGAGGTTCTTTTCATCTTCATGAGGTCAAAATACATTATGTTGTTTTGAATAGTATACCAGTGTCTGTTTCGAACTCCCCTTAGAATTTTTTGAGCTTTCAAATGACAAATATGTGAATTTATGATAGATTTGTAAAGCTTAGGTGTTTTTGTTAGCATATTCTTTAATTGTGATGAGTAGTTATATTTTTTTCCATGAGGCAATAGTTGTATGAGTTTTTGGCTCAAGCACCATCCAAGCAGTTGACTAACACAATTACTAGCAAATCCAGGTACTTGTATAGTTTTGTAGCATTCTGTCTCCTATTTTTTGTTGTAGATCCACATTTTGTAGTGTGGGACTGCATTTAATTTTATTTATGTTACAATTTATGAAAATAGATCTACACATTTTAGAATCAAATCTCTACTTCTGTTGATAAATCTGTTAATAATGAGTAGAACTATCACCTGGGGTGGGAATCAGCGAATGTCGGATCAGACCTCGGAATATGTGGATCTGTTTAAGGCTGTATACCATCACTTATTCTGAGGTGCAGCACGACCTCTGCTCATAAATTTTTACATTTTAGAAACAAATTTTTGATAAACATTAGCAAGTTGTTCCGGAACAATGCTAGATTATTACCACTTCAGTTGATATATCAAGAATAACAAACCTCCCCCTCCTAGTTAATATTCAAAATGAACAAAATGTGACTCAACAATGCAACAATTTTAAGAATCTTTCACCACGTTGAAGCCTTATTGCTCTCTTCTTGATTACGTTTGTCCTTGATTCAAGGGACTTCTTAGAAAATATTCTTATGAACCCGCTGGCGAACTCCATAGTTGGCCCAAGAAAACAATTTATTCCCACTCTCAAAAATTGGCATAGTCTTTGATCCTTATGGCACTTCAAGGAAATTTGGCCAATAAATATTGAGCGATAGGATGAGTGCCACAAAGTCCTTCACCATGAAAAATGATTCACTCTTGTCCAATGTCAAGAATCTTAAAAATTTTTACCTTGTCCAATCACAAAAAAATGGACACACAACTTGTGAGTTAATATCTAACCACCCCGAAATCCATTGGAGTAACTTGCATTAAAATTTGAAGTCTTGATTTCCATATGCAATCACACTCGATTCCAAGACTTTTTTTGTAAGAGTTGGAATGGGTCTTATTTGATTTAAGATCAAACTATTTCAAATCATGAGAATTTGAGTAAAGTTAACAATATTACCTACTAGCAAGGGTCGGAAAGGACCTTAGAATAGATGGACCTGTATCAGATAGTATACCATGACCTATTCCAAGGTTTGTATCAAAGATGAATATTAGCATTTTAGAGTTTTTTTTTTTTTAAATTGCAATTTTCAAGTGATTTGCTGCTTAATTAAATACCTGCCTAATCACTCTACTCCTTTACTTAGCAAATGTGCCACAACATTGCAACATTTTTTTTAATCTCATATAACATTGATGTCTCGCTTATTTTGATTATAATAGACCGAGAGTTCCTATTTGTAATTGTTGTCCATAGACTATAAGTTTCAAGTTTTGTAACTTGTTGATTACGTTTGAGTGTGGCTTGACCAATAATTGACCACCATTATATGATTTTAGAGCCTTGATAGTCTTGTTGTGTTGGTTTCTCAGCATATATTTGAAGTGAGTTGGTTTCAAAACATATGTTTGAATCTAGTTATACAAAAGATTCAATAATATCATATTCACATGTGTGTGAACCCATAAATGTTGATGATAGAAAAAAATTACATGCCCATTGCATATAAATAAATTTAGTGTCCACAAAAAATTTGTTGGCGGGGGGTGGGTGGAGACCTCGTCCAAGGGCCTTCCACGCTGAGGTGGGTGGCAGACATTGAAAATGTGCATGTGCATGTGGACATCCCATGTGCTATGTGGTGGCCCTTCTCGATGTTCATATGCACATTTTGTAGAAAAGAAAGTCAATACAATTTTTTTGAAAACAAAAAAAAAAAAGCCCAAGAAGAAAGCTTAACCCAAGGCATTACACAGGGAAAGGCTAGGTCGGGCCTTCCATCCTAGTTAGCGGGGACCTCGGGGCCCCACCTTTGCCACCCTGGTCAGTGGGGCCCTTGAGCCCCCGGCCTCCGCATGAGGTCCATGTTCACTAGGGTGGCTGACGACGAGGCCATGAGCTCGAGGGCAATGTTGACAGGGTGGCCAAGGCCGCGGGACTTCGAGAGCCCTACTGACCAGGGTGGAAGGCCGGGGACCCGGCCTTTCCCTGTGTAATGTCACGCAATAAATTTTTTTGGGCTTTTTTCTGTTTTCTTGTTTTCGCAATTTGTGTACATTTTTTTTTAATGATTTTCATTTCAATTAATTTTTTTTTGATGAAATGTGCATCGGAACAACTAATGAGGGCTGCCGCATAGCACATGGGATGTCCACATGCACATGCCCATTTCATCAACATTTTCATGTGTCTACTTTTTATCGATTGTCCACCTTGAGAATTGTGATAGAAAGGCTCACAAAAGATTCTAATTTTAAAGTTACAATGAACATTATGCCTTTCTAGGTGTCTCCAAAATAGAACTAAAAGTTGATGAGCACTAGGCATTAGGACTATGCCATGACCCTTACCAGCAAGAATCCCTCTCTCTCCCCCCCCCCCCCCCCCCCCCCCCCCCCAAACTAAATTATCCAAGCTACCTTATAATTTGCTTTAGTAGGCATTGTACTTAGTCTAGAATTTGGAGGGATTTTGGGTGCTGCACACCAACTTGTTATGACAAATCTTTCAACTCCAATGTAAGAAAAGCTTGTTCTGACAAATCCTTAAAGCAAGCAACAGTCTCCCTAAATGTTATCCTCCCAGCTTCAATCTAGTTCTGCAGCTAAGCAGAAAAAATTCATTCTCATTTGGCATGTACCTTCAGATCAAGTATATAAATGAGGATCTGCTGCTGTCCAGCTACGAAGATCTGCTATGGTCGAGCTGTTCTGCCAAACTCTGGAAGTGAAGCTGCTTGAGAAAATTCACTCAGTACACACAAGATCCAAAGGAGTCAAGTGAGCTTAAGAAAAGTATAGCAAGATTCAGCTCCGAGGATATCTTCAGCTTGCGAGTTGATATATCATCAGCAGATAAGGCGGTACTTCATGTAGATTGTGTGCAGTTGCAATTAGAGGCTAGTTTTTCTGTGCAGTAGCAAGCACATGCACAGTCTTAAGATTCATAAGATCAAATATAAACCATAACATGCATATGAATGATGAATGCCTTAAAAATGGTTTCAGACAAACAGAGATGAATAGCTATAGTCCAGTGTCTTAGCTAGTGCTCCTTATATGTACACGTCAAAATCAAGGCAACTGTATGTTTCAACTCGAGCGAGCTTTGCAAATAAAAAGCCCAACTTCCCTGGATAATGTCCGCTCATTGTGGAAAGTATAGTCAGCTAAATTTTCGAATTCGTAGATATGATGACAAAAAAGTAGTTCTGTCACAAAGAGAAAACACATACAAACAGCAAAACAGCAGTTATTCTGAAACCCAAATCAAGACTAAGCCCAAACAACAGCAGGTACCTCTTTTTGATGGAAAGATTTAAACTGTGCTCAGCCCGTAGGCATTCACGGGACCACCACCACTTGGCCAACTCCAACTTGTGACTCATCTGGAACTAGAGAATCACGAAAAGTGCGTAGAATTGTTCTGAATGAGGTTACAATGGAGGAAGAGCAGATTTCATGCAGATGAAGTTCGTTTTGCCGTGTAGAAACAGACGAATGGTCGTCTCCACAAAATCTGCTCTTTCTCAACCGTGACCTTGCCAAGGTGGCGTCGTGTAAAATTCTCTTGCCCTCTGGAATATATTGTCATAGTGAACCTTGTTCTTGAATTGGCCTTCCATGATCAGAACTTTTATCAAACTTCCATCGTTTTACAAAAGTGCTGGTTCCAGAAAAATCTTTGCTACCTGTCTTGAGCCCTTCAGAACAAGGGCTAAATGAAGTATAATGAAGTTTGAACACTGTATGGTCTCCTAAGACCAAATCAGCTTCACTTGCCCGAAAATGACAACGATTGCTGATGCTGTATGAATTTACAGCCCAAACTAATTACCCTTATACTCCATGAGTACTGATGCTCTACTGAGTAACAAACATCGAGGCGTTTTTTACTTACCTCTCATCCAACTAAACATAAGCTTCGAGAGCACTACTGAGACATGCATCATTGCCGGACAAGATCATACATTGCATAGGGAGATGCCAAAAGAGTAGGTGTTGTTGTTTGAATGAAAGAACTGCTTTCACACTTGTAGATAATTATAACGTCGTATTTTTTCAGCATACGAAACATGATCTGCTGCAGTCTTGGATATGTCACGCATTTCAATTTCCCATCGTTTATAAGATATGTATTAAGGAGACAATGATCAATTGTGTTGGACACGCTCTTTGAGATCTATTAGTCCATTCGCACCTCTCTGAATGGAAGCCAGCTGGTACCGAAAGGAGCTGACAGATCTCACTCCAATCAATGCCTTAGTTTTCCCAGACCAATCTGACATTCCCATGCCACTTTTTAGTATAAACAAAGTACAAGCAGCTCAGTCCGCTTCACTTTCTGCCTCAGTCTTCCAAGTTCCCACTCAGCCTTCCCGAATCCCCAGTGCTCAGAGAACCTGCTTGGAGATCACCTCCCAAAAAATATTTCAAATTTTTTTTGGGAGGTTTTTAAATTTTTGAATTAGTTGCCTGCTAAATCTTACAACTCACAACTGTTGCTGATTATAATACATTAAATGATACAACTGTTGCTGATTAGAATACTTTATAAGATTGAATTTTGCCATGATATTGTTTCAAAAATTATTTAATGCAAGTCAAATTACATTCATTATACATAACTTCAGAATGTCCAACTTTTCAAAATAGTCCTAGTAATAATTTCTGCCTCGGGCATCCCTTTTCCATTTCTCCCTTATCCACACTAGATTTCTAGATTAGATTGCTACATCTGAGCTTTTCCTTTTCCCATTATCCAAAACAGACTTTTAGAATAGATTGCTCAGTGCTCCATTTGAGCTTGGACGTAAATTTGTAAATCAATCTTGTCATTGTTTGAATATTGCCTTTAAAGTCCTCCAACATGTACATAAGTTGTTTTACTATTTGAATTCTCTCAAAATTCAACTTCCTGCATGCAAAATAATTAGGATGCATGCAATAATAAACATCAAAAATTTTAAAGACTTAATAAATAAAATGAGTGATCAGTTGCTTCTTCTATTGAAAAAATTAGATATTTTAATCCTATATCCATCTCAGTTACATAAAATATATAGCAAAAAAGAAAAGAGAATCGTTTATTGGAGTCAACATCCTTCAAAGTTATGTTAAAATCAATTTTGGAAAAGAGATAAATTTCACCTTTCAAAGAATATCATTTTTTAAAGCCATTGGAGATTATTCCAAAGTGGGTCATTGGAGACTATTACAAGAAGTCAAGACCCACTAACATTCTACACATTTAATTAAGAAAGTATAAGCACCTTGATGTTTATTTTAACATTCAAACTTTTTCCTTGAAGGGTTTTAGTTTCTACTACCTACATAAGTCCATGATTTTCAAGTTTGAGCATCAAGCACATAAAAATCAAATGCTAATTTTAAGGACTAACTTCGCACACTTGCACAACAACCGGGCCCCCCTAATGAGTGCAAGACTAACTTTAACCAATGGAAGCTCACTGAACTTATAACTGTACTCGAGGTCTGTCTGTACTACTACTAGGTTATTGTTGAGAAATGAGAACGCCTTGCCGCTACAATTAACTTTGTTTATTTGACATACGATAGTACTTACGTGAAAAATGCATGTGTGAGTATGTTAATCATCTATGTACGCTTCTGGAGAAAAGATGAATAAAGTTGAAACTTGAGGCTTCAAAGGGGACCGCAAACGAAGCAGTTGCGGTCCTTGACGGTTTTGACCAGTGTTGAATCCACCGCAAGGCAACCACAAACGAAGTAGTTGCTATTCAAGATGGTTTTGACCCATGTTTATTCCACCGCAAGGCACGAAATAGTTATGGTCCTTGACGGTTTTAACTAGTGTATGTGTGTAAATGTTTTGTGGCCAGCGAGAGAGAGAGAGAGAGAGAGAGAGAGAGAGAGAGAGAGAGAGAGAGAGAGAGAGAGAGAGAGAGAGAGAGATGGGGCTCGAAAGTTGCCACATGGCAAGCCAAATAGGCTTGCCACGTGTCAAACCATGTAGGCTTGGGACTTACCACGTGGAAAGCCATGTAGGACTAACCGAGGATTGTGTAGCAGGCCACGTAGGCATGTCATGGGTCTGATATCTACCAAGCCTGTCGCAAACTGCCATGTGGCAAGTGATGTAGGCCTACCCCATGGCAAGTCATGCAAGTTTGGGGTTTGCCACATGGCAAACAACGTAGCTCTAACATAGGCTTACGTGCCAAGCCATCCAAACTCTACCACATAGGCTTGAGTGGACATAGAGAGATAGAGAGAGGCTCGAAAGTTGCCACATGGCAAGCCACGTAGGCCTACCATAGGCTTGTGTGGCTTGCCACATGGCCTACCATAGACTTGTGTAGTAGACCACAGAGGCCTACTATCTACCAAGCCTATCATAGGTTGCCACATGGCAAGCTATGTAGGCCTTAAAGGCCTCAGACTTGTTCTTAATGAACATAACTCTGGTAAATCGGGAGTAGTCATCAATAAATGTGATGAAATATAGAGCTTGGCCCAAAGAGGGCACGCTTATATGACCACATAAGTTACTGTGAATCAGTGAAAGAATGGACTTCGCTCTTTTGGCTTGTCCTTTTGGAATTCTAGTTCTAGTTTGTTTTTATAGTAAGCAATTTTCACAGACAGTCTAATTAGTTGTGGAAGCAACATGAATGGCCATGTCCTTGACCATGCTATTATGATGCATATACAAGATCGACCTCATGTTTAAATGACCTCATCTTTGATGCACATCTGAATTACTCACAGAAGTATTAAGTGCATATTCATGACCCAAAATATATAAATTTCTTTCTTTGTGTGCAGAACTTCATTACAGTTCTTACTATAAAATGGTACATTGTTTTGAATTGAAAAAGGCTCTATAGTCCTGATCAGTAAGCTTGTGCCTGACTGACAGTAAATTCTATGTTAGTTTGGGTACATACATTACATCCTTAAGCAAGGTTAATTCTCCATTTGGAAGGTAGAGGCGTATTAATCTCTTGCCTCCAATCTGCAATGCACTTGAGTCACCAAAGTAAACATACTTTGAATGTGCTAGTGTGAGATCTTTGAATAGGAATTGACATGGTGTCATGTGCTGAGAAGCACCAGAATCGAGATATCAATCCATGGCATCTCTAATGGGTTTGTCTTGTACCATCAGTGCCTTAATCTCTTCTTTTTGGGAGTTTCTGACATAATCAGAGCCTCCTTCTTGGTGCTACTGCATCTTCTTTTTGGCTTCATTATGCTTGAGTATCCGACAATCTTTGATGTCATGATTGGATCTTTTGTAGTATCTACAAAATAGTTTGGTCTTGGTAGGTTGTTGTTGTCTTGTTGTGTTGAATTTGACTATTCCGCTTTTGTCTTCTTGTCCTTGAAGTTCTTCTTCTTCTTGGACTGCTGCTTATTGGAATACAAGGTTATTGTCTTGGTACTCATCATAGATAAGCTCTTCCTCCGTACTTCTTCCTGTAATAAGCTTGTTGTTAGTTTTTGCAAAGACAACATAGGTGTATTGCTCATAATCAACACCAGATTGTTGTAGGAGGGTGGAAGACTGGCTAGAAGAGACATTGAAGAGTCTTCTTTAGTTATAAGCAAACCTATTACAGCAAGTTGATTTATCAACTATTTGAACTTGTTCAGATGATCACCGACAGAAATTCCTTCATCCATTTTTAGAGTTAGGACCTTCTTTCTCAAGAAGAGACGAGTGGATACATCTGATGTTAACTTTCATAAATGCTTGTTAAGATATCCCACGCTTCTTTGGAATTTTGCACCAACTACATCCATCTGCTCCACTATTGTGCCGTGATGAGGAAGCCGAGTGAAAAACCTCAAGGGATGGGAAAGGTCCATAGGTTGACACCCTTTCAACGAGAAATTTTTTTTACATTCATGCTTTATAGTTGTGGAGTTATGGATAAATGGTTTGACCTATGTGAAGAAGAGAAAAAAGAGAGGGCCTTGTCTAGAAATTGCTAACGACAGAATAGAGGTAGACACATGGCCACAAGTTCACATGATGTTGAGCCATTGGCCAAGCAATGCACTATATTCTGCATGCATGGCACACTACAAAAACCAACAAAAGAGAGACAAAAAATATCAAACACAGAATGAGACTTTTTGCAAGAGGATGCGAATGGAAGGTATTATTCTTTAGATACTTTATTATTAGAACATCCTTGTTTATAACAATATTTGTTTAATCATTTTGAAACACCATGTTCATTCACAATGATTATTTATGAGATTCATGTTTGTCATGTGTATAATGCTATATGGGCTTTTGGTTTCCACTTTCGTGTTGAAAGGATTGATAACAAGAGACGCACACACGATTGTGGTGTAATAGCATCTTTCCAACAAAAAAGTCAAAGCAGTGCACGAGATCGGAATCCCATCTCAAGAGACATAGAATACGTAGGATCTATACAAAATATTTATGATGTGTCATTTGGTGAAAGTGGACACTATTTTTTATTTGATGTGAAATGGTTCAAGGTAGTTTATAGAGGGCCAAATGCAACCGTAAAATCGGATCCAAGTGGATTTTTTGTGATTGATTCATCAAAAACATTGAGCATGGAGTCCTTTGACACATTGGTGTTGCCTCATCACTGTGAGCAGATGCACATGCTATGCTACCATGTTTTTCATTTTACTGCAAGTGACTTCAGTATTTGAGTTTTCGATATGTTCTAAAATAGTAATATTTGCAGGTGTCTTTTCAACCAGATTGACAAAATCAAGTGTTTCATCATAGTCAATTCTCTTGAATTGAGCATATCCCTTGGCAACTAGTCTTGTTTTATAATTGTTCACACTACCATCTTGATTAAGCTTGATCTTAAAGACCCATTTGCAAACAGTAACATTTTGTATCTTTGATGGAGGATCAATAATTTTACAAGTATCTCAAACAATGCATCATATACTCACTTTTCATTGCATCAAATCACTCTTTTGTTGCTAGAGTTTCATTCACACTTGAAGGAACATCATCAAATTTAAGGTAGTAATAAGGGCAATAAAAATTAAACAATCATCAACTTGTAATTGCTTCTCTCTTCCTTGTAATTGAGCCTTGATGGTTGCAATTGGACTCTGATACCATGTTAAAATCAAAGGTTATGAATCTCATTTGGATACTAAAACATTGAAAAAGCATCAAAGGTTACACTTATATCTGATAGATAGAAAACTAGCACACAATTCAACCTATTTTGCATCTAATTGGCAAGAGCTTTTGGAAAACCATAATCAAACTAGAAATAATTGATCCTCACATCCTGTCACACACGTGGAAAGTATAGTACTTTGTTCAGATTCAGATCTATTCATTAGACACAAAAAACATCACATTCATCATTCATCAATTTCTCATTAAAGAGCAAATTTGCCAAAATCACCATCTCTTGATAATATCTCAAAGTATGTACAAAATGAGCTCTCAATCCGTATCAAATGATCTTGGATATGAGATTAGGATAGAGTGCCATTAGGGTAGACCCTAAACTTGGCTATCAAAGCCTTAGATCATGCTTAATTACCCTCTTGGTAGCTCGAGTCAGCTGTCTTACAAAAGTAGGTGGTCGACCTCATAAAAAATCCCAATCATCTAGGAACATCATGATATAATTCACTTTAGAAAAATATTTATTTAACTAATTCCATTTCATTATCAACATGCAAAAAAAAAAAAAACCTCATCATGATATAATTCACTTTAGAAAAAAAAAATATAACCTCATCATAATATAATTCACTTTAGAAAAAAATTTATCTAACTAATTTCATTTCATTATCAACATGCAAAATAAAAAAAAAAATCGCGTGGATAATCCACGCAGAAGATATCCACACGTGGATATCTTTAACGTCCGGTCCAGTCCGGTGAAGAAGTTGTACAAATTGAAATTTGCGTGGATAATCCATGCGAAAACTGCCTTCTAGCGCCACCAAGCTTCCCTCCCAAACAGTTGTTGGAATTTTCAAAATTCAATTTGGCGTGGATAATCCATGCACATAAATTTTTTGACGCTGTGTAAAAAAAACACCCGTGGACTAGCCGGAGGCATGCTCAAAAACATTTTGGCGTGGATAATCCACTCGTGGATGTTCCACGCAAACAAAATTTCGTAAAATGGACTAAGTGTCAGGTGTCGCGTGGATACTCTGCATGGATAAACACACAATTGTCTAGTTGTGTCGAACGACCTACTTCAACATGATTCTCAGCTTTATAGTTCTAAAATCGGCATTCAAATATCTAATTATGACATTTAAAAAAAAAATTGTCACTTGTCTTGGTTGAAATCATGTCAGGAGTTGAAATTACTTCAAATGGAAAAAAGTTCTTGCCAAAGAAGTTATGCTTCTTGTCCACTAATGATTAGTCTCAAATGAATTGTAGTCATCCATCTCTACATTTATCATTCCAAGATTGCTTCCATCAATGTGGATTGATGGATTGATGGATCCATCAATGCCATGTCGAGTCTACGAGTCTCATTCAAGACATGTTTTGTAGCAAGAAGATATTTTAGTAAAAGCTTCTCATCTAGCTATTGTCTACACACTCATAATCTTTTGAAAGAAGCACGGGTACACAAAAACTTGTTCTCAAATTGCAACCTACAACTCCGCCAAGGAACTAATGCTACAAGAAACACCAAGATGTTGAGAATCTTTGAGTTAAAGACATGGATGTAACAACATCAAACAACTATCTAAAATGCAAACCTTGACTTTGAGTGTATTGTGAAGGAATAAGTAAGTGCCAATAGTTTTAGTTTGTATTATACACAACCTTTCTTGTGGAAGGGCATTCCCCATGCCCTTGGACCTGGGCCTGGATTTTCCCTTGAGATAGGGTCAAGTAAGTTGGAGACATGGAAGTGCAGGCCAAAGAACGCCCATGGGCATATTTTGCACTTGAAAGCTTCGGAGATGAAACCGAATCTGGGGGAGAGTTCAGGTATGGCGGAGAGCGAGAGGGGGCAAGTCGCTGCTGGGAGGACTGGTGCAGGAGGCGGGGTTGGAGCGGCTGTCTCAGAGCAAGATGGTGCTCCTGCCCTTTCCATCTGCACCCCAAGGAACAGGCAAGCGCCACCTTCATCCGCTTCTTCTCCACACAAGGTACCTTACTAGTGTTTTTTGCACAGGTTCTGTTTTGGACATGGCAAGCATTGGTTTAATCTGTGATGTTCTGATGATATCAGTTACAATTGAGTTGGCTTGATATAGAGGTCAAGATGAATTCCGACTGTCTCGAAGTGCGTCACTGATAAACATCTTTGAAGCGTTTTCATGTCTAAGGTTTTTCCAGAAGTCATTTTGACTTACCTTTCACTCGCTCTCATAACCTTTGTAGATTAGTAGTCCTTCAGAAGTTTATCCAATTGCTGTGAGGTGCAACCTCAAGTAACTCTTACATAAAGCATTTGCTTTAGCAGCATCTTATCTCATTTGATTGTTCGTTGAGTTATCTTGTGAAATCTATATGTTATCTAAGCGATCTGAAGGTGTTCTCAAAGGAAGGTTGCTCTTTTGATTTTGTTTTGAAGGCTGATGTTTCAGTCTTTTATTGGTGATTATTGTAGGGTTTGCAGCAAGTTGAGCTGGAACTACGGCTGCTAGAAGCTCTGGAAATTTACGACCCTGCAAAGCTTCAAGGTTAAATGCACACGCTTTTATTTCTTGAGCCTTAATTTCTGGATCGCAGTCTATTTTATAGATCTGATTATATGACATGAAAAGTTGTAACTTAGGCTTAATCTACTTGTTGCTACGTTTCACCTTAACATGGCTGTATGGTTGGGTCAGAGCTTAACGTAGACCTCCCCTTTTCTGTCGGGGTGCTATACTGTTATGAACTTCATCACAGATTCGGCATCACAAAATATAGAATGTGACATAGTTGCTTCCAGAACGCTCATAGAAAATCTTCAATTTTTGTTTTCAAATGTAGCGAATCCAAATATTTTTATCTGGCAGAGGTATTGTTTTAGAAGGAGTGGTTAAAAATGCTTACAAAGCTATTAAAATAACAAATTTACAGTACTATCTACAATCCAAGATGCAATCGTTTGAACTCTGACTCCCGTTATCATTTCTCCTTGGATACAATATTGTAGTACTATATCATTTACAATATTGGCATATAGATGCACTACTTCTCTGACACCTAAACACATAGAAGTTGAACTCTTTATGACGGTTAAAGATTAGGCCAAAGCTTGAACTCATTATCATTTATAACATTATTTGTGCTTAGGCTTCAACTGTTGCTGAAAGAATTTGCAAATTCTTTTCATGCCACGACTATATTGGATGTAAACTTTCCCTCAACTATTTCCCAAAAAATTGAATATTTTTGGTGTTCCATCCTAAGTTTTGTAGTACAGAATGTGTTCCAATGCCACCTAGGACAATAATAATTGAATCAAAGTTACAGAACAGTGTTCTCGCTTGGTCTTGTGGTAATTGTTAGGAATTAATGGATTAATTAATTCATTGTAGAGGCCAGCCTGCGTGCTGGAAGGCCTATTTCTATTTTTAGTATAGGTACCTAAGTTAGTACCAATTTTGCTAGAATAGTATAGAAATCTATTTTAAGCAAGTTAGCATAGATTTCTATTGTTAAGACTTCATAATTAGCATTTCAATTGCTATTGTAGAAGGATAGCTTTTCTTTTTCATTGTGGACAGCCTCTATAAGAGTAGATGGGCGCCCACCTCCATTGTTATCTCAGTTTCCAGCTTATGAAGCATAGCTTCTTGCAGTCTCTCTTCTTCTTCAGCTTGTGGTTGATGTTTTATGTGAGTACTAATAAGATTAGTCTACTCCGATTAGAGAATCTCTTCGATTCTAACATGGTATCAGAGCCATCTCGTTAAGATCGGGATCTACGGAAGGAGAAGATCAGCGCTGCAGGTTTACTGGTGGAGGTCACTTCTAGTGGAGGTGCTATTTGGTGAAGGTTGCATCTGGTGGAGGCGCCATCCTGTGCAGGTTTTTCTGGTGGAGGTTACATCTGGCGCAGGTATCCTCTGGATAGGTAGCAGTTTCAGACAAGCAGATCTGAGGGAGGCAACATCCAGGACAGCAAAACAGGTCTTTGCGGGTTTTATGTGGTGCAGGTTCATCTGTAGGTGGCAGGCAGTACCTGAGCAACATCTGATCAGAACAAAGGCATATCTGAGGGCGACAGTTTCTGGTGGAGGCAACATCTGGTTCAGGCATATTTGGGAACAACAACATTTGAAAAATTAGATCAGATTTGGAACAGATAACAAGCAGATAGGTGTTATCTGAGTGAGGCAGAACCTGGACAGGTCAGGTAAGAACCAGACAGGGTTTATTTGGGACAGGCAGCAATCAGATAGGTGATATCTGAGGGAGTCCAAATCAGATTTAGGTCAGAACCAGCCAGGCTCCATCTAAGCAGACAGGTATTTCTGAGGCAGGTAGTATCTGGACAGGTGCTATCCAGGGAAGGCAACAAATAATAGATTGTTGCATACAAGTATATTCTTAGTTAAAAAGTGTCATTTTTGTACAAAGATGGGGAGTCTGAATGAATCCGTTCTTCCAGAATCAAGCAAGTTAGATGGATCTAACTACAGCTTTTGGAAGTTCAAACTTCAGAATATCCTTGAGGACAAAGATTATTGGGAAATTGTCATGGGACAAGAGGTGATGGCTCACGGTCTCAATGATCAAGATAGAAGGGCATTTGAGAAACGGGTGCAACGTGCGCATCATATCATCAACTTGTCTGTGAAGGATAAGGTTATTCCTTTGATCAGGAATGCAGTTGGGCCTAAGGATGCATGGGATATCCTTAAGAATACATATGAAACGGTAAGTAAGTCTCGAGCGTTGTTCTTGAACAATAAGCTTCATACCTTGAAAATGGAATTAGAAGAATCCATTACAGATTTTATTACCAGAGTGAAGGATCTAAGAGATTAGTTTCCTTCTATAGGGGAAATTGTACTTGATAATACTCTAGTACAAATTGTTTTGAATAGCTTACCATTACAATATCAGAACTTTGTTATGACACTAAGTTTGAGGGAGAGATCGCCGACATTTGATGAGCTCAATGGTTTGTTACTTCACGAGGAATTACGAAGACAAAACCTGATGTCTAAGGAAGACATCAAGGAACTGTGATTCTTTTCCAAGGATCAAGGTAAGAAGGGCAAGAAGAAAGGAGGCAAAAAGGATCAGAAGCAGGAAGGCAAGGACTATATGGAAAAAGGAGACAGTTCCAAATCCAATCCAAAGAGAAATGGTAATTGTAACTTTTGTGGTAAATATGGTCATTTTGCGTTTGAGTGCAGGAAAAAGAAGGCAATCCAGGACAAGAAGAAGCACTCAAGCAACTTCATTGAAGATGAAGACAAAAGTGAAGCTGTGGGATGCTACGAGTTATTCTCAGCTTCAACATCAGAGATCTCTGAAGACTGTTGGTATATTGATTCTGGAGCATCGCAAAGCATCATCGTATGTAATTTCCTAAGGATGGAGCATATAGAGCCAAGGAGATCTTGGAGCTTGTTCATACAGACTTATGCGGTCCTATGCAGACTCAGTCTATAGGGGGAGCATCCTACTTCATGATATTTGTAGATGATTTTTCCAGGAAGGTAATGCTCATATTCCTAAAGATAATCGTCAAAACTTGATTCAAAGGCGATCAAGTGTTTATTCTTGGGTTATGATGAGGAAGAGAAGGCATATCGCCTTCATAATCTTACCAGTAAGAAGGTGATTATGAGCAGGGATGTTGTGTTTGAGGAAAGTGAACCTAGAGAAGATCATGAGGAGGATGTATTTTCTCCTACGACAAAAACTTCTATTATAGATGATGTTTAGGAAGATACAGGTCCATGTGATACAACTTCTACACAAGTTATATACCAAGGGTGTGTACATAGGTGGATCTTGGTAAACGGAAGGAAAGGTCAAGAGTATTTGATACATATTCTCCTTCTACGTCACCTACAAAGAAGTTAGCAAGATGGTATTTTGAGACTATAAAAGATAGTCAAATGTTGGATGAGGGAGAATCGAGTCAACAAGGAGCTAAGAGATTGACACGGTCTAGGAGGGGCTTACTCTATATCAGGGAGTGGGCAAGGTTGGGTGGATCAGTTAGTGTTTGCCCTACTGTGGTGTTAGGATCTATTACACTGGTATCAGAGCCATCTCCATCTTTGGGAGCTTAGTAGCAGCAATAGAGAAAGCTATCAGAGGATAGGAAAAATCTCTCAGATTCTCAGAGTGGAATAGAGGAGGAGAATCGCTGTAGGTGCAGCCTTCAAACTCTTAAAATTCACTGAGAATTTACAGTTGTAGGAAGTAGAATTCCTTATGTAGGTAAATCGTCAATCTATTGCTGATTTCAGAGATCTGATTGAAGATTTCAGAAAGGAATTAGAGTAGAAACCAGCGAGCAGGTCCATCGTTGTAGAATTAGCTATCTACCTCTGATTTTCCAGAGAAATCTGAGCAAATTTGAGGGCATTTTAAAGCAAATTTTCCTAGCAGGGCCAGCGCTGGATAGGGTAGTGAAAAAGTGGAATTTCATCCTTGTTTTAAAGATTTCTCAGGAGTTTGAGCTTCAAACTTGTTTGCTACAGACCGGCGACCTACCAGCTGAGGTCAAATCAGAGATTCAATCAGATTTTTGAGTCTAATTTTGGACAAATCGGGCCAGACAGGTTGCTGTCCAATCAACAAGGGCAGGGACATCAAAATTCTGGATTTCTTCCTATATTTTCCGGTTTTTACTCGGTTTGTTGGAGCCTCACATCTGAAATCAGATCAGCGAGCTAGTCTACTCAAAGAGTCGGAAATTTTGACGCCATTTTGGAGCTTCAAACTGGAATTTTCTGGGACAGCAGGTCTGAAATTTTGGGTAAAAGAGCTGAGAGGGTTCCTCTTCGTATTTTCTTTGGAAGTACAGTCCTCAGAAACAGCTAAGTCATCTTTCCCTCTTTGTACAGTTGTAAATTTGTCTTTCTGACTTTTTTTTCAAAAGTTAAGGTACCTCTCTTTCAATTCTGAAAATGACCACTCCTCAGGGACCTGATCAACCCCTGGAGAGAGGCATCGACGAGCTTGAAACAGAAGCCTT
Organism: Diphasiastrum complanatum; assembly: GCA_029204225.1. Classification (NCBI taxonomy): domain Eukaryota; kingdom Viridiplantae; phylum Streptophyta; class Lycopodiopsida; order Lycopodiales; family Lycopodiaceae; genus Diphasiastrum; species Diphasiastrum complanatum. Next base: position 21,970,451 of record CM055100.1, read on the forward strand.
GGCTTACATTAAAGGGAAAGAACCTATGGAAATGGAAGAACAGGAACAATTCGCCGAAGAACTCGACGAATTGTTTACCGAGGAGCAGTTCCCCCATTTGGTAACAGAGGTGGATGAACTGAAGTCGGCATTAGCCAATTTCAAGTCCAGTGTGGACGACTCGTTCGCTGAACTCAAAGGCTTGATTTTGAGTTCCGCGAAAGGAAGCCTTCCCTCCACTTCTCAATTGTCCCCTTCTCCACTTCCATCAGTTTCGGGTGAGACTCTGCGGTCTCACCCCAGTGTCTTTAAAGATTTAAAGCCTCTTACTTTTATTGGGGAAGAGAAGGATAGAAATGCAGATATTCTACAAACCTTTTTCAGCAAATGGAAGAACATTGATGCTCTTAAACAGACCCTTGACCATTTGCAAGCAATTGAGGCCAGTCTTTCCTTAGGGCCCATGGCTTATAAGTGGTGGTTAAATCTCCAGGAGACTGGGCAGACTCCCCGGTCATGGAAAGCTTTTGAAGAAGCTTTTCTAAGAGAATTCCTACCAGAGAATGAACTTGATAGAGCCTGGGAAGCCTGGGAAAGAACAGTAATGGACAAGTCCCTAATCCAATATATCTCGCAGTACCGAGAAGCAATTTTAAAAATAAAAAATATGGATGATTATCAGAAAATCAGAGGGTTGGTCCGAGGCCTCAAAGATGAATATAAAGTAGAGGTCCAGAGAAACTCGCCTACTACCCTTGAGCAAGCTCTCAGATATGCTCAAATCTATGATGATTCAGTGGGTAGGAAGAAGGCGAGACAACAGCCCCTTTCTGAGCAGCCTCCTCAGAAAGACTTTCAATTTAAAAAGAAATTTTTAAAAAGAAAGAAAGAAGATAAAATTAAAGGTGAAGCTCCTCAGAAATGCTCTTCACTCATACAGCCCTTAAACCCAGAAGATTTTGAGAAAGCCAAACAAGAACGTTTGTGCTTTGTGTGTATGGGCAAGGGACACACAGTCAGACAGTGTCCCAAGGGGCCTTTCACTAAGAAAGATAAAAAAGATAAGAAACAAGTTCATCTTGTTCAGACTGTAAGTTTCCCCAGTGACTCGGCAGCTTCCGAGATCAAAGTGTATCATGAAGACCATGAACACTGTTGCCAGCTAACCTCTGCAATGCTAGCGAGACCCTTCAGCTTTGGGCCACATGACCTCGTACGTATGCACGGGAAAGTTGGTAACCAGTCAGTAAGAGTTATGGTTGATGATGGGGCGACCCATAATTTCATCAACTACACCTTGGTTAAAAAGCTTAAACTACTAGAAGTACCTAGTCAGCATAGGTATATAGTTTCACTAGCTAAGGGTGAAGATAAGAAAATCTGGGAAACTATGGTAAGTAACTTAAATCTTGGTATTCAGGGGTACCAAGATGAAATAAACTTTCAGATAATGCACCTGGATCGCACAGACATTGTTCTCGGGAGAGATTGGCTCTACAGTTTAGGACCTTCCCTCCACAGAAACTATCAGGAGAACACCCTCAGCTTTCAGCATAAAGGCCGAGAGATCCAGTTGCATGGGGAGCATGATGTTCCCAACAGTCCTATGGTCTGCAGTTCAGAGCTCTGTCAGCTAATCGGAGATGACGACCATCAGGTGTTTTTATGTGACTTTCAGTTTATTCCTGAAGTTTCTATTTCTAGTTCTATACAGCAGAAAATCAATAAATTAGAAACTTTATTGTCTAAATTTAAAGATGTTTTTCCTGAAGGTTTGCCACATGGTTTGCCACCTAGCAGAGAGGTAGATCATGTAATAAACCTAGTACCAGGTACAGCACCTGTTTCTAAACCTCCGTATCGGGTCAGCCGAAGAGAGGATGAAGAAATAACTAGGCAGTTAACAGATTATCTTGGGAAAGGCCAAATTCAGACCAGTAGTTCACCATGGGCCTCACCAGTCCTTTTGGTGAAAAAGAAAGAGGGGTCTATGTGTCTTTGCGTAGATTACAGAGCCCTCAATAAAGTCACAATAAAGAATAAATATCCTATGCCTCGGGCAGACGAGTTGTTTGATCAACTCAACGGGGCTAAATTTTTCAGTAAAATAGACCTCAGATCGGGATATCATCAAGTCCGTATGAAGATGTCCCGAAAACAGCCTTTAGGACTCGTCGTGGTCATTATGAGTTTAAGGTGATGCTATTTGGGCTCACAAATGCTCTAGCTACCTTTATGACCTTGATGAACAGTGTCCTCAGACCATACTTGGGTAAGTTTGTAGTCGTATTTTTAGATGACATCCTCGTCTACAGCAAAACGAGGAAGGAGCATCTAAAACACCTCAGAAAGGTGTTTCGACTGCTCGGAAAGCATAAGCTTTATGCTAAACAATCCAAGTGTGAATTCTTCGTAGAAGAAGTAGCATATTTGGGTCACATTATCTCGTCAGATGGGATTAAAATGGACCCGAATAAGGTTAAAGCCATACTCAGTTGGCTAAGACCTCATAATATTTTGGAACTTCAGATCTTTCTTGGTTTGGCAGGGTATTACAGACGATTTCAAAGAATATGCTCAGATAGCAGTTCCCATGACAAATCTTCTTAAGGGGAAGGGAAAGGAGTTCATTTGGGAATCTGCACAGCAGGAGAGCTTTGATGCTCTCAAAACAGCCTTAGCTACAACACCAGTTTTAAAAGTCGTCGACCTCAATCAACCATTTGTGGTCGAAACAGAGGCTAGCGACTTTGCAGTAGGTGCTGTGCTAACTCAGGGTGGACGACTAGTTGCGTTCGAGAGTAAAAAACTCGAGCCAGCTCAGACTAGGTACAATGCCTATGAAAAGGAACTCTTTTCTATAGTCCATGCCCTTAAGACTTGGAGGCATTAGTTATGAACGTAGCCACGGCTGATCTAGATTTAGTCTATGAAAGCATCACATAAGCAAGACTTAACCCTAGAAAGCAGGAGAGAGAAAGCTTAAAGAGACTAAAGAAGAAGATCATATCATAAGCCAAGTAACAAATGACACAGAATCCCTACTTATAGCCAAGAGGAAGCCCTAAAAGGAAGCTTCCAGTGGCTAGGGCCAAACTGAGAGGGAAAACAGTGCGCCCTCCAAGAAGGCCCCCACTCTCAGTAATATGACCAAATAACCAATATAGTGAATCATAGGGCCCAAAGCCTGCTTATGCATAAAGTAAAGTAAATGTAGATGGACATGGCGAATGTAATGAGCCGAGTCCATAACTCTCCCTGACACAAAAATACGACCCAACTGCCATAAAGGACTGGATCAAGTAACAGCAAGCCCTGGAGGATCAACTGGAACAGCATCTGGTGTAGTAACAACTGGAGCAACAGCTGATGTAGAGGAATCAACAAGTGCGGCAAGAGCACGAGCCTGATCCGCTGACGGTGTATGATAAAAGACATCAATAGGCTCCCATGTGGCCTCCTCAACAGGACGACCATCCCACTGGACTAGGAACTGAATCTGCCGGCGGCGTCGACTATGATGCAAACGCACCTGAAGGATAGTAGCAGGTAATAAAGGAAAGAGATCCGGTGCAGTAGGAAACTCAGCATCACGAGGAGCATCATCCTCAATAGCAGCACGTAATAAACTGACATGGAATATATCACAGGCACGTGTGGAAGCAGGAAGCTGAAGACGATATGTAACTGGACTAAGAACCTCCAATATACAATAAGGCCCATAATAACGTGGTGCAAGCTTCTCAGTAGAAGCATGGCCCTGAATAAAATGATGACGTGCAAACCGTAGGCGTAGATATACCATATCACCAATATGAAACTCAACATGACGTCGATGACGATCAACTGAAGCCTGATAACGCTGTTGGACCTGCTGCAAATGGGAACTGGCTTGGAGAATAAGCTCGCGAGCACCTGATAGAAATGAAGACAGTGTCACAGGTGTATCCTCGGGAGGAAGAGGAATACCAGGTAAAAGAGGTGCATAACCATGAGATAATAAAAATGGTGCAACGCCGGTGCTGGTACTAACAGAGCTGTTATAGCTATACTCTGCCAAACATAAGTGCTGATCCCAATCCTTCCCTGAAGGAGTAACAAAATGGCGCAAATAATCCTCAAGGATCCTGTTAAGGACCTTAGACTGCCCATCAGAAGTAGAATGATAAGCAGACCCCATAGAAAGCTGTACATTCAATATACGCATAAGCTCTGTCCAGAACAATGATGTAAACTTACTATCCCGATCAAAAAGGATAGTACGAGGAAACCCATGTAGGCGAAATATCTCTGAAAGGAACAAGCGTGCACACTGCTCTGCTGTGATAGTACTGCGGACGGGTAGAAATGTGCCTGTTTCGAGAACCTGTCAACTACCACCATACATGAATCGTGACCACGACGGGTGCGGGGAAGGCCAATGATGAAGTCCATAGAAATATCAGTCCACTGGCGGTGAGGAATAGGCCAACTCTGAAGCAAACCAGCGGACTTAGCACGGGAGTACTTATTACGTAAGTAGAAAGGACAGGTACGAATAAGTACAACAAGCTCTTTCCTTAGGGATGGCCAATAGAAATGATCCTTAAGACGAGCATAAGACTTCTGAAAACCAAAATGACCCCCAACTGGGGACGAATGAGCATCCGACAACAACTGAGAATGGATACCCAAAGAACTAGGAATACAAAGAGAACCATAATGATAAAGACGGTGGTCAACAATGGAATAAGCCTGATGAGGTGAAGACGACACAGGTGGAGCAGAACTATAAACATCACGAAAATCAGAACATGTAAGATAAGCAGATGGAAGATCATCAAACCAGGAAGGGATCGTGGCAACAAGGGTATTCAATAAAGCAGGAAGTCTAGACAATGCGTCAGCAGCAGTGTTAGCACGACCAGGACGATACAAAATAGAAAAATCAAAAGATTGTAAAAACTACAACCAACGAAACTGACGATCACTAAGATCACGCTGGGAGAAGAGATAACGTAAGGACTGATGATCAGTAACGATATCAAAAGGAACACGGTACAGATAATGGCGCCACTTCTTAAGAGCATAGATAATGGCAAGAAGCTCTTTCTCATGGACAGAATAACGTTGCTCATAAGAGCGTAAACGACGCGACTCATAAGCTATATTTTTTAATACACTGAGACTGACGAAGCAAGGCACCCAAACCAACATTACTAGCATCGGTCTCAACAATAAATTTCTGATCAAACTGTGGTAAACACAGGACAGAGGCCTCCACAACAGCACGACGAAGAGTGTCAAAGGCGAACTGACAATCAGAAGTCCAAACAAAAGCACTAGACTTCTTCAAAAGGGCATGAAGAGGGGCAGCCACAGTGGCAAAGTGAGGAACAGGACGACGAAGGTGAGTAGCGAGACCAAGAAACATACGAACATGGTGGACATCTGTGGGAACAGGCCAATCATCGATTGCCCGAACCTTATGAGGGTCCAAACGAATATGACCATCACAAATGAGAAATCCTAAAAACTCAATCTCAACAACAGCAAAGGAACACTTAGAAAGTTTAGCAAACAACTGGTGATGAACAAGCAATTGAAAAACAGATGAAAGATGTAACACATGCTCATCAAGAGTCTTACTAAAAACAAGAATATCATCAAAATAAACTAAAACACAACGATCAAGGAGAGGACGCATGATATTATTCATCACATTCTGGAACGTAGGTGGACCATTAGTAACACCAAAAGGAAGAACACGAAACTCATACAAACCAAGATGGGTACGAAACGCAGTCTTGTGTTCGTCCGAAGGATGCATCCTAATCTGGTGATAGCCGGAACGTAAGTCTATCTTAGAGAAAAGATGAGAGGTGCCTAACTGGTCAAAGAGATCATCCATGTGAGGAATAGGATACTGGTTACGGATGGTCAACTTATTGAGGGCACGATAATCAATGTAGAGGCGTTTGGAACCATCTTTCTTACTAACAAGGAGAACAGGGGCACCAAAAGGACTGTGACTAGGAACAATAAGGCCCTGATCTAGTAAAGCAGTAATCTGAAGCTCAACCTCATCACGCTCAAACTTAGACATACGGTAAGGAGGCCGGGAGGGAGGAGCAGAACCAGGACGCAAATCAATATGGTGGTTCACATCACGTAATGGTGGTAGCGTCGTAGGTTCTGAAAAGACAAATGCATACTGATGTAATAAGTCAGAGATCACCTGAGGAACAGCTGCTGGAGGAGAGGTGGTCACGGGAGAATGTGCTGCAGCACGCTGAACACCTAATAAAGCTGCACAATGAGCCTTAGGTAGGCTGCGGATAAACTGCTTCCCGCGGATCAGCTGGAAATCTGCCTGAGAATCAATACCAGCAAGTGAGTGGGTCACTGCATCATGAACAAATGTCAATGTTTGCTGAGCCAGGTCCAAAGTAACCGCTCCCAATGAAGCAAACCAATCAGCACCAAGGATAAGGTCATAGCGCTCCATAGGAATGATATAAAGATCTGCCTGTCCAGAAAAATCACCAATGCGGTAGGATAATCCCTGAAACATCTGAGAACTAGGAAATGAGTGAGAACTGGCAACCTCGACTGTGAGAGGCTGTGGAGCAGGAATAGGTGAAGCGCGTATCCTGCTGAGAACATAACTGCTGATAAAGGAATGAGTGCTGTCGGTATCAACTAAAGCAATATACTCACGACCAGTAATGCGCGCACGTAGCCGAATGGAGCGAGGACCGGGGCGCCCTGTCCAGGTAGCATAAGCAAGCTGAGCATGGCAAGTAGCAGGAAGTAAATCAGTAGAAGGCTCAGGAGATAGATCAGGCTCATCAGATATATGAATGTAGATATCGGACTCATCTGGGGTAGTGCCCTCATGGTAGAAAACAGCAGTAGAAGTAGGCAGGGGCTAGCGGCAATCACGGGCAATGTGGTCAAGACTCTTACAACGAAAGCAAAGACGCTTCTGCTGAATGTCAGCGAACTCTGCAGACGTGTAACGTCGGACAAAAGCAGGACGAGGAGGCGGAGGGCGAGGAGCGGGAGAAGTAAGAGAAGAGGTCGGGACGACAGTGGATGGGGCAGATGGGGCCAGAGATGGTAGAGGTGAAAGAGATGGACGGGGTCGGGAAAAGCGAAAGGGAGCAGGATCAGGGTACTTATGCTGTAAAGTACTAGCAAGGGACATGGCCTCAACAAGTGTGGGTGGACGAAAAGAAGAGACATCGTATCGTAGAGCACCACGAAGTCTAGCAATGTAGCGAGAAATAAGCTCGGTGGGCTGAAGATCTGTAAAGAGGTAGGAAAGGTCCATAAACTGATCTGTATAGGAAGAAAGATCACCAGTCTGAGTAAGACTACGGAATATATCACGCTGGCGGCTCAGCCACTGAGGGTCAATCATAGCATGACGAAGATCATGACGAAAGGTAGGCCATAACTGGAGACCGTCCCGATCAGGGTCAAGTCGGTAGACCCGCCACCAAGTGGCAGCACGTCCATCTAAATGTAAGGCGGCTAACTGGATCTTCTGAGGATCAGTCTTAGGGTAAATCTGAAAATAAGTATCAAGCTTTGCAAACCAATTCTCTAACAAGTTCCCGTCAGAGGAACCAGAATAGGTGGCAAGCTGTACCTGATCACGAAAATCTCGAGCAAAATGTGGCTCAGGAGCTAGATGTCGTGGAAAATGTGACTCAGGAGCTGTAGGACGTGGAAAACCGGGTGGTGGGTTAGGTGGAAAATGAGGCCCACCGCCAAAGGAAGTAGATGAGGATGGAAGTCCAAATGGAGACCCAAATGATGAATGAACAGGGGCTTTGCCAGGTCCATGTGGTTGTAAGGAATCAATCTGTGACTGCATAGTGGCAAAGCCGGTCTGTAGAGTGGTAAAACCGGTCATCATTTGGTCGAAACGACTACTGAGGAGAGTAAGAGAGTCACGCATATCAACAAACTGTTCATCTAAAGGTCCGGAATGACTCGCAGGTGTAGCGGGTGAGCTAGCCATGAGGAAGAAAAAGTAAGCGAGAAAAGAAATGTGCTAAACAATTGGACGAACTGAAGGAGAGGACATAAGTCGTCACAACAGGCACGCCAATGAAAAGACACAATAGAACTCGCGATGTAAGATGAACGGAAAGGACAACTAAGTAAGAAATACCTCGTAACCGCAACCGAAAGTGAGCTGAAAAATAGCGGCGATATGTCAAGGTATCGGGCAGCCTCCAAAAAAGATGCTAAGGGCCCGACAACGTGGAGTAAACGGTGGGTAAAAGTATGGGAAACAATAATGGACTATGGGGCTGGAAAGGGAGCAGCCAAGGAAAGGAAGTGATAACAAAAAGGAGGTATGGGCAGTGAGGAAACAAGGCTGAAAAATCAGAGATCGCCCTTCAAGGGTTAAAAAGAAAAGTTTGCGATAAAGACGGGGAGCAATCCCGATGCGTGATGAAGTTGGGTGGGAGTGGTTTTCTAAGCATCTAGGCGTGTTTGTATTGTCCGGGGTAGGGTTGCGAACACAGACAACAGTGTAGGAGGGTGAGCTGAAATTGAGGCGGATGTAGAGCGCCAGCTATGGTGGAGTGTGGGCGTCCAAGAGAGGTAGTAAACGGCAAAAAAAATGGGATCAAAAAGATGGGTTGGTAGGGCGCTAGGAGTGGCTGATGGAAGGTGGCGAATAGGGGCAGCAAAAAGCGGAAATTTTCAGCAAAGGAAGGAGCAGTAGGGCGCTGGTTAGCAAGCATGAGGGCACCCAATAGGGCAGCAAATAGGAGGCAGTAGGGCGCCCAAAATAGGGGAGGAAAAAGGCTGAAATTGCAGCAGTAGGCAGCCAGCAAGAGGGCGCTAGAAATGGGCAGCAAGTGGGTGCCTGTCCTCCTCCGATCCGTCATGAAAATCTGCAAGACAAGTGTGGAGAAATGCTGAAGATCCGGCTGAAAAATGGTGAAGATCTAAGCTGAAGATGGGCGCCCTCCTGTGAGAGAAAAATCTGCTCAATGGAGATGCTCAGGAAAGTGCTCTGATACCAAGTTATGAACGTAGCCACGGCTGATCTAGATTTAGTCTATGAAAGCATCACATAAGCAAGACTTAACCCTAGAAAGCAGGAGAGAGAAAGCTTAAAGAGACTAAAGAAGGAGATCATATCATAAGCCAAGTAACAAATGACACAGAATCCCTACTTATAGCCAAGAGGAAGCCCTAAAAGGAAGCTTCCAGTGGCTAGTGCCAAACTAAGAGGGAAAATAGTGCGCCCTCCAAGAAGGCCCCCACTCTCAGTATTATGACCAAATAACCAATATAGTGAATCATAGGGCCCAAAGCCTGCTTATGCATAAAGTAAAGTAAATGTAAATGGACATGGCGAATGTAATGAGCCGAGTCCATAACTGCATTATTTGTATGGTGCCAACTTTGAGGTCCTGACAGACCATGAAAGTCTCAGATACCTTTGCAATCAACCTGAGCGTAGAGGTCGGAAAGATGTTGGGCAGAGTTGATGCAAGAGTTTGATATGTCTATCAGATATAGATGGGGGGAATTCAATATAGTAGCAGATGCCCTTAGTAGAATGCCTATGATTAACGAGCTGAGTTTCACTCAGATTCGTAATGAGTTACTCAAGTCCTTGAGAGGGAAGTGCCAGCATGATGCATTCTTCTCTACTATCTGGAACTCAGTCCAGAGCAGACAGTTACAGACTCCAGAACCAGTTCTCGGGGCTGGTGCCAGCTCATCGGTAGCTTCCGTCGAGGATGATGATGAGTCCGAGTATACGTCAGATGACGTTGATGATTCTGAGCCTGTATTACCCAAGCAAACCCCAGTGGTTGAGGGTCAGTTGTCTCGAGGATTCAAATGGAAACAATATTCCATTCAGGATGAGTACTTGCTCTATAGAGATAGAGTATGTGTCCCCAATTCAGAGGATTATAGGCAGCAGGTCCTATATGAATGTCATGACAATCCTAGTGCGGGACACCCAGGCATACAAAAGACCTATGAGCTTCTTCGTAGGAAATTTTTCTGGCCCAGTATGTAATCAGTTGCCAGAAATGTCAAGTAAAAGCAGAGCGTTTAAAGGCAGGAGGGTTGTTGCAGCCCTTAGAAATACTAGTTGGTAAATGGGAGAGTATCTCCATGGATTTTATAGTAGGCCTGCCTAAAACCTAAAAGGGTAATGATGCTATATGGGTCACAGTTGACCGTTTGACCAAAATGGCTCATTTTATTCTGACCAAAACAACCGTTAGAGCTCTAGAGTTAGCGAGGTTGTTTGTAGACGGGCTATTTAAATTGTACGGTCTACCTTCCGGCATAGTCAGCGACTGGGACAGTAAGTTTAATGGAAAATTTTGAAGGGCAGTATTTCATCATCTCCATACTAAACTTAATATGAGTACCACTGACTATCCACAGACGGACGGTCAAACAGAGAGGGTAAATCAGGTGGTGGAGGATATGCTTCGTGCATACGTCAACAAGAAGCAGACTAATTGGGAGGAGTATTTCTCGATATTAGAGTTTGCTTATAACAGTACCAAACATTCAGCTACGGGATACAGCCCATTTATGCTAATGTATAGTTTTCAGCCACGCTCACCCACATCTGTAGGGTTTAAACAAGAAAAAGTTGAAGCAGCCAAAAACTTTTTAGAAGACCTAAACCAGATGATAGAACATGCTAAGCGTAGCATTAGGTAGTCCCAGGATCGAGCCAGGCATTATGCAGATCCACACAGACGGGATGTGCAGTTCTCCGCTGGTGAGAAAGTCTACTTGAGAGTCCCAGTTGACTCTAAAACCCTCAAATCAGGAGTGTGTGCTAAGTTGTCTCCTAGGTATTGTGGTCCCTTTACCATCAGTAGGAGACTAGGTGAGGTCACCTATGAACTAGAACTCCCACACAGTAGTAAGGTTTTTCCAGTCTTTCATGTAACTTAGTTACAAAAAGCCTTAAATAGAGCAAAAAATCTGGTAGGGGACAGTGTTCTAGTTCTCCCATTGGATCCTCAACAACCTCCACATGAACCAGAGGAGATTCTTGATAGTAGAGAGACGCAGACTCGTCATTCTCTATACCGAAAATATCTGGTCAAGTGGAATGATCAGCTTGTTGAGAATGGCACTTGGGAAAAAGGCAGCGTCTTTCGCAAGATTTTTCCAGACTTGTCTTAGAGGACCAAGACGGTTCTTAAGGGGGAGGGAGTGTTACGAGCTCGTGACCAGTGCCGAACCCTAGAGAACACAGATAGGTCAGATACCACAGTCAGGGTCGTGTCCAGCATACACGACCAACAAGGCAAGACAGTGCGAGTAGTGTGCCCCAGCACGGTCCATAGCCATGGCGGGCCTAACACAGTCTAGGGACCCTGTCAGCAGGACAGGGCCCCCAGTTGGGTCCCGACATGCAGTCGGCCACGTCAGTGACACGTGGCCGACACTTGGCAGTTGCATGCTACCAGTCCTCACACTGGGCTAGGAGGGGCTTACTTTATATCAGGGAGTGGGCAAGGTTGGGTGGATCAGTTAGTGTTTGCCCTACTGTGGTGTTAGGATCTATTACACACCACCACTTGCAGCCCCCATATTAGGGCCATCGTCTAGAGGGAGAGGTGGACGGGGACAGGGACGCCGGACTACATAGTTGGGGGGAGGGCTTATTACATGGCTAGCTTCTCTCCCCAAGTGATGGCGAATGCAAAGATTGCAATCCGACGATGCACATGTACTCTGCCATTTCATCTTGCTAAGACCCCGACATGGAGGAAGATGATGATCGAAGCAACCTCTATTGGGCAGCCGTTGGGGCCGTCCAGTGAGTATCTAGGACGAGAGGTCTTGTTGTTTAGCGGTCTTTGGTTGAGGAGCGGCTAGAGCCCCTCAGGAGGTCATGGGTCCAATATGTACTCTAATACTCTATGTCCATTGCCTTTTAAACTTTTAAGTTTTGAGTTTTGGTCAAATGTTTTTCAAGTTTGCAGTTTGCATGTTGGATTTAGATCTTGCAATTTGCAAGTTGCTACTATATATGTCCATTATCAACACTGCTCAACGATCATAATACACATGAACATTTACCTTTCAAGTCTCAATGATGATTGCTCAAAAAGCAACATTGATCTTTCAATCATCATTGCAATATGCTACAAATGGATCAGGGAGGTGATTGATATAGAACGGTCTTTGGGGAGATTCCTCTCCAAGAGGCCAAGGGCCTTGGCATGTTCAGGAGGCACTCCACCTTGTAGGTCCTGAAACCTGCCCCACCAGGTTTGTAAGTTGTAACTGCTAACTCAGATCTATACGTAACCCGTTTGTGATCTAGATCCATCATTCTATGATCTATCTAGATTTTGGGATCATCTGCCACGACTCATGATTCACGATTCATGTGTTCTAGCTTTAGCCTTTGATAATTGACCATTGTACTAATGCAATTCTCCTAGAATGCAGGTCTACTTTTATGTTTATAGTCTTGGAACGACTATTGAAAGTTCACGCAAACTTGAGGTAGTTAGTCGTTTTGAATGAGTGGGCATTGTGGGGGCCATTACGAGAGCCGAAGGCCAGGAGGTTCAAGCTAGTCGTGCTCTCATCTACATTTTGGGATGAGGCACGATCCATTGTCATGGGCCTGTAGCCTATCTACTTTGTCCTGCGTCTTACAGATCAAGAGGGCTGCACGTTGGGCCTTCAATACGAGTTGATGGACAGGTTAAGTGAGTAGCAACAGAGATGTACGACCATCAGCCCGAAGAGGTTTTATAATACTCTCTATTATCTTGACTCTTGACTCCTTCCTCGCATTTTGGAATTTCACTTTGAAGTTTAAACTTTGGCATTTGAAATTTTTAGATTTGATTTGATGAATCTTTGGCTAAGTTTTTATTGATTTTTCAAGTAAGCATAGCTCATCATTCAAATGTTACAAGCTTGAGGAGATCCGACGCCTTTAGCAAAGCAGATGGGATTGGTTTCATCATCCCTTGCATGCCATGGCTCTCATACTCCATCCATTATGGAGGAGTGAGCAGTAGTACGATGATAGGAGGGATGGTTGGAATGCCTGTCTCCTGGGTTTATCATGAGGTATATGACCAGGATAAGTTGTTGGATGGGCTCCGATTATTCAGGCATGAGACCATGGAGTTCTCCATCAGCCCTGTGTGGTTGAGGGAGGCTAAGTCATACTACAATGCAATGTCCATGATCATTGATTCATTGCAATTTGCCATCATTAAGTTTTATTATTTAAATTTTGTAGCCATTTTTTGATGAATATTATTCCAATTCTTAGCTTTGTTTTTTGTGGTCTTGACTCATGACTTCTCTTTGATCTTTCAACTTTGATCAGGCCAACTGCATCCTCTAGCATGGTGTAATAAGTTTGGGTTGATGTTCCCAAATTGCACCGCCTTGCTGTTTAGGACCCTCTCACAAGATTGCATTACAGTTGCTTGTGAGAGGAGCTGGAGTATTCATTCGTTGATTCACACAAAGAAGAGGATAGGGTCTCCGTTGCACAACTGGATAGGTTGGTGGACGTAAACGCCAACTTGAGACTCTTGAGCATACTCCCAAGCACGCTAGAGTATCCAGGTAAATTGTAATTTCTAATGTGTTCAGAGTAGAATGTGTTTGAGGTTTGAACTTTGAACTATTATCTAGGTCCTATACATTGAACTTTTAAGTTTCAATTTTGGTCCTTGAGTTTGAAGTTTGAAGTTTCGACTAACTTCTAAGATTATAATATATGGCCATCATAGCCAGCATGATGTCAGTGGAAAAGCCAAGGTCATGAAGTCTCTGAATGAGCAAGGAGCATGGGACAGAATCAAAGGCTTTCTTGAAGTCCACAAAACAATAGTAAACCTTCTCTCTCCTGTGCTTGGCTTCTTCAATCAAGGGGTGTGAAGATATGGTCAGTGGTAGAGTAGTACTCTCTCTCTCTCTCTCTCTCTCTCTCTCTCTCTCTCTCTCTCTCTCTCTCCCTCGCAAAAAAGTGTGGCCCTTCTTGTTATCAACGATCAAAACTATGATTTATGGATCGAATTGGGCCGCGATTCAAATTGATTTGAGGTTCAAATTGCCAATGATACAAAGTGTTAGAGCTTTTGCCTATAGATCCGTCAGAGCTTTGTATTCTTGATTGGTTGATTGCATGCTTGTATAATGACATAGAGATTGCATTTGTCTATTTGTATTCATTTTCCTTGTGCTGAGGTTTCCTTCCACTTGAGAGATCTCCATAATCCGCAACATACCAATTTACATCTCGGAGATCCAAGGGACTTTGATCTTGAGCTTTAACTCTATTTCAAGAACGAAAGCCTTTTCATTTGTTTTAGAGTTTGTTCAGGACTCAAGAAGCTATGGAAAATCATGACGTGATGCTATAATCATCATCCAGTCATTTTGCAATTTTTGATGTGTTTGAAGGTTAATTGTGATAGTCCAGAGGTGCTGTAGGCCAGAAATGTTGGTAGTAGTTTCACAAGCATTACTCTTTATTTCACAATCTTTTAGGCATTGAAATGCTTTAGAGCGTCTAGGCCATTTTTTAGATTCTTTTGTGTCTGATCAAAAACCTTTGCACAAAAACTTAAACATTCATAGAATTTTAAAATTCTACTTTAAGTGTCTTGGTTAGAAAGCCTATCATGTTTTGAAATTCATTTGTTTACTGAAAGAGCTTTATAATACGTTTTGTTACTCTTAGATTCAAATTTTGTTATAAATCAAAACTTTTCTGGAGGCAAAAGTTTTGTGAGAAGTCGATAATCAGGAGGACAAGACTACCACTTCTTGTTTTTGAACATAAAGTAGTATTTCCTTTTGTAAAAACATGGTCATTTTTGCAGACTAAATATATGATGTAGTTGATATTTCCTTACATGGTATTGATATCTTTTGTATATGACAGCTACTAAGAGAATTTGAATAGTTTATTTGATTGGATACCCGTGTGCAGGCATGCACAGGCATTTTATTCTTTTCGGCTTGATGGAATACCTTGAGAGGAGGTGTGCTTTATGACGTGAATGCTTCTGGTCAGCATAATTGCTTCAACCAAAAAAAAGCTGTTTCAATTTGATTCTAGTTTATGTTGGAAACTATGGATAACCATGTCTGCTCATGGATGTTAATGTAAGCACATTCCTCAACTTTCATGCAGATTAGTGAGATTTGGGAAAATGACAAACTGTGCTATTGTACATTCTGATCGTGCCTTATGTTGAAGTTGATGTCACTGCACTTTTTTCCACTGAAATTGCAGTCGGACTAATCAGATTCAGATGGTTTTTTCAACATAAGTCTTTCAATTAAATAGTTGAGCTACATGTCTTTGCTAAGAATTTGAAGGTTCTACTCCATGCCATGATTTTGCATAAGGCAGTTTGCTGATGCTGTTAGGTTTTCACAGACTCAACCAACATTTCACGTCTGAGGAAGTTTTGCGGCTGCTGGATGGATTTTTTAACCTGGAGATGCTGGTAATGCATTCTGAGTCCTGACTGATCATATGCTAGTTCAGTTGCATACACTAGACCAGACCTGAAAAGTCATTCACATGGAGTTGTTGAAGTATTGGTGTTTGTGGTTTTGTAGAAACCAGATGATGACGAAATTGAGTTAACAAGTCAAGAAGAAGATTTTGCACTGCCACCAGCAATTTTTGAATTAAAAGATGATTCCATGTAGGTGGTTGTCCTCTTCCATTGGCTGCCTCTATTGTTGCTTTTGATTAGCAATAGTGTAACACTGTACTTCACTAGTGTTCCCTGGGCAGATTGTACATAGTCTCTAATCAGGCGAAAGGTGGTCTCTTGCCAGCACAGCTTGTTGCACGGCATTTGTTGCTACAAAATTTTAGCACCAGTAAACGCACCCTCTCAGTAGTCTAGAAAGACATTCTGTATGAGAATATCAGTGATGCTTGCTGGCTAGATCTGGTTTTCCACATGCCAGTGATATGTATCTTTAGCTTTAAGCACTTCCTGATGTGACTTTCAAAGTTTAAAGTTTAAACTCTTATTATGGATTTTTGCACTGACATGTCTCAATCCCTCAAAAGGGACGGATATACCTTCTGCAGTTCTGTTGGCTAATGTCAATAGGTTCATATTTAGATTTACACGATTGATAGGATTGACATGATTGTGCAAAGATGCAATAGGCATTGTCATTTGTCACATATTTACATATGATAGAAGTAGTGTTAATATTATGTACAATTCTTCATAAGAACAATGATGAAATCACCATGCTTGAAATTTATTAAAAAAATAAAAGGATCCTTAGTGAGGTTTATGGCTTTAAACTTTGAGGCCTGCTTCTAGCCTCAGGAAATGTTATGAGGTTTATTGCGTATCAAAGTTTCAAGTGTACCATTTTCTTGAGCATGTAGGCTACATTTTACTATAAGTTGGAAAGGTAACTTGTGTTTAGAGTTTTCTGGCCCGGTTTTATGGACGGCAAATAAAGTTACCATTTTTGCAGATGTCTTGCTCAATTTCTCTTTCAATGAAATTTTGTAAACGAGGTTTTCTTATACTAATATTTGTTAAGCACTGAGCATACATTTAGTGCAATGTAGTGTGAAGTCTTACTATACAAGTAACCCGACTTTTTACCAGCTGTAAATGCCTTAGGATCTTTGTGGGCATCAAATGCCTTCCCTCTTTTTAAATTCATGTCTTTATGGCCATAAAGCTACTTTCCAGCATAAAGGGGTTAAAGCTCTCTTTTGTAGTAAATTTTTAAAAGGTATGCGATCAAAACCATCAAATGTTGCATACAGAGTATCAAGCACATTAAGTACATAGACAAAATGGAATTTGGAAACCTGTAATCAAAGAATAATTTTGAAGTAGGATGTAATGGTGATGAATGGGCCTTTGAGGCTGGATCGTGACCAAATTGACATGAAGCACTTATTTGTCAAAAACAATAGGCCTCCAGCATCTGACTTAGAGCTCCAGAAGACACGAGGCACCTTGTAAGGCCTGCATGACTGTCACGGCAAAACGAACATTCAGCCCAGTGACAGAGTGACATTCCGAACAGATCGACTGAAAGGAGCTCTAGGGATCAAGAATTCAGTTGATCTCTGGAGTTCTATGTCCTTCGATTTTGATCTGGATGTTGGAAGGGAATGATGAAATTCTCTTTTAAGTTTGAAAATCTCAATAGGAAGGTGATGTGATGACATCATCAATTGACTCAATGTATATATCGTTGGCTATGTGATATTGCAAGGTTCAAATATGGTGCATGTGTATGCACTCATCTCCAATAAGTGTCATATGAAATCAACAAAGCAACAATATACTCTTTTCTTTTGAATCTTGTCTCCTCCATGATAGCTTAAGAGGGAACGCATGAGTTGAAATTTAGTATTGTGATCTAAAACCCGCTTGCTCCATGGCGTGTAAAGATTTGGTTTTAGCTCACTACTCTGTTGTTTGGAGTATGAGTCCATAATGCTTGGCTATGCCATGTCCTATCATGAGTGTGCGATAAATCTATGGTCTCATGGAATCACCAGTTTTGTGTATTAGATGTACACTAGGAGAGAGGACAGACAACCTTGGATAATTGTAGAGTTCAGGAGATTGACCTTAGTAGTTGAAACACAAGTTGTTGCATGAGCAATCTGGATTCAAACTCGTTGATATCTCTAGCTTTCTTACTTTCCAACAAGTTAATAGCATCGTGCACCATGTGAGATGTGAATATGGTGAATTCTACAAGTCTACTGGATATAGTGATGGCCATCGAAGTAGGTAATGCATAGAGGGTAGTAGCATATTGGTCCTAGGCTTAAAGATTCTTGAGAGGAAATGGGGCACATGGAAGAAATTGTGCTCGAATGTGTCAAAAGATGAATTGTAATGAAGGTATAGAAGTTTGGTGATAATGATTATAAACAACCTTTTTAAACATATCAGAGCACGAATTCTTGCAAGAGATGAGGGGATGTGTAGAGAGTGTGAACAACAAGGAGATGAAGATTTAACATTCATTGTCATACCAAGTGTTTCTGGAAAATTTATCATGTTTAGAACTATATGGTTTGGATGGGAATGAGACAATATTTGCTATACGGAGCGTAGAAGTGAGGAAGGTAGGTCAGGTTTCAACATGATTGCCTTAATGAAAGTGACAATAGAGGGAGGACTGATTCATGGTAAAGGGGATTACATGTAGAGTTGAAAATAAATTTGGGTGTCCATTCCTAGGCAAAGATAGTCTTTTAGGCAACGAGAGAGAGAGAGAGAGAGAGAGAGAGAGAGAGAGAGAGAGAGAGAGAGAGAGAGAGAGAGAGAGAGAAGAGCAAAACAATTTTACATAGTCCCTCTTGTCAAGACCAAACCCTTTGAACCCTTCAATTTATAGCATAGCAAGTAAAAATAAAGTTTTATAAAGTCTTACAGTACAGAGAAAGCAAAGCAAGTTTTAGGACACCCAGCTGTTACCTGCCACCATCTCACAAAACACAACCACACGAGTTAATTACGTGAGGAAGACAGGTGTCATAGCTGAGCATCAGTTGTTATCCATCTCCAAAACAAGATTCACTACTTTATCAACAAGATTGCAATTTTACGTGATATGTCCAATCTTCCCTATCATGCAATTTATACTTAACAATACATTCTATCCTTTTTACGAAACCGTATCACGGCAAAAGCCATACTAATCAGCATAAGGGTCAAAAGCATGTATTTTAAAAAAACTTTTTTAATTTTACACAGAAGAAGACATTTTGCAATATACACAAATGAGTCGAGATTTGACACTAAGTATTAGTGCTAGGTACTAGGGCAGATCCGTGCCATACTAGCCCCAAGAACCTCCCACGAAGGTAATCAGGAGTCCAAGGACTTTGCAGCTCGGGCAAGTTCATGCCATACAAGCCCACTTTCGTCAAACTCAAACACTAAAAAATACAGCCTACCTTCAGTAACCACTTTTAAATTTACGACTCAATATCTTGCATTTAGTATCGTAAACCAATCCTTTTCTGATTATAACAAGCAACGTAAGTTTAACGAGATCACATATTTGTAACCATTCAATCTTACCATGTCAAGACGTCTTTTATATGTTGTTGTGTCGTATTGCATTTTTAAACGAGAAAGCAATTCATATTAGTGATGGATTCGTACCTGGATTTGAGATAACGACATGCCCTGCGAGCTATCCATCTCCAACAACTTAAGCGAAACCCTCCTTATGTACTAAAATTTCAAACCGAAAGAGTTGGATTAATGATTGTGCAACTTCTTTATAAGACTTATCATGTTCTCAAGAAAAGTAAAAGGAACAATCAATCGTGAATCACAAGCCGTTTACATGTTATCACATGCTAAAGACTCATTCTATATTCTCACCTTACTTGAATTCCAACAACAGATAAAATGTACTTATTACTATGGTTATCATAATACTCACAGCACTCACTACTTTTAGTGCTTCACAAAAGCAACTTTAGTTAAAGCCATAAGCATTCGCATGTATAGATGGTTTCTGTAAGCTTATACACATCCAATCCATTAGCATTATCACTGAATAGCAACGAGACAGGTAGAGCCTTTGTAAGGCGGCCAACTGTAGCAAATTATGAGCAGAATATATATACTACATATCAAGTGTGATCATGCAAGCAATGAGTGTTTGATTTTATCAAACATCAATAGATATATGGGCAGTCCATCGCGTTTCAGGATGCGGCTATCTGATTAGTATGCATGGTGCAATCAATGATCATTCCACAAGCGTGTAACCACAAAAATGTTCTATCCAAATGTGCAGATCTGGCCATAATTAGATCGCTGGCCAGCGGCCCACATGCCATCAAAAAAAACATTTTTTTAGAAGGTATCATACTGTGATTGGATAGTATGTGGTTGTTCACAGTCAGAGACACTTCAATAATCATGATTAGGAGAAGCATACCTGCGATTTTGATCAGAAATTGTTCTTGAGGCAGCGCCCAAGTGTGCTTATGCCAAACGTACGGTCAAAGTCTAGAATGCTATACCAAACCACATTATCATAACTTATGTAAGCTTTTCAATTTTAAGCACAGCAAATAAGTACAAAACCTTCTAAGTATAAAAGGTCATTAAGTCACAAGATTGTTCGTAGCTTTACCTTACTTTGTAGTATTTCTCCACACGAATACTCTTCCAATTCCTTCACAAGCATCTACTCCTACAAGTCGTAGCAAGTCGCAATATAGAGACACAACGAGCCTTGAGAGAGAGAACAAGAGAGAGAGAGAGAAGGCATAAAGAATGGGATTTAGGGTTGTGTCATCCTCCCTTATGTAGAGATATCAGTACATCTGGAGTGTTTGAAGATGCCCACCGTTAGATTGTATCCCTATAATGTGCACTGATCACAACCGTTCAAGGAAAACAAGTTTCTCTCCAACTAGACCATAATTTAAAAAACCTTTCATAAGGGGTCATATTTCCAAGTTTAACAAAGTAAATTATTTTTACTAGTTTGGTACCATAAGGGAGAAACCATTTCATGATGTATAGCATTATCAATGGTACGTGACTGATCTTTATCAAAAAATAAAAGTGCATCCGGATTAATAATAAAATAGATACGATCAATATACCGAACAGTATTTTTGAAAGCACGTAAGTATTCTATTTTACGAAGTCTGGCAAGTCTTTTCATAAAGCATAGTTCATAGAATGACAAACACCAATTACACCAAGTAGGGGAACAAGCAAAATCCATGGGAATACCACAAACTTTTTTCCAAGTCCTATTACCAAGTCTCACAATGGAACTATCAATCAATACATCATTCCATTGGCAAAGTAGTATTTTATCCATATGCGTCCATTTTTCAGTCGGTTTGTTTACCCACTTCCATTTGAATTTCTCACAGTTAGGTTTTCATTTATAGACAAGATTTTCGTTCTTGCAAAATTTGAATGCATATAATATCATCTTCTGTATAACAGTCTTTAGCCCATTCGGGCCACTCAGAGAGCTGTTTTCATAACATTTGGAGAAGTCAGTAGACCTCATAGAAGTAATTTTATTTGGCACATTGAGGTAGAATTCAGTGGTTGAGTTGCACTGCCAAAATAGGTTGGTTTCCACATTTAGATAACTCCGGTATGAATGTGCCTTAAGGCTTGCACCCTCTATTAGGAGCGGAGACAGAATATCAAGAGTTCTAGAAAGAAATGTGGCCACCTTTGAAAAGTAGTACTCATGTGCATTTGTAATCCATCTGAAAGCATTTTTATGTGCTTTAAAGGTACATAGTAAAAACGATAATTCTTCTTTCCCTATAAGATAATCCAGTATAAGATTAGCATTAGCAAAGGTATGTTTAATAATTGCCATAGCATTATCAATAGTATTCTTGCTTTAAATGCGGAAATTTTTTTTAACCAAACACAATTTGTTCAAAGATTTCATCAATATGATCAAATATATGAAGCAAAGTCTCAGAATGAAGTTGTTTGACTCTCAAAGCATCTATTGTAATAACATAAATGCAAAAACATCTTCCCTTTGTCTTTTTTAACCACAAGTCGTCGCCTAGTCGCACTGATCTCCAGTACTCTTATTTCTTCTATTTCTTCCTGAGTATGGACCATTCATGGTAAAAATTTAGCTTTATTATAGGAAGATTCCCTTTGCCACCACTACTTTGTCCCTCATTGTGAATTTCACACGTGTGAGTGTCCGCTACATGTGATTATGATCTCCTAAGGTGTGTGGATGCACAATGATCAAGACTAGATTGAGATTCAAGATAGGGAGAATCCTATCTCACCCTCTCGAAGACAGGTTTCCTACAAAGAAAATCTCTCTCTCTCTCTCTCTCTCTCTCTCTCTCTATATATATATATATATATATATATATATATATATATATATATGTGGTCACTACGTTAGATACGCTCTTCAATACATCATGAAATGGTTTCCCTGATGGTACCAAACTAGTAAAAATGTTTTACCTTGTTAAACTTGTAAATATGACCCCTTATGAAAGTTTTTTTTAAACTATGGTCTAGTTGGAGAGAAACTTGTTTCCCTTGAATGGTTGTGATCAGTGCACATAATAGGGATACGATCTAACGGTGGGCATCTTTAAACACCTAGTGCATCTAGATGTACTAATATCTCTATATAAGAAAAGATGAAACAACCCTAAATCCCACTCTTTCTGCATTCTCTCTCTCTCTCTCTCTCTCTCTCTCTCTCTCTCTCTCTCTCTCTCTCTCTCTCTCTCTCTCTCTCTCTCTCTCCTAGTTGTGTCTCTAAACGAAGACTTGCTACCTCTTGGAGAGTACATGCTTGTGAAGGAAATCAGAAGAGTATTCATGTGGGGAATACTACGAAGTAAGGTAAAGCTAATTGGTTTCGTTATTGTGTGTCTCAGCAGCTTATCAGGATAGCCCCGCGTAACCAAGAGTCTCTTGGTTGTCTTTCTCAGCTTTTCTCCAGTCAAGAGGTTTCTGGTAGTCGACTTTCTTTCTGATGGCTTCAAATGTGACAAATCTTGTTTTTATGCCCAACGGAATAGGACCCAGGTACGGCTTCATTCCAAGTATGAACTTATTCCCATACCACCTCTCGATCATCTGTACGTACTGACTGGAAGAAAATGTTGCTTGGAAGTAAAGCCTTGCCAACATTAGATGTGTGTCTGCCATTTGCAAGGGCTGATTAACGTCCAACCGTATTGGTGGTAGCCCTTTATCCCAGTAGCCCTCCAATGTCACGAGAAAGGCTATGGATAAACAATAGGTTGCGCCTTCTTGGACTATGGTATCTGCACTTTCTCTATAAGCATATCCAAACTTTAATAGCGTAGCTTGATATTTTTCATGAGATGAGCTTGAGTCAACTCCTGGAATTATAGGCCAATTGACCTGTCACTCGGCCGGCCTTGTTCTTTCCCAAGGGTCTCTTCTCTTGATTGACACATAGTAAGGGTCGACCCTTTTCCAGCTTGGTGCCCTTAGATACTCTTGAAGCTGCTCATCACTATTTAGTACCATCACGATCCTCTAGGAGGGATGTGGTCATAAGGCATTCACGAGGCTGTTGAGCTTTGGATATTCTTCAACAGTTACTTTCTTTGCCCCCCCTCGGTCTCCTTTCTTGTAGATCTTCTGGAATTCATTAGATTCTTTTTTATCGTCATACCATCTTTTGATTTTTTCTATAGATTTCTTGGACAACTTTCTTGAGAGTCTTGCCAAGTAGTCATCAAAAGCTGTGGCACTCTTTGTATTAGGAACTCTTGGTGTTGAACCCTCAGACCTTGATCCAGCGAAGGTATCGCTCTTACTCTTTGGAAGAGATTCTTTGGAAGGGATGAAGAAAGTCCCATCGAAGGTTGCACAATCTCATCAAGTAGGTATCGATCAAAAAAATTAAAGTCAGGTGGTGATGGAGGTGAAAATAGTTTATGAGTGATGGGTGGTGATTAGTTATGAGGTTGTATTGAGTTGTTGGTGAAACGAACTATTTTAAAAAATGGTCATCAGATTTTAAAGATGATGTGGTGGGAATGGTGTTAGAAGTGGAGGTGGAAGTGGTTGAATGAGTAAATGGAAAAAATGATGGTTGGTAAGATGAAAATGGTTCAGAAAAGTAGAAGACTAGAGGGGTAATTGAGTATAGGTGGAGGAGTCCATGGCAGGTTTGTGGAGAGCCAATTGTGGAATCTTGATATGGCATGCCAAGTCCAACACCTTGATATGGCATGCCAAGTCCAACACCTCGTTGGTTGATGGATCGGCTTTGCTTAGGAGCTCCGACATTATCATTGTCATCGTCTTTCTTCTGCACCGATACACCTACGTCGAGTCTACAAGACATATTCCAAATGAGGAACAAATATAGTAAAATTTGTTAAAGACATGCCAACATCTGATCCATGTATATTCTAGTTATGCTTAATGATAATCTAATATTCTAGTAACATTGCTATCAAGAAAATTGCTTGGGTGGGGCAACACATGATGAGCAATCAAAATGAGGTTTACTGACAAATGTTAGACATTAGTAGATAGTGCGCACAGGCCTATCTCAACTAATTTAAGGACCACATAGCAGTCAATGTTCGAAGCTTTTAGTTTGAACTCTTGTGCAAGATGAGTGATGATCTCACTCAAATTTTTTTTCAAGATGGAATGATAAAAATCAAACAATCAATCATATACTCAATTGATTGATTGCCCACTCAATCACTCATTTAATTAGTTAATAGTTGGCTCGAGTTAGTTAGGGATAAATCTCTTTGGATTGGCCTAGTGTGCCATGGTATCTCATGACGAGCGATATGCATTCGCCCTTTCTATCTATGGTTGCTTTGTATGCAAGATGATATTCCTCAAATCGAAAAGAAATACTATCGATCTATTGCTTTCTTGTCATTGCTTACTCTTCTAATCTAACACTCTTCACTACTCTTTCACTCTCCACTACTTTCTAACTTTTAAAGTTTTTCTTTGATACAATGTCTTCAAGTGGTAGGTCAAGTGGGAGACCATCTAGGAGAAGGGCTCGTGAGGAGCCCGGAGAATATAATCAAGAGTGGTTTGAGAATCTATTTCCTCAGCAAAGAGATAGAATAAAAAATCTTGTGTTATCTTATTCGAGTGAATCATTTGAGAGAAGAGCTTTCGAAGATGCCCCTTCCCAGGAATTGAGTAGTGTGTATTATGATCTAAATCCACGTGGTGGAGTTATAAAAAATATGCGTGACAATGTAGTTCATGTCCGTTTGCGTGATTTAGTTGCTTTATATTTTGATAAAGATTACATGATCGATTGGTCCTCGAAATCGCTTCAAGACAAAAATAAAATAATAGAGACTTTATATTCTGAATTTCCTCAATCCAAAGCTTTTAGTAGGACTTGGGCCTTGAATTCAATGTGCCTTTGGATTCGAAACAAAAGGCAATTGATGAGAAGAGCCGTGAGGAATCCCAAGAATCCCACGAAGCCTAGATGGTGCTCCAAAAGGGCTTGGAGGAAGGTGAAAGGGGAATTGTTGCAAAACAATCCCCAAAAGTATGAACAACAATGTAGGGCCGCCGCCGAGAAGCTCTTAAAACATGGCCAAAGTCACTTGGGATCGGGAGGAAGGGGCAATCTAGAGGCCTAATTTGTAAGCGCAATATTTTTTACTATGATTCTATTTTTGTAGTGAGATTGTTAATGTTTTTTATTGCTAAACTATGTTTTTTTGTTGAATGTAGCTTAGTGTTTTTGGAAGACACATGACCACCGCGGAGTACAAACAAGGTTACGATCATGGATATGCCGGCCTTAAGGCTTTTATGGAATCCCATGGATTGTTTCCAATCGTAAACTCTTAACCTTTATTGTTTTGTAATTGTTTACTTTGTGGTTTAGAAGTAAGTTTAATCTCAATTTAATTGAATCTTTGATTCTATTTTGTAAAGAGGCTCTACAACTTCAAGCGTTTGTGATGTGAAAGAAAATGTGGAAAATATTGAGGAGCAAAATGTGGAAGAGAACATGAATGAGAGCAAAGGGGAGTTTGAAGATGTGGACACCAACGTACACCTACAAGACGAAGGAAGCGAGGAGGGAGGAAGTGATGATGAGTAGAGTTTTAAAATTAAATGTAAGGCCTTGTAGAAGGCAATGTATGAAGGGAGAATTTATTCTCTCATCAATGTACTTTTTCAAAAAATCAATCAACATAATGTTTTGGCACTACTTCATTGTTGCAAAAATTCTGAATGCATATATTTTTTAATCATGAATGCAAATGTATAGTCTATTGAATGCACATCTATTGAATGCAAATGTATCTATTGATGTATTCAATGCAATGTATAGTCTATTTAATGCACATCTATGGAATGCAAATGTATCTATTGATGAATTCAATGCAATGTATCTATTTTAGCACATGATTTGCATGCTAGAATGCACAATAGAAAGTAATGGAAAGCACAATGGAAACCACAATATAATGCATCAATAGATAACACATTAAGTTATCAACTAAATATCAAATGAATCAAAATAAATGTGTTTACCTTTACTATTGTATCTCCATTGTTTTGCAATCTTTGCTTTTGCTTTTGCATGCACTTGATCTTTCAATCCTTTGCAAAAGACTCTTTTTTCATTTTTCATATCCAAGCCTACATCACAAACAAAAAAGATTTGAAAACTTTTGATCACAAAACACATACTATTAACATCCATCAATGAACTAAAAACCCTAAACACTATCAATAGTGTATTGTGCATGGATATTTGCTACATGTGTTCTTGTGGGAGGGCCATCATGAATTTTATCAACTTATGATCTAATTCTGATTATGTTAGAAGTCAGAAATTTGCCTTGTATAGAGAGAGAAAGATCAGTTTTTCAACAGGCTCAAAGACTCTTGTTTCTTTGCAAAAATAAGAAATTAAGGGGCCAATTTTTTGAGAAGAAGTTGGCAACCTCAACTATAGTCTCTGGGTAAACATCTTCTTCAATAACTCCATTAAGATATGTTTTTTGTACCTCCATTTGATGTACCTCTAAATCTGTTGTAGCGTCAAATGACAAAGTCTGATTGAAGAATGTTTAACTACTGGATTGAAAGTCTCCATGTAGTCGACATTATGTACCTGAGTAAATCCTCTCGCGACAAGTCGAGCTTTTCTTCTGTCGATGCTTCCATCTACCTTGTATTTGATTTGGAATATCCATTTGCAATCAACTACATTTCTGTTGGCAGGCAATTTGACAATAGTCCAAGTTTGGTTCTTGATAAGAGATGAATACTTTTTATCCATAGCTTCTTTCCAAAGATCAAAATCGGGCTGACTAAGTGCTTCTTCGACAATAGTCAGCTCTTGAACAAGATAAACTACAGACCCGTCGATATACCTTATAGATGGTCTGCGTTCTCTTGTCAATATTTAGGATAATGAGTGAAGTTGATTATTTTCATCATGCTAAATCTGAACTACAACATCATCTTCTTCGAATTTGTTGTTGATAAGTTGTTCGTATGAAGTAGATGAGCTAGGATATTCAATAGGAACAGTCGACTTGGGAACATAAGTGTTCAATACTTCAGGAGAGTCTGATAGTTCAACTATATGAGCTTTTCCCTTGTCTTTGAGGTTGATAAACTAATCTTCAACGAAGACGGTTTCCCGACTGGTGAATATCTTCAACTTGACAAGATCACACAGATTATAACCTTTATCTGAAGTAGTGTAGCTGATGAAAATAGATTTGATACTTTGGAAGTCAAGTTTCTTCCTAAGATCTTGTGGTATTTGCACATAAGCAATACATTTGAAAACTCGTAGGTTTGATAATGATGGTTTGGAGCCTTTCCAAACTTCATATGGTGTTTTGTCTGAGAGACTTTTAGTCAGACATCTATTCTGAATATAAGCTATAGTGGAAATAGCTTCAGCCCAGAAGGATTTCAAAAGTGATGCATGAGCAAACATACACTTAGCCGATTTGACTAAGGTTCTGTTCTTTCTCTCAGCAAGTTTATTCGACTGAGGCGAATAGGAGGTAATAAATTGTTGCTCAATGTCGTTGTTAAGGCAATACTCCTTGAGTTCGACATAGTTTTTAGTTACTTAGAGATAGCTTAGAGTAAGCGGTTTCATACGCTATTGCTTTGTGCTCTCATAATTTGATTTGTACATGTTACTTACTAAATCAATCTATCTTTTTATTGCGTTTAGTATCATGTTAGAATGTATGCTTCTTTGTAGTCATTGATAATCTCTTATTGTTTCGCCTGATCTGTGGAATACTTCAATGTTGCAATATTCTATACATCATATCACACTCTAAAATGTTTGGCTACAAAATCACTTTAGTACTAATGATTTAAAGCTAGTTGCTAAAAGATTGAATGTGGCTTCTGTCATTACAGCTTTGTTCAATTATATGCATAAGAAAGAAGGCTCATTCCGCTGCGCTCGATAGTTCATCCACAGGCTTTGGATTATCGAATCGATTATTCCTTCTTCCAACAAAAGGTTTGCTGGTGATTGCTTCAAGAAGAAGAGAGATCAAGGTGAGAAGCAAACCAATCTAACTCTTGATGAAGATGGTGTTGATGAACAACTCTCAAATGATGCTTTTGTTAGGCCATCTTTCTTGTTTGCTAATCACGGAGATATTGATCCTTGGCGGATTGATAGCTTTGGATCTATTTTTGCAAGTTATTGAAGAGTCAAGTAAGGTCAAGGGAGTAGCAAGGAAGTGTTGCTCAAGTTTACTTTACTTGTTATGTCTCATGTTTGAGCAATTTCATGTGAATGTGTGCAAATTGTCAAGATA
Organism: Diphasiastrum complanatum; assembly: GCA_029204225.1. Lineage (NCBI taxonomy): Eukaryota > Viridiplantae > Streptophyta > Lycopodiopsida > Lycopodiales > Lycopodiaceae > Diphasiastrum > Diphasiastrum complanatum. Next base: position 21,998,790 of record CM055100.1, read on the forward strand.
TGGTAAAACTAGTCACATTGTTTTGCATCATTTTGATATTGGAGATGTACAAGAATTCTTGGCTAGTTTTGCTAATGGAAATGAAGTTAGGGGAGGCTCATTATATCACTCATTCATGGTTAATTCATCAAGGGTTGATGATATATTGTGGCAAGATGGCAATGGATGCTCATTCATGAATTTTTATGGTGAAGACATATCAAGGAAGGACAAAGATGGAGGAGACATGCAAGGATTGATTGATTACTCACATTTATTGTTTTTTTGCTGTTATTTTCTAGACATTTCAAAGTTGGAAGCATGGAGGAATCATTGCATTTACATTCTATTTGGTTCTTCATGTTCTAGTTACATCTTGATATGTAGAATCGATGTAAGAAATAGTGAAGCATCCAATATGGACACTATTATCTATATCAATTATGAAAGCTATTATAAAATCATCGAAAGGAGGTCTATACTTAGGATGGAGATCATTCTAAATTGGATCAAAGTTGTATGGTTAAATCCATGCTAAAACCAGTTGAAGATGGTGTTGGACCCTTTTTTATATCCTTTATGCTCTTATGACAGTCAGAATCGGTTAGAAGAATCTTCATTGGAATCTTCTAACATGCCCCCACTTCGAATTTGGTCATAGTCCCATGGCACTTGCGTATGTCTTTGGCGTTGGTGGCATTGGTGGTGATGTGAAACCTTGAGGCCATACCGAATGAAGGTGAAGGGGTATAGACGAGATGGGGAGGTGAGAAAAAGTGAAAGTGAGGAATTTTTTTTTTTTTGACAATAATTAGCTATAGAAGAGGGGGGAGGATCAGAGAAAGTGTATATACAAAGAGATTGAGGAAATAAAAAGAAAATAATAAAGAGAAAACGGAACGAACGGTGAAAAACAAGAAAATAAAAGTGAGTTTTTGGATGCTTTTTGCTTTTTCTTTTTTTTAAAGGAGAATATAGATAATAGATCAGTAAGTCATTGAGTCTGTTTGAGCTACTTGCCCTTTTTGCCTTCAGCATCTCGGATTTGACGGTGGGTCATTAGAGAAGCTTTGATTTCCAAAAAGACCCTTTAAGAATTCGTGCAAGATGTCTTTTTTATTATTAAAATATTATAACACTAATACTTTTGACTTGCCATAACTTTTTTATCGTAGCTCAAAAGTATGTCATGTAACATATCATTGGAAAACCCTTGTTGAGCGCTTTCCAATGCACTAAACTTCACTAAATTCGAACTTACCACTAAAAAGTTATGCCATTTTTTGTATGGAATCAAAACGTGGACTCAAAAGGTTACGTTACGTAGATTTCAAATTTGAGTGTTTTGATTGGTCCATGTGTAAGAAACATTTGAGAAAAAATATAAAAAGAATCTTTACAAAGGGTCTTTTTTGGATTTAGAACTCCTCTAATGCATAGCGACCAAACGGACAAAACATGACCACAATGACCTGCACGTTAAGAATTGCGAGCGGATTGGGCCATATTTTTCATGAATCCCATCATGTACCATCATTCCAACCTCGCTATGTTGACAAAAGAAGTTGTGGATAAGCGATGGTAGGTTCGGTACAAAGGGATATGATCCTTGATTGCTATCATTTTGAAGGCTTTATTTGGATTGAAGCAGAACTCGCTGAAGCACATGTCCCATATGGTATCTACCTTTGCAACGGTAAGAAGAGTCTTCATGTTATAATAGGCTTCTAGTACAATTGGATATGGAGACTTAAACATGTCGGTCAGGAACCGGTTGAGGGTCGTTGAGGGCCCTGGTGAAATCGACCGCTATTTTTCAACCATGTTCAGATTTTATTACTGGCCAATTGTAGGCCTTGATGCTTGGAGTCTTCAAAGTCGTCCATGCACTTCGTCTGGGAATTGGATGGTATGTTGGATTTGCCCTTATTGTCGCCGGAGCCATAAGATATTCATTGATGAGCTCGGGGCTGTGCATGAGCACCGCCTTCCACCATTTTGGTTGAGAATGCAGAAGGGCAATGAGGTTGGCCGATGTCAACTTGAGGAGTTCTTTGACCATGCCTGGCAGTTTATAGTGGCCTCTTGTCGTAACATCAATATATTTCTTGATGAAGAGGGTTGACTATTCTGAATCAGGTACCATGAATATTTTTTGGTACCAATGCTGGTGTACCGTAGTAGGTCCACCATGAGAGTCGTTAGTGCAAGGTGAAGAAATGGTAGGTGGCAGAGAGTCAACATGAGGTGAGGTGGTGTGAGGTGCAGAAGTGGCGTGGGGGGAAGTGGTGCAAGGAAGAGAGGCTATTTCTAGTTCGAGCATGTTGGGGTTGCATTAGGGTGGAGGTGGTGGTTTCAACTTGTGCGGCATACTGAAGATCATGGTTGAAGGTGCGGATCGTCTTCTTGTAGCAACATAGTAATAAATCTAGTGAGAGTTAAATATGAGTGTGTCGATATCATCATCACTCAGTTTTCATGTGTAGAGGGCAATCTTGAAAGAAATGTCATAATTGCATCTTGATCATCAATAATCGATCCGACAACTACCATCTGTTACAAGAGATTCTTAAACTGTTAACGTGATTTTGAAGTGAATCACCATTCGACATCTTGAGTGTGAGGACTTTTCTTCTAATATGCAACTTGGAATATCCTGAAAGATAGCATTAGGTAGCCTTTGTAAGTAGGGTCACGCGCATCATGCCATTGTTTTGTGATCTAGTATTGTTGTTACAACAACACCATTTTATACAGAAGTGCTATTTTTCATATCAGTTTTATTCATGTTGAATGCTTGAATGCCTCTCGCTCTTTCTCTCTATCATCAGAACCTATTAATGAAGAAATGTATGGCAGTCATAGATGCCTAATTGATTTAAATTTCTTTCTATCAGAAATAGAGAATAGCATGACTATTTGAGACTCCTATTTCTTTCGCATTCTCTATGGTTGTCTACGACACCTGCTCTTACATCTAAATCAAATCAGAACTGCTCTGCATTCTTAGTCTCTAAAGTAATCCAAGATTTTCATTTATCAGTTTTCAACTATTTCATCATTGTTTCCTTGATTGGGAGGTGATGACGTCTATTCTGCTATGGCCTATCAAACCACCATTCGTTTGTGTTAGTTCGTCATCATCCCCGACAGAGTGATATTAGAGCGTGGTTGTCTTAAGATAAAGAACCTTATACATTTTTATTCTCAAGCAAGTTTTTATATCTAATTTGTAATCTATGTTCATCAATCATCATGGAAGGTTCATCAACCTCAGAGATCCTCTTGATCAACAAGTTTAGTGGAGACGATCTCCGCATGTGGAAATTCAAGATGAGGATGATCTTGATTGAAAAGAAGCTATGGGAATATGTAATTGGTTCGATAGCCAGACCGACAAAACCAGAAATGCTACCAACATGGAAAGCAAAGGATGGCAAAGCTCTTGCCATCATATCCTTGAATCTAGAAGACACTTAGATAGCTCATGTATCATGTATCTTTCCATAGAGAACATCCACCTAAAAAGTCACAAATGGTTAAAAATAAGTGTTTTATTTAATGAGTTCATGTATCGATTGATTTAGTTTAAATCATAGTTGCCCAGAAACGCGTTTCTGGAGAAAAATGTTTCTAGAAACCCGTTTCTAGATCCAAAATCGCTGGAAAAAAATCAAAAACATGTCTTTAAAAATTCATAGGAATTGACATAATCCAACAAGAATTGTTGCACCTAAACTGGACCACGCTGTAACCGAAACACTCGGCAACCTACATAAATGCAATGCCCTTGCTTTAATTTGATACCCATATTGCCCACAAAAATCAAAAAATAATAATTAAAAAAAAATGTTTCTAAGAAACGCATTCCTAGACCAGAAACGCGTTTCTAGAAACGTCGTGCATCTATGGTTTAAATACACATGCAAAAAAAAATTTATGCACTTATACCTAGTGTGCACTGGACCAGCAATAGAAACTTCTTCAACCAAGTGCACCAATAAATGCACTTGCGAGTCCATGATGGAAGTCGGAAAATATCTCTCAAACATGCACACAATCTCCACCATATCTTCATGTCTCTTTCGAAGATCCAGCTCAGGGATTTCTTTTGAACACATCCATCTGCAACATATTTAATCCATTTTATGTCTATTTGAATTTCCAGTCAATAAATTCTAGATAGTCATCCATTGTCCACATTACAATGGCATGTAGTATAAACTCCCTCTCATGTAAGGGGCGTGAAATGTCATATGCTTTTATCCTCTTCCACAAATCTTCCAACTCGTCAATAAGCGGCTCAAGATACACATCCATGTTCTTAACCTTGCGTTGGCCAGGAACTAGAAGTACCAACATAATGTGTCCCTTTTTTGTACTCAACCAAGGAGGAATATTGTAATTTACCAAGCAAACAAGCCAAATGGACCACGTAATTGCTCGTACACCAAAGGGGTTCACACCATCTATTGCAAAACCAAATCTCACATTTCTTGACTCATTGGCAAAGCTTTGATACTCTTTGTTGATGTGTTTCCATGCAAGTGAATCTGAAGGTACCCTCATCATCCCATCTGTAGAGGTATGGTGTGCATGTCAGTCCATAAGTTGTGCAAGAGATTTACAACAAAATAAATGTTGCAATCATGGAATTATTGGAAAATGTCGTAAAACTTTGCACGGAATGGTTGCCTCTTGCAAATCATCTCTATATCGAGGAGTATCACAAATGGGACATTTCTTGAGTGATTCGTACCTTTCTTGATATAAAATACAATCTTTTGGACATGCATGATATTGCTTGTAGTCCATCCCGATGTTAGAAAACATCTTTCGTGTCTCATCTCTTGTCTCAAGCACGACATTCCCTTTTGGGATGATTTTGTTTTTCAATAGTCTATACATGACAAAAGAAGTCATTGTACAAAAATTATCACTAGATGTCCAAATTGTAAATTTTGTTTCAAAGCAAAAATGACAAGTAGATGAAATAAAATTTACTCAAATAATGATGTGAGGCTTTGGTCATTCCATCTATATTTGGCTTGAAGATTTAATAGAAGTAGAGAAGTTGCCAAACGAGATGTCTTTGCTCCAGGATACAATGCGTTCTTTAATTCTTCTCACAATTTCTTTTCTTCTTTAAACAAAAGTGCCTCCTCATCTTGTTCATTGTGTCTAGCTGCACTATTCTTCTCGTACATATCATCCAACATGTCTCCCATGACTTCAAATTCTTCATTCATTGGAAGCTCATTTTCATTGTTGGAACTTGTTTGCAAAGAAGTAGATCTAGATGATCTAGATTCAGATGCATTAGTCTCTTGATTAATGCGCTCATCAATTTCCATAATCTCTTTTAAGCCTTGACGTAGACGACGAGCTAATTGCTTTATATGAGGACCGTTGTATGACATTCATCGTCTACGTCGACCATTAAGAGGATTATTGTCTCCAACGCTAAATGAGGATAATGCTTGAAACAATGTTTGATAAACATTTCCTCCCATACTTGATAGATCTAAATGTTGCATATGAATATAAATTACCTCTTTGTTTAAAGAACATATCAACGTATCTATTAGACCATTCTTCTTTTGAACTTGTTAACATTCAATGAACTCAAAGAATTGCACCTTCTACATATTTACATGTTTATAAATTTCACATTCATTGGCTTTCACTTATTATCTTATGTAAACATCTAGGCAAATGACGAATAATGCTCCTAACATTTGACATATTTAATAACACAAACCAAATACAATCAAGATGCATGGATTATACATCTCTGCATATCAACAAAATTTAAATCTTCACATTTGACTTATTGTCTTTTGCAAACATTTGGCTAGAGGACAGTTGAAACTATACTTGATGAACAATTCCTCCCCAAACCTTATAGATCTAGTGGCACACACACTATTACATTACATTCCTAGTAAAATATTCTTCTTTTCCAGTGGTGCATTATTCAAAATCACAATTCGTCAATAGAGGGTGGCCAATGGAACTATTTATATATGCAGCAATGTTTTCATGCACATCTGGACGTCCATCAATGTATGTACGATTTGCCCTTGAGATGTTGCCTCCTTGCATGCGTTGCTCCTCTAAAGAACAAGCATTTGTGTTTTAGGTAACATGATAACCACATCATCCAATGTATAACATTTAAAATGCTCGGGCATATCATGTTGGGCAATATCTGTTTGTTCCTTTTCGAAAGGACTTGTCTTGGATCTTCGCTTAGCCTTCTTAGCAGGAATTGATCGTGGAGGTGATGACTTCCGAGATGATGATGTCTTGCTAGAATTCTGACTTGTAGAATCATCCTCGACTTTTCCTTTGCCTTTATCCAGTAAGGGTGGCACATTCTTTGAATCAATCTTTTGTTGTCTCTAATACATCAGTCTTTCTATCATTATGGTTGTCCTTGATTCCTTCGGACTCAATTTAGTGTAGGTTTTGTTTGCGACAAATGGTCCATCTAGGTAGACACAGTAAATTACTCATTATTAGAATCTTCCATAGCACACATATTAAGCAATCAGGACATTTGGACCGTATTATAATGTTGCTTAGCTTGTTTCTTCATCATCGATCCTGTGATCCTATCTTATTTCAATATAATTGCTTTAGACGGTTTTATTGTTGGTTCATCAGGAATATTACGCACTCCAAATTTGGTCGGATCCATATGATTTAGAATCTGCTCATCTGTAAGTTCAGCATTGTCATCAGAAGTCAAGACATAACTCACAGGTATGAGATCATCCTCAATCAGATCTGGTATAGGTTCCGTTGATATCCAGGTTACATTCAGCACATTCAGTGGAAACATGATTGGTGTATCCAAAGTTCGATCTAATAAGAAAATCTCGCTCAAATCTGATTGATTATCTTGTTGACACATATATCCTGTTGTACAATCAATCGTTGCAAGAGCTTCATTCTAGTTGACAATATCCGTTTGAGAATCGTAATGAACTCCCAAATGTTTCTCTGGACGGTCACAAGTGTGTTCCGTTGTTGATGAATCATCATCTTCTTTTTGAACCACTAGTTTGATAGTCTAAGTTGTAGTATCAACTTAAATTGCACGTTCACGATTTTCAAAAGTGATTTTTCCGGTACCCCAGTTATGAATTACTTGCGCAACTCGTAACCATGGACGTCCCAATAGAACTTGGTAGACATTTGGCGCTTCTGGTAAGTCCATCACTACGAAAGTAATGACGAACTGTACTCCCGCAATTCTGACAGGTATATCTTCAACCATTCCTCGCGGACGAACTGTCGTTTGATCAGCTAGCTTAATGGCAAAAGTGGCAGGTTTAACTAATAACTCTGATTCATTAATTGAGTCATTAAGTTTTACACAGTCATTGGCAATTTTATGTGTGAGTGATTCTCTGAGAAATAAATTTCTATACAGATTTTCTATGGCTTGAGAATCATTCTCATCCTAGAATAAAAATCCTCGTCGCAGTAGGCGCGTGGGAATCATGATTATATTTTTTTTCAATCAATCAATTTTTTTTTAAAGGAACCTCCAATACGTCCAGTATTGGTCTAGTCCTCAGTACAATGCCCACTGACCCTACTTGCACAAAACACTACTCCAAACAAACCTCACAATTTCGGTGCTCAAGCCTTATTCAAAAAGACCTCGAGAGTCACTCATAAAATTGATACAAAAAAAGGCTCCAATTGCCACAAGGCATTCAAACCTTCACAGACAATTTGGATCAAACGAGCTTTTGGTTGTGCAAGTTAATGGTCAATTCAACAAAACCGTTTGAAAACACTTTCAAACAATAAACAAGAATTCGAAAGGAGCTCATGCTCCTCCCAGCAGACGCACCACTGAAGGATTATAAAACGACCCCCAAATAGACTGCCAATCTAGGGAAATGCTAACGAAAGTCGGTCTATACCACAATTACAGCTCAAGCTCCATTGGGTATGGAGTCGAAAATAAGGCCGCTCATGATTACAGGCACTTTCAATGGCAATCGGTAAGACAAATTCCTAACGGTCAACATGCAATTTTCAGGTAGCCTAAGGAAAGAAATCACGCGTGTAAGCTCTGGCTTTTGAGATACCGGTAGAACGTACAAGCATGACTCGTGTATGATTTGAGATTCACTTAACGAGTGAGGTATAATAGGGTTAGATTTTGAATAAGGGCCTAATCTTCATCTGAACCATTTGCATAGGCTTCGGGAATACTTGTTACTAGTAGTAGTATAATCTGCAATTAGACCATGAGGATAGCATAAAATTTCAACAGAATTCGGAACTATGAAAATCCCCAAATCCAAGAGCTGCAATCCTTCACAAACACCGTAGGGCCAAACTTCAATAAGTGGCAAGCCGGGCAACGATGGACAAAAGCAAGAAAAGGGTCAAGGGGACATTGCCTCATTTAGAAGGCATGTGACTTAAACAAAGTTCAAACAACTCTCCCACACAAATAGCCCAAATGAAAGATACTCAATGTACTTGACCTGCACACGGGTTTGAAACTACTTCCAACCTAGCTTTTAGAATTTTCAAGACCACTCAGATCAAAAGCAACTGGGAGTGTCTAACTCGCAGACAGGAGGCGTGCTAACTGCAGGGAAAGTGGGCTTGGACTTTTAACCCATGATCCAGAGGGCAGGGTTCCAAACAAATCCGCGGGTGGGTAGATGGCTCGACCCACAGAAGATGGGTAGGTAATAATAGAAGAAAATAAAGCCTGTCCACAACCCACATAGAGTCACACACAGGCAAGAGGATGGCGGTCGAAGGCAACAAAGAGGTGGGCCACAGATCAAGAGCGGGGCAGGGAGTATCACAAGCAGAAGAAGAGACGTAGGAAGAAAGAGAGGGCGTGGCCGGGCATGGATCGTGGCCAGAGGAGGAGGATGGGCCATTAACAGCAAGAAAGGAGGTCGCAGGTGGAGGGAGCGGATTCAGGGGTACACTGGTTGTCAGATGCAGGCAGAGCAATTCAGAGCTAACGATGAACAGATCCGCAGGCAGGCTTTTCCACGCAGGCAGCTAATGGAAGGGTAGCGATGGGATTCCAGGGCAGCGTGAGGGCTCTGAGCGTGGACAGGGTAGCGAGCAAATCCGTGGGCAGATTCTTGGCAGGGGAAGCGGCAAATCAGATAGCAGGTAAGCAAGCGAAGGAGAGATAGGCTGGGAGGGAGCCACATGGATTAAATGGAGCAGAGATCTGACTCCAAAATGGCTTCAAAACAAGGATAGATCAGTGATGCACAGGCTCCAAAATGGCCTCCGTATACAAGGATTTCAAGAAAGTTGAAATGGCTTCACACTACAATGATTAATGGATTTCTAGGAGAGCATAAATAATGCAGCAATGCCTCAACCTTTATGATAAGTAATCATTACCAAATTCTCAGATCACAATGCTTAACTAAACAGTCTGTTATAAAGCAAATCAATGATTCTAAGGTAGATGCTGAGGAACAAGCCGACAATCTTCCACAAATAAAATCACTATAGATGATTCAACATAATCTCCCACAGCTCAAAGGCCTGCAACACAATGTTAGAGGCAACAAAGAAGATACAATATATAATCCTCACAATGTCAGAGCCTGCAACCACAGGGTTAGAGGGAGCAAAGACAAATAACATCAAATCTGATTCAACAAAAAAAATGATGATAACACAGTGCTAGAGATCAAAGTAGTGAATCAATAGCAATGATCAGCCTCTTCTCCTTTCCTCCTCATTTCCAAAGTGAGCAGTGAATAATGATGGACAACAAAATGAGAAAGGCTGAGAGTAGAGTGGGAAGCACAGAAATGGGAGGCACCAAGCAGGGATCAAACAGCCTTGCTTCTTTTCCTTCCCTCTTTTCTTTTTCCATAAACTCTTTCTTTGCACGAGTTTTTTTTTTTTCTCTCTCTCTCTCTCTCTCTCTCTCTCTCTCTCTCTCTCTCTCTCTCTCTCTCTCAAAATGACAATGGCTGAATGCTACGTAGAGGCTGGCCCCTTCTAATGCTAGAGAGGGCTGAGGCCCAAAGAGGTGCACCTTTTCATGAATGGGCACCAATAGGGGGTTTTTTGCAGTTGGGCCCAAACTTGAGGGCTGGGCCCCTGGGCCCCAAATTTGGTTTTAAATCACTAAAGTGGCCTACGGTGAATAAAACTGTTATTTAATTGGTTTTAAAGATGAACTGGCACCTCCTAGCCCCGACAAACCCAGAAACTAGGGACACAGACCTCTTCAATAAATTTAAGTCTAGCGTAAATCAATAAATAAACAGTTTCAATAAAAGTGCAACTGGCCATAATGGGCTATTTATGCATCAGTTTTAAGCAGTTCCGCGTTGGCGTAATAGTGCGTGGAGATGATTTTTCATAAAAAATAACTTGAAAAATGAGTCTTTTTTCCCACAAACAGATACTATTAACTAGAATGAAGCTCTTGCAACGATTGATTGTACAGTAGGCTACATGCGTCAACATGATAATTAATAAGATTTGAGCGAGATTTTCTTATTAGATCGAACTTTGGATACACCAATCACGTTTCCACTAAATGTGTTGAATGTAGCTTGGATATCAATGGAACCTATACAAGATCCAATTGAAGATGATCTCATACATCTGAGTCATGCCTTGACTTATGATGACAATGCAGAACTTACGGATGAGCAGATTCTCAATCATATAGATCCGACCAGATTTGGAGTACGTAATATTCCTGATGAACCAACAATAAAACCGCCTAAAGCAGTTATATTGAAGGAAGATAGGATCACATGATCGATGACGGAGAAACAAGCTAAGCAACATTATAATACAGTCCTGAAATGGGAAAGTCCTCCTCAAAAAATTGATTCAAAGAATGTGCCACCCTTACTGGATAAAGGCAAAGGAAAAGTCGATGATGATTCTACAAGTCACAATTTTAACAAGACATCATCGTCTCGGAAGTCATCACCTCCACGATCAATTCCTGCTAAGAAGGCTAAACGAAGATCCAAGACAAGTCCTTTCGAAAAGGAACAAAGAGATATAGTCCAGCATGATTTGCCTGAACATTTATAATGTTATACATTGGATGATGTGGTTATCATGTTACCTAAAGTGCATGGTGAACCTGAAGAACACGTGCCAGAATCAAAAGAGGTTTATGATGGCCCAGCTAGGACACAACCAATGAATCTTGCTAAAGCAGGAGAACCGGAAAAGATTGTACAAGTTGGATCACAACTTACTCCTGAACAGTATCAAGCATTCCGCATGTTACTTATTAAGTATCAAGATTGCTTTGCATGGACTTATCAAGATTTAAAGGGTATTCCGACATCAGCGATTGAACATACCATACCTTTAGTATCTGATGCAATTCCAAAGGTTACAAAGTTCTATCGCTGTAATCCTAATGTTGCGGACCTAATAAAGAAATAACTTCAAAGATTGCTTGACGCCGATTTCATTTATGAGATCGAGCATACCGAATGGATCTCACCGATTGTCATTGTTCCTAAGAAGAATGGGAAATTGAAAATCTATGTGAATCTCAAAGTGTTGAACAAAGTGATGCGAAAGGATCACTTTCCGTTACCTTTTACTGAAAGCATTTTGGATCGTTTTGCTGGAGTAGAAGCTTATAGTTTCTTGGATGGATTTAGTGATTACAACCAAGTTAAGATTGCACCTGCCGATCACCACAAAATCGCTTTTGCAACAGAATGGGACAAGATTATCTACAGAAATTCCTTAAAATTTACTTGGATGACCTGGGAGTCCATAGTACAGATACAAACCACCTGGATCGATTAGAGAAAGTATTTGAAAGATGCCGCAAATATCAGATTTCTCTAAATCCAGAAAAATGCTAGATATGGGTTTCCCACGGAGTTGTGCTTGGACATGTGATATCGAGACATGGTATTGCCACAGATTATTCTAAGATCAAGATTATTGTGGACTTACCACCACCAACAACGATTCGTGGAGTTTATGTGTTTATGGGTCATGCGAACTACTATCGAATTTTTATTATCTTCTTTGCGGATTTAGCACGACCTATATACAAACTGACTATTGTTCCTATTTGGACAATAGAGGCGTTAGAAGCCTTTGAAAAGTTAAAAAAAGCATTAACTTCAGCACCAATATTGCGTTCTCCAAATTGGACGATAGAATTTCATGTTCATACAGATGCCTCAAAATATGCCACTGGATCAGTTTTGACATAGCCAGGTGATTATAAGAAGGATTATCCTATACGATTTGCAAGCAAACAACTTACAGATCCGCAGAAGAATTATTCAACAACAGAATGTGAAGTTAGCCATGATTTTTTCTATTCGAAAATTTCGTCACTACCTCATGGAAACGCACTTTGTATTTTATACGGATCATCAGCCATTACTTTACTTGGTAAACAAGACATGCAATACTTTGTTATTGACTGAATTTGACATTCGAATTGTGGTTCGAAAGGGCAAGCAACATTATCTAGCCGATCATGTTTCATGAATCGAATCCGCACCAGTTAATACTGAAGTGGATGATGAACTACCAGATGCTGCATTGTTTTATGTTAAAGCAGTACCTGAGTGGGCAGCAGATATTGTTGAGTACCTGATGCTAGGACAACCGAATGACACATTGACAAAAGTACAAAAGAGACAATTGATTCATAAGGCTCAAACTTATCAATTGATTGCAGGACAATTGTATCGTCGTGGATCAGACAATATTTTACGAAGATGTGTTTTACCGCATGAAGTCCCAAATTTAATCATGTTTTCACATGATGGCATGGGCGGAGGACACTTCTCTACAGATATTACTGTTCGCAAACTTTTGCAATCAGGTTGTTGGTGGCCTACGTTTCATAAGGACACAGAAAATTTTATTCAGACATGTGATGTTTGCAGCGAGCACGACGACCTACTCGACAGAATTATGAACCCTTGCATCTGATTTTAACGCAAGCAGCGTTTGAAAAATGAGGACTGAATTATGTTGGTCCTTTTTCATCCTGTCGCACAAGGATCTCATGCTCGATACATTATCGTAACAACTGATTATATGACCAAGTGGGTTGAAGCCAAAGCTGTCAAAGTTGCTGATGCGAAATCTACGGCCAAGTTTCTGTATGAAAACATTATAATCAGATTTGGATGTCCGATCGAGATTGTCAGTGACCGGGGTACACACTTTATTAATCAAACAATAAAGTGTTTACTCTTCTTGTAGCACTCACTTGCAATGACACACACACACACACACACACACATAGAGTTTGGGACTCGTTGTCTCGTGTCTAATAAGCAACTTTAAATAGAATATGGTGGAGGTGCATAGAATATACCAAAAGCACAAAAAACATATAGCTTTGAATTGTATGCATGGGACATACAAAGGAAGTGGACGTGCCCTCTCCCTCCCCACATTACATTACATTACAAGCAAAACCAAAAGCAGAGAGCAGCTCTTTTTTCTTCGTTTTCTTCTTCTTTTGTGTGCTGCTGCATGCCGTGTTGTGTAACAGGCGCAGGTTTCTTTTCCATCGGAAAACTAAGGTGCTGAATTTTTCAAGAAGTGGGAACCAATCTCTCCTTTTACTAAATCACCTCTGTGGATTTGTATGCAACATGGCTTGCTTCCGAATTTTGTAGTCTGTTCATTGTCCTCATTCAAAATTTATTTATAGTTTTCCAATCAGTTTATAGGTTTGTTATACCGGATCGGATTTAGTTAGGCATTTCAAGCAATCAAGCAGTTGTTAATTTATTGGATCTGTTGTAACAGGTTGTGATTCAGGACAGAGGCGGTTTAGAGCCACTCGCTGAGTAGTTTGGTGGATCTTCAGAAACATGGCCACTGCTTTATCAAGCATGATGCTGCATACACCAGTTAGCTCCAAATGTGCTAACTACATGCCAGCAGGCGTTGCTTATTCACGGTAAAGATCCATGATAGACTTGCTACTTTTGCTTGTGGGAAATAACCAAGATGTCTATGTTATTGCAACGTGTCCCCTGCTCAAGCATCTTGTCTGCGTTATGGAGAGTGCCGTGATGATGCCCCCCAGCGATAGGAGGCAAAAGCCTGTAGATCTGATTATACATCGAGCTTCTTTTGTAGCCAAACATTCTTGTTTCTTTTTCGGTTTCCTTCTTCTTCTAAAGAATTAACGCAGATCCAGCATGGTGCGAAAGTATGTTTGAAATATTTGTTCTTAACATGAACGGCCCTGCATGGCTGTTACGACAAATAAGTGATCACAAATGATCTCTTTCTTCGGTTTGCTGTTCGTCAAACTTTTTGGCTTGTATATACCATGAAAGGTTGCTGAAAACTACGAGCGTTTCTTTTTTGTTCAATATTTTCTGTTAAGAAGCTTAAAAGATGCTTGTGAGCTCTATCAATGCGAGATAAACGCGAAAGTACAAAGCGCTTGTAAGCTTTGAAGTTTCAATATGTGCAAGCAGTCTCGTCGCAATATGCTTGCTATGGATTATGTTTCGTACTCTAATTGCTGCGTTAAAACTTGCGATGATTTTTCTTGCTTAAAGTGCTTGTATCTTTTTTGATAGATCTTCATGTGGGAGTAAAGCTTTCCCGACACATATCTCGATTGCCTCTAAAAACTTAAAGGGGGCTTCACCTTCTAGCGCGTTGGGCTTCTTTTGTGGCGAGGACTACACGTTGTTAGAAGGCCATGGAAAGCCTTCGTTACCAAGGAAAGTAAACTCCAATCAATCGTCGCCTAAAGGACAAGTCAGGGCTGCGGCTTACAATATTGCCGTTCTTGGAGCTGCTGGAGGCATTGGACAACCTCTTTCTCTACTACTGAAAATGTCACCGTTGGTGGCAAGTTTAAACCTCTATGATATTGCAAATGTGAAGGGAGTAGCTGCAGATTTGAGCCACTGCAACACGCCTGCACAGGTGAGGTGATGCTGATCTTTTAACAGTGGACCTTTAATCATGTTACCTATAAAGAGGTTTTTTTTTTGAGAGATTTGCGTCAAGACGTAAGGGGGATGGGATATACAGGCTTATCGCCGGGCATTCAGCATACCTCTTTTTCTTCTTTTGCCATTTATGTAGAAAAGTTCAGTTAATTTGGCTAGTCTGTTGTCTCATTTACCTTTTTAGTAAAGATGACATTTTACGTAAGCCTTTTGAAGCCGCCGTTGGAGACTTGCAAACAGTGTAGAGTATACTTTCTATTCCAAACGCTTTTTTATCAGTGGTATTTGTGAAATTTCCTTGTCTGGATGAACTTTATATTCCTGCACAAGTCACAAGGAGCAGTTGCTCATTAAATAGTCAAAACTCCGGAAACCAGAGTAAGCAACAGAGAATGCAAGATTAACTGTAAAGAAGTTAGACCATAGGTATGGCATTCGTCTCTGGTATGCAAGGATGGCCTTTTTTGTTCAGTAATACTTTTTTAGGCGGCTTTTCCAGGAGAATCTAGTTTTACTGAGAACCATAGAATCAATGAACCGTTAACGGTTCACCACCCTTCTGAGAACCGTACAGTGAACCTTGCGGTTCTTTAAAAATTTTGCCCAGAACCGTGGCGAACCGCACTGAATAATTAACTAATCAATTAATTAGTTTGTTTTTTGTCCCAGCCCCCAAAATAGCCCGTACGGTTCCTTCCACGGTTCCCAGGGTTCTATGCTGAGAACCACGCAATCCGTCTTGAAAAGTTCTCCCAACTCCGATCAGTTGAATTTAAGTGTTATGAATTTTTCCATCGGCCTGTGCAGGCCTTTTCACACCAGCCACTTAGTTTAAGGATGAGATGATAATCATCTCTATAACATGGATTATTGGTGTCCTGCTAGCTGCCTGATACATTGTTTTGGAAATTTCTGATTCTGGCTCTTATTACGCAGGTGTCTGCTTTTACAGGTTTTGCAGAGCTTCCAGATTCACTGAAAAATGTGGATCTTATTATTATCCCTGCTGGAGTGCCGAGGAAACCTGGAATGACAAGGGATGATCTGTTCAAAATAAATGCTGGTATAGTAAGAACTCTTGTGGAAGCAGCTGCAGAGCATGCACCTAATGTGAGTAGCATATTTATCATCCTTTTCAAGCCACCGCTTAAAAAGCCTCAATACGATTGCTTAGTGTCAAAAACCATGATCAAGCAACAAAATTATTTAACCTAAACTAAAATTTACCTGTTTGTTTATTAAATCATAGATCATAATATCATAAAGTGATCTGAAATTTGATTTTAATATTATCCTCAAAATTTTGGCAGCAAGAAACTGCTTCTAGATCTAAGGTTAACGACTTAAAGTGATCTCATTCAAAGCATTAACACTGACCCAAGATGAATTATAGAACTTTTCTGAAGGTTGCCAAAGATGTTTTGATGCTCTATAATGTTCGGGAAAACTTGCGATTCAACAGAGATATTTTCTAGCTTTTTGTGATTAGAAAAACTTGCCTAGAACTTGAAGGCATTCATTTCAGTGCCCTAATAGAGCAAGGATAAATAATAAGTTTACAAAGTAGTCAACGATTGTCTCTCTTTGATTCCAATCCTAGATACTTCCACTCATATAGTTGTGCATCAATATCAACCGACTGCACTTAAAAGTGGCAGTTGCATGAATTTAGGTATGGCTAGTGCATGCTATTCACATCATATGAACCTTTTTACCTGTTCTTTGAGAGGTACCGGGAAAGTGCCTGAAGCCATTCAAGCCTTGTTTGCATATCAATGTCTGATGGTTAGCTTGTTGTGCTACTTTTTTGTCCCACCTCCCAGCAAGTTGCAAGGAACAGGTATTCTTGAGCAGTTATTTATTAACACTAGCAGTGCAGATGTGAATTGCATATCTCAATGATACAGCATTAGGTTATTTCGGATGCTTGTCATAAAAATCCCTACACCAAGATTAGAATTGATGTCTGCAGCTTACTGTATATTCAGCTCATGCTTGTGCTGTAAAACATCTATTACCAGGATTGAAGTCTTTAAGGAGGTGCGTTATGATAAGGTTGTGGTTAGGTTAAAGCATTCTTGAACTTTTCTTTGCTATTTGCATATTCTCTAATGAGGAGCTATTTACATGGTATGAGAAATGTGGGCATTTGTTTGGAATTGAACTTTGTCTGGTTGTGCAAATACCATGGAAGCCTATTCACGCAGCTCTGTTAGATTTGTTGTTGACTACAATCAAACTTAGATTGGCGATGTTTTTATTGGCAGGCTTGGATAAACATTATCAGCAATCCAGTTAATTCAACCGTCCCCATAGCTGCTGAGGTATTGAAGCAGAAGGGGGTGTACAACCCAAGAAAGCTGTTTGGTGTGACAACATTGGATGTTGTAAGGGCAAACACATTTGTTGCTCAGAAAAAGAATCTGCGTCTCATAGATGTTGATGTGCCTGTTCTCGGTGGTCATGCCGGGATCACCATACTCCCCTTGCTGTCAAAGACACGGCCTGCAGTTGAGTTTTCTCCTGAAGAGATTGAAGAACTCACTGTGAGAATTCAGAATGGGGGTACTGAAGTTGTTGAGGTACTTAAACATTTAGTCAACATACAACTTTGTTTGCACTGTTTCTTTTGCAACCTGGCCAGTCTCATTTAAGCTGTATGCTCAAAGTTGATTTGTTACAGTGTCCACATTCATGAAATTCATGATTTATTTATAGCTTGGTTATTTTCTGTTTTCTTGATATGTCTTCAGGCCAAAGCTGGTGCAGGATCAGCTACATTATCCATGGTGAGGCTTGTGGTCTTGGCTAATTTCATGCTAAATAACATTCTCTCTATGAAGTGACCCAATTGCAGGATGTTCTTTTGACAGTACCGTATGTAGATATAGTGGTCCTGTGCCGCAGGCTCTTGCAGCATAGTAGTGTGCTTACAACTAGTTTTTCCTCTTTTGATTTTTTCAGATGAAATGTTGTTCAAAGTACTGAAACTATGCTGTTTCTGGACGGCAGGCATATGCTGCTGCAAGATTTGCAGAGTCATGCATCCGTGCTCTGGATGGGGATGAAAGTGTCTATGAATGTTCTTTTGTACAGTCAGAGGTATGTTTATTTTCAATAAGCTGAGTAAAATGAATGTGTTTGTCTTCCAAAGTTTCAGTGCAACGTACCCAAAATCAGGGTACTACCAATCTATGGTTTGACTAAAAGTCTGTGTGCAGGTGACAGAACTTCCTTTTTTTGCATCACGAGTGAAGCTTTGTAAGGAAGGAGTGGAAGCATTTATAAATGCTGACTTGAATGGTTTGACTGATTATGAGCAAACTGCACTGGAAGCCTTGAAGCCTGAATTAAAAGCAAGCATTGAGAAGGGCATCAACTTTGTTAAGCAATCATTACCTGTAGCTGCTTGATTCTATCAGTAATACTTGATTATGGAGAAGCTGACTTAAACTGTCAGAGGCTTATTGAAGTTTGTTCAAATTGATATACTCATTTTTTTTGTCATTGAGGACTTTTGGAAGTCACAGAGCAGAATGATTTCAAATAGCAACAGCGGGCAGCAGCCTGCATTTTGGTCATACACGAAGGAAGTTTCTTAATCTAGAATATATCAGCTTTAAATAATTGAAGGCAAGGTTTGTCTCTACAAAGTGGCAATGTTGCTGCATACTTGCATTCTGCAGACATGCTGAATGTGTGGATTGTTCATTAAAAACAATGCTAATGCTTAAAGACTTGATTAATTTCCACACACTCCCACCTTTTTGAAGTTTTAATGGGAATTACAATTGTGAGTCGTTTTCAAATTCGTCAAAAGTAAATTATCTTTCATGCAATCAGACTCAGGTGGATAATTTAAATATTTGGATTGGATCTTTTGACTTGCAAGCTATAAAAATTTATATTGTCGCAAGGATTATGATTATCACTTTGTAATTGCATGCTTGATATTTGAATTAGAGTATTTTCTACTTTTAGATTCCATTAGCGTCTATGTTTGTAGTTGTGTGCACAACATAGATAGAGACAAAAGACCACAAACGAATAGGTCAAACACAAGAAAATCACAATGGTAAAATAAAGCTGTATGGACATGAGAATCACAATGGACCTATGAAGGCCAACATCGCAATATGGAACCTATTGATAGAGTATGCAAAGTGTGCCTATACAAATATACTCCAAGCAAGAATAAAAGTCCATGAGTGCCATATGACAATTGAAACTGACCCCTTGGCATTGAATAGTGCACTAGAATTGCGAATGGATCAAGAGAAACACCAAGCATAGATAGAAGAAGCATGTTGCAGTCTAGCAATGTATTTTGAGCATTGATGTGGAAGACCATGATAAAACAATGCAGTTGATGCAGCAATAAGAAATATAGTGTCCACGAGGCCTTTTTGAAGGAATAGGAAGAGCGTATGACCTTACTAGTGAAAAATACATAGAAAAATAGTTTGGTGGATGCAAAATAGACCCCAATGTGGTGTATGGACCAATCTTGCCAAACAAAAGGAACAAATTAACTCTAATGGCTAAGAATCAGCACAATCAAGTTGGTGTCAACTGTACTTGCTCAACTCTCTTGAATAAAATTTTCCATGACTCCACAATCATGTGTTTCTATTTTTATAAATGCACTTTGTACAGAAATGTCGTCCATGCATCCACAATGCATTGTATTTTTTGTACTAAACAACAAAAAATAAAATGTGTTAGTGAAATCAAATAAACTTTGATTGATGACATGTGCATGCCAATAGTTGTGTTGCTAAAATTACTATAGCTAGCTAAGCATGTAAGCAATTTGATTACATATAATATTATAGCTTACATGAAAATTGCATCCCCTTGCAAATTTCTGTTCTCTATTTATTACTTCCTCGTTATTTGTTGTGGCTTGTCTAAGAACATCATGTAGCCAATCAAGTGTCATGTCCTTGGGGAGAAGAGCAAGCTTTTGCATGCATGGTTATCTCCTATGTCCTTACCTAAATGTGTCTCAAATAGTAGTTGTTCTATGACCTAATTTGGCTTCTTTGCATCTCGAAATCCTTTTGCATTTATTGACTATTAAAAGTAAAAAAATTAATATTCTCCTTATCACTCCCTTGAGGAATCTTCCCAACAATATGCAAATCGTCTTGATTATATGTCCAAAGATGTTATAGTCCTCTTTTAAATGCCTCTTTTAATAGGGTCATGAATGAGGCTTTATGAAGGAGCCCATGCAGTTTGGGGCTTTGCTATATGTACAATGTTTCTTCATAATAGACTTAACTTTTGTTGTGCCATCTTTGAGAGCTTGTGAGGAGTGGCTATGGTGATTGTGTGATGTGATCTGCATACTGCACTGGATCCTAACAGAATTTCAACTTGGTATCAGAGCATCAGGGTGATGCAGGTATGCACGATCTGGTGGAGCTATGGGATAGCGTCTTTCACAGGGAAAAATAGCACTCAAAGAGTCTCAGAAGAGAGGACTCCATACGGGGTATCGGCAGTCCGGATGGCAGGAGACAGCAAAGTTCCTTCAATTGGAGCTTCGGGGAAGATCAGAACGATCGTCGTAGGTGGCGGGGAGAATTCACGGAGAAACTTGCAGTTCCGGTGATTTCGGGGAAATCATTGATGATGGCTAAGTAATTGAGTATGTAGGCAGCGGGTTGAAGCAATTGGATTTTCAAGAGAGCTGTAAAGAACAATGTTACACAGCCAGGGCAGTTTACAGGGTGTGATTGGGTGGAAAACTAAGAAAATTTTGAAAATTTCCGGTTTCGTGGGGTGTTGGTGGATTTCTTAGAAAATAAGCCTATTTTGGAGCAATACCGCACCAATTAACATGCCAAAAATTGCATCAGATGCCTTGGGGTAGGGTGACCTAAGAGGAGCAAAAATCTGCAAGTTGAAGCTCAGTGTAAGACTGAGTGAAGCCCAAGTAATCTCTTTCCTCATGACTGGGATTTACAGACAAAAACAAAAATCTGGTGATCTCTCTTCATACAAAGCTGAATTTGGTGTTGTAAGAGTACAAATCTGGGCGCAGTAGTAGGGCGCAGCCTGCCATAGTGTTAGAAAGCAAAAAGAAGCATCAAGTATGGTGCTAGAATGATCTGAAATGGTGAAGAATGGACAGGTAGGGTTTCATCAAAGGAAAATGGAGATCTTTCTCTGCGGTGAACAAAATCCCAAGCTGTAAGATTCTTAATGAGGGTGCTCTAACAGGATTAATCCGGTGGCAGATGGCCGTGGGCGGCCGCGCGCCAGAGAACCAGCTGGATCAGATTTTGTAGGAAGAAACTGCCATAGCTATGGAGAAAAAGAGAAAGGAAGGAGGAGAGAGATCAAGAGGGCCGCGGACCAGGCTCGTGCACAACAGGCCAAGTGGAAGGTTAGTTGCTACAGGGTGCCAGTGTATGGAGAAGTTGGTTTAGAGCACCAAAAGAAATCCATCCATTGGATTATGTGGATTATAGATCGACGGTGTAGCTAATAAGTGATTTGGACTGTTAGATCAAGAAAGGCCGATGGATGATGAGCGAAGGGGCCCGAAGGGCCATGAAGGGCCATTTTGAAGAATTTGCATTAAAAATTTTCATTTGAAATGGCAGAAGGGACGCGAAGTCCAGAATGGACTTCACTTCATTAAAAATCTTCAAAATGAAAATACAGTTCATTTTTGCAAGGCAAAATGGTTTTGGGGCTAACTATAGCTAGAAAGCACCTATTTTGGCCATCCTTGGGCCAAAATGACCCCTAAAACTGGCTGCTCAAAGCCAGCGGACAGAGCACATCACAGAGCAGGGAGAAAGGTGTTTTGGGGAGTTTTCAACACCATTCTATCGAGCGGAGTGTGGGTGATCTAGTGATGGGCTACCGTAAGGCCAAATTTGGGGTGATTTTTGGTTGGTATAACCTGCTATAGGGCGGTACAATGAGGCATTATCACTTCGAAATCATTATTACTTACTCCTGACAGGGTAACAGGGTGTTTGGAGGTGATAAATGTAGTATGGGGGCGAATGGTAACGGAATCGTGTGGAGAAAGTTAGTTTTGGCGACGGAAGTGCAGTTTGGCGGTGTGACTACTTATCATTGGCGACAATTTTGAACCAGGGTCAAAGACATCAGGTGAGCATAGTATGTGGATGACGAGTCCATTGGGGTGGCACTCAAGGAGATGCTACAATTGCTCAGATATGATATGTCATTTGACTTAAAATTTGCTTTGCACAGGAACACAGATCATGCTACACAGTAACACAGACAGAAAATCACTCTCCTCAGCAAGCTCACATAGCAATTGTATTTTTCAAAATGAAATTACACTGTACATATAGTTATTCACTCAGGCAACCCATGCATAACCCAGGTTGCCGTTGGTGGGATGCGTGTCCCGTCGACTTGCCTCGTGGCGAGGCCAACTAATCCTTATCCACTGATAGAACCCACAGTATAGTAACACAATGATTCTAACTTTAATTCTAACTCTCTCCCTTAAAGTAGAGTCACTTTTTATACAGTCATATACATAGCTTTAAAGTCAACAAACTTTGAGTACAGAAAGTTTTAATCTAAACTTATCAAACTTTTCTCCAGTAAGTGGCTTAGTGAAAATATCAGCTAGTTGTTCTTCTGTGCTACAATGAACAACATGTATTTCATGACTCAGTAGCCTCTCACGTATGAAGTGATATTGAATCTCTATGTGTTTAGTTCTCACATGGAACACTGGATTCTTTGCTAGCTGAATGCCACTCTGACTGTCGCTATGTAAAGTCGTGGGATTTTTCTGCTTCATGCCAATTTCTTCCAAGATTTGTCTCAACCATATAGCTTATTGTGCAACACTACACATTGTCTTATACTCTGCTTCTGTGGTGGAAAGAGCAATTGTACTTTGCTTCTTACTAGACCAGGAAAAGCAATTACCACAAAACTGGAATATATATCCTTTGGTGGCCGCATGCGATATAGGCATGTGTGTTGCATCCTAGTATGGGATAGGGTGTACATGCATTATGCTTATGTATGGGTCTTGACTATTATGGGCTCGGGGTACCTACATGCAGTGGACATGCATGGGGGATTGGCATGATTAGTTAAAGTGCTTCCATGTGGATTCAGTGCATGGGCAGGTGGGTTTGGCTCTACGGTCTATATATATCCTCACTAGTGTCTATGAGGAGGATTGAAGAGTCTGTGGCCGTTATGTTGTCAGACTATGAAGCGCTCTTCCTGTGGCTTGCCTATCTCTTGGATTGCTTGGGGGCTAGACCGGTATTGGGTCTAGGTTTGGTTGGGATGGTTTCGTCTACTGCAATCCTCCCTTGGTGTTCTAGGAATCTATCTCGGTTGGGACTTCTGGGGGACATTTTATTGGTATCAAAGTAGCCAATGGGATTGTGTGAGTGGCCCGGTGTGGACCAAATTGTGGTGGAATCATGTCGACGACAATCCAGACTATCACGATAAATTGGTGGTCTTCCAAGTAGGTCTTCTACCTTCCTTTTGGTTGAATCGATTTGTGAGGAGTTTGGATTGTTTGTAATGCTATAGCTTTCTGGGCTAAGACCCATGGTTATGTAAATTTTGTTTCCCCCATATTGTTGGTTTCCTGTTATGGATGGATTTTTGTGGTTAGCATGGGGGTTTCGGAATTCTCTTTCTCACATGAGAATGAGATTGAAGCTTGTAGCAAACTTCTATAGTTTGTATGCAGCTTGTGTTGCTTGGGAATGGTGGTTTCCCACTACCTATACAATGCATGCAAAGTTTATGCTTTCTATTTGCCAAGTTAACAAGAATAAGGGAGTTTTTGGTTGTTAGGAAGCAAAAGTACTTGCTTAATCAGAAAAACAACAATAGGGAGGTAGAGCAGTGTTTGGCATAATGGGTTTGTCATGAATTGGCATGAGTATCCTCTGAAACTTTGTGCATGTTGGGGTTGAAGCTTAATTCAACCAAATGATTACTGCAAAATGAGTTAGCATAGGCCATATTCTGTTATGTTGGGCTTGAAGCTCTTTTGGGGAGGTGTTAGCAGTATTGTAGATGCAAATGTATGACTTGGCTTTTGGAAAGCTGTTCCTACATTTGTCCTGTGACCCATGGAAACGTAATGAACCTGCAAAAGAGAGCATAAAGGCAAATATTTTATAGTAGGTAAAAGTTTTCCTGATGTCTTCCCACATCAGAGGATTGGGAGTGCTGGAGGCGCTCTCCTCGGTCGATGCCATGTGGGCTGCTAGCGCCTGTGGTGATGTGGGCACGATGGCTATATATCTCTCTCTCTCAATGAGGGGCATCATCTTCCCTCCCTCATGATGAGGATCGCTCTCTCTCTCTCTCTCTCTCTCTCTCTCTCTCTCTCTCTCTCTCTCTCTCTCTCTCTCTCTCTCTCTCTCTCTCTCTCTCTCTCTCTCTCTCTCTCTCTCTCTCTCTCTCTCTCTCTCTCTCTCTCTCTCTCTCGCTTGGGGTTTGGTGACGCAGGTCAGACCTGAGTGGAGTAGCTCCAGGGGGGGGTATTACCATTTGTTTTAGTTTTTTTTTAAGAGAAAAAAAAAGACCTCTTCTTTTAAGAGTCTCTTTTTTAGTTTTCTGGATGGAAACGAGAAAAAAAAAAAAACGAATGTTGTGCTATGAGGGGTGGTTGGGAACTTTCCTGGTAAACATTGTTTATCTTAGGGGTTTTTCTTATGGCTTCCATGTGGGTGGTTTTAATGTTGTGAGCTTTTGGGTTACGGTCCTTATATGGTCTTCACCTGGTTCACGCATATACTAGAAACTTGGTTGTAAAATAAGTTGTTTGTTTTCATGGTTGATACTGATTTTTTCACTTTACTCTACAAAAAGATTTTGCAGTTATTTTGGACTTGATTTTTTTGAGGAGCAGTTGAGTGGCCTTCGTGCGTACGAAAGTTGTATTGGAATTTGAATTGCAATTTATTAGTAACAACTAACTAGTTGAGTGCAATTTAGTGACTTTATTATAGTTTGTGCACTAGTATGTTGCTTGAATAGAAAATGAATTTTTGGTACTTCAGTTTCCGGAAGGAACTACTTCTTGTGGTTGAGGGAACTACAAAAGCATCAAGCTTGAAAAGTCTACCTTGTCTATTGCTCTAGCAATCAAGATTTCTTCCTTTGTGACATGCAAAAAGGCTGAATTCCTTGTGGAATTTTGGTAGGCTTGCATTGTTGTTTGATTCCGAAGTAATATTCGTTTTGCAATTGCTAAGTGGGCAATCGTGGATTTGTGACTAGTGTCCGAGAGTTCACGAAAGTTTGGCCAAGGAACTGGTCAAAGGTGCTTGAACTTAGAAAGTTTTGAATGGATCTTGTTTTCCGCTTGTTCTTTTCAATTTCTAAATCTGTCAACTTAAAGGATTTTTGAGAATAACTTAAATTCCTTTCTAGTGACTAAAAGGTTCAAAAAGTGGGAAAGAGGACATAAGTTGGAATTTGTACTATGAAGTTGGAATTTAGTAATTCCTGAAAACTTGGCATAGTACCGATAAATGGGATTCTAAGTTACCTGAATTATTTATCGAATCCTGAGATTCTGAGTAAATCTCTGAAGTTTTGGGTGTTTCATTTAAATCAATTGATTTTTGGAATGAGTGATCAGAAAGTGGAGGGTCATCTTGGAGGAAGAACTTGTGGTATGGGACACAAGCAATTCCAAAGAGATGGTTTGAAGCTAAATGATCATGGTGACCATAGTAAGGCTGTTAACGTGAAGGATGCCAATTGCTATGGGACAAGTGAGTCTTCTTGTAGGGATTGTTGAGGTATTGATCATGACCCCTTTATGGATATCTCAAATCACAAAATAGGAAACCTTGAGTGCTATCTTTTTCTCTATAAATATATTTGAAAATTTCTTGTTATTGAATCTAACAACGATTCCTTGGAAGGTAAAGTATCTACCTGAGTTCATTAGATGATAGTGCATGAAAGGTTAAATAATTTTCCATAGTTTAATAGTGGTATTCATGGATAACTGATTGGGAATAATTCGGTTGATCTATGTGCGAATCCTTTTTTTGATCTATTCGAGTTGGTTTCCCAAGAGGTAATGGTTCCTATTATCAAAGAAAAATACCTTTGGATAAATTGTTATGCTGGTATTTTGGGTCATCAACTGTCTTGGAGTCGTTTGATGCAACATTTGCTATTGACTTGTCTGGTTCAATGGGAACTTCTATTAGACTTCTCCTAGAATGTATCTGGTGTGATATGACTTCTATTGGAAACTTGTGGAGTTTTCTGATAAAAGAGGGAGAAGTAATTGATAGAAAGTTGTCTGGGTGAAACATCTATAGTATTGATTCTAGATTGAATCCATTATAGATGAAGGACTTGGTTTTGTATCAGAATGGATAGGATATTTTGGTTACTGTTGGGATCTTCTAAGGATTGTTAAGCAATCCAGTTAGAAGATGTATGGGGAATTTTTTAGAAGCAATTCTTGTATGAATCAGAAGTCACCAATTATGAACCAGACAGGTTGGTATTATGTGATCCTATTACAAAAAGTGTTGTTTAGGTGGCTCCTTGTTGGTTTGATCAACTTGAGCTAGTGGGAACTAAGTGTCGATGCAAAGAATTTTTTTTTTGGCTAATGATATATTTTTTTAGGAAAAAATCTCTGATCAAGATTTTGGTTTCCTATTATGTGAAAAAGCACTCTTGGAGAGATTTTCTCTCTCATGATAACCAAGTTACAGGATCCTCAGTTAGGCATCTATTATATATCAATGGGATGAGATCTGTAGATTTATGTTATGTACTGAATCATAGTGAGATCAAGTTTTCTTTGTGCAAGTCCTTAATCTTGTGGATCCACTATGTCTTCATTGGACTGAGTTTATTTGCATGCATAAACTAGTCACAAAACATAGACATATTGTTGAGAAGTGTCTTATGAAATTTTTTCTCATGGTGCATAGATTTGGTATGGAGGATTTTCTTTTGGCCAAAAATAATGCCTTTCGTAGAATCTTATGTGTTGGATTGATAACAGTTCCAGTGGAGAAATGCGGAATGCATAAATGTTGGTGGGCTGCTGCATCCATTAGATAATCCTACTAAGTGGTGGGATAGTATCTTGATGGATTTTGTAGTCAGTTTACTGTGTACGAATAAACAAGAATGGTGCAATTTGGGTCATAGTTGACCGGTTAACTAAATTGGTTATGTTTATTTTGGTAAAGACTATAGTGTAAGCATCTGAGTTGTTGGACGAGTCTACAAGATATCATTATTTGTTGATATTGTAGTTAAGTTTTATTGATTGTAAGTCACAGCATTACGAGTTATTTTGTGACTCAAGTAGTGGGTGATTTACATAAGATACATAGGAATTTTTGGTTGTAATTATGTTTTGTTTGAAAATAAAATTATCTTGGAAAACTTGTGAAAGTACTATACTTTAGGACCATAAATGGATCTACAAATAATCAAAAGATCCACAAGAGTGATTGGATGCTTGCTTAACAATCTATCAAAAAACTAGACACAAAAAAGTTGATCTAGATTGGCAATTTGACAAACAACAAGTATTATCAATCAAAAGCATTGATCAACATTGAAATCTGAGCTCACGTGTGTAATACAGGCTGTAGTACGGCCTTCAAGATGAGAAACAAGTAGAAATTGATTTGGTTTCATTTGGGTCACAAAAACTCAATGTACATAGTGAACTAGCTTGAGATTGCCAATGAGCTCCAAAAATATTCTATCTTCTCACTATGGGAGCTTGGAATACATAGCAAATTCGACTTCCTTTGTGAAGTTAGGTGGACTTCCAACATGTAATAAGGAAGTTGACTCAGCCTTTTTTCCCTAAAATGAAACCCTAGTCTATTTCCTAGAGTCATGCTTGGTAGATAGCTAGTTGGTTAATTTTTCACCTTAAATCTAGGTCTTAGGTCCTATAAACTAGGAATTACTACCAAAATGACATGACCAACCCTATGGACTTGACCTAACCTACATTAGGAGTGGATTGCCACGTGGAATCTTGGCCTCACATGTGTGGAATTTACTTATGTACAAAATCTACATTATACTACATGGTTTTTTATCAAGCTAGATTTGCCAATTTTTGGCAATTCTTCACACTCCTCAAATTTAGCTTGATCTATTTACAACTCTCTTTCTAAATGAATGAATGCTTTTAGAAGTGTCTATAAAATCCAGCTACAAACAAGCAACTTTTGAGACTCCAATAGAGAATGATGTCCATGAAGGATCTTTCACCACCTCTTAAAGGATCCCTTACGAGATGTTCCACAAATGTGTCTATATACATGTAGCACACTTCAAAATATACATCATGCCAAGCCATGTATTCCAAGGCATTTTGTGCACTTGAAGATACATCAATAAAACTATTAAGTGCATACATAATGTTGCCAAAGACAACTTGCCTTGCTTGATCCATATGATTGAGCCTAGATGGCTCCATCTTGATACTCATGGTTCTTCCTGGAGTCCTCAGGTCTTGAGCTTGTTCCTCCACTTGACTTGACTCCAAACCATCAATGAATTGAATAAGGTGTTAATCCGAAGGTGCTTCTTTAAGTTTACAAATCTTTCACTCTTGAAAGATCACATTTCCACCATTGACGACTTCTTTGATGGAAAACAAGTAGATTCTACAATCTCTACTTGAAGAGCAAAACACTACGATTATTCCTATCATTGAAATAGGATAATCTTTGGTCCTTACATTGGAATGATCACGATCAAGGCATGTGGACCCAAATATTTCCATTACAAATGATGTTTCATCTTTTATGACACTATTCAAACTATTACAAAAATAGTTATCCAATGAAATTGCTTTATCAACAACAAATGGAGATTTGAAAGCATCAATTTTTTATTGTCTTGTCATACAAAGTACTAAACATCATAGATCTTAAAGGTAAGCAACAAGTCACTCCATGTATACTAATACTATCCAAAAAGTATTCAGATATAGTAGACTCTCCAATGCTCACCATCCTTGCAAGATGCACACTTGAATGGACAATTGCATTAGATCAACTGTTAAGCAAGCATCCCACCACTCTTGTGGATCTGTTGTAGATCTATTTATGGTCCTAAAGTATAGTACTTTCACATGGTATTAGAGCCAAGCACAAGAGCATAAGCCGTTGATCTAATGCAAATCCATTTTTAGCAAGTTTTGGTGCTAGAAACTAGTATCGAGCGGGCAAGCTAGAATCTTGATTTTGGTGAGGAGATTTGATCCCAAACTTGGTAGGGTCCAAATCCATACTGTCCACATGTGTGGGCACCTCTGAACCTTCATTTAATGCATGGTATTCATTTGATCCAAAGAAATTCAATTTGTGGCTTTTGATGTAATTTTTGGTGGAAATCTTAGGATAAGCAACCAAGATTGAGTGCCATTGATTAGATTTGACATAGGGTCATGAAATCTAATTAATCTAGGCTGAAATTAGGTCCTCTAAACTTGTTTTACAGGTCTTGAAAGTACATCAAAAAGTGTGAGGGAGATTTAGTCATGTTATTGTCCAAAAATAGCCAAAAATAGCCAAAATTGGCAAGATTTGATTGTAAGTAGATTTCACATCATCTTATCTTCATTCCAACTTTGTGAGGGAGTGCTAGAATTGAGATCATAAGTCCATTTGTTGGATTAGAAATCTAATTTGAGTGAAACACTACAAAAGAGAGACCTTAGTGAGTTTCTAGAGATAATCAAATCCATTTCTTGGCAAGATTTGTTTGAAAGTAGTTTTCACTTCATCTTATCTTCATTCCAGCTTTGTGATGGAGTGATACAATTGTTATTATAAGTCCATTTGTTGGATTAAAAATCAAATTTGAGTGAAACACTGCAAGTGTGAGACCTTTGTGAGTTTCAAGTCAATCAAATCTATTTCTTGTTTGTAGAAGTCACTAGTAAGATGATGATCTGCTGGAGCATACCTTCTAGAAGCTAGTGAGAGATTGAATTCTACAAATTATGCTATTTGGAAGGTTAGGATGGAGTCACTCTTGGTGCTCCAAGACCTTTATGAGTTCTTGATTGAAGATGAAGATGAACCTCTAGGTGCACATGAGTTAGCTAGATACAAGAAGAGATCTAGGCTTGCACTTCATTGTGTGAAGATGAATATGAGCAATGATTTGTTGCGAGAAGTATCAGCATGTACTAGTGCTAAAGAGGCTTGGGAGTCTTTAAAATCAATCTATGAATCTAGTAACACTTCAAGAGTACTCATGCTTAGAAATCAGATTTTGCAAAGCATGAGGAGAAGTGAGGAGAATGCACAAGATTATGTACTCAGAATCAAGTCTCCAAATAGGGAGTTGGCTTCCATTGGAGAGAAGATTCATGATGTAGAGCTTGTACAAATTGTTCTTAATGGTCTAGGAGATGACTTTGCAAATTTGGTCCAAAGTTTTGCCATCCAAGACACTTTGCCAACTACAGAAAAACTTCACAGTGTATTAGTGGCTGAAGAGTGTAGGATGCTCCATGCAAAATCTAGGATGAGTTCCTTGTCTTTGCAAGATGGTGATGAGAAAGCCAATTTCTCATTCAAGGGCAAAAAGAAGACCAATGGAAACAAGAAGCATCCAAAGGAGGCCAAAGAAGAGGATGATGCATCAAGCTCAAAGGACAAGTCAAAGCAGAAATACTTCTTTTGTGGAAAGAAGAGGCATTATGCATCTGAATGCTACAAGAGGCTAAGAGCACAAGTGGAGGAGGACAAACAAGGAAACCTTGCAAAGGAGGAGGAGGAGGATGAAGTAGATTATTCTTTATGGCATCTACATCCTCACCAACAAGCAATAGCAATTCAAGAGACAATTGGTGGATCAATAGTGGGGCTAGCTCCCACATGTCTTGTGAAAAGGACTTTTTCTCAACCTTACACTCATTCAATGATGCTAAAAAATTTGTCTTTATTGCAAATGATGAAGAGTGTAGGATAGATGGTGTTGGCACCATCTCTTTGTGGTAGAATCCTCAAAATGCATGGATCTAGAAAATGTCCTTCATGTACCATCAATCACCAAGAATATGCTTAGTGTTGGTCTACTCTTAGAAAGTGGTTTGGATGTTCACTTTAAGCATGGTGTTTGTTTCATCTTGAAGAATGATGCTTGCATTGCAAAGGGATTTAAACATGGAAGATTGTTTAAGTTGGAAGCTAGTGTTGCTTTTGAAAGAATGAGCTTGGCAAAGGAGGAGATCACTCAAGAGGAGATCTTGGCAAAGTGTGATCTTGCTTGCATTGAGGAGGAGCATTAAAAGGAGGAAGATCTTGGGGATCAGCCTCAAAGCATGAGAGTTCTAAGGGAGTCCTCATGTGTGTAATACAGTCTTTAGTACGGCCTTCAAGCTGAGAAACAAGTAGAAATTGATTTGGTTTCATTTGGATCACAAAAACTCAATGTACATAGTGAACTAGCTTGAGATTGCCAATGAGCTCCAAAAATATTCTATCTTCTCACTATGAGAGCTTGGAATACATAGCAAATTTGACTTCCTTTGTGAAGTTAGGCGGATTTCTTGCATGTAATAAGGAAGTTAACTTAGCCTTTTTGCCCTAAAATGAAACCCTAGTCTATTTCCTAGAGTCATGCTTGGTAGATAGCTAGTTGGTCAATGTTTCACCTTAAATCTAGGATTTAGGTCCTATAAACTAGGAATCACTAACAAAATGGTATGACCAACCCTATGAAATTGACTTAACCTACATTAGGAGTGGATTGCCATGTGGCATCTTGGCTTCACATGTGTGGAATCCACTTATGTACAAAATTTACATTATACTACATGGTTTTTGATCAAGCTAGATTTGCCAATTTTTGGCAATTCTTCACAAACTCAGTTGGAGTTGGATAATTGGTGGAACCAAAAGCCCATGGCTTCAGTAATGAAGTTTGGTAAATCTTAAGTTATTCTAGATCAGAACTTAAGTATATTTGGGTCTAGATGTGTTCTAGATGGAACTTTGACTTTGGAATGACACATTGTGCCATGTCTAGAGTGAAGAATTAAGAGACTACAGTTCTTTATTGGCATCGTAAGGGGAGTAGATTCGCATAAATCTGGAACTTTCCTAGTGGAAAGGATTTTTGTGGAGCAACTCATATGTCTTTTAAGAATAGCAGCATTCACGATCTCTTACTTTCAAGTATAGCATTATCCAGTGAATGTGGTTGTCAAATCATAGTTCAGATTCCAATCTATATTTGACTTCTAAGAGAGGATAACGTGAGCAGTGAAAATATTTGATGCTTTTTGCATAGGTCTCTCGATGGCAATCTCATTGGATGAGGAGTTTGCGTGTAACAGTAGTAAGCATTACTAGGTATAATCCGTTTATGCTTAGGTATGGATTTCAATCTAAATCTCCAGAAATGGTTGAAATTGAGTTGATTAAAGTTCAGAATGTGACAGATTTCTTGCAGGAAATGCTACAATTAACATGTGAAAATGTTCTAAGTGCCCAGGATCAAGTAAGACATTTTACTAATCTGAAAGAATTGCCTTGGGAGTTTCAAGTTGGGGCTTGGGGGGTATCTTAGACTTTCAAAGAATTCTAAGGTAATGCACGAGGAAGCATTACGAGTTGTCTGCTCGTTATAGCGGACCATATAAAATCTTGAAAATAAATGGATCTTTAGTTTACCAGTTAGAGTAACCAGAGGGAATCAAGACTCATCCCGTGTTCCATGTTAGTCGTATAGAGATGAGTTTACATGTGAGGGACTACCTTGGTTTTGGTAAAAGTCTAGATTCATTTGAAGACTTATCTGAAAGGATTCTTTTAGAGCCTGAAAGGATTCTTGATACAAGATCCAAGCGATTGCGTAATTAGGATGTTATTGAGCATCTGGTTGGATAGAAAGGACATTCTGATGATGAGGATTCATGGAAACTAGAAGGCAATCTAAAGAAGAGTTTCCCAGACTTTGAATTCCAAGAACAAGACTAAAATAAGGGGGGAAGTATATTACGGCCCTAATGGGGGTTTGGACCATTAGGGGCTATCTTGGATGTAGGGGTCAAGCCTACTAATCCAAGGTGAACATGCACTGTGCTTATGCATGGGTCTTGACTATTATGGACTAGGGATACATACATGTAGTGGATTGGCATGATTAGTTAGAGTGCTTCCATGTGGATCCAGTGCATGGGTAGGTGGGTTTGTCTCTACGCTCTATATATACCCTCACAAGTCACTATGAGGAGGATTGAAGAGTCTGTGGCCATTATGCTATTAGACTATGAAGCGCTCTTCTTGTGGCTTGCCTATCTCTTGGATTGCTCGGGGGCTAGACCGGTATTGGGTCTAGGTCTGGTTGGGATGGTTTCATATACTATAGTCCTCCCTTGGTGTTCTAGGAAGGTCTATCTCAATTGGGAGTCCTGAGGGACGTTTTAGAGCTTCTCAAGGAGTTGGTAAGAGTACTTCATCAAAGGATGCTTGGAATTCATTGAAGAAGCTTTATGAATCCAAGTCTACTTCTAGAGTGTTGACTCTAAGAAGACAAATCTTTTGTTGTTTGCAAAAGAGTGAAGAAAGTCCAAATACTTTTATTTTGAGAGTGAAAGCTTTGAATGATGAGTTAGCTTGCATTGATGAGAGCATTAGGAAGGAGAGCTTGTTCAAGTTATTCTTAATGAATTGTTGGATGTTTATG
Source organism: Diphasiastrum complanatum (assembly GCA_029204225.1). Taxonomy (NCBI): domain Eukaryota; kingdom Viridiplantae; phylum Streptophyta; class Lycopodiopsida; order Lycopodiales; family Lycopodiaceae; genus Diphasiastrum; species Diphasiastrum complanatum. Next base: position 22,032,452 of record CM055100.1, read on the forward strand.
GTAACATTGTTCAAAGTCTTGCCATTCAAAAGACTTTGCCAAGTTTGCTTGATCTTCAAGAGATCTTGATCAATGAAGAATATAGGCTTCAAGCAAGAGGTGGATCTTCATCAACATCTCAAGTTGGAGAGGAGGCTATGTTCATCAAGGAAAAATTCAAGGGAAAAAGCAAAAGTAAGTGGTCTAAAGGGAGATGAAGGGGAGGCTTCTTCAAATGGCAAAAAGAAAGATAAATCAAAGCTCAAGTGACTCTATTGTGGCATCAAAGGGCACTTTGCAAGTGAGTGCTACAAGAAGAAGAGAGATCAAGGAGACAAGCAAGGTAATCTTACTCTTGATGGGGATGTTTTGGATGTTCAAAATGCAAATGATGATGCTTTTGTGATGTCTTCATGTATGCTTTCTAATGATGAAAATCTAGATCCATGGTGGATTGATAGGGGAGCAAGTTCACACATAACTTCACAAAGAGTACTTCACTTCTTTGTTGGCATATGGAGATGACAAGAGGATGATCCACACGGCCAAATGATGGTGAGTGTGCAATCAAAGGGATTGGCACAATTCCTATTTCTCTCTCTACAAATAGGAAGGTTCATTTGAATGATGTTTTGTTCATTACATCTATTATCAAGAATTTACTTAATGTGAGTCAATTGTTAAGTAAAGGCCTCAAAGTTGAGTTTGATGGAGATGCTTGTACAATCAAAAGTAAGGATATCTTGATTGCAAAAGGTAAAAGGCAAGGGAAGTTGCTCAAACTAGATGCTTGTGTTATTTCTAACCAAGTTGGATGTGTTGCAAGAGAACAAATACCTATTCAAGAGGTTTGGCATAAAAGGATGGGACACCTCAACTTCCAGCCATTGGAGGTAATGGCTAGAAAGAATATTGTGATTGGTCTTCCAAGCTCCTTAAGTAGCATCAATCATGTTTGTGAGTATTGTGCTTTTTCAAAGTCACATAGACTACATTATACTAGATCTACATCTAGATCTACAAAGCCTTTTCAAATTGTACATTCGGATATTCATGGAATTACTACAATCAGCAATAGTGGAGCTAAGATGTATGTAGCTTTCATTGATGATTTTAGTAAATTTTTTTGGATCTATGATGTTTTTGTCAAGTTCAAGAATGAAAGGGAGAACCAATTTTCTACAAGCAAATGCTTGAGGAGTGACAATGGTGGAGAGTACATATCTACCAAGTTCAAGGCCTTTTGTGATGAGCATGGGATCAAGAGAGAGTATACAACACCAAAGACCCCACAACAAAATGGACTGGCCAAGAGGAAGAATAGGACTTTATGTGAAAGTGCTAAATCCATGAGGTTAAGTGCTAACCTAAATAAGCCATTTTGAGATTAAGCTTTGTTGTGTGCTAATTTCTTGTGCAATAGGTGGTCAAGTGCCATCTTGGATGGAAGGACACCTTTTGAGATGCTATTCAAGAGTAGGTTGATTGTCAAATTTCTTAGAACTTTTGGATGCACATGCTATGTCAATATAATTCTTGATGATAGGACCAAGGAGGATCCATGGTATATTTGTTGGATATAGTGAGGTGAGTAAAGCCTACAAGGTTTACATTCCTTCTACTAACAAAGTGATTGTTGGTAGAGATGTCATTTTTGATGAGGGGAACAATCCAAAAGTATCTTCAAGTATTATTGATGATGATGTAGATGGATCTAACATTCTTGATGATGATGTAAAGGATCCTACTTTGGATGGTGATGATGAAGGACCATCATCAAGTGAAAAGCCAAGGAGGACATCAAGGCAAAGGCAAATACCTTCAACGCTCACTTATGATTAAAAGGGTAAGAAAGTAGTTGTTGGAAATTATTTTGCTTTCCTAACCTCTTTTGATGAACCTACATGTGTAGATGAAGCAAGGAACAAAGAGGAGTGGATCCAAGCAATGGATCTTGACTATCAAGCTCTTACGAAGAATGAAACATGGAGATTGGTGGAGTTACCTAAGGACAAGAAAGCTATTGGATGCAAATGGATCTTCAAGGTGAAGACAAACCAAGATGGATCTATCAACAAGTACAAGACAAGGTTGGTGGCAAAAGAATATGCTCAAGAACATGGTACTGACTATGATGAAACCATTGCACCCGTGGCAAAGATGGTAAGCATTCGGGTCATCATCTCTTGAACATCATCATCATGGCATTTTTGAATGGTGATTTTGAGGAGGAAGTGTACATGGGGCAACCTGAGAGCTACATTTCACCTACAAAGCCAAGTCATGTGTGTCTTCTGCAAAAGAGTTTGTATGGCCTTAATCAAGCACCAAGGAGTTGGTATGCTAAGCTTAACATTTTTTTATAGGTTTTCTAGAAATGATGTTACCATCTTGCTAATCTATGTGAATGATATCATCTTGAGTGGTGGAGACAATCAAGATGTGGAGGATATCAAGAGTGCTCTTAAGAAGGAATTTGAGGTGCATGATCTTGGTCACTTGCATTACATTTTGGGAATAGAAGCTATTAGATCTTCTCAATCTGCTTTCATTTGTGAAGAGAAGTACGCTAATTCTATTCTAGAAAGATTTCATATGGTAGATCCAAAGTCTTGTGATACAAAAATGGAGTCTCATGTAAAGCTAACTATAAGAGGTAATTGAAGATCCTTCAAGGACATTACTCTCTATAGAAATCTAGCTGGTTCACTCATCTATCTAACCATTACAAGACCGGATCTAAGCTATTGTGTTGGAAGATTGAGTTAATTCATGCAAGATCCTAGTGAGGAGCATTGGAAGCTAGGAAAACAAGTTTTGAGGTATATTATGAAAACTCTAGATTTTGGCATATTGTATGAGGGATCATAGATTCAGACTTTGCTGGAGATCAAATGGATAGAAAAATCCATAAGTTCACATGCTATTTTCATAGTTGATGGAGCTATCTCGCTATGGATCAAAAGGATGGTAATGGATTTCCACTTGCTAGATTTTTCAGAGAGTCCAATCATCTTTTGCGTGTGTGTGTGGTCGAGTTTGGACCCATTCTTATTGGCTAAATTTGATATATTGCATCTAGACTAGAATTTCTAGGTCATTTGGTGAGATACCAAAAATGTCAATGGAGGCAACATTAATATTTAAGTACTTAATTATACTGTTGTGATGCATGTACAAGATAGATCTCATGTTTAAATGTCCTAATCTTTGATGCCATAACTGGGCATTTGAAGTACTCACATTGGTTGAAAGTGCATAATTATGACTCAAAATGTACAAATTACCTTCTTTGTTAGTAGAGAGGAGTTTATTACAATCATTATTCAAAATAGTACATTGCTTTGAATTGAACAAGCCTTTGCACCCCTGATCTGTAAGTTTGTTGATAACAAGTAAATTATCTGTTAGCTTAGGTACATAAAGTACATTCTTATGTAATGTTAAATTATCGTTTGGAGATGAAGGTATATGGAACCTTGGCCTTCAATCTGATGTGTACTGGGTCACCGAAGTAGATATACTTCAAATCTACTAGCTTGAGTTCTTTGAATAGGAACTTATATGGAGAGAAGCACTAGATTCGAGATACCATAGAAAGGCATCTCTACTTTCTCGATCTTGTACCATTAGCAGTGTTGTGTCTTCATGAGAGGTTCTGGCAAAATCAGGACCTCCATCCTGCTGCATCTTCTTCTTTGCTTCGTTGTGCTTGAGAACTCGATAGTCCTTGATGTCATGATTGGTTCTCTTGTAGTACTGACAGAAAACTTTGGTTTTAGGCTTTTGTTGCTATCGATTCTACTATGGTAATTGTTGTCTGAATCAGTCTACTCAGCTTTAGTCTTCTTGTCTTTTGAAGATATCTTCTTCTGAACCTGTTGTCATTCACAAACATAGGCATCTCAACGAGTGATTAGATATTTCTTGTCTATTACTCGCCCACTATCTATTACTCGCCAAATTTCAATTTTTTTTTGAAATAGATCTGAGTGACTGATCATCAAAATCCATCTACCTTTTCTAATTTTTCTCCAATCAACTTTTACTTGTGCAGAAGCTTTTTTTTTTCTTTCAATCTTTTTTAGATCCCAATTTGATTTTGATCTGAGTTCGATTTCATTTCGGTTTGATCCCCATCTATATCCATTCTCTGATCACTCATATAGAAAATATCTACAAACTGAGGAAAGAAAAAGAAAAAGACCAAAAATAACATCACCTTCCATTTTCGTGTATGCATCTCAAATCTAGTAGGAGATTATCGACCTTGGATCCCCCTTGTTTTGAGGAATTTCTTAACATACCGATCGAAATAAATCACAAAATCGTTGACGTATATCCACCACCGATGAACAATCCAAGGCCCTTTGTAGCTCATGCCTTCAAAACTTCCCCAAGATCGACCTTCCAAGGTTTGATGGAAAGGGAGATCCACGACAAGAACTCAGGCGTGTAGAGCCTATGGAGACGGCAGCCCATAAGAGGTTATGTGGAGGATGCGACCCTGAGAGTGTCCTAGACCATAGCGTCCTAACGTGGTTCATGGTAGGATTGCCCAAGGGAATCAGACATCAAATGAAAAGAAGAGACAAGTAGGTGTCTTTTCAAGCAGCTTGCACCGATGCCATCAAGAGAGTTGACAATAGAAGAAGCACAGTTTGAACTCTGATTAGTCTAACCAAGAGAGACAACACCGAAAGGAACAAGAGCCATATGTAAGGATAAGTTTCATGATGATGCTTCCACCTCTATGGCTAATAGCGCTGACATAATCATATATGCCATAGAGAAGTTGCACACCTAGAGCAATGAGCAATTTAGAAAGCTCACCACTGACCTTACCGCGACTGTTGACTAAAAGCTGAAAGGCTTGCAACTAGGACCCACCCATGCCTATCCTGGGAGAGAGCCCACTTGGTGTCCACACTGCACTGAGAACTACACATGAAATGAATGCCCGCGGTTGAGACAAAGGTTAGAGCGGCCCCCACAATATTTCCATATATGTAATATGGGAGATCATGACACAACTGACTGCCGATACAACCTACGCAACCAAGCAACATGCCCAGCAGCAAATCTTGCCCCAGCCCCAATGGCACAACAACAACCTTATCACAACCACTACCTAGATTATTATCAGAGAACCCAGGAATTAGTAGTGAGAAATCTACAACTAGCTACCCAGTAGTTGAACACGGTCGAGGTGACTGAAGAACCCTACTATCCCAAGGAAGAAGCATCAGACTCTGTCCCCAGTGCATTTCATAGACAGAGCATATGGTGAGTTAATACCGATCTACGTAAACCAGGTTTGTGGTACATGATTTAGAGCTCCCATAAAATGTTACGGATGTGGAGAGCATCATAGGATTGTTGAGTGCTCTAACAAGCCACAAGATAATTTTGTACCATTTTGGCGAGATTGTGGGTACAGACACTCATACTTGATGTGTCCAATGCGAAAGGAGAAGCAAGGAAAGGTCTATGTCCCAATGCACCTAATGAGTGTGGTAGGAGAACCCAAGGCATCCACAATGTTTGTATACATCCAGACCAGAGCATAGAAAAGACTAGAAAAGGAACCAACCAAGTCCGCTACTATAGGTCCTGTTAGTGGCTCATCAGGTTCTCTATATACTGGTGAATGCCCCAATCCCACAGTTGAACAAGGGAACTATAGATGCCTAAAGGAATGGGCAAGAGAAGCCCAAGCCTTAGATCAAGCCAGAGAGGTAGCCTGAGAGCATGACAAGGGTCAGCTCGAGGGTAAAAATGATTGAAGGCCAAATGCTCTTCCCCACTCCCTATTGAATCCAAGGTTGTTGCAGTTCATCCGGGAGACTGGACAGAATGCACACAAGCATTTTAGTATGGAGATCTCTTTCCATAGCAAGGACCATACGGCTGACTAAGTCAATCTATTGAGAGGAGATGTTTGAATACCACTAGGCACCCTACTCAAAACACATTCGACCCTCTGGAAAGGATTGAAAACATACAGTGGGATCCTACAGTGTCTTATTGAAAAAACCGTGGCTCAGAATGTCACAAGTGTTTCATAATTGGGGAAAGAATCGTATCGTCTTGCAGAATCATAATTCTGTAGTGAAGATTAATCATGATAATTGGATTACAAAACCAATTGACCAAAGAGCCATGGTTGTCAGCTTTGCCACAACAATCCATTATGACGAGGAGTCAGACGACGAACATCATTGGAGGAGAATTTTCATATGCGATGATCCACAAATTGATGTAGTAATCTAGATAGAAGCCTACTTTGGATTGCTTGTAGTTTGATGTTACATCTACTGAACAATTGCCAAAGCGAAGGTCTGTCGTAGATGATTTCTCTATAAAGAGATGAGTAGAACCAATGAAGAAACCCAACGAAGGCCATCAAGATTCCATGTCACTTGCCTAGAGGCTATACCCAAAGAACCGCTACAAGGAATCTATAGTGAGAAAGAAATAGAAGTTCTTCAAGTGTTTACCCTAGAGGAAGGTCGTGAGTATGAGGATGACGATTTTCTTAGATACGTTGATCCTTATTGTTTCAAGCCTACGCCAAGATCTCGAAGAACCAGATCCACAAAAGCCTCTAGAGAACAAAATCATAGAAGCAACAGAACTCCACAGGGCAATGTTGTAGTAGGCCGAATGGATACAATATCTGAAGGATCTATGACTAGTGTCCTAATAACTATAAACGATCTTTTGCGAGAATGCAGAGATTGGGACCTAGTTGAGGATGAAGCTCTATACAAGCTAGAAGTCTCGTTGTGGGACAATAGCATTGAGATGGTGAAAGACCCAATAGCCGAACATCAATCCGATTCACCGAGACATGCCAAGGGTAAGGAGCCTATCACTTTGGATCTCCCATCTGGAGACTCTCCTCCCGTCCCCATTGCACAGTTGGGTCTGAAGGCATCTAAGAGCATCAAGAGGCTTGATAGGGACTTGAAAAGGATGGTCTGCCCCGAGAATGCAAGCTCTTTTATAAGGCTAAAACCGTTGAGTGGAAGGCCAAGAGTGATAAATGGGAAATCAAGACCGATTTGATGACCACCCAAGAAATGCATGAAAAAATCCGGGAAGACGCTATAGAAGAACCCAAGCCTGTGCATGATGTGCCACAACACTTCAAGGACTATGAGATGGATGAAGTGGTAGTGGTCATGCCCAGAGCCAAGAGAGAACCAGTGGAAGACACCTTCCAAGGGGCCAACATTTATGAAGGTCTTGCCGGTACGAAAGAAATAGATCTAGCGGAAGAGGGAGAAGACAGTCGCATAGTGTTTGTTGGAGAGGATGTAGGAGAGAAACTCGAGGATATTAAAGCCTTTCTTTGAAAACACTACAATTGTCTAGCACGGAATTACATTGAGCTGAAGGGCATATTGCCAGATATAGTGGTTCACACCACTGTTGGCCGGGTATTGATTTTTTTTTTTTGGTTCTCAACCTGGTTCTAAAGACCCTAACCGGTGGGTACACTATTTCCCAAGAACCAGCTTCTATGTAGAACCGGCGGGTATGCTCTTTGTAGGAACTGACCATGGTTGAGAACCATCGGGTCCCTTTGAGCCTTGGATTGAGGTTGAGAACCGTCATTTGGAGGGGGCAATTCACCCTACAGAATCTAACATTCATTAAGGGCTTTTAGCAAGTGAGGACATCATGATAGATGAGAATGTAGAACCTAAACCCAACACTAGTTCACACCATTATGCTGGTTGATGGAGCGAACCTCGTTGTTAGTAGGCCTTATCGGTCTGATCCGCACTACGTCCAGCTAATTCAAGAAGAGCTAAAGAAGCTTCTTGATGTAGGATTCATCTACGAGATGGAGCACACAGACCGAGTGTTGCTGAACATGGTGGTACCTAAGAAAAATGGAAAACTTCGAATCTGTGTGGACTACAAGAAGCTCAACTCTGTCAACAACCTTTTAAAGAAAAATGTGTTAGAACAAATACCCGGAGCAGAAGCCTATAGCTATCTAGATGGGTTTTGGTGGTTATAACCAGATGCAAATATCCCCAGAAAACCAGCACAAAATAGCATTCTCCACTGAGTGGGGAACATATGCGTATAAAGTGATGTCATTTGAATTGTGCAATGCTCCCAGCACCTTCCAACGAGTGATGAGTTATGTTTTCAAGGATTTTCTACATAAATTTATGGACGACTCGTGTGTTCACTCTTTTCGAGCCGAGCTTTCATAGTAGTGGGTCTTAAAATTAATAGATAAAATTTTCATAGGTACACTGGTTGCATAACATGCTTCTAAACTTCAGGCTACTCCATCTGCAAGTTTGCATACCATTGTGATTTGTCTGAATCTAAAAAACAAACTCCTCTCTTTAGGAATGTGCTTGGAGTTGTGACATTCCTTTTCTTCACTAAAAGGGCCACTTATGAAGCATAACGTTTGACTCTTTTGAGTAATTTGATTTCCATTGGCAACTCAAGCAAATCCAATCACAAGCAACTTGAAAATAAATCGTGGTGCTTATTTTTGAAAGGGGATTTGCTCCTTGTAGGACCCAATTGCACAATCTTGGAAGGGCATTGGGCTACATTCATAACCCTTGGTTGAACACTATCCTGAAGCCACCTTAAAATAAATGAAAGTATTTTATGCATGTCATGCACTCACACCCTCGATAATAGCAATTTAATTTGCCAAGAGGTCAAGAGAAGATTCGAACTTGGCATTACTTTCAATTAGTTTTCACATATTCAAAGAGGATTGGGTTTTGTGCATGAACCTTTAATTGAAGAAGGACCCACTAAGTTTAAACTACCTTAAGACATATGAAAGTTTTTTGTGCATGTCACACACTCACATCTCAATCTGGGTGCACGTTCTACAATTAGTTAAATCAAGACTCAAGACACATATCATTCACTTTCAACTTGTGATCAATATGCTTTATGTTTATTACAATAGGCAATTATTGAGATAAAATATGAGACCATTTACTTGGACTTACTTTTCATTCCCGCTTGAGATATAATGGGGTGTATATTAACTCCATAATAACGATGATGTGCCAAGGGACACAAAAGGTGATTTAAACTTGACATTAGTTGCCCATTCTTTTTCCCACTAAATTTAACCTTACTTTTCTTAGCACGTATACACGAAAATTTCTTACTCAATCAAGTGGTTGCAAAACAAGGGCCTAAACTAGTTTTGCTCTTGCTTCATCAAAAGCCTTTTGGTTGTTCCTTCACAATATGCATCTTTCTTCAATGGCTAAGTAAGTGGCTTTATGATAGTGGCATATTTATGAATGAACCTTCAGTAATAGCCAACATGCCCTAGGAAACATCCAAGTTCTCTTAGGTTAATTGGTGCTTCTAACTCCACAATAAGACAAACTTTATCTTCATCGACCTCAAGTCTCTTGCATAAATTAGATGACTTAGAAGTATCCCTTCTAACTTTAAAATAGCACATGTTGGGATGTAAGAAAGACAAGTAGTACAACATTTCCAGAAGTTTGTTTGAATCGATCCACATGATCCATATTTCTATTATAAACACAAAAATCATTAATAAAATTTTCTAAGAATCTTTAAAGAAATCTCCTAAAGATTAATGTATCATTCTTTGAAAATTGCTAAAGCACAACAAAGTTTTGAACAATGCTAAATTTGAAGATCAAGACATTCATGGATTTAGATTGGGGCCGGAGGGGGGAGGTTGCATTATTATCCTTATCACTCTAATCCATTTTTAATCTACATCCATTCATTTATCCAGTTGTTGCATGTTACTCACATTATTGCACAAAATACAAAAATACACAAAAATCGCAAAGTAGGTTTACAATCACTTACGACCATCTACTTATGACTTTTCATAATCATTTACAGGTCTTTACACTAATTTATGAGCTTATGCTTTATAGTTGTTATGGGCATTTTACGTTTGCCCACGGGCTTACTGTGAAAATTCACACGTGTGGAAATGCCCTAAAGTGTGAAATTGATCTCGTAAGCAATGCTTTTGCACTTTAGATCAACTCTAGATTGACATCCAAGATCTATGTCAAACTCTAAGGCAAAGAGGAAAATCTAGATGCATACATTCATAACCAAAAGTGTTTCACACGTGGGAAAAGTGCTTCATGAAGAAAACTAAGACAAATTAAGCTCCTCTCCTCAGGTAGAGAGAGAATAGAGTAATTTTCTCTTGGGTAGAGAGAAAGAAATACACACAAAACTTGATTGCTCTCAAATTGACTCAAAAACTCACTTAAAATTATGATGGTAAAACTCGTGGAGATCCATGCTTCAATTCTATTGGACCCCTCAATCATAGCCTCTCTAATCCTATTGGATGTGTGATGCAACATCCCTCACTTTTGATTGGATCCTTACAACACATCTCTCTCTTATGACTCGACCCTTTGACTTTTGCCACCACATAGGTGTTGAAAATAAAAATCATCTATCTTGACTTTAGGCTTGCTACAAACTTTTTACTATGCAAGTATGTTGTTTCATAATGTAAATGCCAAATTTGGCCTAGATGAAACTCGAGCTATATGGGTTTCTCATGTCTAGTTGGTAGTACACAACTTGCATATAGATTGTAGACTTAGAAATGGCATTAATATGCTTGTAGAAACTCGTGGCATATCACATGAATTTATTGTAAGTGATCCATAGTGACATGCATGGCATGCACAAAGTGAAATGGACACATGCATGATGATTTGTACAAATTCTAGTTTGAAAAATGCCACTTGGTAAAAGTAGGTAGAAATGCATGCATGAGATGTGACAAATGTCACTTAGACTCTAGTTTTCACTTTTTAGATGTGATTGAAAGGTGGATGGATGTGGTTCTACTTTGAGCTACCTCAAACTCCATAAATATGTGTAGCTATTCACATAATCTTTGATGAAGAACCAAAGCTTTGTAGCTATTCCATGCCATTTTGGATCAACACCATTATTTGCTTGAATATCTCTCTCTCTCTCTCTTTCTCTCTCTAACTCGTGTTGAGGCTAATGCTCATATACTAAATTCTTGTACTTTTGCTCATTTGTAATCAAAGCTATCATTCTCTGATTCTTAGCATGCTAGATTTTGGGTAAGCCATTAAATTTTGTACTAGATCTTGCTATTCAATCTAGAATCAGTTTATTGTGCTAATCATAAAGCTTAATAAGATCATTCACATTAGTGGATCATCCCCACACGTGTGAACTTACTGGAATTTTTTTCATGGTATCAGAGCCAAATTAAGCTTTGCATGCTAAACATCTCTGATTGTTCAAGAATTTGAGAGCTAATTCAAGCAAAAAAGCAGCTAATCACTTTTCTTATCCTTTCCTTGAAAAGTGTATGGATCAAAGTGGATAGAAACTGAATTTTCAGGTCTGAACAGCGACTGTACAGAATTCTGGAATTTCGCACGTGTGAAAATTAGAGATTTTTAGTCCCTTCTATTTCCTTGCTAGTTGGTCCAAAGATAGTGGTGTTATAACTTGATGGAAAGCTTATGAAGAGTACTTTTCATAGAAATTGATCCCAAATCAATCTGATGTGTCTATCAAGAGTTATAAGCTCTTAAAGAGGGTGAGGAGAGGTCAAAATCCGAGTGACCACTTTTTGCTCATTTTTCTTCTTCTAAAAGTACTGGTGGTGCAACATATTTTGTCACCTTTATTGATGACTTTACAAGATATACTTGGTTGTATCTACTTTCTTCAAAAGCTATGGTATTTGAGCACTTCTTCCTAATCTTCAAAGCTTATGTTGAGAAACAGTTTTCTTTCAAAGTTAAAGCTTTAAGATGTGATGGAGGAGGTGAATACATCTCCAACAAGTTGAGAGTGAAGGAATAAAGAGAGAGTTTTCTTGTGCTTATTCTCCATCTCAAAATGGAGTTGCTGAGAGGAAAAATCAATATTTATGTGAATGTGCTAACGCAATCCGAGTTGAAGCTTCTTTGCCTATTGAATAGTGGGGTGAAGCAATTAATTGTGCAAACTATTTGTGCAATAGATTACCTCACAATGCACTTGCTGGAAAATCACCATATGAAGTCTTGTTTAAGAAGAAACCTAAGGTAGATCACCTTAGAGTTTTTTAATGTGCTTGCTTTGTTCATGTACCCTTGGAAACAAGGAAAAGAGATGATCCTAATTCTATCAAAGGGATCATGGTTGGATATCCATCCAACAAGAAAGCTTACAGAATTTATGTTCCCTCTACCTCAACTACAATTGAGAGTAGGGATGTTATATTCCATGAGAATAATAAATACATCCTTGAGGAGGTTGAGTTCAAAGATTCTCAAAAGGATTCTCCTATCATCACCCTTGAAGACTGTCATGGAGAGATGGGGCTGAGAATTGAGGAGGAGTCACCTCAAATCTTTTCACCAAGGAGGTCACAAAGAGAAAGATCCGAGCCTAGGAGGCTTACTTATGAAGATAAAGGCAAGCAAGTGGAACTCAACTCTACTAATTGTGCTTATTTTATTTCACATGAGGAGCCAAAGGATATATATGATGCACTCAACTCGAAGGAATGGTTTCTTGCCATGAAGGAGGAATATGATGCTTTGATTGCCAACAAGACATGGGAGCTTGTAGATCTTCCATCCAACAAGCACACCATTGGTTGCAAATGGGTTTTATTAGTCAAATATAATCAAGATGGCACAATCAACAAGTACAAGGCAAGACTTTGTGCAAAGGGTTTTGCTCAAGTTTACGGACTTGATTATGAGGAGACTTTTGCTCCAGTTGCAAAGATGGTTTCAATTAGACTCATATTTTCTATTGCATGTTTTTTCAAATGGCAAGTTTTTCAACTAGATGTCTCTAATGCATTTTTAAATGGATATGTAAAAGAAGAGATTTATATGGATCAACTATTGGATTCATCCAAGACAAAAACAAAGTTTGCTTGCTCTTCAAAAGTCTCTATGGACTAAAGCAAGCTCCAAGGTCGTGGTATTCTCGACTTAACACCTTTCTTGAGTCACTAGGATTTAATCCTAGTAACTATGATCCTTCCTTGTATATCAAGTTTTATGATAAAGATATTGTCATACTTCTCATTTATGTTGATGATATCATTCTAATAGGAAGTTGTATCAAGTTAGTTGAAGAAACCAAAGTTGCACTTGGAAAAAAATTCAAGATGCAAGATCTTGAAAAATTCATTACAATTTAGGATTAGAGATTGACTTTCATAATGATAAAGCTTTTGTATGTCAATCCAAGTATGCTCTTCAATGTTAAAAAAGTTCAATATGCTAGATTGTAAGAGTATAGAAACTCCTATGGAGCAAATTATAAAAGATCGTAACAAAGGTGATGAAAGATCCTTCGTGGACATCACTCTTTTTAGGAGTCTTATAGGCTCCTTAATTTGGCTCACAATAACTAGACCTGACATAAGTTTTAGTGTTCATAAGTTGAGCCAAGTTATGCAAAATCCTACTATTCATCATTGGAAAATGGCCAAAAGAGTACTTAGATATATATCTTCAACTTTTGATTATGGTTTGTTGTCCTTTAGATACATATCCTATTTGGCCACTTGGCTTTCCCACTAAAATGCTAACCCTACTATTTTTGGGCCTCGGATTCAAAGTACCCAACATTCAAATTTGAATATACTCAAACTCAACTTCTACCTTTCCCACACTTTCAAAAAGAGTTTATTCAAATGAGATTTAGACTAATGAACTTTGAAAAGTCAAACTCTAAGTCTAAAACAAAGTTGGCCTCAATTTGTCAAATATGGAAATATAACAAATATGATCAAACTAGTTGAATTTTTCACATTCCCTCTTCAACTAGTTTTAGCATAGAATTTGATAACACTCCAAGTGAAGTCCTATGCTTCATGAACAAGTCCTTTCCCAATGCTTTGGTGAAGATATCAGCTACACATTCTCTTGAGGACACATGTGGAAGCTCCACCTCCTTTGCAATGACTTGCTCCCTCATGGAATGGTACAATACCACTTCAATGAGCCATGAAGAATCACATAGAATGTAAATGAGATGATTCCTCCATGCTATCAACTTTGAACTCTCTGAAAAAATACAGCAAACAGACAATAAATTTGAGTGATCAACATTTGCTTGCATGTCTCCTCCTTTGTCCTTTGTTGCCATGTATCCACCATGACACTCCATGAATGAGCCTCCATCTCCATCTTGCAATAAGATGCCATCATCAATTGATGACTTGACCATGAATGAGTGACATAATGAACCTCCAATAACTTCATTTCCATCAGCAAAACCAGCCAAGAATGCTAATACAATTCCAATATCAAAACAATGCTCACCAATGTAGCTAGTTTTACCATATCTTAACAATTTGCACACATCCACATGAAATTGATCAAACATGAGATAGAACAAGTAAAGTAAACTTGAACAACACTTCCTTGCTACTCCTTTTCTTTACTTGAGTCTTCAATAAGCTGCAAAAAGAGATCCATAACATGTTTGCCAATTGACTCTCCTTTGATGCTCTTGACTAGCTCCAAATTGCCAACTTCTCTTTTGCCTTGTTGAAGCCCTTTGAGATCAACGTCTTGATATTCAACTTGACCATCAAAATATTTGAACAAAATTTGTTTTCCAGATCCATTATTTGATTTTACAGCAAGATAACATCCATCCACTTGCATAGCACCATCTACACAAGAAGATCCTCCAAAAGATGTTTCATTCTTCATTAGAGCTTCATACTCAATATCCATTACTTGGATCAACTCCTCTTCTTTTCTTCTTTGTCAGATGTATTGCAGATGTATTGTCCATCTGCAAAATTAGAGGTTCATTCTTCGTTTCACCCAGTTCATCAAGGAACTATTGGAGCCAAATGATTTCATTGGCCATCTTTGTTGCTGTTACGTACTCTGCTTCGCAAGATGACTGAGCCACAATGATTTGCTTCTTGCTGACCTAGAGAATTGCTGCTCTTGACGCGATGGTGCATCCTCTTGAGACACTTTTGTAGTCGTCCTTGAGAGATGCCCAGCTAGCATCACTGTAGGAAAGCATCTGAAACCCTGCATCACGAGAATAACACAATCCAAAATCTTTCGTTAATTGTAGGTATTGCAAGATTTGTTTTGCAATCTTCCAATGAGTCGAGCCCGGATTAGTACTGAATTGGCTCATACTGAACACGGCATAACCAATGTCAGGATGTGTGTTATCTACAAGGTACATCAATGATCCGATCAGCTTCCTGTATGGTGTATGCTACATCAATTCTCTTTCTTCTTCAGACTTTGAACAATCTTCATTTGTCAAGACTGTTCCCGCAAGCATTGGAGTATTTGCTCCTTTGCAATTCAGCATCCTGAAATCCTTTAGAATTTTTTGGGTATATCTGGACTGATGAAGGTACAATTTACTTCCCTCATAGTCCTTGTCAATCTGTAAGCCAAGATAACATCTGGCTTCTCCCAAGTCTACAATCTCGAAATGTTTCGAGATGTCATACTTCACCTCAGCAATAAGCTCTTCACTTCTGCATAGTATCAGAGTGTCGTCCACATATACAACTACAATGATGATTTTTCCATCTATAATTCTTACGTAAACATTGGAATTAGCTATTAGTGGCTTGAATCCTAAGGATTTTAGGGCTTGATCTTTCATCTTATACCATTGTCGCGCTGATTGCTTCAAACCATAGATACTCCTGTGCATTCTGCATGCATAAGTGGGAAGTGAATTTGAAATGTAGCCTAGAGGTTGATCCATGTAGACTTTTTCGTCTAGCTCACCATGCAAGAACATTGTCTTCTCGTCCAGATGTGAATCCTGAGATCATAAGCAACTGCATATGCAAACAGTAGACGTAGGATGAATGTTTCACGACAGGAGAGAAGGTTTTAGCATAGTCAATACCATATCTCTGAGAAAACCCCTTTGCTACAACTTTGGCTTTATACTTAGAAAACTCCATTCGGTCCATACTTCAGCTTGTATACCACTTGCATTTTACAATCTTTTGTTTATCTAGTAATGGCTACATCCTGCAATATGACGAATGATTGTCATATCCTACAAGATATCCTTGTTCTGCTTTCTCATCAAGCTTCTTTCGAAGTTTGTCAAGAACATATGCATATGCTGCACAACCAAAGATTTGAATATAAATCAGATTGGGTTTTCTACCCCAACATAATTCGTGTGGTGTTGTATGAGGAACACCAAATTTTTCTGTATTGTTCTGAATGTAACTACTTCAGCCCACAACAATCTTGGAGCCTTTGAATAGGCCATCACGCACCTGACCATAAGAGTCTTGTTCTTTCTTTCTGCAACACCATTGTGTTGCGGTGTATAAGATGCAATTCTTTTGTGAATGATTCCACGATCATTGCAGAAATCAGTGAATCAGTTTGAGATGTATTCTCCACCCCGATCTATTCTAATTTGTTTCACCTTACTTCTTGTGCATCCTTCTGTCCAATTCACATACTCTGTGAATTTTTCAAAAGCTTCTAATTTATTATGAATGAAGTACACTCTGGTAAATTTAGTGTAAGGTTATACAATACTTTGAGCCTCCTACTGAGATCACGTTGAAAGGTCCACAAATGTCTGAATGTACAAGCTCCAGAATCTTTGTAGTTCTATAGGAGTGTTTGACAAAAGGAGTACGTGACATCTTACCCTTCATACATGCATCACAGGTCATCGAACTGGTTGCATTCGTGATGCTCACCCATGTGATTGCTCCATGATGGCTTGCTTGATATAGTGCAATTGAATTCATATGGCATAGTCTCCTGTGCCATAGAATATATGACAAATCATCATGGGTCTGATGTACTTGATCTGCAGGTAGGCATACCTTCAAGTGATATAGGTTGCCTTTTCTTCTGCCTTGAGTGATAATTGTACTGGTGCTTGCATCAACAACATTGCATGCTTCACTGGTGTAGGAATTTCTTCCTGTTGAGACTCCAATTTGATCCGTAGATGATTGATATTCAGAATTATCTTCTTCAACTTCGTATTGTTCGGAACCAGCTTCGCTATCATCATTGTAGTCTCCATTCTCACCGATGTAGTGATTGGGATGCAATTCTATCTCTTGACAATGTAATCTTTTGTTGTACACATTGTGAACCATTGGATCTTCTTCATCATACTCACAACTTTCAAGGATATCATTTGGCTGACCTGTAGGCTCATATTGGTCGTCATGTTGTCATTCAGAGTGATTATGACCCTCATAGTCAACAATGTTATACTCGGTTTCATATGGACCATCGTTATATTCGTCTGCATCACCAAGCTGATATTCCCGAACATCTGGTTGACAATCATGATCCGCAGCAGAATATTGTTCATGATTGTTCGTATCATCACGTTGTTGATGATCATCTTGCTGACAATCGCTACCACCATCACATTGCAGATCATCATGTTGACAAGCATCACCATAATCACATTCCTCCTTATCTTGTTGACAATCATCACCACCATCGTCATACCAGTCACTTTGGTTATCATACTCAAAATCATTCCCATCCCATTGATCTTCATAGTCGGACATATATTCATTATCGGTGTCCATGGTATAGTGACAAGCAGTCTGTGGGTTACAAGTCCACAAAACTGAATGAAGTGAAAAGAATTTGGAACAATTGTAAATTTCAATGATAAAATCACAAATTTTCTAGTGACAAATTTTGTGCTTCTCCACCATCCCAAAATTATGAGTCCTCGAAGAATGTAACTTGCAAGATTTAGGGAACAACAATAGCTATTGGCAAAATGTCAACTCTGTTTCATTGACCGGCCCTTGGCTTTATACTAGTACTATCATATGAAGCTTGATGTAATAATCACTTTTGCTTTTTACTGCGTCGAAATCTAAGGTCACACGGGAGAGATATGAAAGTTAGAAGAAATGGATTAAAAAAAATATAACAACTAAGGCAGTATGGGATTTAAAAATAAAAATTGAATAATAATGACTAAAATGCTGATCACGTGATTCAGCTCGATGAACTGAACACTTTTCGTTCTTAAAGCACTAAATTTCGAGATCGAACAAGAAAGTTACGGAATTTAAAAGATGAATATGAAATGAATTAGCTAAAACTTAGAATGGGAGTTCTAAAATAATTTAACAGATTTAATTCTATAAGATTTGAAATCCTTGAAACATTGTTGTGCTCGTGGAATAACAAAAACCCGTAGAAAACTACAAAATTTACAGCAAATAGGAGAGACACAGAGTAGAGAGGGAGTAGAGAGAGAGAGAGAGAGAGAGAGGGATCTCAGCCGGAGGAGAGAGAAGAAGGAGAGAGAGAGTGGGTTCGACCGAAGGAGAGAGAGGGGCGGTAGAGAGAGAAAGATCTCGACCGAAGGAGATCTGTGAAATCTCGACCGGAGGAGAGAGAGAGAGAGGGGCGGTAGAGAGAGAGGGAACTCGACCGAAGGAAATCCATGAAATCTCGACCGGAGGAGAGAGAGGGGCGGTAGAGAGAGAGAGAGAGATCTCGACCGAAGCGAATGAAGCGAATCAAGTCGGAGATATACAGAAGCGTATAGTTCTGGACCGAGATAAAAGAGATTGCTCATTTCATCTGCAACTGATTTTCAAGCAGATGTATCTTTCTCTGTATTCCATTCAAGATTGTTTCTCGAACCTCTTCCAAGAGGGCCTTTAAAATGAGGCAGTTCCATAGTCTGCGTCTGCCAACTTTATGTATACTGATATGAATCGTGCAAACCAAGTTTTGCCAGTCAAACAATTTCCGTTATTCTAACCGATACTCTTCAAGTGCTACATTCTTTACTCTTCAACGTTCTCTCGGTTGCTTGGCGTTGGATATTCTTGGCAGTGTGGTGTCAGCATTGCACATTCCATAAGCTGAAGCGATCAAATGTACCTATCGTTTGTCGTTACTTGCCTCTCCGCCACAAACTGCTGCTCCTTCCTAAATTGTCCTTCCTAAATTGTCATCGGTCAGCAATCATATTGCTTACTCTGTTCCTCACATAATTCTTACTTCCAATCCAAAAATTGTTGTCCTATCGCAGTAGCAAATGTTCTATCGCCGTGGCAGATAGTAGCAGATTTTCTATCGCGCCCTGGACATGATAGGCCTATATAACAAAAGCTTGGTGGAAAAAAATAAGCCCGTCATATCCAGAAATCTCTTGGACAGGGTCTGATCCTAGCAAGAAGATGGAGAGTGGCCATATCTTCTGCGCATCTCCATACCGTCTATTTCCTAGAGATTGAATACTTCATCCCCCTTAATTAAACCAAGATTGATGCCATAATCCTACTACAGATCTGCGGAAGTCTTAGATTCCCTCGCTACAATTCCATTCCAATTTTGTGCTCAGGTCTGCAACGACTGACAAATTGGATGCTGCAAGCTATGGACCTGATCAGAACCTCCAATGCAGTTGTTCAGAATCTTGTGCAGAGGTTGACTTCACCAATTCATGTACGAGGTCGAGTATGGATCAATGTTTTAGATATGTTGTAGGGTTAGGTAGGCGAGGGTTAGGGTTAGGTTTAGGGTTAGGGAATGCAAGGGTAGGGTTAGTCCATATTTTCTTAAGTATTTTTGACAAAAAGTTCAAAGTGATAGAACTGAAATTTTTTTACAAAGAAATAGAACTTCAAGAATGAAAGGTTGAAGTGATTCTCTACCAAATTCTCTATTCAAACTAGAATTTGACCTTTTCCACAAGATTTGTCATATCTATCGCAATTTTCAACCAAATTGGCTGCAAATTGACTCAAATTCAAGCTGAGAGTGAGATCCACAACCCTATAGAAATACAGTCATAAAATTCGGCCAAAAGTACAGCCAAAAATGGAGAAAAACAGACTGCAAGAAACTATAACTAACTATAATTGGAATAAAAACACTAAAATGGCCATAACTTGGCCATTATAGCTCCAAATGAGAAAATCTCAGTACCTCCAGAAAGCTAAAAGAAAGATCTACTGATCTACAACAAGAAACTGAAGATTAAATGGTCAAAAATTGAATCAAAACTTTCTGAAAATTGAAAAATCAAGAAAGCTAGAACAAGAAACTCTACCAAATTTAACAAAATTCACTAAATCTGATGGGGAAAGGATCTAATGCTCTGATACCAAAATTGTCATGTGCCAACCTTAGCATTCAAACATCTAATCCATTCATTAAACATCAAATTACAATGGAAATGCAAGAAATCAAGAAACTAGTCAAAAATCAAGAAGATAACTAAAAGTAGCAAAACTTCACCAAATTAGACAAAGTAAGGTATCTTTATTCATGAATATTGATCATTCCAAGATAGGGGCTTGATTCTAGAGCATGATCATAGCTCTCATGTGATTTTAGGCACATGAGCCACTTTTTTCATCAAGAGAGCTCTCCAAGAGAAGCTCCAAGATCTCTTAAAACTCAAAATTACAAAAGGAACAATAGCCTCCAAATTTAGCATGAGCTCAACTATTTATAGTGGTAATTTGTGCCTCTACTATAAGTTTGGGACCTTATTTAGCTAAATTGGGCCTTACAACCATTATTGCAATTGCGCTATTCTCAATTATAGCGAGGTTGTTCGAACCACTTTATTAACTGTCCTATTGACTAGTTTGAATCTAATTTAGCTCCATGACTATATTTGGCAATTCATTAGTAAGCTCATGGGCTAATTACATGCAGCACATGACAAATACAGTAGCTTGCTAGTTTTGTATGGACAACAACATTATGATTTGGTTCATGTTTGATTAAGTTCTATTAGAGTTTGCATCTCATTCATAGAGTAGATGCTGATTTTTCTACATTGGCAGGATTGCTAATTTGTTCTCTTTCTAAACCCAAGATTAGTTTATGGATTTGAATGATCAATGATCTGAATTCTTTTACATGGGCTGTCGTCTCCGTAGGCTCTACACACTTGAGTGTAGATTTGAAGGAATCGTCGCAGATCTCCCTTGCCATCAAACCTTGGAAGGTCGATCTTGGGGAAGTTCTGGACAACATGGGGTACAAACGACCTAGGATTGTCCATTGGGGGCTGGATCTACGTCGATGGATTCATGGAGTATTTCAAAGGGCAATACCCTGACTCGGCGGGTATCATAAATATGTGAGAACTGCCCACAACATAATTGCAAATCCAAAAGGCAATAAAGAAAAATGACAATAATAGAAAAATACAAATGGGTTTTGATTGTCAGATGTTTAGGAAAATTTTTAAAAGGCACAACTTGTCGCCAGAGGATTTTCTCATGTATACAACATTGATTACACTGAGACTTTCAGTCCACTTTCAAGCATTCTTCTATTCAACTTTTGCTATCGTTTGCTACTGTAGCAGATTTGAAATATGGATGTATAGACAACATATCTCAATGGAGTTATTGAAGAAGACATTTACATGGTGCAACCCAAAGGTTATATTATCGAGGGTAAACACAATCATGTATGTAAACTCCATAAGGCACTTTATGGCTTGAAGCAATATGCTCGAGCATGGTTTCAAAGGATCAATACTTTTCTTATTGATCATGGTTATACACCTAGCTCTTCAGATTCAAATGTTTACTTCAAGATAGTGCAACAATCTTCTATCATTATCACTTGATACGTGGATGATACATTACTTTTCAGCAACAGTATCGATCTAATAAAAGAGGCCAAGACAATGCTATCTTCTGAATTTGACATGATCGATCTGGGCGAAGCTCATTTCTACCTTGGTATTCAGGTCCATAGAGACAGAAACCGAAAGTTGATCTACATTACTCAACAAAGGTACATCTACAATATGTTAGTAAGATATAATTTGGTTAATTGCAAGTCAACTCTCTCACCAATGGAATCAGGTCTCAAATTGTCAAACGACTAGTGTCCTCAAAAAATTCAAGAGAAGAATCAGATGCGTGAGTATCCTTACCATTCTATTATAGGATCTCTTATATATGCAATGATCTGTACCAGGCCAGACATAGCTTTTGCAGTCAACTCCCTAAGTTAGTCTATGACCAACTCTGGTGTAACACATTGGAAGGCTCTTATCAGAGTCATGAGATATCTTCGAGCTACTATGGACTTTTGCATTTGTTATGGAGCAGTCGACAACGACAAGCTCAATTTTGGTTACACAGATGCAAGTTGGGCAGGAGATGTAGATACTCGTAAATCCACTTCCGGATTTACATTCTTCCTCAACAATGGTCCAATTTCCTAGAACAGTCGCAAACAATCTTTGATAGCTCTATCTTCTATAGAATCAGAGTATATTGCACCCTCACAAGCTACAAAGGAAGCAATTTGGTTGAAAAACTTACTTTCAGATATCAGTCTGAATCAATATGCTCCGACATTATTATTTTGTGATAATCAAAGTGACATTGCCTTGTGAGCCAACCCTAGATTTCATTCTAGGAGTAAGCACATTGAACTAAAGTATCACTGTGTCAGAAGCAAAGTTCTCGACAAAGAGGTCAGATTGTAGTACTGTCGAATGCGAGATATGACAATGGATATTTTTTCTAAAGCATTAAGCCTAGATGCACAAAGAAAGTTATGTGCAGAACTAAGTTTAAAGGTCAAGCCATTCATGGATTCAGATTAAGGAAGAATGTTGGATTATTCTCCTTTCTTCTAATCGACCAATCGGTTTTTAATCTTCATCCAATTGTTTATCCAGTTATGTGGATTTTCCCGTGTTTTTATATAGTTTACAGAAATACACGGAGTTTGACAATAGTGTCGGGTTTTCTCTCTCTACAAAAACCTACAATGTCGCATTTTTTGTCTGTTAGGAATCTCGTGTAAAAAAAAATGCAGTGTCGTCTTTTTCGCATTTTTCGCCTGTCAAGAATTACGAGTAAAAATGCAGTGTCACATTTTTTGCTTGTGGTAGTTTACGTTCATTTATGTAGAGTGACCGTTTACATTCATTTATGCAGACGGACTGTTTATGGCCAATTGCGGCCGCTTATCAGCAAGCAACTTCTGAGAAGAACTGGATGAATGTCAGCAGACTCCAGCCAACTGGCAGTCGCATTCGACGACCGAATTACTTAGTATATTGTGAAGGAGTTGAGTGTTATTACACGACGCTTCCTGCGGTCTTATCAAGCAGATCATTCACAACCAAAAAGTATTGTAGTTAGCTCTCTACCAAGCCTTCAAGTTTGAACTCTCTTGAGCATATTCTAGCTCAGTCTTTTAGAGATTTATTTTAGAGTTGCTATTGTGCTACTGCTTATCAATAGAGTCGCTTATTTCGGACTTATTCTCAGATACTCAGAGATAACTTTAGAGTGCGCGGTTTCTATCCGCTATTGTTTTGCGCTCATTAGCAACTGATCTTGTTTTTCTGAATCAATACTATTTCCTTATTGCGTTCAGTTTGTGTCAGAATGCATGCATCTCTGTATTGCTTTTGTAATTGGCAGAAATAGTTTGAGAATTCAATACTTTATGTTTGGCTACGTAATCACTTAGTATCTAGCGAAAGTTAGTTGCTAAAGATTGGACGTGATTCCCATCACTACTGCTTTGTTCAATTTTGATAGGCGTAGTCATGCATTGGAAGTAGGAAGTTTTCGCTATTCCATTACTCACCTATTTCTGACATGAAGTACAACAAATGTTCTCGGCCTTATAGTAGCAAATAGGTTTACTTGAGAAATACTAAGCATTCATCCACAAAGAACTTGCTTAGTAGAGTGAAAGCACCAAGATTGCTCCCAAATCAATGTTTCTCATCATTAACCTCTAAATGGATCTCACATGGATGATGACTTAGGCATAGATTTCACACGTGGGAATAGGCTCCACACATGTATAATGATGTTAGGTACAAGTCATTATGGTATTTACAAGATTTGATTAAGTTAGGTTTTGCCAATTTAACAGGGCAAATTCTTCTCGAGCCCCTTAGATGCTATTTAGTGGCTATCTTTTGGACTTCTTGAATAATTGTGTATATATATATACACTTTGTTGGAGAGCAATCACTTTAGTTCTTGTGTTGAAGTGCTTGAAGTTGTGTTGTGGTGATTGTATCAATCAATTATATTGTTGTCTGCTAACTTTTATTTATTAATATTTCAATTGAAAGACAATTTCAATCAAAAGTTTGAGTTTATTCAAGTAGCTCATGTGACCATGATAGCTATGTATATATGAATTAAATCAATACCAAACATGAAATTAGAGAGAGAGAGAGAGAGAGAGAGAGAGAGAGAGAGAGAGAGAGAGAGAGAGAGAGAGAGAGAGAGAGAGAGAGAGAGAGAGAGAGAGAGAGAGAGAGAGAGCATAAATTTGTGCGTTTTAAATTTCGTTATCATTTGGCTTCTCTTTGTAGAGTATATAGGCATGTGTAGATTAGTACATGTGCATCAGGAGACCAATACAAAGTTCACAACTTTTAAACAAATCCATCATTCTTAGTTATACTAAGACTCTCAATATAGAAGTAATCAGTTTCCATCTACATTTCATATAAGTATATAGCTTAATGTCTTATATTGATGATGTTTTTTAATTGATAAGGATGCCTTCAAGTAAAACTCAATATATAAACAACAACAATAGTGACATCACCTTATTCACTTGGTATATTTACTAAGACCATATGCTCTAATTATGTCAACCTTAATCTAGTTAGCCAAAGCATATCAAATCTTGGTTCAATGGTCAAAACTAACTTTAATTTCAAATCTAAAAATTCTAAGATTGTTTAGGTGATTTGAGCATTCCTATCTCATCACCATTATGGTATTAATCTCCACTTTAAGAAATATCAATCAAAAAAATTATTCCAACTTCACTAGCAACTTGAGTAATCTACTCTCAAGCACTAACATTTTTTGAGGTACCTTATCATTCTACAAAAGTCTTTAAATTTGGTAAGGAGGGGATTATGTTGTCCCTGATTGGCTAGGATTTGCTAGGATTAATTATGAGTATTGGCCCGATTCTAGCACAAGATGGTTGATATTAGACCTAGGGTCAAGGGATACCCTGAATGGTGATACTATGACTAATGCTAGAGCTTTGAAACCATAGCACCATTAAAATGGCCATGCATGGGTAGGTATTAATCCCTTGTGCACTTAGGCTTGGGTTGTAGCTATGTACAAGTGGGCTGGTATCCGATGACATCCCTTGAGGCATGGACTATGGGATGAGCTCGGGGATCTTCCGAGACTTAGAGCAAGTACTCTATGAGTGAGTGAGATTTGGTGATTTGGTGGTATACAATGTCAAAGAGATTTCTAGGATTTTAAGTATGGGTTAACTCTAATTTAGACATGAGCATGGATTTGTTCTATGGTTGGGTTTGGGGATTCTCATGTTCTTATTTTTGGTGTTTGGTTACTCAGTTGGATTCATATCAAGACTAAAGCTGTGGCTAATTGTTCTACCTTATGTTCTTAGCAATAGATTGTGAAACTATTTCTTTGGATCGACAACTTTTGCTTCATTTCTGTCTTCCACTAAGATTTCTTAAATTGATATTGTAAACGTGTTATCAATCAACTAAAATCTTAAAACATTAGCTACGACTATGATGAATGTATTAGTCTCTTAAATGGCTATTTATTTTTCAATTGTAATTGATTTGCACTAGCATCATAATGTGAAAAGTGCACATCCCAAGTAGCATAAAGGCTCCAAACTTTGATGTTTGAGATAGTTCATTTTTATCCAACTCAACCAATTGTAGGACTAATTGAAGGTTATTGATCCATTCATGAAGTTTTTCAATGCATTTTCAAATGTCATATGCACTATTTTCAATCAAATTTAACCCAACCCCTATAAATGCTAGGTTTAGGGGTCAAGTATCTTATAGTTGCACAACTTATCAAAATGAAACCTCAAATTCATTATGCCAAGTTTCTAGGACAATTGTGTTTTTGCAACCTGAAATCACTTTTCATCCAAAATTGATACTCTCCAAAACCTAACAATACCACCATAAGGATTTGAATCACTTTGCAGCCAAAATTGATACTTTCAAAAACCTAACAATACCTGCCAAAAGCTAATCTAGGAACTTCGAAGGTCATGGCTTTAAACATTATCTAGCTATCTTTATCTTCCTTTTAAATATTGCCTAGCTATTCTTCCGTTTGCACCAGCAGGATAAAAGCCTCCTGGGTTGGCTGCACTGCCAGTACCATAAACAATTGAAAACACCTGCTCTGGGGTTCTTGCATAAGACAAAGAGTACGCATTTGCTGATAAGATATTTCCTCTTGTCCGCCCCTCAGCTCCTAAAGCCCTTGGAACGATCAGACCTTCATCATCTATTTTTGGATTCTTGTCCAATGTGTTGCGAAGCTTGGAGATTTTTTCTGTGAATTTAGCAACTGTGTAGCCGTATGGTTCCACGATCTGATCCTTTCTTTCATACAGGTAGGTACGAGTTACAGCATCCTGCCCAGATTCCACTCCTAGCAATCCTGCTAGAAGCTGCAGCCGTGGCAAGAGATCATATCAGTCAATAATCCAAGTCATTGAGTTCGGTTGATAGTAAAATTAGTAAGGCATTCAAGGCTTAAAAACAATTACCCTCTTAGCTCTTTTGCCTTCCAGTAGTGGATTTGCTCCCACGTAGCCAGTCAAGCCCACATATGGTATCACATAAGTTGCAAGCATAAAATTAATAGAATTTGCGTACGGATCAAAGGGAGGATCCAGCTGTTTCCCAAAGGCGCTGTTCATAAGGTTTGCAAACACTTGATCTCTGATGTCAATTGGTGGTCGTGGAATTGCGTCATCACCCAATGCTTTACGAATCGCCCTTCACATTACAAAAAGGAATGTTGATCACTAACTTTTGATTTCTCAACGTGCCATCATAATACTATGTCAACTAACTTCTGATTCACTTAACCCAAATTTCATTCAACATCTTGTAGTACTTAAAATCTACTATTGAGAATGAACAAACAAAACGATAATGATATATCCAATTCAAAATCTCAATATCTTGGAAGGCTCGGGAAATCTGACCCAATATCATCTAGAAAGGATCAAATTGACTATTTAGCTTGGGCAAACATTCACCTGACATGTCCGATTTCTTGCAGTCCAAACTCAGCTGCAACATGTTGCACGGTGTCGTCCAAATTAGCCTTGCGTCCTCCTGTCGGAGGCGGTCCCCCTCCATTTAGCTGCGATGAAAAGTTATCTAATCCATGACCGAAGGATGCATACAGGTAGAATTCCGCTTCCAAGTACTCCAAATTCTGCGCTACATTCAGGAGATCCTTATCTTTGCTTGTGAAGCCCAATTGCGCGGAGGCGCATGGGGGACTTGGATGAGGTGGGGGAATGCTACTGTATGGCAAAGAGGGAGGCGGAGGGGATGGCGAGGCGTATGTGTATGCTGGAGAAGGTGGAGGAGGTGAGGCGTACGTATATACTGGAGAAGGAGGAGGTGGTGAGGCATACGTGTATACTGGAGAAGGTGGAGGTGGTGAGGCATACGTGTATACTGGAGAAGGTGGAGGAGGAGACGGAGGTAAAGGTGGAGGTGGAGAGGAAAGGGGTGGTGATGCATAAGCATATATTGGAGGTGTGGGGGAAGGTGAGGGTGGAGGTGGAGAGGGTGGCGATGGATACGTGTATATTGGAGGCGGAGGGGAAGGTGAGGGTGGAGGTGGTGATGCATACTTGTATACCGGAGGAGGTGGAGGGGAAGGTGAAGGAGGAGGAGGGGAAGGTGAAGGAGGAGGAGGGGAAGGTGAGGGTGGAGGTGGAGATGGGGGAGGGGGTGGTGAAGGTGAGGGTGGAGGTGGGGAGGGAGGCGGTGGTGATGCATAATTGTATACGGGAGGAGGAGGTGGAGGGGGTGGTGAAGGTGAGGGAGGTGGAGGTGGTGGTGAAGGTGAAGGTGGAGGTGGTGGTGAAGGTGAAGGTGGAGGGGGTGGTGAAGGTGAAGGTGGAGGTGGGGAGGGAGGCGGTGGTGATGCATAATTGTATACGGGAGGAGGTGGAGGGGAAGGTGAAGGTGGAGGTGGTGATGCATAAGTGTATACTGGAGAAGGAGGTGGTGGGGGTGGTGATTTATAAACGTACACTGGAGACGGAGGAGGTGGCGATGCATAAGTGTATACTGGAGAAGGAGGTGGAGGGGGTGGTGATTTATAAACGTACACTGGAGACGGAGGAGGAGGCGGTGATAAGTAGCTGTACACAGAGCTAGGAGGCAGCGATGGTGGGGGGTAAGTGTACTTGGACGAGGGTGCGTACAATGGCGAAGGAGCTGGAGTTGGAGGGACTGAATAAGAGGAAGAAGGAGCTACGTGTTTGAAACCTCCAGTGGAATTAGCATCGATCTTAGAAGGAGCAGGAGCTTCCAACGGAAGCATTTCAGGAGAGAGTGCATTGTCCGCAAAGCTAGGAGCAACAAGAGGCGATCCATCGACCACATTAATTCTCCCCGTATTCGCCTGCACTCCATCTAAACCTCCATTGCTAACTAGCAGCAGAACTATACAACAGAAGCTCAAAGCTGTCAGCCTACTATGTGAGACAGCAACCGCATTCACCGTCATGGCTCTGGCTATTGCTAAGAAGTTGAAGATCATCACAGCCTCAGCATGTGCAACAATGCTGCTGCTTCTCGTCTAAAACGAAACTAACAAGAGCATACAAAACATTATATGCATGCCGAATTTATGAATACTGCAAAGCTATCTACTTCCCTTACAAAACCTACACTACAGTGCTAATTTGCATGAGCAGCCATGCATATTACTACGTAGCTACATAACTACAGTGAGTGAAACTAGTAAGGTGGGACCGTTCGATAGAGTAGAGTGGTTTTGGTAATTACTCGTAGAGAAACAGATCGAAAGAGCTGGCGATCCAAGTAATCAACACCTGATATGGAAGCTATTTGGTGGGAATAGATAAGAGGCTGGCCTAACATTGAGTGATTTATGAGTCAACTGAAGTGTATACCCCCTGCATGAGATCTCTCTCATTTTGAAGCCAACACTTGCCCAATTTGTGAAAAGATCGTGGATGATGGCACCGTGCTCTCAAAAAATAGGTCTTAGAGGGCACTTCTTGAAATTGGCATTTCACGTTGTTAGTCTTAGAATTTGTGCTTTTTTAGCTTTGCCATGAATGATAATACGGTTGGTATTTATGTGAAGATTTTATTCTAGATGATGCTTTATTTCTACGTGATTTTGAGTTAATAACATGTTTTCTTTTAACTATTCAAGTTAATGTCAACATATCTATATATATGAATCTATGAGTGTGTGTGTGTGTACACACACACACACACACATTACAAGAAAGCAGAGGCTTTCCATTGTAACTTTGGAGAGTTTTCAAAAAAGATAGCCAAAAAAATGGGTGTGACGGTGGTCACTTGCACTGAGTGTGATCAACAGCATGAGGCTTTTGTGCATTGCTTGATGATGGTATATACATCAAAAATATTTTTGGTATTATCCTTGCAATTAGTTTTTTAGCATCTATTTTTAATGAATATTTTGAGGTATATACCGTCACTCTAGGTGTAAGCCTTGGTATACTACATAATTTTTTCTAAATGATTCTCGTGAATATATATTTATCAACACAATGTCATGAGATTTGATTCTATATCAACAATAGAGACAATTTATACAAGTGAAAACCAAAATGTAATAATATACTACATAACAAATCATGATCAAATGTGTACTCATCACCACACACAACGTATTTTTGTGTCATGCCAATCAATAAAAATAAATAAGTGGAGCAATTCATATAATTAGCAGTAATATAATAAGTTGTAGTACATCAGCATTTTGTATAATTTATTCACCACCTGCTATTGCACATTAATATCGTCGATAGCATTTGTTACAATATAATCATGCAACAAATCTGCCAAACTAAACAAGTTTATCTCTAACTCTACCAAGATATTTCTTGTGACTTCATTATCAATAAGCTAATCTTCACTGGTAATGGTGACGATGAGATCAATGATCAACTAGAACGATGTGTATTGTTCATTGTCGAATCGTTTGATGATAATGAATCATGATCAATAACATCATCATTTTCATTAGAAGAAGTTTAAATACAAAAAGGGCCTTTTGTCAAGATTCTTTTTTCATTTTTTATTCGCTTTTATTCACTTCTTTTGTACATTTGGCCCAATAGTTTCTTGACATAGTGGCTTTAACGTAACGTTACACTAAACTGGCCTACCACCTGCCAAACTAGAGTTAGGTCCAATATGGCCACATATACTGACAAACCCAGGACATGCCCCTGAGTATAGCATAATGAACTCAAAATCACTGTACAGGCTAATTTCTTCCTACGTGTGGCTACCCGGCTAACCCAAGTAGCCGTCTACGGGATCAGTGCCCGATCAATATATCCTAACGTGTCACGTCCCGAACATAACTGAATATAGCAAATCTAATTAACTGTACACTAATTACAATATCACATTTAGAGCTTACATAAAATGTATATTAGATTTCTAACTCTCTCCCTTAAGCTCAAATGTGATAAGAGTGAAAAACAATAATTTGTAGCAATGTCTGGAGTGTCCAAAAAATGTTATGCATATCACAGCTACCATGTACTTGACTCACACTCAAGCACACCAACAAACCACCAAGTTTGACTCACAAAGTATCATGTAAACACAATGCTCATATAGAGAGTCTACCACACTCTCGACCAACTGACTCGTCCCCAATCCGACTTGAACACAAGTGGACCACATGAGCGATATGGCTCAAACTGAGGAAATCGCACTGCCACCATGAGACTTACATCCTCTATCTAGCTAGGCTGACATCCTATCAGACACTTACAAGTATGAACCTGTAAAGCTGACATAAATGAGCGACTGAGGCTCAATTTGAGGAAATATTAATGTCACCATAAGATTATACCCTCACTAGATAGACAGCTAGTAGACAATAACAAGTCGATGAGCATAAATAACTACTTTGTTTCAAACATAGCAAATGCACAACCACATACGACTCCAACTTAGACCTAGACTCCCGTGACAAGGCAACATGCAAGCCCACACACACTCATGGAAACCAACACGAATGATAAAGCGTCAAATACATGACTACTAAGGCCTACCCATAAGTGGTATCCTGTCGTACCAACACCTGTGCCACTTGTAGATTTGCTGCTACACCACTGGCCACCAAATCAGGTCCTCAACCATGGCCTGCACCTATACCAAGATGCCCTCACGTCCAAGTATATCACATAGATGTCCTCATACATCATCCAAGATCAACCATCTCGAACCAATGAGCGCTCCAAGCCTCATCTCTGATGTATCTCCCAAACAAAGCTATGCTCCAAGCCGCTTTGCCCTGACATCCTGTCCAATAAGTCCTGAAAGTTGATCCCCATCCATTCCCCATGCTCCAAGCACAAGAGTCTACCAAGGACTCGATGAATGAATGTACACAAACCTCACCATAGGCTATACCTGAGTAGCTCGCCCACCTCCCAGAGATACTAATGATGATCTGCCTGTCCTACATCCCATGTAGGTTCAACTTTCCATGCTTGCCAGCTCCGATTTGACCAGTATATAGGCCGACCACCAAGGAGCCTATCTCACCAACACATCCATCATAGCGTCCAAGCCAAAGCAAATGCAAACTAGATCCACTATCGTGATGAATAACTCACCCACGATCCATAGCATATCATGTAGGATAACTCCATAACTCTGTACCCTATATCATCCGATCACCAAGTATCCATTACTCACTAATAGCTCCCCAAGAATCTGTCCACCTGTAGTGCAACTAGACTCCAACTAGATCTAACCAAAAGTTGCATCCTGCTTACCAAATAATGATGGATAGACACAACATGTGATGCCAACCTGGAGATAACTGTGCATATAACCATGCAGCTCACCTGATCACTCGCCAAAGTATCAACTGTCACTCCCTGAGCAACCATCTCCATCCATGTTGGCTCACAACCATGGGCATGCTGGATCCACATCACCCCGTAATGCTCTCCATGCCCTCAGGATATGTACCACCTTCAGGTACACTCCATGCCACCTACCTCCAAGTAGGCTTGACCCGTCCCTAGGTCACCACATGATGCACTAGCTGAAGAACATTGTCCATACATCAAATAGTTAGAATTAAAGTTAGAATCATTGTGTTACTGTATTGTGGGTCCTATCAATGGATAAGGACCAGTTGGCCTCGCCACGAGGCAAGTCGACGGGACACGTGTCCCGCCAACGGCAACCTGGGTTATGCATGGGTTGCTTGAGTGAACAACTATATGTACAGTGTAATTTCATTTTGAGAAATACAGTTGCTATGTGAGCTTGCTGAGAAAAGTGATTTTCTGTCTGTGTTACTGAGTAGCATGATCTGTGTTCCTGTGCAAAGCAAATTTTAAGTTGGTATCAGAGCCGTATAGGGAGTGTACACAGTACAGTGTCGTCGTTGAAGAGAGCTTTGGGAGAACTGTCTTCTGAGAGTTCGGGGTTTTACGGCGGGTTGAAGACGGAAAGAGAAGCACTGGTGCACGGTTTCTAATTTATAGAGGCTTGCTAAGCTCAGCAGAGGGATTATTAGCCTGTGCATAGCATCAGACAGGGAAAAATTTGGTGAAAAATTGACTATTTCGAAGCCAACTGAAAATTGAAACCGGACTTGGGGTTACTGTTTTTATACATAACTGGTGATTTCTTCGCTGTTTGTGCGCCGTTTTGGATGCCATAAGGACAAGAAGGAAGCTAATCACACTGTCAATCAGCCATGGAGAGATTCTAAGGTTTATGTCAGAGATTTGTCTCCAGACAGTTAACCTAGCAGATTTGCGGTAAAAAGGTGAAAAAGCCACTTTGTCAAGTTGAGCTAAAATCACCATTTCTCCACGGAATTTCCTGACTGAACACTCTACAGTCATGGATTCAGTAGGGCGACACCAGGCCTCAGATCGTGCTCAAAACGATCCACAAGAGAGCTTAATCTGATAATTTTCAGAGAAGGGAGGCACGGCCGCAGGCTGTTCGCACGCCCAACGCGATGAAAAACTTAGTGTATTGAAGACCATAGCGTCTGCAGGATTTTGGTTCGATGCCCAGATGTACTTTGAACCTTTAGATGAGGTGTCAAATGAATCAACGGTCCAGAATCTGTGATGGGAGAGAAATTTGAACCACAAGATTTGGTTCAGCCATTGGATGAGCTTTGAACAGGATCTTGAAGAATTGAAGTGCATTCTGGCCTTCAAATTCATTAAAAATTTTCATACTGAAAGTTGAGTTGGGTCTCTTCACAAGTGAAGTGTGAAGTTTCTTCAAAGTGAAGAAACAGTTCAAAAGCTAGAAAAGTCCCTATTTTTGGGTCCTTTGCCCGTTTTGACCCAAACGAAAGGCTATAACCTCCAAACGAAGGGCACCCGGACTGTACCTGCAAGTACGGTACAACAAAACAGAGTGGTTGCAGCGGAGAAAGTGTTCGGAGTGCGCCAGAAGTAGTTTCACCATTCCACTGGGCACGTTGTTGGGAGTTCACGACTGAGTGCATTTCGGAAGGCGACGCCGATTTGGCTTTCAAATTGGTGGAAAAGCGGCGAGTGGCCTGGTAAGAAAAAAAAAGTGCAGGTCATTATTTTCAACTTTTGACATCACTGTTGGCCTCAACATACTGTTCTTAGCCTAAGGCAGAAGTTTTGAGCAGTTTTACGATGGCAAACATGGGAGAGTCCATTTTGAGTGAAAGTAACAAATTGGACGGGATTTCCAACTATGCAGTGTGGAAATTCAAAATGAAAAACATACTAATGGAGAAAGATGTGTGGGAAGTCGTCACAGGTGATGAGAGAAGGCTGCCAAATGAAGCAGACATCAAAGTGTTCGACAAAAAGATGAGGAAAGCTTTGACCTTCATTAACTTGTCAGTGAAGGATCACATCATTACTCACATTTGTGATGCTATTACACCCAGACAGGCATGGGATGTGCTAAAGGAGCAGTTCGAGATGTCAAATCCGTAAAGAATCATGTTTCTGAAGTCAAAGTTGAATAGTGCCCGCATGGAACAAGGAGAGCACATTCAGACGTACATGACCAGAATCAAGACAATGAGAGATGAACTGCATTCTATTCGAGAGCGCATACGTGATGTGGAGCTAGTGCATATTGCATTATGTGGTATTGCAGAATCCTATCAGATGTTTGTGAGCGGAATAGCATCAAGAGAAATTGCCAACCTTTGACGAGCTCACAGGAATCTTGATGCAGGAAGAGCAACAACGAGAAATGGTAAAAGCTAGACGTCAAAATACTGACGATCAGGCACTTGCGACACGCCAAAAATAAGGCAAGGGCAAGGGCCAGAAGAAGTCTAAGCAGCAATTTGCCAAGTCTCAGGAGGATGAGGGATCTTCCAGCAAACTAAGAAGAAAGGCAAGTGCTTCCATTGTAATAAAAAGGGCCATTGGAAGAGTGAATGTCACAAATTTCTGGCGGAACAAGGCAAGGGGAAACCAAAACAAGCAGGTAACCTTGTCGATGAAGGTGAGATTGAAGACTCTAGCATCTTCATATCTGCATTGTCATCTAATCAAGATGATCAAGCATGGTATATTGACTCAGGAGCCACAAGACACATGACAGGTAACAAGAATTGCTTTAATAGTTTGAAGGTGTTGGATAATGGAACATTTGTTTCACAAGCAAATGGTGAGGTGTGCATGATCAAGGGGATAGGCACAGTTTCAATCCAACTACCTGATGGCAAAATCAGGATGATCAGAGGTGTACTTTACGTACCAGGTTTGAAGAAAAATCTACTTTCTATTGGAGTCATTACTGATAAAAAGTTGAAAGTAGAATTCGCCCATGATCATTGCTTTGTGAAGGATGCAAACCAAAAGTTCAAAGTTATTGCGAATGGAATAAGAGAGCCCAATACAAAATTGTACAGGTTGAATGCTACAATCAAGGGGCAACATGGACTTGTATCATCCGTTCTCTCGCAAACTGAGTTGTGGCACAAGAGGCTTGGTCACTTGAACTTGGGAAGTCTCAGTTTGATGAGAAAATTGGAGATGGTAACAGGACTGCCTACCATAGAGATCACTTGAAATCGATGTGCGAGTTTTGTATATATGGGAAGCAGTATCGAGAGAAGTTCAATAAAGGGGGTGTTGCAAGAGCAAAGAACATCCTGGATTTAATCCACACAGATTTATGCGGGCCTATGAGGACCATGTCCTTAGGAAAAGCCTTCTATTTCATGACCTTTATTGATGATATGTCACGTAGGATGTGGATCTACTTCTTGAAGAAGAAATTAGATGCTTTTGATAACTTCAAGAACTTCAAAAACTTGGTCGAAAATCAGATAGGTAAGAAGATTAAAGTCCTAAGATCAGATAGTGGAGGTGAGTATAAGTCTAATGACTTCAATGATCTTTGTCATCAATATGGGATTAAAAGACAATTTACGCAAGCTCATACTCCTGCTCTCAATGGTGTAGCTGAGCGCAAAAATCGTACGATTGTGGAAAGTGCCAGATCTATGCTAGTTGAGATGAAATTACCAAAAGATTTTTGGTCAGAAGCATGTAGCACGGCAGTCTATCTTCAAAATAGAAGTCCTGCCATTGCCATACCAAAAATAACACTTGAGGAAGCATTCACAAAGAAGAAGCCAAAGGTGAACCACTTGCGAATCTTTGGATGTAAGGCCTTTGTACATATTCCTAAGGAAGAGAGACGTAAACTTGATGTAAAAGCTATCAAGTGCATATTCCTAGGATATGATGATCGTGTGAAGGGCTATAGATGTTTTGATCCAGTCGAAAACAAAATCCATATAAGTCGAGATGTTATCTTTGATGAATCCAAGATGTATAAAGATGAAGATGCTGAGAAGATAGACACATCCAGTAGGGCAAATGGTATAGTGAGGATACCACCTGATGATGATCCATTCATTGACTTTTCGAGTGATGAACATGAGGATACATCTCAAGATACTACTACTCAATCTCAAGAAACAAGTTGGAGAGGTAGGGACAAACCTTTTGGTGCAAGAAGGATTGAAATTGCAGGTGACAAACGCAAGGAGAAGGATGTACCATGGGATATATTTTCACCAGGAAGCCGATCACCTGACAGAAAGCTCCCTAAGTGGTTTGAGAGGTTGACGGAGAGCCGCGACATAGATGACTTTCCAAGATCATCTAACCAGGGAGAGCTACGAAGATCAACAAGAGAGAAGATACTACTTGAAAGGTATGAAGCAAATTATGCTCTCTTATCTAGCATTATTCAAAGCAAAGAACCTTCGACTTATGGTGAAGCGAAGGATGCTGACATTTGGATCAAGGCCATGGGAGAGGAGATGGAGTCAATTGCTAAGCATAGCACATGAGACTTAGTAGAACCACCAGTTGTCAAGAAACCCACTAGTTGCAAATGGGTATACAGAACTAAGTACCATGCAGATGGAAGCTTAGCAAAGCACAAAAAAGCAAGATTGGTAATCAAAGGGTACGCACAAAATAAAGGCATTGACTATGAGGAGACCTTTGCGCCGGTTTGTAAGTGGAATACTCTACGTCTACTTATTGCTTTAGCTTCACATTTTGGTTGGCCTTTGCATCAGATGGATGTGAAATTTGCTTTTCTAAATGGTGAGTTAGAAGAAGAAGTGTTCATGGATCAACCTGAAGGCTTTGTAACGAAAGGACAGGAAAATAAAGTATGTCGCTTGAAGAAAGCGCTTTATGGTCTTAAACAAGCACCACATGTGTGGTATAGCAGGATTGATGCCTACATTCGCTCAAAGGGGATGGTGAGAACACATTCTGATCCAAATCTATATGTCTTATGCTAGCAGCTCCGATATTAAGCATCCATGACTGGCCTACACTTTTCATTGCCCCAGAAAATCTTCACAGAAGTTGTTGTCTATCCAAGACACCCTTCCATCCATTGAGAAGTTTCTACATTCCTTGTGATGATCATATGTTGAGACTTTCACTTTTTCTTGCAAAAAATGTCAAATGATACCGTAATATATGCTGCATTTCATAGAACCAATATATAAATCAATACCAAAAGTATCTAATTTAGTAGTTTGTCTACAACGATGCTGGACCTAAATCTGTTTAAGTTTACTACCAAAGCCTCAACCAGTTATTTAGATAGTTGCATGAGCATACATCTATCATGTTCATTATCATTACCAAACAATGATAAAGAGATACATAGAGCGCTGGTTGGGTGGCCACCTGCAAGTAGTTGTCAGTAGGAAAGGATCTTTCACCACAATCACTTGAATCTACAACACTTCCTTGTCTCTACTACACAAAAACAGCATGTAGAGAAAAGGTACATCGCATTCAGGATGGCGGCCCATCGCACTTTCAACATGGTGCTGTGCATCATTATTACATAGTTATAAGCAATGCGCTACTGGAGGTGCGATCTATTTGCCATCCGTTGGCCAGCGGCTAACATATCATCTCAACGTGTATGAATAGCATATATACAATAGCAACTATCCATCAGCTGATTGTTCACTATCAAAAGACGTCATACCAAAGATGTAAATGGGTATCATACCTGTAAAATCGTTGTTAGGATGCTCTTGAGGCAGCGCCCAGTCATGATTGCTTCCGTTGTGCTTTCCAAGCAAAGAAATCTCTATCTATCCATGATTATCATAGCGTAAGTAAGCATGTTCTCATCCAGACTATCCAACGAGTAAAACTTATCATTTATGAGCGATCGTTAAGCCAAAAAATAGATAGCAATCATACCTCATCTTGTAATATCCTCCACACGAATACTCTTCTAGTCTCATCCAAGTAAGAATGGTAGCAGCAGAGATGACACGAGAGAGATAAGGAGAGAGAGAGTAGGAAGAGTGAAACTTAGGTTTATGTAACTTTTCTATATATAGAAAATTGAGTACTTCTAAGTGCACTGGTGCTTCTTAGTGCCCACCGTTAGATCATATCCTCATAATGTGCACTAATCATAGCCATTCAAGGAAACCAAGTTTCCCAGCAAGGGATTAAAAAAAAAAAACCTTTCTTAGGGGTCATATTTCCAAGTTTAATAAAATAAAATAAGGCATTAACGTTGGTATGATATCATAAGGGAACAATCTTTCCATGATGCTTCAACATTGAAATAAAACGTAATTTCCATAAAATAGAGTCCATGAGAGAGAGAGAGAGAGATACAAGATTGCACTTAGTTCTTCTTGACAAATCAAGACTGGAGCTTTTTGAAGTCTTTATTCATAATCCAACAAGGTGAAATATAGCTAAAAAGTAAAATAAAGTACTAGAAAGCACCATAAAGCATAACCATTTTGAAGATGTCCAGCTGGTACCTGCCACCATCCCACAAAACAAAACTGCTCAAGTTAGTTTAGTGAGGAAGACAGGAGTCATAGCTGAACGACAGTTGTTATTCATGTCCAAAAGAAGTTATACTACTTAGCAGCTTTAAATAGCATTTTAAAATCTAGTCCAGTCTTCCCAAAAACATGATGTTGTAGCGATAGGCCAAGCCATTATATCATCCTATCATGGCGAGTGCCATACTGATCAGCTTACGGGCAATTGGTCCATATCAGTTCATTTTATGCCTAGAAGAGTATGAAAAGTTTTAACCGTTTAGAGTTTTACTAGCCAAAAGATCTGGTGTGAATACGTGTGCTGGTATCAGAGCAAATCCATGCTATACTGACCCAAGTGACCCTTATAGAGTAAGGTATGTCTCGCACTACTGTCCATACTCCTGAGCATATCCATGCTTTCCAGTTGTATATCATCAGGGTTCTAAAGTGACACTTGACAGGGTAAGGCGGTACCATGATCGTTATATAGAAATCACATAACGACCATGGTGTGTGGACACTATTCTGGATAGATAGATGGGATTACTTAGTAAGTAATTTCCAATGTCTTTACTAGGTATTAGGGCAGACCGTGCCATTCTAACCCTTTCTAAAGACAACGTGTCTTACGCATTTCCATGCTGTCTAAGACCGTCTTAATTGGAGCCCTTATCGTGAAGTTTTACTAACCAAGGTTTCATTGAAAGTTACTCAGTAATAGTGTTTTTAAATAAAGTCAACTCTTTATGTAGAAAAAAAGAAGCATTTTGAAGGATTGTAATAGGGGTTATTATATTTCTTTTAAAAAAACCTTATTCGTTCGTGTGTTGTAGCATTCGTATCTAATTGATAACAAAAACCCATACTTGAATGTTTGCAGACAAAGTTTATTGAGATGTTGCCATAGTTGTTTTTCCCTAAGAGTGCTATCTTTGCACCATAGCGACAACAAATTTTGTTATTTAGTTAAGTTTTCAGAGTTGAAAGATGTGTAAGCGGAGTGTATTTTTCGTTTTGTAGAATATCGGTAGAAATTATACATTTGCTCTGAATATGATAATGTTTGGTTTGAGTAAGAACCGGATTATAGTAAAAGAGTTTGTAGTCACAGATGTGGCTACATTATCACACGCACGGATAGTCATTCAGTTTAGCAAAAAGTATTAGAACTTCCAGTATATAGTATGAATAGAGAACTTAAATCGTTCTTACAAATAAGCCAATCTAATTTCTTCTATCCATCTTTAGATAGTAGAAGGAATAATTTTAGAGAGCAAATGCATAAATTGTCCATAGCTGGACAATGAGCCAAGGGTTCATAAACCCACCACTTTATAATGAAAAGACCTTATTAAGAGTCCATCGCTGGACCTCCCACATATTGCTCATAGTAACCATTTACAAAAGTGAGAGGGAAAGCCTGCTGTCCATCGCGAGACTCCCCACACTTCTTACATGAAAAAACTCTCTCAAAAGAGAGTGTAAACGCCTGTTGTCCATCGCTGGACTTCCTACATATCTTTAGCAAAAACTTACTCTCAAAAGAGAGTTATGTAGGAAAAGCATCATTCGAAGATTAGTTACTACATATTTAGTTACTACATATTAAAGAAAGCATCCCTTTTGATTCTATGATTAAGCAAGAGGAGAGCAACTGTAGCAAAGAGTTGAGAGAAAGAGAGCATACCAAATAGATCTTCATGAAAGAATCCGACCGGTAGGGCGTATTTTATGTAAATGAGAAATCAAAGAAAGCTCTTTACAATATTGTGAGGAGAAAGTGTCGAGAGCTGCAAGTTTATGTAGAATCACATATCGAAGTTTCCCGGAAGGTGATATGTGTTTAAAAAAAGGTGGGAAATCAACTTTCCCTCCATTATAGTTAAGGTTTTAAAATCTTTGTAGAGTCCTCTAAAAAAAAATTCTTTCTTTACTTTTTAAAGAAAAAATTTTTTTAGGTGTAGAAGCTTGGGTAAGTCAGAAACCTTGTGTCTTTGAAGAGACTGTACATAAGCATTAAACGAAGAAGAATCTGAGAGAGAGAGAGAGAGAGAGAGAGAGAGAGAGAGAGAGAGAGAGAGAGAGAGAGAGAGAGAGAGAGAGAGAGAGAGAGAGAGAGAGAGAGAGAGAGAGAGAGAGAGAGAGAGAGAGAGAGAGAGAGAGAGAGAGAGAGATGATTGGAGCTATGCGAGGATAAGTCATGCATTTTAATCATTTGATAATAAACATTCTTTTTTTGTATTGCTTAGTTGATCACTTTGGGTTGTTTTTCAATTTTCATTCTACCTTGATTTTTTTTTTTAATGAAGTGGCAAATCAATTCAGTCATTTTATTTTAGAGTGGTTCATCTCTTGTTTATAAAAATTTCAATTACAAAAGAGTCCACCAAAAGTGGATGAGTAACAATTATCGGTATCTTGAAGTGAATAGTGAATCAATTGAACAAATACTCATTAGTGTTTCTTCTAGTTTTTTGTTGACAATGACTATCCCTTTCACTTCATAACTCATTTCATTCTCATAGAACTATTCACAACACGTATATTCTTTTGACGGATATTCTCAATGTGATATGCAACATAATTCAATAGCTATTGAAAAACACCTCAATCATTTTCCATCGCATCCAAAGTTCTATCTGAACAAGTTGAAGTCCTGTGTGGGCCAAATAGTTACAAAACATTTTTTCTTTGCTACCCATGTTTGCAAATTCTTGAGAAATTGTAAGTTTGAAGTAAATTACTCCCATAGAGCATGATCTCAAGTTCCATGATGTTCTCAACTAACTCAAATCCATAGGTATAATTCTTGTCCATAAAATGGCTTACCGAAGGATTTGAGTCATTATGACTACTAACCCAACGGGGTTGTCTTAGTTGGTTAGCTTGACATCCAAAGTTTCTTTGGTTTCAGGTTCAAGCCTCCCGTTGGAAACCAAGAAGCATTATGACTACTAATCCAAGGGGGTTGGCTCAATTGGTTAGCTTGACATCCAAAGTTTCTTTGGTCTCAAGTTAGAGCTTTCCCTTGGAAACCAAGAAGCATAATGGTTACTAGTCCCTTGCAATAAAGAATTTTGTGTTCATTTACAATGTTAACAACAAAAAGATTTATTAATAAACTAAGATTTATTAATAAACTAAGATTTATTAAAGAGCATCATACACATAACTTGAATAAAGACAATCATGAAACTTAATCAAGTCGTAATCATAAATTTTTATTTTTAATTATCAATCTAATTACAAACCTTATATAACATTTAAATTATCATGGATGGGCCTCTCACCCAGGCTTGGTATTTGAGACGTGCACCCTTGCCTTTCACCCCTACGGGCTTTTTTTTCCTTACCTTTCACATGACATGTGTAATGCAAGGGTACCTTCCAAATAAATAAGTATGAATGTTTCAACCACTTGTATACATATATTCATGTATATTTTACAATAAATTCTAAAAATTTCAAATTAGCATGACATTTGACCTGTAAAAGATAAATTTCAAATGGAAGGGCAATTTTTTTAAGTTTGCCATTCATATGACATGCTTTTCAAAAATTTGCCTTTCTTTGAAAGGCAAACTAGCCTTTGACATGCATTGCAGCTTGCAAATGCCAAGCCTGCCCTTAGCTTGACTTTATTTTTAATCATGTGAATGGTGGTTATATAA
The DNA here is from genome assembly GCA_029204225.1 of Diphasiastrum complanatum. Lineage (NCBI taxonomy): Eukaryota > Viridiplantae > Streptophyta > Lycopodiopsida > Lycopodiales > Lycopodiaceae > Diphasiastrum > Diphasiastrum complanatum. The sequence continues at coordinate 22,074,545 of CM055100.1, forward strand.
ATTAAATGTGTGATCATGACTTTAGAATAGAAAATTATTATTTCTAGGAATAAGAATCAAAATATTACAAAAATCATCAATGAAGGTTGAATATACTAATTCTTGAAGTGAATATGCAAAATTAAAGTAGAAAGTACTTATGTACTTCTCTTAAGTATGTGTTTCTTTCTATGCAATCTTCTTTTGTGTCAATATTCCTTAAGTGACATTGTTGCCAACATTATCATGGGCTAAAAAGGCAACTAGCTATATTACTTTGAAAATTGCATGCAAGTAACAGCTTTGTCTATGTTCTCTTACATTAAAAGCTAAAATATATATCATTAACTTCTAAGACAAACTTGTAAAGTGATTTTCTTCACTGAACTCTATCCAAATATATGAGATATCGAGGAGGCCACCTTTGAGACACGTTGGAACCGTATTACAAGATAATATTATAGGATGATACCTGGAACAAGTTCAATCTTTAGAATGACCACAAATCTTATTCTACACTTTGAACTATTTGGTTGATGGTATACTAAATTCATGCCTTTTACATAGTAATAAAACAATGTCCAATGATGCAATCACATCCTACTTAAGAAAGAAGACATTAATATACATATCATCTAATTGTAGGAGGAGGATGCAAAAATTTGGGATGTGATTCCATCTTCTTCCTTCTAAAGCTAGAATAAGATAAATGGGGTGACCTTTCCAACATTTTCCATAAGGCTAAAAATTAAAAGACTTCTTAAAAAGCTTTGTGCATTGCACAATCTATATTGAGTACATAGTTTTCTTGTTTTGCAATGATGCAAATATGTGTTGGCTAAAAAAATCTCCCATCGAACTACTTGCCATGAGGTGGCCTTCTTTATTGGAACCATATTACAAGATGCTAGTTGGAGTAACTCCAGTCCCAGGGATATGTAGAATGACCACTTCAAACCATTTGGTGTTTAATATACTATAGTATGATTTTCATCATACTATCACATCATACTCAAAGAAGATACGGATCTATATATATATATATATATATATATATATATATATATATATATAGATAGATAGATAGATAGATAGATAGATATATATGTCATATTTTTATCCTTCTAAAACTAGAATAAGACAAAGGAGGTGTCAAATAAGCATCTATAGAAAAAGTTTCGTGAAGCTCCAATTCCCAAGTGGGCCCTTTTAATCTTTAATATTTTTCCTTGGTCTAAAAGTTGATATACTTGCTAAAAACCGTTGTTCATTGTAGAATCTCTATCAAGTTTACCTTTTTTCTTCTCTTGAAATAAATCACAAACACTACTAGCTAATCCATGAAGTTACTTGCCCTCAATATGTTTAATATTGTTGACTATATATTTTGAAGCAAAACATCCAACCCAATAGTTAGTTAATTAGTAATTTATTCTTCTCAACAAGGTTAACTCATTTTATTTCATGAATTGAGCTAAAAGCCACATAAGTGTTGAGCCATGTATAATGCTAAGAGATGGTCTATGTTATGTCCTTGCCTCATACCAAGGATTTGGAATAATCCTTAATGTGGATATTTGGCACTCCAGTGTATGAGATTATTAGTTATGCCTTGACATTCCTATCTAGGCCAGAAATATAATTAATAATCTTGTGAGGGCCCAAGCACTCCAATTTGGACATGAGGAGCAGTGCATGGTGAATTGATGACTATATGCATGTAGAGGAGTATCAATAGTAACTGACTATAAGTTTAGTAAAAGGTTAGGATTTTGAAAGGAATATTCATAGCTCATGGGGTACATATATACCTATAAAAACTCATTGTACTCCAATTCCATACTTCAATTTTTAGCTACAAAAGATCTCTCATCTCTTGTATTCAATCACTATGTCTTGGGGGTGAACCTAATTGAAGATCAATCTTCAGTTTCACTTTGGTTGGGTTGTTTGGCTCCACAACTCTCCTATTGGGTGGTTTGGCTCCACGGCTTTCCATTTAGGAATTCGGTGGGCCTTCAACGGATACAACTTAATCTTTCTAGTTCAAAGGTAGCACCGTGATGCAACTTAACCTTTCTGGTTTAGAGGTTGCACCAAAATCATGGAGCCTTTTGCCCCTTTCGTGAGCCGCGTTCCGGGATCCCGTCCCCGGATGCCTAGCCACCCATGAATCCAAGTCATTCCCCCTTACCCGCAAAGGGGCTGGTACCAGGGGCCATGAAACACTTAGACATTTTCAACTTATATCCACTTTGAACAAGTCTCACTTCTACTTATGGGATTTCTTTGAGCGTGGGCTATGGCTCCACTTTGCCATTCCAACACTCCCCCTCAAAGTGGGGCACAGGTTACGTTGCCTGCTCTGATACCATGTAGGAATTCGGTGGGCCTTCAACAGATACAACTTAACCTTTCTAATTCAAAGGTTGCACCATGATGCAACTTAACCTTTCTAGTTCAGAGGTTGCACCAAAATCATGGAGCCTTTTGCCCCTTCCGTGAGCCGCGTTCCGAGATCCCGTTCCCGGACGCCGAGCCACCCACGACTCCAAGTGCTCCCCCTTACCCGCAAAGGGGCTGGTACCAGGGGACATTAAACACCTAGACATTTTCAGCTTATATCCACTTTGAACAAAGTCCCACTTCTACTTATGGGATTTCTTTGAGCGTGGGCTGTGGCTCCACTTTGCCATTCCAACATCCTTTTGGTGTTTGATGATTCTTATAGTTTGAAGGTTGAGTACTTATGGACTAACAATGTACCTAAGATGATGATCTCAACAATCCAAATGGAATGCTAGTATAGAGCTATCAACAATTTGAATGCCATGTGTCAAAATGTGCAGCTGCCATATGCCATGAAATATTTGGCATGAACCATGCTTGCGATCTACATGTACTATGTGCTGCAGCCCAATCTGGTACCGTGTCGATATAAAACAAAGCAGCATATGGTAACTCATCATCAGGTTGGATTGTGATCTCCTTCCCTTTTATTCATGACACTTGATCCTCCATATAATGTTTTTCCCTTGTGTACCATGATTCTGAAATCAAACTCCAACTACAGGAGTAACCGTCTTGTGATCCTTCTAGTGTTGCAAGTCTTGTCCCCTAGATACATCAAGGATTGGTGATCCATGTAAAACAAGGTGGGTGGCCATCAAATAGTGTTTGAACTTCTTGACCACAAAAATCATTGTCAGTGTCTCCCGCCACCAGTTTTGGTGGGGGATATTGTGAAAAAAGTACAAAATGGACCAAGAGTGGATCCTAATCTGATCCTCAAGAGGGATTGGATGTTAGATTTACTTGATCTATCAATCTACATAAGATTAAGATCAATCTAGATCAATTCTAGACATAAAAACCTAACAAGAACAATCATTAATGAAGGTAGATGTACTTGCTGGTTTCACATGTGTGAAACCTTGTCAGAGTACGGACTCCAACCTACAAACAAAAAACACTATGATAGAACCTCAAAACAATCAAACGAAATGTAGACAAATAGAGATAATTACACAAAATTGCTTCTAAAATCAAGATTGATGTTTCATGTTAATTGTGGCCAAATATGCCTCTATATATTGTTAAAAATTCACAATTCTAGCTTGACTAGTTTTGGTCATATGACTCGTAAATAGTTAGATGGTCATGATGTGGCCTGTCACACGTGCCAAATAGCATAGGATTCCATTCATAAGGATGTTCTCAAGTAGACCTAAGTGTTAGAACCTTTGGAATGAGTCCAAATTATGCTTAGATACAAGGGAGAAAAAATAGGAGCTATTTTTGGTAATTTTTGCATTGTTGAGGGATCTCCAAGATTCCAACCCTAACTTGGTAGGGATGAAAGATCCACCAAAATTAGCATTAGGGATAGGTTTAGGGCTACTCATACCTGCCCAAAACCGTGATGGATCATGTATATATAGGTGATGATATCTCACCAAAATTAATCAAGCAATTTCATGTTTTTTCTCTCATAATGGTGCAATTGCTCTCTATGTTCATAATTGTTTGAGTACTTGTGATTACTAATGATTATAGGAGTGAATGTAGGTCTGGTGTACAGTACTCAGACTGTGGGAGGCCATACTTTCACACGTGTGAAGCCTTCTTCAAGGATTTGGGCCATTTAGTGAGGTTCAAGCATAGATTTTTGATGGATTTTGATGGTTCAACTTGTGCTAATCTTATGAAATCATGATCTATTGTTTCCCTCATCATTTCAAGTGTTTTAGGATCCTTATTTGCTGTAATGTTTACATGGTATCAGAGCCTAAAGGCTGAAATGAGCTAAATCCTTGGTTTTCATTCAGTTTGATCACAATTTTTGATCTAAATCTTGTGTAGATTGGATCTTAGCATCTACTATTGATTCTAGAACTCAAAGTGAGTCAAATACATTGGAGATTGGTGTTGTGTGACTTCATTTGCAGGTGTTTAGGTGTCTAAAACCAGAGGCAAAGTTGAATTCAATTCACATTACCAAGATAGCAAGTTTTGGTTGCTCCAAGCATTGATTTCTAAGCGAGTTTTGGAGGTGATTTCATAGAGGAGGATTTCTAGCATTCAAGGAGAGGGAAGATCAGAGTTTTGGGGACTCTTCAAGGCTGTTCTAAGGTGTAGTAGACACCTCCTAAAGTGATTTAGGTTCAGTCCAACCATTGCTTGACTTATGCACCAAATTAGATCAATTTTTCATCAATTTTGATCATTTTTGGCTTGTGATTGGATAGTAGATTGTGTTGCATCCTCATTAAGTTCCATTTAGATCTTTTACAAGTGATTTTGGAAGTATATTAGGTTGCTGAAATTCACTCTTGATCAGATCATTTGGAAGCTTTAATGTTCTTTATAGAAAGAGGGGCAATTCTACTAGTATTGTCTACTTCAATCAAGCAAGTGCATTGTTTCTAGTATTCTATGATTTGATTTTGTTAGAGATCATTCTTAGATCTTTATAGGAAGTCTATTACTGATCTTTTCAGGTCCCTAGGAAGTGGGATAAGGTAGACCTTCAATCAAATCAATAGAAGTAACCTTCATTTGTGTCAAGTCCTTGATTAGGAGACTAGATGGCATCTATAAATGCATATCTTTTGGATACTAATGAAAGGCTCAACAAAACTAACTATTCCATATGGAAAGTTAGAATGGAATCTATCATGATCATGCAAGATCTGATGGAAATTGTAAATGGTAAGGAGGGTGAACCTATTCATCCTCAAGAAAAAGCCAAATACATCAAGAGGTGCAATGTTGCACTACATTGCATAAAAATGAATGTTGCAAATGAACTCTTAAGAGAGGTAGGAGATTGCACTTCAGCTCAAGATGCTTGGGAGACTTTGCAAAAGGTCTATGAATCCAAGAACCAAACTAGAATGTTAGCTTTGAAAAATCAAATCTATAGAAGCTATCAAAAGAAAGGAGAGAGTGCACATACTTTTGTCCTAAGAGTAAAGGAATTGAACAAAGAGCTAGCCTTTATAGGTGACCCTATCAAGGATGAAGAGCTTGTTCAACTCATATTGAATGGACTAAGCTTTGAATTTGACAATTTGGTTCAGGGATATGCAATTATGGGTAAGCTACCCATACTTGAAGAACTCCAAGGCACACTCATGGCCGAGGAATCAAGAAGGAGCCAAATGCAAGAGAGGATGGATAGGCTTTCCATCCAAGGTGGAGATGACCAAGCTCTCTTCACCAAAGGCAAAGGCAAGTCCAAAGGCAAAGGATCAACATTCAAGAAGTCTACAAAGCTTGAGGATCAAGAAGGACCCCCAAAGGCATCTCCATCAACCACCAAAGTCAAGAAGGACAAATCAAAGGTGAAGTGCTACTATTGTAGCAAGATGGGGCATTATGCCTCGGAATGCTTCAAGAGGAAGCAAGATCAAAGCCAAGCCAACATGAGCAAAGAGGAGGAGGAGGAAAGTTCACATGAGGATTCTCTCATGATGTCCATATTTTCTTCAACAAGCTTCAAAGGAGAAGATCCTTGGTGGATTGACTCGGGTGCTAGTTCACACATGACTAGTAAAAGGGAGTTTTTCTCTTCTCTCTTATCTTATGATGGACCTATGAAGTCTATCTATACAGCAAATGATGAAGCTTGTAAGATTGAAGGAGCTGGTAGCATTCCCCTTTGCTTAGGATCTTCCAAAAAGATCAACATAGAAGGTGTTTTGTACATTCCTACAATAACAAAGAATCTACTAAGTGTTGGCCAAATGGTAGACAATGGTTTCAATGTTGACTTTGCTTCAAATGAATGTTTCATCAAGAAGAAGGGTAAGATAGTGGCTAAGGGCACTAGACTTGGCAAACTTTATAAGCTGGATGCATTTGTGGATACTAATGTTGTCATGTTGGCCGAGAAGAGCAAGATATCTACCTTTACTTTATGGCACAAAAGACTTGGACATGTCAACTCGGGTTCCATGGAGGCTATGATCAAGGAGGAGTATGCTTTAGGCCTACCAAGGTCTATTGGGAAGGAAGACAAGGTTTGTGAAGCTTGTGCCTTATCCAAGGCACATAAGAAGGTGTTTCCTAACTCCATCACAAAGTCATCTCATCCTCTTGAACTCATACACTGGGATGTGCACATTGCTAGCACCAAATCTAATGGAGGTTCATCCATGTTTTTAACCTTCATTGATGACTACTCAAGATATTGTTGGGTGTTCTTACTTTCCTTCAAGTCTCAAGTATTTGATACTTTTGTAAAGTTCAAGTTGTTTGTGGAAAAGCATCATAATCATAGCATCAAGATTCTTAGAAGTGACAATGGTGGAGAATTCATCTCCAATGAGTTCAAGGCCTTTTGTGAGGAGGAAGGGATCAAGAAAGAGACTTCTTGTCCTTACACTCCTCAACAAAATGGAGTTGCTGAAAGAAGGAATAGAACATTATGTGAATGTTCTAAGGCTTTAAGATTAGATGCTTGTTTGCCCAAATCCTTTTGGGGTGAGTCTCTTGTATGTGCAAACTACTTGATGAATAGGGTGTCTTGCAAAGCAATTGAAGGCAAAACTCCTTATGAGATGTTGTATGGAAAGAAACCCAATCTTAATCACTTGAAAGTTTTTGGGTGTATATGTTAGGGCTACAAAGTCTATCTCCCATCCTTGAACAAATTTGTTGTTTCAAGGGATGTCATCTTTGATGAACATCATATGCATATGCTTGAAGAAGGCTCAAGTGCTCCAACAATCAAGAAGAAGATGGCCGAGGAGCAAGATCTTGGTTTTGAGGAGGAGCTCATGGAGGAGCAAGCACCAAACCCACCTATCACACCAAGGAGATCTTCAAGAGAAAAAGTGGAGCCATCAAGGCTCACATATCAAGACAAAGGATAGCAAGTTGAGGGTATCTCATCCACTTCTTATGCTTTATCTAGTTTTGAAGAACCGTCTAATGTTGAAGATGCATTGAACTCCAAAGAATGGTATAAAGCTATGTTGGATGAGTATGATGCCTTGATTGAGAATGAAACTTGGTTGCTTGTTGAGAGACCTCAAAGGAATGTAATAGGATGCAAGTGGGTCTTCAAGCTTAAGTTGAATGCAAATGGGAGTGTTCACAAACATAAAGCAAGATTAGTTGCAAAAGGTTATGCTCAAGAGAGAGGGATAGACTATGAGGAAACTTTTGCACCCGTGGCCAAGATGGTCACAATAAGACTAATCATTGCACTTGCATCACATTTTGGATGGATTCTATGTCAAATGGATGTCTCTAATGCTTTCTTGAATGGTTTTTTGGAAGAGGATATCTATATGGAGCAGCCACAAGGGTTCATCAAGCATGGAATGGAGAACAAAGTATGTCATCTCCAAAGAAGCATCTATGGCTTGAAGCAAGCCTCGAGATCTTGGAATTCAAGACTACATTGCTATCTTATTTCACTTTCTTTTGTTCAAAGTGAATATGATCCCACTCTTTACATTAAGTTTGATGATGTTGGTATTGTACTTTTACTCATTTATGTAGATGACATCATCATTAGTGGAAATAGTGTTGATGGTATTGAAAAAATCAAGATAGATCTATCCTTAGAGTTCAAGATAGTAGATCTAGGGTGTCTTCACTTCATCTTAGGCATAGAAGTACTTAGAGGGTCTGATTTTATCTTTATAAGTCAAGTAAACTATGCTCAAAGTCTTTTGAAGAAGTTTAAGATGGAAGTATGCAAAAGTGTTGACACACCAATGGAGCAAGATGTAAAAGTGCCAAATGAAGATGATGAAAGATCCTTCATGGACATCACTTTGTTTAGGCAACTTATAGGTTCCTTAATGTGGATCACTATAACTACACCAGATCTTAGCTTTAGTGTATGTAGGTTGAGCCAATCCATGCAAAAGCCATTGAATATCCATTGGAAAAAAGGCTAAGAGGATTCTAAGATACATCTCGGGTACATTGGATTTTGGGATTCTATATAGAGGAGATGTGATTAACCTTCATGCATTTAGTGATTCAGATTTTGCAGGGGACAAGAGGGATAGGAAATCAACAAGTGCCTATTCAACTTTCATAGGAGAAGGTGTGGTTTCATGGCTTTCAAAAAAGCAAGAAACTATATCTCTATCTTCAATCGAGGCCGAGTACAAAGCTTTGACAACCACTACAAAGGAGGTACTTTGGATCAAGAGATTATTGGTGGAACTAAAGATCATGGATTCAGAGGAGGCACCAATCATCTACAATGACAATATATCAGCCCAACACCTTGCATCTAACCCAATCTTCCATGCAAGATCTAAGCACATTGAGATATGCCATCACTTTGTGAGAGAAATGGTGCAAGCCAAGGAGATTGCTTTGGAGCATGTTCCAAGCAATGAATGTGTAGCTGATCTACTTACTAAACCACTTCAAAAGACACCTTTTATGAAGTTCAGATCATCACTTGGAGTGATTAGTAAATCAATGATTGAACCAAGCTAGATAGTGAGGAGGAGTGTTAAAAATTCACAATTCTAGCTTGACTAGTTTTGGTCATATGACTTGTAAATAGTTAGATGGTCATGATGTGGCTTGTCACACGTGCCAAATAGCATAGGATTCCATTCATAAGGATGTTCTCAAGTAGACCTAAGTGTTAGAACCTTTGGAATGAGTCCAAATTATGCTTAGATACAAGGGAGAAAAAATAGGAGCTATTTTTGGTAATTTTTGCATTGTTGAGGGATCTCCAAGATTCCAACCCTAAATCCTTATTTGCTGTAATTTTTACATATATACACTTTTTGGAGCTCGAGGTACTGATCATGCATTAGATCTCACACATGTGAGGATGCTTTGTCATTATTATGCAATTTTGACACTTGGATCAAACTTTCTATTTTGGACATTTTTGGTCCAATTTCCTACTATATGGAGATCTTCATAGAAATCTTCTAGAAGCCAAAACTCGCCTACTTCAGCCTTTTACACACGTGTGAGTTGTCCTCTACACATGGGATGAGACACCTATCCAAAGTATTTGGCTCATGCAATCAATAGATTGATGTCATGTGTCATATATCTAGAAAACTAGTTTTTGGCCTTTTTAGCCACTAGAACTTGAATTAAATCATATGTACAACATATATGATTATGGTACATGACAAGTACACTAATTTCACATGTGGGAACAGGCTCCACACATGTGTGATTATCCTATATACATGATTTTGGCCTTTACCAAGCATAATTTTTGCATTTTCACACTCCTCAAAAATCTAGCTTGATAAATCTAGCATAGATCTATCTATAACTCCAAGAGCCAATCTTAATTTTACAAATGGATCTTTAGGAAATGCCTTGGTGAGTATATCAGCAATGCAATCTGATGATGAAACATAAATAAGCTTGATCTCCTTTGCTTGCACTTTCTCCCTCACGAAATGATGTGAAATATCAATGTGCTTTGTTCAAACATGGAAGATTGGATTGTTTGCAAGTTGTTGACCTGCTTGATTGTCACAATATATGCATGGAATGTCTTCATCCTTGATCACATGTAGCTCCTCCAAAAGTCCAAAGAACCTCCTTTGTTGTTGTTGTCATAGCTTTATATTCAGATTCTGTTGATGAAAGAGAGATGGTATCTTGCTTTTTGGAAAGCCAAGATATAGCTCCTCCACATAAGAACGTAGCAAATGCACTTATGGATCTTCTATCCATCTTGTCACCTGCAAAACTTGAGTCTGAGTATGCTCTTAAACAAATATTAGTCCTTTCATAAACTATGCCAAAGTCTTTTGTAGTCGAGATGTATCTTAACACCCTTTTTGCTCCTTTCCAATGACATATTAATGGACTTTGCATGTATTGACTCAATTTGCCAACACAAAAACTAAGATCAGGTCTAGTGATGGTTAAGTATATCAAGGAACCAATAAGCATTCTATAGGTAGTGATGTCCTCAAAGGATGCTTCATCACTTTCCTTAGAAACTTTTACAATTAGTTCCATGGGAGTTTCAGCTCCTTTACAATCAATCATGCCAAATTTTGCTAAGATTGATCTAGAATACTTAGATTCACATATGAAATTAAAATCATTACTTCTAGTGACTTCTATTCCAAGTATAGCTTTAAGAAGTCCTAGATCTACCATTCTAAATTCACTAGACAACGAAATTTTTACATTTTTGATGCCATCTAGATCATTTCTTGTGAGTATAATGTCATCAACATATAAAACTAAGATAATGATCTTCCCATCATTATATTTGTAGTACAATGATGGTTCATAAGAACTTACAACAAATCTAATGGAAATACGATAGGAATGCAACCTAGAGTACCATGCTCTTGGTGCTTGCTTGAGTCCATAAAGACTCTTCTTCAAGAGACACACCTTGTCTTCTTCTCCATCTTTGATGAAGCCCTCGGGTTGGCACATGTAGATTTCCTCTTCCAAGAATCCATTCAAGAAAGCATTTGTCACATCAAGTAGGAAGAGCTCCCATTTGAAAGAAGTTGCAAGACATATGATTAATCTAATGGTCACAAGCTTTGCAACAGGTGCAAAGATTTCATCATAATCTATGCCTTTGACTTGCAAGAAACCTTTTGCTACAAGTCTAGCTTTGTACTTATGAATGGAACCATCTTGATTATATTTCAATCTATATATCCATTTACAAGTAAGAGGCTTCTTTCCATAAGGTAAATCAACAAGTTTCCAAGTTTGATTTTCCATTAATGCATCAAACTCTACTTGCATAGCTTTCCTCCAATATTGAGACTTATTTGCTTCCTCAAAACTAGTTGGTTCTTCAAGCATAGTAGTCAAGAAAGTATAAGAGTTGACTAGTTGAGAATCTTCCCTTTGCTCCCCTTTGTCACTATAAGTGAGCCTTGATGACTCAATCCTTGTCCTTGTTGATCTTCTTGGCACCCTTGGACTTTGAGTAAGTTCCACTTGGTCTCCATCTTCATGAAGCTCCTCCTCGGCCATAGCATGATCCTTGACAAGTTGAGTGTTGTTGAAAGTCACCTTTCCTTTTGCTTGGAGAGAGTCATCAGAAAGTACATCTCTACTTACAACATCTTGGTAATAGGATCAAATATCCTATAAGCTTTCTTACTTTCACTATAACCAACAAAGATGCCTTTGAAAGAAGTGGCATCTTCCTTTTTCCTTGTTTCTAAAGGAATATGTACATAACAAGTACATCCAAAAAGTTTCAAATCACTAAGATTTGGCTTTTTGCCAAACAATACTTCATAAGGTGTAAGTCCTTTAATGGCACTATTAGTCATTCTATTACATAGAAAGTTTGCACATAAATAGCTTCTCCCCAAAATGAAATAGGAAGTGATGCATCTAATCTCAAAGCTTTAGCACACTCACATAGTGTCCTATTCTTTCTCTCAGCTACTCCATTTTGTTGTGGAGTATATGTGCAAGTAAATTCTCTCCTAATGCCATTAGTTTCACAAAACTCTTTCATCATATTGGAGATGTACTCCCCTCCATTATCACTTCTTAATACTTTCAAGCTAGTATTAAGTTGCTTTTCTACAAGAGTTTTGAACTTTACAAAGGACTCAAAAACTTCACTTTTTTTAGACAAGAGATAAACCCAAGAGTATCTTGATCTATCATCAATAAAAGTGACTTACATAAGAGCTCATGTGAAAATGAATGAACATCCGAGTGTATGAGGTCAAGAGGAGAGTTAGATCTTGTCAAAGATCTCTTGAAAGGTAGCTTATGAGATTTGGAGAGTCCACAAGCTTCACAAAGCTTGCCACACTTGGATATGGTTTTGGAAAGTCCACTTGCTAGCTCCTTTGTCACCATGCTCTCCATAGCTTTGTAGTCAGGATGGCCTAACCTTTTGTGCCATAATTCCACTTGAGTGAGCTCCTCCCTTGCCATATTCACACTTCCAACCATCACATTAGCATCCAATTTGAATAACCTCCCTTGCTTGAAACCACTAGAAATACATTTTTCATCTTTCAAGATAGAACATGCTCCATGCTTGAAATGTACATCTAATCCACTATCCATAAGTTGTCCTAAATCAACAAGTTCTTTGTAATTGAAGGTACATAAAGAACATTGTCTAGATCTACTTTTTTAGATGATCCTAGACATAAAGGAATGGATCCAACACCTACAATCTCACATTGTTGACCACTTGTAGTGAAGATAAATCTCTTAAAACTATTGTAAGAAAGTAGATTAGAAAAGTAGTCTTTTTGGTGAGTCATGTGAGAGCGTGCCCCACTATCAATCCACCAAGTGTCTTGATTAGATGTTTGTGGTGAGGATACCATCAAAGATAGATTGCCTTCTTCCTTCTCCTCCTCAAGCACAAGATTTCCTTGATTGTCCTTCTCTTCGGCATTCTTCTTCTTGTAGCACTCGGATGCAAAATGTCCCTTTTTTCCGCAAAAGAAACACTTTAGCTTCTCCTTGTCCTCCTTACTCTTGCCTTTGGAACTTGATGCTCCATCTTTGCTCTCCATCTCCATGTCTTGAGTCTTCTTGGATGGAAACTTTTTCTTCTTGCCTTTCAAGAAAAAGTTAGTTTTTTCATCACCATCATTCAAAGATAAGGAACTCATCCTACTTTTGATATGAAGCATTCTACTCTCCTCACTTACAAGCACACTTTGAAGTTTCTCAATACTAGGAAGTGAATCTGGAATAGCAAATATTTGAACAAGATTGAAATAATTTCAAAATGATTTGAACTAATTCATCATCTTTGATTTTATCATCTATAGAAGACAACTCCTTATTCAAAGATTTGATCCTAAAGACATAATTTTGGGCACTTTCACTACTTCCTTTCATGCTTTGAAGGATTTGATTCCTAAGCATGAGTATATTTGAAGTATTCTTGGATCCATAAATTGCTTTTAATGAATCCCATGCCTCTTTGGACGTGGTACAAGATGAGATTTCCTTCAAAAGTTCATTACTTATATTCATTTTTATGCAATGTAATGCAACTCTACATCTCTTTTTGTACTTTACCAAATCAACTCCTCCTTCAGATTCTACTTCGACTTCAAGTACTATGTCATAAAGATCATGAAGTACAAGCAAAGACTCCATTCGAACTATCCAAATAGCATAATTAGTGGATGTAAGCCTTTCACGAGCTTCAAGCAAAAAACCACCCATTGATGCCATTTTTTAATGTGAAAAAGCACTAGAAACTCTTATGGTTTCTCTAAGAGATCTGAACCTAAAGTCTTCCAGCAATTAGAAAGCTTATAGACTCAATCCAATCACTCATGAACCAATCTAGAATGATGGAAATTTAGATTCTAGTCTCAAACTTGCAAAATCACTCCTTAATCTATGATTTTTAGCAATACCTCTCTTCAACTTCAACATGCACTCAAAAAATCAGAGAAAATCATTCCTAATTAAAGCTTCAGTTTTAGTTTTTTGACTGATTTAATCCAAGAACTAATCAAGGGATTAGAATCTCTATTAAAAATGCTTGATTTTGCACTAAAAATCTTTCAAATTGGGTGTGTGAGTCAAATTGTACAAATTTTTGAATTTTCTCAGCCAAAACAGGATATGTATGGCCTCACACGTGTGAAAAGTGTTCCTACAGCTCACAACAAGTTTTGGTCCAAAATTTTTGAGAATACCTATCAAATCCAACTCGCTACACAAAAATTTGCTAGTTTCCAAAAACTTGCTAATTTTGGCTTTGATTTGGATCAATCCTATCGATTTCCATAAAACCTCTTGTACTTGGCTCTGATACCATGTGGAAAAAGTACAAAATGGACCAAGAGTGGATCCTAATTTGATCCTCAAGAGGGATTGGATGTTAGATTTACTTGATCTATCAATCTACATAAGATTAAGATCAATCTAGATCAATTCTAGACATAAAAACCTAACAAGAATAATCTTTAATGAAGGTAGATGTACTTGCTGGTTTCACACATGTGAAACCCTGTCAGAGTACGGACTCCAACCTGCAAACAAAGTACACTATGATAGAACCTCAAAACAATCAAAACAAATGTAGACAAATAGAGAGAATTACACAAAATTGCTTCCAAAATCAAGATTGATGTTTCATGTTGATTGTGGCAAAAAATGCCTCTATATATATATACTTTTTGAAGCTCGAGGTACTGATCATGCATTAGATCTCACACGTGTGAGGATGCTTTGTCATCATCATGCAATTTTGACACTTGGATCAAAATTTCTATTTTGGGCATTTTTGGTCCAATTTCCTACTATATGGAGATCTTCATAGAAATCTTCTAGAAGCAAAAACTCGCCTACTTCAGCTTTTTCCACACGTGTGAGCTGTCCTCTACACATAGGATGTGACACCTATCCAAAGTATTTGGCTCATGCAATCAATAGATTGATGCCATGTGTCATATATCTAGAAAACTAGTTTATGGTCTTTTTAGCCACTAGAACTTGAATTAAATCATATGTACAACATATATGATTATGGTACATGACAAGTGCACTAATTTCACACGTGGGAACAGGCTCCACACATGTGTGATTATCCTATATACATGATTTTGGCCTTTACCAAGCATGATTTTTGCATTTTTCACATACTGTTGGAGGGCTTGCGGATCCCAAGGCAACCCTAGTTAATAAGTGAAAGAGATTTGGTGCCCCCTGCATGTGTAAGTCTAACCCGATGATCACATAGTTATTTGATTAGTTAAAAGTTAATAAAAAGACTTTAGGCCTTTTTGCGAGATTTAAATGTCGCAAGGCCTAATATTCAAGTTAGTAAATAAAAAAGGATTGCCCCAAAATTTCAAATTTCAAGTAATAAGGGAGGTGAAAATTGGCCAATAGAATTTGAGGCCAAAGCCCTAAAACTCACTATATATAGTGGTACTTTGTGATTCATTTTTATATGTTCATTTCAATAAATTAGGTTGAACCTCTATCACAAACTGAAATCGGATGTCCTTGATCTTCTTTCTTGCTCCATCTCTCATGTTTTGTTTGGAACTTTATGTTGGATTATTGTTAATGGATCGTAGTATTAATTGTGGAACTATAAGCATGTGCTTGAATCTGAACTATGCTATCTCTCTCATTGGAACAAATCTCCACGTGACAAGTTATAGATCTACTTTATCCTTTGATGCTTGAATGTGTTTGGACCTAGGGTTGAAGGTGGATAGGAAATACCCTCTACCCTCACCAATTGCAACTAGTTGGTCTCTCAGTTTCTTGATCCTGGTAAAAAAGGATCCCAAAATTTCATTGTTCTCCATCGTGATGGTGTTTAGTCTTGACTTCAAAAGCATAGCATGAGATAGATTGGCAGTTTGATATTGATCTCTTAAGGCTTTCGAAGATTCTCTGGCCGAAACCGCATCACTAATGTGGGTGATCATGTAGTCTTTCACCAATAAATTGATCAACGATAGCACTCTATGTGCCTTTCTATCATAAGCTCTCATGTCAGTTGGAGTGGTGTCAGGCCTCTTAGGCCTCAATTTGACACCTGAGGTGATGTCCCAAAGCTCTTTCTCCATGAGAATGCTATTCATTTTGAATTTCCAAATGTTGTAGTAGGATGCCCCGTCCACTCCTACCTAGATGCTCCCTGAAAGGGGCAAATGACTTTTGATGTCCACTGAGCACTTTCTCCACGACAATCACTCTATTTTGAGGAACCATACTTGCAGGTATAAATTCGGGTGCCCTTCGCTTGGGTCAATTCCGATAGATATAGTCCAATTAATGGGTAAACAAGTAATAAGGCCTTATAAACCAATGTTTTGAACTACTTCTTGCCTTTCAAAATGAAATTAACATGTCAGGTCCACTTCATGATTTCAAGTTGAAAATTGTTAATGAAAGAGGAGGCCATTTTGCATCATAAAGGCCTTTGGGTCCTCTTTAGAACGATTTGATGATTCTTTCTAGATACAAGGGCCCTACACACTCAAATCTAGACCCTTGATAACAACCTCTATAATCCAATGCTTCGGAGGCCCCTCGCCTGCCAAACACCCTTCTTGTAACTTGTAAGCATCAGCTCCCTACAACCACTATAGGATTGCTTACTCTGGTCGCACGTGCGCGATCTGCACCCTCTCCCCCCTTCTCTCTCTAGTAGGGCTTCAATTGCCCTCAACTAACACATATTTTTCCTATCTCAGTTCATGGCCCTCCACAACCGATTACCAACCAATCAAACATGCCAGGGCACCCCTCTGTGCCACTTCACAAATTTAAGAAAGGTCTCCTATAGCAAAAAAAATCCATTTTTTTTTTTCAAACTTCAAACCCTTGCCTGGGGTTCGACATCAATCTTAGTCAGTTACAGAGCACAATTGCTTTATCTGGTAATCCCAGGTATCATTCCTGAGCAAGCACATTGAGATAAAGTATTATTTTGTCAAAGACAAAGTACCCAAAAGGGAGATTATTCTAATCTTAGAATAGAGTTCATGACAGCGGATATATTTACTGAAGGTTTAAGTTCTAGAAACCATGAGATATTTAAAATTTTGGTCATTTACCAAGACAACAAATTTTGCCTTTTTGTGTCTAAATGCCCAATTAGTATCAAGATTTAGAAGCATAGAATTGGATGCAGTTTGTTTCATTAGATTCCATAAACTAAATTGAAAGTTATGATCTAATCTTTGGACCCATATTGAGTCAAAAACTTGGTGTTTTTCAATGATGATCAATTCGTTTGATGATTTGACAAGTTCAAAATTGCTTGAAAATCTTATTTTTTGGCAAGAGAAAAGATTGAAAATACTTTGGCTCAGAACCAATTTAAATCCATTCCAACTCTTAGGATAGGAGTCTTTAGACATGAGTGAGTCTATTAGGGGTGATTGGATCTAAAGTTCATGCTTTGAGTCTCATTATTAGTGTCCATTTACTAGTGATTTTGGCAAGTCACTCACTTTGAAGATTCTTGACATTGGCGGAGAGTGAGTCATTTTTAGTGATCAAGAACTTTGTGGATCTTGCTAATTTTGAGTCTAAATCACTATTATATTATAAGGACCAGCAACATTACTTCTTATCATTACTCACACGTGTGTACTTAGTGTACAATCTCTGATTTAAAATGGCATCAATTAGATCGAACTATCTTTTAGAAGCAAGTGAAGGATTAACTTCATCGAACTATTCCATTTGAAAAGTAAGGATGGAATCAATTCTAGTACATTCAAGATCTCATAGATATAGTGATGGGGATTGAGGAGGAGCCTCAAGTCCTTCAAGAGAATGTGAGATTCAAGAAGAGATCTAGAATGGCACTTCTTGCATCAAGATGAATGTGTCCAATGAGATTCTTAGGGAGATAGGAGCATGTGTCTTTCCCAAAGATGCTTGGGACACATTGAAGGATATCTACGAGTCTAATAACACCTCAAGATTCTCCAAAGCTATGAAAGCAAAGGGGAAAGTGCTCAACTATATGCTTAGAGTGAAGGACTACCAAATACAAGACTCTACCAGCCGATAGAGTAATTGTCTTCTTGTTCTGTAATCCAGTACTAGATTTTCATACTCAGGTCACTGATAGTTTTTCCCTATCACCTAGACTAATCTTCCACATAGATTCCCAAGGGAAAGCCAGTCCTATCATGGACAAGCTTGATGGAGCCAATTACCATCTGTGGAAAATTAAGATGAAAATTGTACTAATGGCTAAAGAATTATATGACGTTGTTACAGGTGCCAAAGGGAAACCCGAAGTTGACGACGCATCAATCGCCAGATGGAAACTGAAGGATGGAAAGGCTTTCGCCTTGATCATCCTCAACATTTCGGATGCTCAGATCGGCCATGTATCTGAGGCCCAAACATCCAAAGAAGTCTGGGACATCTTGAGCACACTATACGAACTGCAAGATATAGCTTCCAAGCTACATCTCAGGAAGAAATTTTACTCCCTCAAGATGGCAAATGGTGATTCCCTGCAGAATCACAACCAAATCAAGAACTTGCTGAAGCAAATGGCCACTGTCGGATCTGTCATAGACGATCAAGACGCAGTGATGCAACTGCTACAAGTTTGCCAAGCTCATAATCCTTCAGTTTCTGGAAATTATGTTGCTTTCCTAACCTCTTTTGATGAATCTACAAGTGTAGATGAAGCAAGGAAAGAAGAGGAGTGGATCCAAGCAATGGATCTTGAGTATCAAGCTCTTATGAAGAATAGATCATGGAGAGTTACCAAGATCATGCACCTCAAACTCCTTAAGAGCACTCTTGATATCCTCCGCATCTCAAGATGATATCATCCACATAGATTAGCAAGATGGTAACATCATTTCCAACAAACCTATAATAAAGTAAATGATCATACTCACTCATAACAAAGCCTTGAGAGAGTAAAAAAGTGTTAAGCTTAGTGTACCAACTCCTTGGTGCTTGCTTAAGGCCATACAAGCTCTTTTGTAGTAGACACACATGATTTGGCTTTGTTGATGAAATGTAGCTCTCGGGTTGGTCCATATACACTTCCTCCTCAAGATCACCATTCAAGAATGCATTTGAAATGTCCATTTGCCATAGATCCCATCCATAAAGTGTAGCAAGTGAGATGATCACTCGAATGCTTACCATCTTTGCCATGGGTGTAAAGGTCTCATCATAGTCAATCCCTTGTTGTTGAGCATATCCTTTTGCCACTAGCCTTGCCTTGTACTTGTTGATAGATCCATCTTGGTTTGTCTTCACCTTGAAGATCCATTTGAGTCCAATAGCTTTCTTGTCCTTAGGATTTTGGGAATAGAAGTCATTAGATCTTCTCAATCTACTTTCATTTGTCAAGAGAAGTATGCTAATTCTATTCTAGAAAGATTTTATATGGTAGATGCAAAAGCTAGTGATACACCTACGGAGTCTCATGTAAAGCTAACTATAAGAGGAAATAAAAGATCCTTCGAGGACATTACTCTCTATAGGAAGCTAGTTGGTTCACTCATCTATCTAACCATTACTAGACCAAATCTAAGCTATTGTGTTGAAAGATTGAGTCAATTCAAGCAAGATCCTAGTGAGGGGCATTGGAAACTAGGAAAGCGAGTTTTGAGATACATCATTGGGACTTGAGATTTTGGCATATTGTATGAGAGATCATCATCTAATCTTTTTGGATTTTCAGATTCGGACTATGCTGGAGATGTAATGGATAGGAAATCCATTAGTGCTCATTGTATTTTCATAGGTGAGGGAGCTATATCATGGATGTCGAAGAAACAAGCCACTATCTCATTGTCATCTAGTGAGGCCGAGTACAAAGCTTTGACACATTGCACAAAGGAGATGGTATGGATCAAGAGGATGATCAAAGATCTTCACTTGTTGGATTTTTCAATGAGCCCAATCATCTTTTGTGACAATCAATCAACCCAAAGATTGGCAATCAATCCTACCTTTCATGCTAGGAGCAAGCATATTGAGGTGCAATATCATTTTGTGAGGGAGCAAGTCATTGCAAAGGAAGTGGAGTTTCAACGTGTGTCCTCAAGGGAATGTGTAGCTGATATCTTCACCAAAGCATTGGGAAAGGACTTGTTCATGAAGCATAGGACTTCAGTTGGAGTGTTATCAAAGTCTATGCTACAAAAACTAGTTGAAGAGGGAGTGTGAAAGATTCAACTAGTTTGACCATATTTGCTATATTTCCATATTTGGCATATTGAGGCCAAATTTGTTTTTAGACTTAGGGATTGACTTTTCAAAGTTCATTAGTCTAAATTTCATTCGAATAAACACTTTGAAAGTGTGGGAAAGTTAGAAGTCGTGTTTGAGTAGATTCAAATTTGAATGTTGGGTACTTTGAATCTAGACCCAAAAATAACAGGGTTAGCATTTTGGTGGGAAAACCAAATGGCCAAATAGGGTTTGGACCTGCTATAAAAGGATGAAACTCGTGGAGAGACACATCTTCTCTCTATCTCATTTCATGCTTATACATGATTCTCTTGGGTTCTACTATCCATTGGTGCACTATACTTGTGATTGCTTGCAATTCTATGCGTAGAATGATTTATAATTGTTATTTTTGGATCCACACGTGTGAAATGCAGTAGCTTGCTAGTTCTGTACAGACAGCAACAATACTTTATCATTTGATTCATGTTTGATCAAGTTCTATTAGAGTTTGCATCTCATTTTGTGTGTAGATGCTGATTTTTCTACATTGGTGACATTGGTAGGATATCTTCTTTTGTAACCCAAGATCTTTTTGGTAGATTGGATCATCAACGATATGAAATCTTTCACAATTGGTATTTAAGAATAGCATACCATGATATGGATAGAATACAATTAGATAAGCTAAAAATAATTGTAGGTCCAAACACATTCCCACATTCTACTTACGTTCAATGAGTTCCGTACGTATAGTCTATCTAATAACACTGTCATGACTCTAATGATTTTTGCTCTATAGGCGACCTTTATATCTAGTTCAGTTACCGTTCAATAATGGCTTAGCATAATGACCTCACCATTATTTTAAGGTCAAAGGTCACTAGAAATACCATTCCTCAATACGTTGAAACAAAACATTGACATAAAAGTGTTAATTATAGGCTCTCATTTTATACGTTCTCATCATTGGCTAGATGGTCTAGATTCATGTACTCTATTCGTTTAAGTTTGCTAAGGTTACAAGTAATTTTGGGCGGGAATATAGGTGCCCAGTTGGTATCAACAATGGTATCATAGACCATATCCAGTTGGACAATGATTTTGTAATTTTAGGGTCTAGAAACAGACCCCCCAATATTAACTATTTCAATAGTCATATTCATATATGGGCTCATGGTATTTTTAGAAATTTTTGTCCCAGTAACAATATAGCATTGCATTTTCAGTAATTTTTTCTTGATATCTCAAGAAAATATTTTGGTTAGAGGGCCCCAAATATTTTGATGGGCAGCAAAAAATATTTTGGTTAGAGGGCCCCAAATACATTGATGGGCAGCAAAAAAATGTTGGTGTCTCCAAATCAGTTGCATATTGCACGTGAGAAAAAGGTTAGACCCTTCAAAAATTATATAATGTTTGTTGGAGGGCCCCAAATAATATGATGGGCAACAAAAAATATTGCTAGCGATTCATACATATTTATGCCCGAGCTAATAACCAACTACTATTACCCTTGTGATTTTAGCATGGTTAATACCAATCTACAACTCATATACTTCCTCATATTGATACTGGACCAATATTAAAGGTGTGATTCTTGGGCTTGGCTTGTATCAAAAATTTAAAACCTGCCCAACTCTTGAATTTATTGCTATAAGCTACTATGCAAAAGAGGAATTTAGTTATAAAAAGAAAATCAATGTTTTGGTGTTTGAAGTGCACCTAGTTTGCAATATGAAATGTTGAGTGTCCAATGTAACTAAGTTGTTGCTGTCATTTGATCCATTCAGATATAGCTTCAATACAATTCCAATCACTTTTTCTCTTTCTCAACACACATTTTCTTTTGACTAGAATGTGTACTTTCCTTCAGAATCCAAACTTTTCAGGCCCTGGCCCCTTCTCTTCCAAAGTGCAATTTGACTCGATTATTTGATACATATTTCAGTAAAGCACGACATTAGAGCGTGGCCCAATGTGGCTTAAGGGCACCTTATATTTAAGGGCCGCCCACTTGGGGCTCACCGCTAGTCATCGATGGCATGTGGAAACAGATCGATGGTTGGCGATTAAGACGTGGCTAAACTGTGGGAAAATCCAACGGTGGAAGGCTTAGAAGTATAGCGTCCCTTAAATACCCTTAGTGTCTGGGCCCGCAGACCGAGGGTCTTGGTCATTGGCTCTTTGTCCTTGCCCCTGGGGGTGGGTGACCCTTCAGACAGGGACAAATAAGAGGAAAACGAGGAGAAAATAAAGGGCACGAGACAATTTTCAATCCCAACCGTTGGACGGGTCATAGACGGTCAGATATGACCAAGTGTTCAAACGATTTACTGTTAAAATGGTCCAAGTGCCATTTCTGATACGTGGCACAGATCCAAGTGGTTGGAAGCAGTAGATGAGTGTCACTAAGCCACTTGGTTGCGTGGGACCTGCGTAGAAGGAAGAAGCAGCAGGAGAATATCCAAGGAGGACTGACTATATAGTAGGCCTGCTATGGCGGGCGATCGAAGACGGGATAAATAAACGAACAAACGAACAATTTCATCGTCTCGTTTTGCTGATAGAGCAACAACGGCCAAGGATTTTGCAGCAAAGAAATAAGCGCATCATTGATAGCAACAAAGAACTTCTTGTCTCAGCTATATCTTTCATGGTTTTGACGATACCGATAGAACGTAAGCATTTTGATTTTCCTTCGATGATGTTCGTAGCTTTGGGTTATGTTTATTGAGGAATGAGCATTGCACGGATCTTGTTTTAGACTTGTTTGTGTTGTGCAGATGGTTGTTTGGAAACACTTATAAGCGACTATTACATTAGCATGATGATGGACAAGTTTTCTTGTTGGCCGATCGCTTGATTAGCCTCATTTTGATGACCTGTTCCTTCTGCTTGTTATTGGCAACTCTAAATATATCTCCCCTAGTATGAAATATTTTTGAGCAATTTTGGTGTTGCAGGTTCTAAGTCTCACTCCATATATTCAGATTCATCTCTCTGATTCTCTTTCGCATCTAAAACTCGACGGAAATGACGAATCCCTTGGGACCTTCTCTCCTTCAGGTGGCTCTTGTTTTTTGCGCAAGCTTGGAGAATAGCCTGTGATTATAGTATAACTGATACAACTGAAAACATATTTGCTGATAGCTTATTTTTCTTTTCATTGGTGTTATGCCTCTGGCCATATCTTCTGTGAGATGGATGCTACGTTGCAAGCCCTAAACTTGTTGCTCAGATTTTTAAAAACATCTTACATTGCTCAAAGGCTTGGCATCTGTGCTGCTTACAGATGGATTCATGCTAGCAACCTTATGTTAGATTTTCAAGTCTGAATCTTCCTGGTGCATCTTAGATTGCTCAAAGGCTGGTCTCATGCTATTCGTCTTCAGTCCAGCTACAGTTTCTATCTTTTCAATGCTCGTTTATGCTATGTCCTCTATATTTACATTGTCAGTAAAGCAGAGTGCTGATCTAAAATTTCTCTCTAGTTCTGGGAAAAATTCTAGAATAGAAGGAATGCCTTCAAGATTGTATACTGTGCAACCTTGTTAAATCGCTTCACCTCAGATTGCTTGTATTTCTGTTCAGAGATTTTCGCAAACATTTCAGATCGTTGAAACTGTGCTGAGCTTGAGCACTGAGATTGACCTAGTGGCACTCAGCTAGTCATCAAGGAATAAGAATTGGAAAACAATGACTGATGTTTTGAGGAATATGTATTTGCAGCTGGTAAAATCAAGCTGCAATACCAGAGTACTGTCCCTGCTAGAAGGCAGTTCTAAACTAATTCATTCGTTCATTGCTGGACCACAGGGATTTATTAAATCGACTGCTATGACCATAGTTTCAGAAATAGGAGACAAAACCTTCTTTGTGGCTGCGGTAAGGAAACTTTATCCTATTATCAGTCTTTAGTATTTTATTTCTTCCCCATTCTGTCAATCACTTAAGGACTTCTTGATTGCTTCCCCCCTCCCTTGATGAGATTCTTTCTGATTTTGTAAGATGAATGCCATTTAATTCTATAATTTGCACTTTTTATACCGTCAAGATTCATGACTGCAGCTGATGGCCATGCGACATCCTCGCAAGGTAGTTCTGGCTGGATGTCTTGGGGCACTTGTGGTGAGTTTCTTTGTTGAAGTATTCAATTGTTGGATGAATGAAATCTTGCTAGATAGTCTAGCTGCTATGCAATTTACTGGAAGCTACGGAGTACCCACTTCTTAGTATCATGGATCAATTTTGTACTGGTGACACTGTAGATGTTTGTTGCCTTCTAGCCTGTCTGCTAGTCATCCAGCTTGTTGCTGCGAGTACAACTTTCAAGCAGAACACAACTTGGTGCCCTGTGCCTTGAAGTTTTATAGAGAAGCCCAGAGTTTTGGCTGCTTGTTGTACTGACTATGTCATCTACATAAAGGGTAGCCACCAGGTGGGCAACTGTATGCGACCGTATGCAGCTCTGCATATGGTCGTATAAAACTTGCATCCATTGCCCACATGGTGTTTAGCATATGTAGCCGGCGAAGTGAAGTGAATTTAATAGTCATTCCACTTCGCTGGCCGAGGTGATTGCTTTCTTGCCCTACTATTGTTGTATTGTTGTATTGTGAACTTGAAGTGAAGGTCTCCTAAATTCTAAAGTCCTGACTTAAACATTGTGTCTTAAAAAGAACTAAATCAACAAAACACTGTTGAATAAATCCGAAAAGAACTTAAAGGTTAATGAAGTAAATCATCATTCAATCACAAAAGCATTCATTCATGAGACTTGCTGAGGGGTCAAGATGGTGACCCCCCCGAAGGATTGTTCTTTTAAATTATGCAAGATCAAATGGCCCAAGGCCAAATACATATATAGTGGTTTGGGAAGATGGATTCTTGAATCTTTACATCAATCAGATGTTAACAAATTTTGGATCTTAAGTGGTTTCTTATGACATGCAAAAGCTTAACGATCAAGAATGGAGCATGCATAGGCATTCTACATTAGGTGGCATGATATGCATGAATCAAATCTGACATGCAAGCTTCAAATCCAACATGCAAAGTCATTAGGCTAGGGATGGTATGACATGCAAGCTCTAATTCCGACATGCAAGCTTCAAATCAGACATGCAAGTTCCCAAATCAGACATGCAAGTTCCAAATCAAACATGCATGCCATTAAGCTATGGCTGGGGTGACATGCAAGGCCATCAAGTTATGGATGGAGTGACATGCATGGCCTTCAAGCTATGGATGGTGTGACATGCACGACCATCAGGTTATGGATGGTGTGACATGCATGGCCATCTCGGCTATGGATGGTGAGTAAGTTTAAGAGATGAGAGAGAGAGAGAGAGAGAGAGAGAGAGAGAGAGAGAGAGAGAGAGAAAGTGAGTGTGTGTGTGTGTGTGGTTCCAAAATGGTTCCAATCCAAGCTTGATAGATCCTCCTTGTGCCATAGCTCCAAGCTTCCTTCCAAGCACTTACACACATAGAAGCAAGAACAAGAGGCAAACCAAAAATGAAAAGGAGATGAATAATGAGGGAGAGGGGCGAGTTACTCCTTTTATAGGGAATGTGTAACCTTGAGGGAGTGGTTGAGGTGTCCAAAATAAGTGTGAGAGGTGTAAGGGAGACTCTAGGAGAAGTAAAGTGGGAGGGTGAGGTGTATAGGTGTGAAAGGGTGTTTATCAACTAGTTAAAGCAAAAGGGAAGGAGTAGGAGGGCGCATTTTCCTAGGTGTCTTATGGCTTACAAGCCATGTGGCAAAGTAGGTAAGTTACATATTGATAAGGATGGAAGGTAGGTAGCTTAAGATTTAATGTTAGCCACTTTCAAGTTGTATTTTTCTTGGTTTACAACATTGGGATTCACCCCAATTGTTTTTCATGACATGGGAAAGGCTTTGTATATGTCCATCTTATCTTGCATAATTTTCATCAATTTCTATGCCCTTTTTTTTCTAGGGGTTGCCCATCCCCAATCATAGTGGAGTGTGACACAAAGGGTGATCAGTCCTTTGGTTTTTTCTCCAAATCTTTATAGACTCGATTGAGCCTTCTTTATAGACTTTGGAAACAGCCTTCTTCAGGTACCATCTTTAAGCTTTAAGAAGCTTCTTTAGTTCATTCTTCAGGTACTCTTCTTAGTACCTGCACATACCCTTAAGAAAAGGTCAGGAGTCATACCATAAAATGGTTCATCATTAGATTCTATTTCTAGAACCTGCACATCAAACTGTTAGCATTGATCTACAATTTCATTTCTTGTCTTCAGGTAATGATACCTGTACGCATATTTCATCAGTTAGAGTAATAAGCTTTAATATTCAAAATATGTTTCATACAAAAAGAATGGAAGACTGGATAGCCTTTATTTCTTGGTCAATTTGGTCTATACAATTTACACCCCTTCGACGCATTAAGTGTTGTCCTCAACGAACATTTCTCAAATAAACATTTAAAATTTCTGGATATTCTTGGAAGAATTCTTCTTCCATCCATCTTGCATCCGTAGTAGGATAGTTTTTAAACTTGAGGAGGTATAATGTAGAAGTTATTCCCTTTCTTCCAGTTCTTGTCTTGTGCATCAAGATCTGCTCAGGTTGAAGGATTTCTTCGGTTCCTTGAACTTCTGGAGGTTCGGAATCTGTAAATCCTTCAGGTTCTGGACCATTGAATTTCTTTAGCAATCTTACATGGAATTTGTTATGGATTTTCCAAGTAATAGGTAAGTCAAGTTCACATGTAACATCATTGATTACTTTCTTGACTTTAAAGGGTCCATAATACTTCTGGGCTAGTTTTGGGTAAAGTTTCATGCTGCCCTTCTTTTTCCCGAGCCTTTTCTTTTCAAATTTTAGGAGAACTAGTTCCCCTTCTTCCTACTTGCTGAACCTTCAAAAAGGTGTCTTGATAATCCTGCACAAATGCATCTGAGGCAAACATCTTTTCTTTAGTCCGTAATACAAGAGGCACAATAGGTTTTCCATACATTACTTCAAAAGGCGCTTTACCAGTAGAAGAATGAACTGTGTTATCGTAAGCAAATTCTAGAATAGGGAGATAGTGTTCCCATTGAGTCTTTTGATCACTTACATAACTTCTCAACAAGTCTATGATGGTTCGATTAGTAATTTCACTTTGACCATTAGTTTGGGGGTGGAAGGAGGAAGAGAATTTAAGGGTTGTCCCCAGGTTATCAAAAGGGCTCTCCAAAAGTTGCTAGTAAATCTTGTATCCCGATCAGAAACTATACTCTTGGGTAGTCCATGCAGCCTAAAGATGTGACGGATAAACAAATGAGCAGCTTCGGGTCCCTTAAGCTTTTTCTTACAGGGAATAAAATGAGCCTGTTTGCTAAATCTATCAATGACAGTCCATATCATCTCATTCCCATTTTTGGTTTTAGGGAACCCAGAGACAAAGTCCATGGTAATATGTTCCCAGGGAGCGTCAGGAATAGGCAAGGGATGAAGTAATCCTGGAGTTTTTAATCCTCGCTCATCTTTATTGTGTTGACATACTAGACATGCATTTATAAAATGCCTTGTGTCTCGATGCATGGTAGGCCAATAAAAGAATCTTTTTAGAGCTTCCAGAGTTGAAGGAATTCCCCTATGTCTTGCATAGGGTGGACTATGGGTTTCTTGAAGGATCTTGGTTCTAAATGCTATGGGAATACATAGCTTATCTTTTTTGAATAAATATCCTTCTTTCAAAACATAGTCTTTATGACTTTGATTTCTTTCAAGTATTTCAAAGATATGCTGGAAGTCTGACTAGCATACATACTTTTCATAGGAAGGAAATCTTCATGATATGCTAGGGAAATATGGTTGACCTTGGGGATTCTCGATAATGCATCGGCGACCTTATTATCCTTTCCTGGGTGAGGAAGTAATTGAAAATGGAAGGTGCTAAGGTAGTTAGCCCATTTTAGATGTTTTTCTCGAATTAATTGCTGGGTGAGAAAGTACCTAAGGCTTTGATGATCTGTTTTAACTAGGAAATCATTTCCTAGAAGATAGTGCTTCCATAACTTAAGGGCATGAATAATGGCCAAAAGTTCTTTTTCATAAATGTCATACTGTACTTGTGCCCCTTGAAGTCGTGTACTTTCAAAGGCTGTATACAACATGACCTTCTTGGTTAAAGACTGCCCCAATACAGTCTAGACTTGCATCCACTTCCACAAAGAAAGGCTTGCGAAGGTCAGGAATGATAAGAACGGGTCCAGTGGTAAGGGCATGCTTCAGAGTATCAAAGGCATTTTGCTCTTTCTTATACCAATGAAATTTTTTAGTGAGTTCATGTAGTGGTGAAGCTATATGAGCAAAATGGCGAATAAATTTTCTATAATAGGAACATAAGTCTAGGAAAGACCGAACTTCATGATATTTCTTGGTTTAGGCCAGTCTTGTATGGCTTTAATCTTTGAAGGGTCCATTTGGATTCCTTCCTTAGAAATCATATGTCCTAGAAAGTGTATCTTTTCTAGGAAGAATTCGCTTTTCTTTCCTTTTATGAGAAGAATGTTCCTACAAAACGTCTATGGGGTCGAAAGACTCGTTCCATCATTCTATTGAATGTTGCGGGAGCATTAGTAAGACCAAATGGTACAACTAAAAATTCATAAAGGCCAGAGTTAGTCCTGAAAGCAGTTTTATGGACATCTTCAGGTGCTACTCGGATTTGGTGGTATCCACTTGTCAAATCAATTCTACTAAAGATACAAGATCCATTTATCCTATCCATAATGTCATCTATTCTTGGAATAGGAAAATGGTTCCTAACTGTAATCTTGTTTAGAGCACGATAGTCCACACACATCCTAAAACTCCCATCTTTCTTTTGTACCAAAAGTACAGGAGAGCAATAGGGGGAGTTACTGGGTTTTATCAGGCCTTTCTCTAACAAGTCATTAATTTGCTTAGAAATTTCTTCCTGTTGAGAATGGGTTTATTGGGTATGAAACTTCCAGGAATAATGTCTATCGTATGATCTTCAGGTCGTTTAGGGGGTAAGGACTTTGGTAGCAAAACAGGAAGAATACTTTAATAAAAAGTCTTTTCTAATATTGTCCAAAGAATGTGCATTTCCATCGACATCATCATCCATACTTTGAACAAACAACAAGTAAGAAAATACCGCTTTCTTTAGTACTTTTGATACTTGAATATGGCTTACCAAAGGAATTGTTTCGCCACTCTGTCATGCATGCACACTAACGTCTTTACCTTTGTGCTTCCATGAAATCAAATGCTTATTGTAGTCCACCAGAGGATTGTGCATTTTGTGCCAAGGCATGCCTAAGATTACATCTACTCCCTGTAAAGGACCTACCATGAATTCTATAGGTTCATAGTAGTCGGAGATTTGGAGCTTAAGTTTTCCAATTACAGGGATCACCATCAACAAAAGCACCTTTAGCCTTAAGCATAGATTCGGAAAAAGAACCGACGCCTATCTATTGTGCAAGCTTAAAAGAGATGAAATTATGAGAGGAGCCTGCATCAAAGAGAATTAGACAGAGTTTGTTACGAACTTGTCCCCATGTTTAACTTCCATAATTGATATAGAGAATAGTGTCCAAATTGGATGTTTCGCTATTTTCTTACATTAATTTTACACATCAAGATGTAACTAGAACATGAAGAACCAAATAGAATATAAATGTAATGTCGGGCTCAAGGCCATAAAAAAGTACAGTGATGTTTGATAAACAATGTCTCATAAACGCTGACAACTAACAATCGTCCTCTAACTCAAAGTCCGAGTCATCGGAGTCTTTGGAACTGCCAAATAGGGAGTTTGCAAATGACGCTGAGGGTGTCATGCATCATGCTGAGCCTTTGCCTCCACCATGTCCCCTACCTCTTCCTCTCCTCTCTCTCTCCCTCCTGCCCCCTCCTGGCTGGCTCCAACTACTCCTCCTCTGCTGCTCCCTCCAGGTCGCCCTCTCAACTGTGGTCTCGTACCCTGGGAAGGCCCTATAAACTCAGGGTCGACCTGGCCCTCAACTGCTTGTGATACTCCAATCCGCTCTACAAACAATGCCCCCAACCCACTCTCTCCCTGGAACGTCTAGGTCGCCCTCTACGCGTAGTTGCAGGAATGGCTGGCTCCTCCTGAGCATCGGGGTCTACAAATAAGTGCTGTATGTCCACCCCCCCCTCACACTCACCATCATCCTCTGCCTCTGTATGCCCCTCCTCCATCCACTCCTCCTCGTAACCAAGCCCAAATGCCTCTCCACCCACCGACAATTTATCTCCTTCCTCCCTTCTCTCCTGATGTCAAGCTGCTGTCGCGCAGACCGTGCCTTTGCATCTACCTGCCTGTGTAGGTCACGATAGATCTCATCCTCGAGCTCCTCCTCCGTAGGTGGTACTTGAGGAGAAATAGCTGTCGTTTGTGCCATGTAGGAGTAAGGGTTCACCTACAAAAACAAACAGGCATGGTTAACAAACTTATCCATTTGTGAGATAAGTATCCTTGAAACGCAAGTACATCAAGCAATACCAAGTAAGTCACTAACTCACCTCGATCAAGCGGTCACCTTGTGTGCGTGTGCGTCTCAACAACCGCCTGCACTGCTCAATGGAGAGTCTGTTTCTCCTCTTCGTGTGATGGTTGGCCCATATGCTCCAGTTCCGCTCACAAGCGGAAGTTGAACAGTCTTGTGAGAGGACTCTCTTTGCCAATCACTAAAGGTCAGGAGTATTGCAGCCATGCAAGCTCCACCATGTCACAAGTGCCAACTGGTCATCTCTCTCAGCTGACACTGCTCTTGATCAAAAGGATACAGGCCCTGCTCAAACTTTACCATATCTCGCTCTATATTCCTTAGAGGCGGGCCTGTTGGAAAACAAAACAGAACATGTGTCAGGCCACAGACTAATACCTATGCTAATAGAAACAAGTAGACTGGCAACAATATTTGCAATACCTGCACCGGTGTACACGCTCAGTGTACTCCACCCATTCTCGATGGAGCTCCATGTTGCCAGGAAGTCTGGCAGAGCGCCACAAGGGCTGCATCATGTGTGCTACCGCATGGATGGGTCTAGTCTCCCAAACATTGGGGTAATGAAAGCTGGAAACCAGAATGGGAGGAGGGCAAGTTTCTCCATGAGTATATAGGCCTAGCTTTTCTTGTGCATGCTCCCATGCAAGCCTAAAATATTCCCATACATGCTTTTCATTACTATTGATACCCTACACCATGCCAAAAGCCGTCCTAACCCATGCACTAGCTCCACATGTCATTAGATGTGTGACTGGGTCCTCAGAAGGTTATTAATACATTTCTGGCCTAGTCCGGAATGACGGGGCATAACCATTAATTTCGAGTACTGGAGTAATGTATCCAAGTCTAGGATTATGCCGAATGCTATATGCAGGACGTGGACGTAACATCAATGAACTTGGAAATCATCAATGAATGCATTAGAAGAACATAGTGATAATCTGGAAAGAAGCAAAAATAACATTGCATAGAGGCTAGAGCTTTATCGATCCGGTTAATTTTAGATAGAGATATTGTTGGCATTGTATAATGTACTCGTATTGTGTTGAGCACATTGAGTTGATTCACATTTTTGTCACAAGCTTTGAGATGGGTGTTTATGCTTCATAATTGTTGTCAGTTTGCTGTCGTTCAATGCGGTTCCTTGTGATTTTATTTCACATAATACAAAAATAGAGATGTTCGATAAAGAATCACTTAATGGCCCAAATTCGGACCACACTCCTCTTGGAACTCCTGGCAAACTAGAAGTGAATTGCCCTTGAAAACACCTTTGATCTGATACCCATATTGGCACAAAAGAAATTTGCATTTCAGGAAGCCCTAATGGGACATCCTGTATCACATTCTGGAGCGTGATCTGGAACACGTTCCTGATCACGTTCTAGGCATGGGCTGCATCTATGAGTGTACATAAGTGTATCCCTAAATACAAAGTTTGAAATAGATTGCCATTTTGTTTTCCAACATAAAAAAGTTCTTACATCATCATGATAAGCTGTCAACATGTGTGAAAAACTTATCTTTATACTACGAACATCTCTAAACTAATAAAGACATTTGTGATGTGAGTTCTTTAACGTGAAATAACATAGAAGAATGCTTTGTACAAAATCCGTGAAGTTTTCCAAATATTGTATGGAACAATGTTAGGTATTACTTCTTCTATAGGGCTTATGCTAATCAAACAATGGTTTTTATGTATCAGCATAACCATAGTATTAATTGAAAGCTGATTGCAAGCATCATTTGCTAGCTGCCAAACATAGGAGTGACATATGGCCAACTATGCCAATGCCCATGTAGATGATATTCAACAACTTTTGTTTAAAAATGTTTGACTTGACCATCAACCCATTGTTGCACAACTTAAGTACCAAGAGTGAAAGCAAATGCTATAATGGAGGTGTAATGCAAAAAACTGGATCGAACGATAGTTGGGCGGTAGTTGGTGATTCATTATAGACAAATCAACAATGCCTCATTAAAACATGATCAAAATTGATCTTTACATCCAAAATTTTGGCATCCCCCATTGTTAATTCTAGAAAGTGTTCAGTTTTTTGCTTAAAACTGAAAGCGTTTCACTTACAATTGTGCTTAAGATATTTATGATGAGCAAATCCTTATGAATTATATTCATACTTGCAACTGGTTTTCAAATGATTTAAGTGATCTCTTTCAACCCCACCACAAAGCACAAATTTGTCTTTAAGGATATTCAAAGACTTTAGTGATAGTTGTGTAGATGTTGTTCTTGAGTATGATCTGAATGCATCCTAAACATAGTTGTGTCGAATCGCGATTCATTGAAAGAACCGCGATTCGAAAGACCTTTTCGAAAAGGTCCGGTTCGAACCATTTTTTGACTGTTCGAACCGTTTTAAAAAAAAAAAAAAAAATCGTCGCCTCCTCGCGACCTCCTGCTCCTGCTCCTCGCGACTGCTCCTCTCGACGACTGCTCCTCGCGACCTCCTGCTCCTGCTCCTCGCGACCTCCTGCAGCCTGCTCGTTACCTCCCCCTGCTCGTTACCTCCCCCTGGGCCCTGAAGCTTCCCAGATTTCCGTGCCTGAGAGAGAGAGAGATCCGAGACACTGGACACAATATAGATCCGCGAGTCTGGAGAGAAATCCGAGAGAGAGAGAGACGGGTGGAGTTGTGTGAGAGGGGTGGAATTGAGTGTGTCACGTGTGGCTGTTCAGTGTGTGTTCAGTGTGTGTGACTGTTGACAAATGTGTGTGTGTGTGTGTTTTTGACAATGTGTGTGTGTGTGTTTTGTCATTTTCGTGAAATTCGAATCATTGAACATTTGCTAATTTACCACTAAATAACCATGCACATGGTACATTGGAATATGACATATGTAATATGTAATATGTATGTTGTGACATTAATGTTTTAAAAAAAAAAAACCCTAAAACCGATTCGCCGATTCGAACCTGGAGAAGTCGATTCTTTCCCGATTCAAACTCGATTCAAACACGGTTCGAAAAGGCGATTCGAAAGGTACCCTCAAACGTTGTTCCTGAAAAGTAGTAGTTATCATCCATACTTGAAGCTTACAAAAGTAATTTACTTAGTTTGCTTCTGCTTTTTGTGGTTGGTGATGTAATTTATTATTTATATAAGAATATTTGTTTCTTCTGTAAGTGTTGATTTGGCTATAACTAGAACTCTCACTACACTAGTTGCCTAAAAAAATTTAAATGCTGCACACCAATATTTGAAAGTCTCACAGATTTTATTGTATGCAATTGTAGGTTATGACAATCCTTTCAGCAGTTTTTGGCTGGGCAACACCAAACTTGGTACGAGATCCCAATATTTTTGAACTTTTTATGAGGGAATTAGATATCCATGTTGACAAAATTTTGTTATTATTTACAATTTTCATAGACAAATTTACATTTTTTGATTATCGTAATTACTGAAATAGGAAATAAATCACTGGCTTGTAAGTGTGTTGACATTTGTAATTAGTCAACCCATAGCCGTCTACTTCATACTAAAAACAGGTCCCCTAAGAGGACACCTAAATAAACTATAACTCTCTAGAGCTATTGGACCTTAGAGTCGCATGCTAAGTTTTGGTTTAGGGTACTAGATCATAAACTGGGAGTGGCTGAACTGACCTCCTAAAAACTACTAGAGTTGACTAGTCAATATGACCAACAAGACATGTATCATTTGCTCACTAGGACACTTGGTCCAATGCATGAGTGACACATGTCAAAGTTGACCGATCATCGTGCCATATGTCATATGCTCACTACGACACTTACTGTATGAGTGACACGTGAACCTACTCACTTGCCTATGTGTCAGGGTACTGCCAAATGGCAAGTGTCGGTTGTGCATCAAGTTTGCCATGTGTTAACATTAGGATGTGTCAGGGTTAAGGGGTGCTTGAGGATGTGTAAGTGAGCCTGGAGAGAGGCATTCCTCATCACATTCTATGCAACAAATGTTGGGTGGAGACAAGGTAGCCAACTATGGTTTTGGTGGATTCAATCTATGTACTTGCTTACAAACATGAATAAAGTTCAAAATTTGCTAGTGATTGTGCAATAGTGTGTACTTGTTTGCTTGAGAGCTCATAGAGTGTTTGACAAGTGGAGACTAGTCACAGTGGGGATTAACTCTCATATGGCAGCCCCTAGAAGCTTTGCACCATCAAGGGGCAGCTTAGGGGCCGGGATTACCTTAGTCGCATCAGCACACAAACAAGGAGGATGCATCATGGCAGTCCTTGTTAGACGGTGCTTTTATAGGTGCAACCTCCCATTTCACTTGGCTGGGACCTCTGCACGGAGGGAAGTCATTTCAAAAATTGACTAAAGAGTTGGAGGAGCCTAGCATGGAGCAATTTAGGATGAGAGCTTATGGTTGGGCGAGCCTTCATTTACAGGGAGCTATAGCCCATCAAGAAGTCATGGATAAATTATTCCCTTGCAACTTTGAATGTTCTAACAATTTGTAGACTATATTTGCTTAATTGCTGCAATACTACCCTTTAGACTCATTGAGTCATTGAAATTTGAATGCTTTAATAAATGAGTTCTCTTCTAATGACAAATCATGGAATCCTAAGTCTTTTTGACAATGGATATGACTTACCAAAAACCACCCATTGTAATTTGTCATGACTCATTTTCGGGGGATGGATTATGGGAACCATGTTTAAGTTTACCATCATATCAAATGGATGCAGTAATAGAAGGAAGCACCATATTCTGAACATGTTGGTGTCTTCTTGCTTAGGCATGATGTTTCTAATCGACACCTCTAAAGTAGGCACCCCAATGGCTGACATCTAGCCATATTATGGCTTCGATTGAGGAAGTGGGGTCAACAAATGTTGTGCATGTCATTATTTAGAACTTAAATCTTAGTGCTCACTACTTGATAGTAAATACTATATAATATTAGCTATGGTCCTATATCTAGATTCCAGATTCTACATTCTATATTCTATAAAATTGCAATAGCTAGTTGTGCATGTGCAATGTGCACAAATCAAAATGTAATATGAAAAACTACAATCTACAACTTACATTGCACATTGCAATGTGCATCGAATCGTGAATCTATATGTACTATTATCGATGTCATATGAATATTGATTATTGACGATTGATTGAATTTTAAAATTTCATGTTCCAAATTTGATTTGCTTGTTGTTGACTATAAAAGTTGTCACTAACAATGCAACAAATTATTTTGCCATGGGGAAGCTCATAAATCAAGCCTTTCTTCACATTTTTTGGAAGCCATGTGATGTAGACTGCCTAGACTTCTTATTCGAGGACATGGAAAAATACCCCAAATCAAGGAGTTTGTTGACAAGGCAAGGTTCTTAGTGATGTTTGTCACCAAGAGACCGAGGATATTATGTATGTACAAGGCCCATTCTAGCCTATAGAACTGCCCCCCCAGGTTTGCATGATGACCAGTCCTATGTTCAATAAGGTATCACGCTTATGTAAAGTCCAAATTAATAGCCTATGATTGATGGAGAATATGCAAGTAGACTTCCACGGTAAGGGCATTAATTACTATTATCTACTTACACATTTTTTTTGGAGTAAAAAAACTGTAACTTCCCTTTCCCCCCCCCTTGAGTAACATCATCCGTGATGGCAAAGCTAGGGTATTGTGCATGCAAATTATGCGTAGTCTCTCAGGTAGCATCAGAAAGAGGCCTGCCATGCCAAGCGACCAAGTAAGATTAGGTGGTTGCATAGACACCTCTCTAGCCTATCTAGTTCCCTCGTCGGCCTATGGGTTACTTCTCCTTGCTCCTGTCTTAAGGGTCTTAGGGCTGTTTCAGACTAATGACAAGTCCCTTTGCTTGGCCCTTTCACTTGTCGCTCATTTTTTGAACTTTGGCAAGTGAGTTGATGGGCAATGGACCACCGCCCTTTCAAACTTGGTTGGCAATTGTCAAATGAAGGGTTGCAATTTGATTGAATCCCTACCATATCATTGGGTTGTTTTTCTTAAGGTGCCCCTGACATCTCAACATGTCAGACAATGTTCCCAAGTCCACAAAATGGGCTTGAGTTGCCCCTACGTGGCAAGGGTCCCATGGCACCTCATCTGCCACATGGTGTCAACTCAAGGTAATTTTGTAGCGGGGGGGGGGGGGTTTCTTCCCTGGACCAATGGGAGAACTCCATTTTAAATTTGGGACTTGCCAGACTGTAGTCTAAAACCATCTTTAGAGTCCCTGGGTTCTTGGAGAAATACCATGTTTCCTACCTCGAACTCTCTAGCTGTGCGATCTTGATTAACATAAGATTTAGCTCAATCCATCGTTTGCCTTATGTTCACTTTAGCTAATTCGAGCATTTCGCTCATTGAGTTAGAAATTCAGCTATACTAGGCACTTTTGAGGAATTCCCACTGTAACAAGACTGGTAGGTTTAAAACCATATCGAGCCACCTATAGTTACATAGGATCAAGTCATGACTATCCACACTAGGATGACTAGCACTAGTATTGTCATGACATAAATGCAAAATCTACCTACATAGTCCTGTACTAGTTGGAATGAGGAGGTTGCCATTTCCTTTAGCTATTCCATCTTCTATGGTATAGTTTAGGCAAGTGTGAGCAAAGAAACTAGATCTCTCTTTCTGAGTTCTAATTTGCCAATATGTACCTCTCTCACAACTTCTTTACGATCAACAATGAGGATCCTCTTGCTAAATCTGTCCGATCTCAACAATTAGGTCATTCTCTATGACTACAAATAACATTTGATACAATATCTGAGATAATGCATCAGCCACATGATTCTTGGCACCTTTTTTGTATCGTGTATTCGTGTGGAATTCTTGCATCAATGCAACTCATTTGGCTTACTACCCTCTTAGGTCCGGTTAATTGCAGAAATACATCAAATTGTTATGGTCGGTGTATATAGACCGACACCATACAAATAAGGTCTTCATACTTTCAAATCATGGACAATGATGGCCTACAACTCCTTTTCATGACTTGTATAATTCTGCTTCTTGCTCTCAAAGGCCACTGGCCTACCCTCTTGCATTAGAAGTGCACCCATGCGATATCACTCTCAGCCGTTTCTATGACAAATGCTTTCAGAGGTCAACAATCTTCAATGTGACAAAGTTAGGCACATGTCAAAGTATGGAAACTTCATTGCTGAATTTCCGTCCACTTATTATTCTATAGCATATTAGTCAAAGTGTAGCCATGTGTAAATAACCCTTCACATCTTTGCAATAATACCCAACCAATTCAAGAGATTCTTTCTGTATTTTCAAGTCGATGAAGACCCTAGACTTAAGGTGATCTCCAATTTTTGGAAGACTGCTTGCCAAAATTTGCCAGTGAACTTGTCAAATTCCAAGGCCTAGCTATGGAGTATCATAACAGCATAGTAAGCACACTATGAAAGCTTCAGAAAACCAGCTATGGAGTAGAACACAAAAGCAAGAGAGAGAGGACTTCAAAGCTCACACAACATGAATGAATATTCAAAGTGTAGTAGGGCATGGAAACCCCTCCAAAGTTTGGGCTACATATAGCATGTTATGTATAGAGGTGGTGTCTTGCTAATTCTAGCTCTAGAACCTACATGGGTCCTTAACCTACTTGATTTACTTGCCTAATTAGCACAAGTGGGGTGTACTATGTACATAAATGTTTTACCCCCATGTCTTATGCACAACTTACAAGTTACAAGTATACAAGCCTTAAGGGGCAAAATAGGCATTTATTTCAACACCCCCCCTCAATGGCTATTTTGTTCATACCAACACCTAGCATGCTACGAAACTTTTCAAATTTTTCTCTACTAAGTGCCTTAGTAAAGATATCTGCTGCTTGTTCGTTGGTATCACAATACTCGAGCTGAATTTCTCCGCTTTGTATCTTCTCTCGTAAGAAGTGTTGATCCACCTCAATATGCTTCGTACGAGCATGGTACACAGGATTTTTGGCAAGCTGGATGCAACTCTGGCTGTCACACTGAAGAATAGTAGGACCATCCTGTGGAATCTGCACCTCCCCAAGAAGTCTCCTGAGCCATATTGCCTCGCAGGTAGCTTTTGCCGCTGCCCTGTACTCAGCCTCTGTCGATGATAAGGTAACTGTGGGCTGTTTCTTGCTACACCAAGAAATGGCCCCTGAACCAAGGTTAAAAGTGTAACCTGTGGTCGACTTTCAATCATCCCTATCACCTGCCCAATCCGAATCAGTAAAGCCTCCAAGCTGAAGCTTTCCGTCATCTGTGTACTCAATCCCATAGCAGGTTGTCCCTTTGACATATCTCAAAACCCTCTTGGCTGCTTTCCAATGTACTTCAGTTGGAGAACTCATGAACTGGCTTACTACACCAACCGCATAGGAAGTGTCTGGTCTCGTAGTGGTGAGATAAATCAGGCTACCCACAAGCTGCCTATAAAGAGTCTCGTCCACAAAAGGAGTGCCATCATCTCTGGATGGCTTACTGCTGGTATCAATGGGCGTGAAAACGGGTTTGCAATCCTGCATGTTGAACCTGTTCAAAACTTCACATGCATAGTTGGCTTAGGAAATAAACACACAGTTTTCCTTTTTCCAAGCCTCCAAACCAAGACAATAGTGGATTAAGCCCAAATCCTTCATCTCGAACTCATTTGAGAAATGAGCCTTCACCTTTTCAATAAGCTGCCCATTGTTACCCGTGATGACCAAGTCATCCACATAGAGAACTATCAAAACAATGTTCCCATCTTCCTCCTTCACGAACAGGTTGCAATCCGACTGACTCTTTATGAATTGCTCCTTGGCAAAATAGTCGTCAATACGACTATACCAGGCCTTGGGTGCCTGCTTCAAACCATATAAGGCCTTCTTAAGCCTGCATACCATACTTTCCTTGCCCTTAGCCTCAAAACCTTGTGGCTGTTCCATGTAGACTTCTTCAGCCAACTGTCCATTAAGAAAAGCACTCTTCACGTCCATTTGATGGACCTCCCAACCAAAAAATGCAGCCAATGCTAAAACCAACCTGATAGACGTCATCTTAGCTACCGGTGCAAACGTCTCATCATAGTCCAAGCCCTCCTTCTGTGCATAGCCTTTAGCAACCAGCCTTGCCTTATGCTTTTCGATGCTCCCATCAGATTTGTATTTGGTCCTGTAGACCCACTTACAGCCCATAGGACGCTTCCCTTTTGGTAACTTCACCAAATCCCATGTATCATTCTTGAGAATGGAGTCGTACTCCTCTTGCATAGCATGTTGCCATACCTTCTCATCTGCTGCCTCAACGAATGTATGTGGATCTTGTGAATCCAAAATAGTAGTCATAAGTGCATAGTTTGTCTCCTGGTGTTCATGCTGCTGGGCTTGCCTTTGAGACCTCCTAGCCCCTGGATTGCTGCTCTCTCCCTCATCCAATATCAAACCATCCTGCACAGTTTGCCAATACCACTTGGGAAACTTCTTCCTTGCAGTTGGTGATGAAGACGGTGAATAGGACTCAACAGATTTGCCCCTTTCCTTCCGCTTCCTAGCCTCCTCGGATTCTTCCTCTTGATCACTCATATGATCATCCTGAGGCTCCCCAATATATGGATGTGGGTCATCAAGTATTGGCACAAATTCACTTGTACCATCCTCCATCTCAAGTTCCTCTATAGGAGGCGTTTGATCTTCTTCAAAGATCACATCTCGACTTATGATCCTTTTCTTGCTAGTAAGATCGTAAAGTCTATAAGCTTTGCTTTTTTCACTGTATCCCAAGAAAATACT
The DNA here is from genome assembly GCA_029204225.1 of Diphasiastrum complanatum. Lineage (NCBI taxonomy): Eukaryota > Viridiplantae > Streptophyta > Lycopodiopsida > Lycopodiales > Lycopodiaceae > Diphasiastrum > Diphasiastrum complanatum. Next base: position 22,114,954 of record CM055100.1, read on the forward strand.
CTTTGCTGATTTTGCATCCAGCTTCTTCCTGTTATCCTTGGGAATATGGGCATAGGCCGTACAACCAAACACTCGCAAAGCGCCTACCTTGGGCTTAATGCCGCTAAAGGCCTCTTCTGGAGTCTTGCCTTCCACAGCTTTTGTTGGACTTCTATTCAACAGAAACACTGCTGTGTGCATTGCCTCGCCCCAAAAAGAGTTGGGCAACCCCTTTGCCTTGAGCATGCACCTTGCACACTCCACAATGGTTCGGTTCTTTCTCTCTGCTACGCCGTTTTGCTGAGGGGTATGAGGAGCTGTAAGCTGCCTTTTGATCCCATTGGCCTTGTAGAATTCCACAAATTCTGTCTTAATGAACTCTCCACCACCGTCTGACCTGAGCATCTTTATCTTCTTTCCTGAATGTTCTTCTACCAAAGCTTTGAAATGCAGGAAGTACTTGAATGCTTCAGATTTTAACTTCAAGAAATAAATCCAAATCTTGTGTGAGAAGTCATCAATAAAGGTCATAAAGTAATATGCCCCCCCCTGCAGATTTTGTTTGGGTTGGCCCCCACAAATCTGAATGTATCAAGTCAAGTATGCCTGCTTCCCTGGTGGTGCTTTCCTTGGGAAACTTATGTCTTTGTTGTTTTCCCATAGCGCAAGCCTCGCAAACTGAAGAGCTTGGCTTAACAACTGGAAGCCCCTCCACCATATGAAGCTGGTTCAACACCTGCATGCTTTGGTAGCCAAGATGTCCATACCTCTCATGCCACAACCTATCCACATCCCTTCCTTTTGCTGTATAAGCATGCTGACTAGGGATAGAAGTGTATAACCTGTATAGATTATCTTCCTGCAATCCTTTGGCCACAACCTTCATATTATCACTCAAGTCCAACACAAGACAAGAAGTAGCATCAAATTCTACTTTCATATTTTGTTGAGTGATAGCTCCTATTGAAAGAAGATTTTTAGCAAGTCCTGGTACATATAAGACATTCTTAATGACTTTGACTTCTCCTGATGGAAGCTTTACAGGTACTGTGCCCTTTCCCTTGACCTTGTGTGTTGAGTTGTCACCTAGGCACACCTCTTGTCCATCACTAATCCCCACAAAGGTATCAAACCAATCCCTATGAGGGGTCATGTGCTTTGAAGCACCTGAGTCAATGTACCAACCACCTGTTGTAGCTTGTGAAGCCAATGCAACAGAGAATAACTCAGCTTGCCTTATGTCACTCTGCTCCTCTCTTGCAACACTCTCAACAACATTTCCTCCTTGCTTCTTTGTGCCCTTCTTTTGGTCTGCAAGCTTCTTCCTGCACTCAAAAGCAAAGTGTCCATATTTACCACAGTAATTGCAATTCCCCTTTCTTCGAGGTGTGGAAGAAGTATTCGAGGAGGGTTGTGCTTCTGACATCTGCAAGTTCTCCATTCCTTGCTCAAGCGTTTGTGGTGTTCCTTTGTTCTTGCCTTTACCTTTCTTCTTATCCTTAGCTGGATTTTGCTTCTTCTTAGAAGCAAAGGCATGCTCCTGGAAATCTTCCCTCTTGGAGAGATTAACTCTCCTCATCTCCTCCTGTAACAAGAGACCATAGACTTCTTCATAGGTAGGGATCTTCTCTCTCACTGATATCATCATCACAAAGTTCTGATAAGCATATGACAAGCTATTCAGAACTATTGGCACCAAGTCTTTGTCAACAATAGACTCTCCAAGTACAGAAAGCTGATATCTAATATCCTGAATCTTAGTAAGATGATCAGTAACTATCTCCCCTGTCTCCATTCTGAGAGTATACAACTTGTTCTTCAAGTAGAGAAACCTGGTTGTACTTGCTGTCTCATACAATGCACAAAGAATGTGCCATGCATCCACAGGCCCTTTGGCTGACCTGATTAGAGGAATCACATTATCCCTCACTGACATGTTGATGATTCTGTGTGCCTTTTCCCCTCTCTTGATATAGTCCTTAAGTTCAAGTTCAGATGTTGGAACAGGCTCCTCACCTGTCACAAGCTTCCAACATTCTTTGTCTTCAAGAATGTTCTTGATCTTGAATTTCCATATGCTAAAGTTAGTGCCATCAAGCCGGCTGGCTTCACTTAGCATGCTCTCTGCAAGACTAGACATAGCTGGATAGAAATAAAACACAAAAGGCAAACTGGGGTTTTCACCCAACTAGGGTATGCAGCCACTTGCTCAATAAACCTCAGCTTCTGGATTTGAAACTATCCCCCTGTATGGCTGTCTTAGCCCTTGTCCAAGATCCACTCAGAACTTTCACTGAAGTCCCCACTGTAGAAAGCGGCCTCCTACAGTCATGGCTGTCCAAAAAGACTCAAAATTTTTTGTCTCAAATTAGAAACTTTTTGGCTCCCTGTACTCCCCTTGCCAACAGTGTTCCAACCATGCAGATAGCACAGAGATCAGATGCCCCTACAAAAAGTGCTCCCTCCTCAAAGGTAAGCTGCTCTCCAGGAATGGCAGGAATCTGATCAAAAACAGGTCCAATCTTTCACCACACCACAGGCAACATAACCTGCTCTGATACCATGTCAAATTCCAAGGCCTAGCTATGGAGTATCATAACAGCATAGTAAGCACACTATGAAAGCTTCAGAAAACCAGCTATGGAGTAGAACACAAAAGCAAGAGAGAGAGGACTTCAAAGCTCACACAACATGAATGAATATTCAAAGTGTAGTAGGGCATGGAAACCCCTCCAAAGTTTGGGCTACATATAGCATGTTATGTATAGAGGTGGTGTCTTGCTAATTCTAGCTCTAGAACCTACATGGGTCCTTAACCTACTTGATTTACTTGCCTAATTAGCACAAGTGGGGTGTACTATGTACATAAATGTTTTACCCCCATGTCTTATGCACAACTTACAAGTTACAAGTATACAAGCCTTAAGGGGCAAAATAGGCATTTATTTCAACAGAACTTTGAATCCTGATCACTAACAATGTCATTCGGCAAACCAAACAACTTGAACAACTTTTTTACAAAATGCTAAGCAAGCTTTGAAGCTTTGACAGACATCTTGGTTGGAATATATTGTGCCATCTTGGTTAGCCTGTCAACTACTACTCATATGGTATCAATTTGCTTCCCTGTCCGCGGAAGTCCACTACAAAATCCATGGTACTTTTCCAGTTTCTTTTGGGAATTTCCAATGGAAGCAACAATCTAGCTGCCTTAAGTCTTTTAGCTTTATTAACCTGGCATTGCTTGCACTTGTGAACATATGCCTCTGCTTGATCTTTAAGTCTTGGCCAATAAAAGTTTTTCTGTACTTTATCAAGTGCCCTTTGTGTGCCTGGGTGTCCCGCATTGGGGCTGTCATCATGATATTCATGCAGGATTTGGGCCCTAATCTCTTCATTTTGTGGCACACATACCTTTCCATTCCCGTAAAGTAACCCATTTCTAATGGAATAATCTCGCTGTATCTTATCTCGAGGAAAAATCTTGGAATCTTGCTTTGGAAGTTGAATACTAGATCTAGAATTTCTTGCCAGCACATCTGCCAAATTTGACCAAAGTGCTTGTTGGTCTTACACATATCTCTAAGGGATAGATACAAATAAGTTTGGATCTTAGAAAAGCTTAGCTGATTGACCTCTCCAATTGGGGATTAACCTCTCCAATCCCGGCTTAAGGCATCCGCGACCCGGTTTGATGTACCCTTCTGGTACTTAACATCATACTGAAATTCTTGGAGCAACTCAGACCACTTGGATTTACAATCCTAAAGGTCAACCACATGACAAATATACCTTAGTGCTTGGTGATCAGTCACAATAGTAAACTTAGAGCCATACAAATAATGTCTCTAGATTTTAAGAGCATTTATTACGCCAAAAAGTTCCTTATCATCGGTGGAATACCGCCTTGAGCTGGATCCAGCTTTTGGCTTTCAAAAGCAACCGGTCTACCATCTTGATATAGGACTGCCCCTATCGCAAAGTCGCTAGCATCCGTCTCATACGGCTTGTTAGGATCGACTATGTGTAGTATTGGACTTGTAGACACACAGTGTTGCAAAACTTTGGTTCAACTCTTCAGTCCAAAAAACCAGTGGACTAAACTTATTGTGTCGGCTAGTTTTCTTCGCCCCTTTGAGGAGATTCGTCAAGTGTATTGCAATTATTGCATAATCCACAATGAATCTGTGGAAAGCTGAGAAAAGACTTGAACATACGTATGGTCTGGAGAATAGGCCACTCACGAACCTTACAAATCTTATTAGGGTAAATGTCAAACCCACAATCTGAAATAATGTGACCGAGATATTCTAGTCTTGTCTGGAAGAATTCACAATTGGATTCTTTGGCGTAGAGCTTCTCCTGTCTTAGTAACCTCAAGATAGTCCTGAGATGCTCCTCATGCTCCTGTAAAATTCTACTATAGATGAGAATATCATCCAAGTAAACAATTATGAACTTCCCCAAATATGGACAAAAAAGATTGTTCATCACTTGTTGGAAAGTCATAGGGGCATTCATCAATCTAAACGGCAAAACTAGGAAACTCATAATGGCCATACCCTGTCCTAAGCCCAGTTTTTTGCACATCCTCAGTTTTAATTTGAATATGATGATATTTGGATCTCAAATCGATTTTGGTGAAGTACTTTACACCATGTAATCGATCAATTAGTTCATTCATTCGAGGTAAGGGGTATCTATTTTTACTAGTTAGTATGTTTAATTTATTATAATCTACACAAACTTCATCTTCTTCCTTGATGCTCATCTTGTAAGGATACAAGGATACAAGGAGGCTTCCAAGGAGAAGTTCTATGCCATGGTCTACACCCCTAAAGGGGGGAAGACCTTCTGGTAGCGGGTATGAGAACACGTCACTAAACTCATGTCTAAGTTTTCCAAAGGCCTCACCTTCCGGCGAGTTACCCTCTTTTAGATTATTAGTCATTAGTGTAACTTCCATGTTATTATTGTGTACGTTGCAATTTTCATGGTAAATAAAATCTTGTAACCAACATACATAAGAATTACGATCCACATCATTCATGCATTCAACTGTTTCCATAGCAAAAACGAGATACGAGGGAGAAATATCCACATTTTTATTAAGTTCTATCAAAGAGCCATTGTGCATGAAAGATAAACAATGAGTCTTATAGTCTTTCTTCAATGACTCATTATGTACATAAAACTATTCTTTCCCACGTATCACCTCTACTTTTTCCAAATTCATATGTGAAAGTTTAATTTATCCTTATAGGCTTGAATTTGCAAGGTAGGTGTGGAACTATCCGGTCCCACACTTCTCTTTCTATTCCCGTGGCCAACTTCACCACATAGCGGTGCTTACTTTGCTTTGTGCTTTTGCAACAATTTAAAGCTAATAAAATTGCGTAGAGTCTCCCTTACACCTCTCACACTTATTTTGGACACCTCAGCCACTCCCTCAAGGCTACACATTCCCTATAAAAGGACTAACTCGCCCCTCTCCCTCATTATTCATCTCCCATTCATTTTTGTTTTGCCTCTGGCTCTTGCTTCTATGTGTGTAGGTGCTTGGAAGAAAGCTTGGAGCTATGGCTTGAGGAGGATCTATCAAGCTTGGATTGGAACCATTTTTGGAACCACTTACACACACACTCACTTTCTCTTACCTCTTTCATCTCTCTCTCTCTCTAAAACTTTCACACCATCCATAAGACTGAAGGCCATGCATGTCACACCATCCATGACTTGATGGCCATGCATGTCACAACATCCATAACTTGATGGCTTTGCATGTCACACCATCCATGACTTTATGGCTTTGCATGTCACACCATCCATAGCTTAATGGTCATGCATGTCTGATTGGAACTTGCATGTCTGATTTGGGAACTTGCATGTTGAAACTAGAGCTTGCATGTCATACCATCCCTAGCCTAATGACTTTGCATGTTGGAATTGAAGTTTGCATGTCAGATTTAATTCATGCATGTCATGCCATCTAATGTCGAATGCCTATGCATGCTCTTTTCTTGATCAGTAAGCTTTTGCATGTCATAAGAAACTAGTTCTCTTGGTATAAGATTCTTTAAGATCCAAAATTTGTTAACATCTGGTTGATGTAAAGATTTAAGAATCCATCTTTCCAAAACCACTGTATATGTATTTGGCCTTGGGCCAATTGATCTTGCATAAGTTGAAAGAAAATCCTTCGGGGGGGGGGTCCCCATCTTGACCTCTCAGCAAGTCTCATGAATGAATGCTTTTGTGATTGAATGTTGAATTTTCTTCACTAAGCTTGGAGTTCTTTTCGGTTTTATTCAACAGTGTTTTGTTGATTTGTTCTTTTTAAGTCACAACATTTAAAGTCAGGACTTTAGAAACTAGTAGACCTTCACTTCAAGTTCACAGTTTTTGTCATAATGTTGCAGAGAATCTTGTTGGAAGATTCAGCTTGGCCATTACCCCTCGGATAATAAGGAGTACTAAACTGATGAATAATGAAAAAGTCTTCCAACAGACACTTTATCGTTTCATTCACAAAATGTGTTCCGCGGTCACTAACGATCTCAATAAGACATCCAAATCTAGTAATAACGTTTTCATAAAGAAACTTAGCTGTTGATTTTTCATCTGCAACTCGAACTGCTTTCGCTTCAACTCATTTGGTCATGTAATCAGTTGCAACAATGATATATCTAGCCTGAGATCCTCTTGCTGCAGGATGAATAGGACCAACATAGTCGAGGCCCCATTTTTCGAACGATGCTTGCGATAAAATTGGCTGTAAAGGTTCATAATTCTGTCGAGTAGGACGACCTGCTCGTTGACAAACATCGCATGACTGAATATAAGTTTCTGTATCTTTGTGAAGTGTAGGCCACCAACATCTTGATTGTAAAAGTTTTCGAACAGTGATATTCGTTGAAAAATGTCCTCCGCCCATGCCATCATGAGAAAACATGATAAGTCCAGGTATTTTTCATGCGACAAAACACATCTTCGTAAAATATCATCCATTCCTCGGCGATACAATTGTCCAGCAATTAATTGATAAGGTTGTGCCTTATGAATTAATTGTCTCTTTTGTACTTTTGTCAAGGAATCATTGGGTTGACCAAGCATAAGATATTCAACAATATTTGCTGCAAACTTAGGTACTGCTTCTACATAAAATAATGCAACATCTGGTAGTTCATCATCCACTTCAGTATTAACAGGCACTGATTCAATCCTTGAAACATGGTCGGCTAGATAATGTTGTTTACCCTTTCGAACCACAACGCGAAAATCAAATTCGGTCAATAATAGTAACCATCTCGTGTTGCATGTCTTGTTCACCAAATAAAGTAAGGGCTGATGATCAGTATAAAATGCAAAATGCGTTGCCAATAGATAATGTCGAAACTTTTTAACATAAAAAATCATGGCCAGCGCTTCGCGTTCAGTTGTCGAATAATTCTTCTCAGGATCTGTAAGCTGTCTGCTTGCAAACCTGATAGGATAATCCTTCTTGTATTCACCTGGATGCATCAAAACTGATCTAATGGCATATTTTGATGCATGTGTGAACGTGAAACTCAATTGTTCAAATTGGAGCTCGTAGTATTGGTGCAGAAGCTAAAGCTTTTTTCAATTTCTCAAATGCTTCCAATGCCTCTACTATCCAAATTGGTACAATGGTCAATTTATATATAGCTCTTGCTAAATCCGCAAAGAATAGTATAAATATCCGATAGTAATTTTCATGACCCATAAAAACATAGACTCCTCGAATTGTTCCTGGCGGTGGTAACTCAATAATGACTTTAATTTTGGAATAATCCGTAGCAATGCCATGTCTTGATATCACATGTCCAAGGACAACTCCATGAGTGACCCATATTTGTCACTTTTCTGGATTTAAGGGGATCCGGTATTTGCGACAACGTTCAAATACTTTTTCCAAACGATCCAAGTGGTATGTATCTGCCCTATGGACTCCGAGATCATCCAAGTAGATTTCAAGGAATTTTTGCAAGTAGTCCTTAAAAACAAACTGCATCACTCTTTGAAATAAACTAGGTGCATTGCAAAGTCCAAACGGCATGACTCTATAAGCATAAGTTCCCCATTCTGTTGCAAAAGCTGTTTTGTGGCGGTCCGCAGGTGCTATCTTTACTTGGTGATAACCACTAAATCCATCCAGAAAACTGTACGCTTCCGCTCCAGCAAGACGATCCAATATGCTTTCAGTAAAGGGTAACGGAAAACGATCCTTTCGCGTCTTTTTATTCAAAGCTTTGAGATTCACGCAAATTCTTCCCATTCTTCTTAGGAACGACAACAATTGGCGAAACCCATTCCGTATGTTCGATTTCATATATGAAGTCAGCTTCAAGTAGTCTTTGCAGCTCTTTCCTTATAAGATTCGTAACATTTGGATTACAACGATAAAATCTTGTCACCTTTGGAATTGCATCAGGCATTAAGGGTATCGTATGCTGAATAACCGAGGTAGGGATTCCTTTGAGATCCTTGTATGTCCAAGAATCTGGCAGAATTGACCGATTTTTGTTGTTTTTCCTGATTTCTCAGATCCAAATGGATCTTAAGAATGTGATCTGAATAGCTATCCCTGTTCAACAATCAGATTAGATTTCAAGCAAGAAGATCCACTCAAATCAAGCAAAATCACCCTCCATCTAACTCTAAAATGCAATTTTAACCCTATTCATGCCAAAACAAGATGCCTAATGCAAGCTAACCATCTACCAATAATGCTGCAATCTAAAAAATTGGCGTAGCTCCCCGGCAATGGTGCCAAAATTGTAGCGGGTTTATTTCCTAGCCTATCCTCAACCCAAGATCCAAGTACTCAAGCATCAAGGAGATGAAGTTAGTTGTCACACGTAGGTTCATTCCCATGAGAGCGATAGCATATCTCGCATGTATGGAAGATCCACATCTAACTCTAACATCCATTAACCTTAAGCATTAACACTACATCCATTAACCCTACGATCCACAATGAGATAGATACTTGCTTCTCTCTCTCTCTCTCTCTCTCTCTCTCTCTCTCTCTCTCTCTCTCTCTCTCTCACAAAAAGCATAAGAACATACAATTCCAATAACATTCAGATCCAGCAATTAGCAAATACAACAAAAGCATGAGAGAAGGCGGAAAAGAGAGAGAGAGCAAGGACATTCACAAGTCCATTCCATTAGAGAGCCAATCTGCTTATATTGAAATGAAGATCTGAACATGAGGAGCAACTCGAGTTTGCCCCTATTTATAGTGGAGAGGAGGGCCTTGGCCTCAAAATCCTATTGGCCCATTTTTACCTCCCTAAGTATTCAAATTTAAAAAAGAGTGGAAACTCACTCAAAATTGGAGGGAACCAATTTGAAATTGAATTTGAACCAATTTTGGTGGAAGACCCAACTTTATTCACTAACTTGACATTTAGGCCTTGCGACATTAAAAGTCCCGCAAAAAGGCCTAAAGTCCTTTTATTGATTTTCTAATTATCAAATAACTATGTGATCATCAGGTTGGACTTACACATGGAGGGTGCCAAATCCCTCTCACTTATTAACTAGGGTTAAGGTTTCCTCGATATCCGCAAACCCTCTAACAATCTGATTTAGCCAATTTGAATCTCCAAATCGAATTCCCCTATTATTTTTTTTTCTCACGGGATCAAATTACAGAGGGGTCCCGTTTTTCTCTTTTTTTTTGTTGTTCTTTGTTGTGAGAGTGCCATGGAGTGAGTGTGTGTGTGTGCCTGAGAGAGAGAGAGAGAGAGAGAGAGAGAGAGAGAGAGAGAGAGAGAGAGTAAAATTACGAGTTCTTACATTTTTATGAATTATGTAAAATCTAAATTGGAATCTAGATTGTTGAATATTGAATTTTTGAGTTCATACCTTTATAATTTCGATGTTATTTATTTCATGATTCATCTATGATCTGAATCACTTTTAGTTATATTGTTTTAAAGTTCAAACCCTAAAAGCATACATAATACAGGTGTTAGATAACATGTTTTGGGTAAATTTTAAGCAGTTAATCGTTAAAATATGGACTTTGGAAACTTTAATGCCTATAATTCAATCATGATATCTATGATCATCAATGCACTATGCACTTATGTTTTTGGCTTTTTTGAGTTCTAGACAAATATACAAAAAAACCGATTCGCCGATTCGAAAACCCTAGGACCGATTTGAAAAGGTCGAATAGGCTGATTCAGCCGATTCCGAATAGGACAGAAACTCTAGGCAGCAGCCCCCCCGGCTGCCAGCGAGCTACCAGCCCAGCTAGCAGCCGAGACCTGTAGCTTATGAATCTTTCTTTTTTCAATTCTTTGAAAACAAGGAAAAGTTACAAAATTTTTGCAACTGTAGTTTAGTGTTCGACGATTCGCTTTCTTAATTTTTTTCTTTGAGTTCAATGAAATTTAACTTAGAGTTTGTCGAGATGGATCGATCACACTTGTTACGATTTTTGGTGGCCCTAATACAAATTATTACAACCACACTAAGCGGAAACCGCCAGGTGCCAGTCACAAGAAACCGAACGCTCACGATCAACCCTGCCGTAGGTTCCAATCCATATCCTCCGTGCCTTGAGCCCAATGACTAGACAAGCTTCTAGCCCTAACGATGTCCCATACCCTTGCCAACACCTTCGGCCTTCTCTTTCCCCTAGCTAGCACCGTTCTGGTTATGCACATGTGTACTACCATCCACCAACTCCTAGGTAGATAAAATAAATGGTAACTAATTTTTCCTTCCCTTGTGGGAGCCTCCATGCCAAGCACATATCCTTGATTACGACAAGTGGCATGCATGCGGTCCTCGAGTCAACTAGTCAAGTCAATAGGCCCAGTCCAACGTCTAGTTTCAAGTTGGGTGCGGGACCCAAGGGTCCCTAACAGCCAGATAGTCCTAAATTATCATTTTCACTTGTTCCTCCTCTTTAAGATCATTTTATACGGTGATCTATTAATAGGAAAAGAAAACAAGCCAGGAATTAACGCAAATTTTATGCTATACACATCTTACGTGTAAAATAAATAGAAGTTCATCAATGAACACATCTGCAATTTTTGCCCTAATTGGTTGGCCTAGGTTCTTAGTTAAGTTAGTTTGTTCTTTCCATATGTTACTTTTGTGACCAGCAATAAACATATCAAACAAAAGACAAATGTACATTTACTTACAGCAAACCTTACACAATTGAGTTGCCATGATCAGAGGTCTTGGATGCCCATCGGGCTCACAGCATATCCCAAGTACCACATCAAAGTGCACCAAGCACGTTATCTTAATCCAACTTCTTAGGATAATTCTGAATGGCTAATGGCATACCCACAACCCTGAAACCTCACCCAACAATACCTTTTACATCAGCCTTCTCAAATGTGTACTGGCACAGGGATGGTTGCATGCTCCATTTAGCCTCTCAATCAGAGTCAAGTACGTTACGGGAGGACCCAATGCCAAATAGAACTTAACACATTCCTGCCACACAACTGTCCACTCATAACAATAAAAGAATTGACTAACTCTTTGGAAGGCTGCAAGCTTTTTGCGAACTACAAGATGTTTTGAAGACATTCTTGATTTGCGCTGAACTTTTCTTGAGTTGATCCATATGGCAATTTGTGAAACATTTTCAACTTCCTGAGTAGTTCTTGTATTGCACAAACTTCAAAGTATGAATTATTAATGATCTTTATCAAGCATTCACAGTTCTTGAAAAATATGGACAAGTGGTAGGCTTATTGTGTGCATAATGTTTCTGTCAGCATACGATGCAGACCTAATAGCTTTTTCCTTTGTGACAGCTTTCTCGCAAATGGACACATTATGCTACCACAGTACTCTTCCTTGTTTTTGGAGCACATTCTTTATGGGAAGGAATTATGGAAGAACAAAAGTAGGTCATTTTTCTTCATGGTTCCTTTGTAAAGAAGAATGTCTATATTCATAGTTCAATTTCATACAAATTCTGTAAAGCCCTTTGATCTAGGTTAAAACTGATGATTGCAGGGAATCAGAACTAGCTGAAGTTGAAGCCAAGATGGTCAGTAAAAGCACACTTTGCCATGCATCATACTTAGTCAAGCTCGCCGCTTAGTTGAGACCATAAAAGTTATGCTGTTCATGTTTGATATGTGGGAGCACTTCCTGAGTAGTAGTGATAATTTGACTGTAGCTGTCTTTGGTACATCTTCATTTGCAAATATATTTGGAAAGCTTCACTAAATGTGGTCAAGGCAATGGGCCTGATTGATACTTTTCACCCATTCTTGTGTCTCTGGCATTCAACTGTGCAGTTCTACGATTTTACTTGCTAATTTCAACTTTCTTATGAGTTCAAGGTCTGTTTGTGTTTGTTGTTATCAACCATGCCCACAGAGGTGTAGGCCCTATGTTTGTGAAGTTCTTTGTTTGAGCCTAGTGTGTATAGTTTGAGTCTCGGCATAACTTGCAAGTGCCTGTTCAAATTCTTTCAGCATTGTTTTAGGGCTTACAGCAATGCTGTTTTCTCATTTACATAACAAGGTTAGAATGTGGATCTTTTCAGGATGGCCAGTTGAAATCAGCAAATGGGCTTTCTGCCGGAAAACAAACGAAGGTTAGTCTGGGATGTTGTATCTCCTTCACATATGTTATTTTTAGAGTAATAAGAGGTTTCACCTTGTTGATAGTAATTTTTATTTCCAGAACTTCATCGACTTTTTTGGATGTTTCTGTACAAGTTTCACAACAAGTTTGCTTGCACTTGTGGGTAATCAAGTATTTTTCTAGGAGAACCAGAAAAAGCAACTTCTCAGAAACAGAAGTAACCATTTGTAGGCATTGAACTAACCAGTAATTGCCATAAAGCTCTCTTATTTTCATCTGTCAGCAGCGTTTCCAAGTCATTAGAAAAATAACAAATTTATAATATGTGCGGCCCAATCAACCTTCAGCTGCTATACAAATTGTGCTTTTCAGCTGTTAGCATTGATCATTGTATTGATTTTCTAGCAACGAACTCTTCATGAAGTTATCAGGTTTCAATGTTGTGAAATTGTCTTGTTTGTATTCAATCAGCCTCAAACTCATCCTAGTGACATTTTTTATAGATTTGCCTTTATAAGTTCATATATTGCACCTAGGTGCTACAAATTGTTGGATGCTTATATGTTGTTGAAATACAGGCCTGAGGTTCTGTAGATTTGTTTCTGAATCTGCACACGCTTGTATGTTGAAACCTCAGTTTGAAATAGTTCAACCATCTTGCTGTCATCTTAATTACAATGGATGTTTGCAGATTGATGATGATGACCACGACTTGAAAAAGCAGAAAAAACTAAGTCTTGCTGCCAAATATTTCTCCCCTATATTTTTGGAGGTCAGTATTGGCTACAGCTTTCCATAGAATCTACCTTTGAAAAATTGCATTTATCAAAGAATGCTTTGTTTCTTGCCTGCTGAGTCATAGAGTGGTCTAGAAAGTTCCATCTTCAAAATAATTATTTTGTCCCAGTTTTCCTAGGTTTCACCCTTTTCCATGGAATGTAGCCCCTTGCTTGTGATTAGTCATGCTTCTTTGCCTGTTAACACAGTGATTCTATACAAATATCGATGGCAGCAGCTACTTGTTTTGCAGAAGGCTGCTGTAACTCCAAAATTATTTCCCTCTGATGAGATACAATCACATAATTGTTTTATAAGATGCCAGTTTACTTTGAGAACTGCTTTAGGAAGTGATTTAGTATATTAACAGAGTTAGGGTCAAAATTACCAGATCATAAGAATTTTGTGTCCGTCCTTTTCATCTCAGAAAAAGAGCTGAATTGGATTAACACTTGGAAATTGGGTAAACTACTCAGAATGATATTAAATTTGAAGAAGTGAATTTTCCACGCAATAATGCGCATATTGTGAGTTTGATCCTTCGTAAAAGAAAATCCATGCCTTTTTGGAAACCTACAAACCATTTCTTGTAATAGAACTCTCTAGTTTCGATATAAATCGATCGGATTCGTAATTAGTAACTTTTCTTCTACAAGAATGTTTTCTAACTTTTTTCTTCCCTTACATCTAACTACATTCGATCAACAATCTTTAAAAAATTCCAATAGTATAAAAAATATCCTATCGCCCAACACTTTCACCTGAATGACTTATCCAAAGTTTTTATTGATTAACCAGGGAAGAATAACCATATATTAGAAAATAATTTGATTAGAGATTATTTTCCTGTAAGGATACGAGTTCCTCGAACTTGTAAGGCACTTATAGAGGATGAAGATACAAGGTCCTAGAAGTCGTAAGAGCCCATAAGGTAACTTGTAGATGGCTCAGAGACTTAAGATATGAGCTCCTTGGTACTCATGGGAACCTGTAAGGTAACTCGTAGATAGCTGGTAGACTTAGGATACAAAAGCGCGTATAGGACAGCTCGTAGACTTGATATGAGTTCCTAGAACTTGTAGGAGCTTGTAACGCAACTCGTAGAACTAGGATACAATTTTCTAGAACTCATAAGAGGTTGTAAGGCAACTCGTAGACAAACTTTAAGGTACTAGTTCTTAGAACTCCTAGAAGCTTGTAAGGTAGCTTGTAGATGACTCGTGCATACTTAAGTCACGAGTTGTTGGAACTTGCAGAGGACATGTTTCTGTAATATGAGCGCCTAAAATTTGTAGGAGCTTGTAAGCCAATGTAAGGTCATAGGCTCTTGGAACTCTTATGTTGGACTCGGAAAAAGAAGCAACGAGTGGACATATCTGGAGAGCGTGTTTGGACTTAGATTAATTTCCAACACTCTCCCTTAATGTGGGTCCGAAGATGCTTCAATCTTCAAACATAACATCTATTTGAAATTTGTATCCTTGTCCTTAGGACTTTGGTGAGGATATCAGCAGACATATGTTTTGTCCTCCAATTTCAAGACAAACAATGCCATCTCCAATTTTTTCTCTAACATAATGTTGGTGGATTTCAATGTGCTTGAAGCATAATGGAGATTTGTGTTAGCGTAATGCAGCTAAGATTGTGACAAAAGAAAATGTTGACTTTGGAAGATGTTCAAATTTGACAATAAATTCCCTAGCCACATCACCTCCATGGTTGCAAGTGATGCTGCCACATACTCTGCTTTTAGTTGATGATAGATTAATCGCTTTCTGTTTAACCAAGATATGAGTGAGCTCAAGAGAATGAAGGCACAACTGGACGTGAATTTTTTGGTGTCAACATCACTTGCCCGATCAGAATCCATGTAGCCATTTAGTTGCAATGTACCAATTGAGGTCTTGCCATCATAGCAAACCCCTAAAGTAAGGTGCCTAGTAGTGAAATGTATGGAGTATTTTTCCATGTCCACCTCTTCTACAAAACCTTGAACTTGTCTTTTTGAAAAGTATAATTATCGGATCCATTGGTGCCCCTATTGGCTTGCATTCTCCCTGTTGAATTTTTTAGGAATGCCTTCAATGGAAGCCATCTTGACCACATGGCTAAAGGTTTTTTGATTATTAATTCATGGGATTTGACTATACCCTTTTGTCACCAGTCTAGATTTTCAGCTTTCAATAGTTTCATCAACTATATATATAATATTGAAGATCAACTTGCAGCTTATTGATTTCCTTTCCTTTGGAGGAATTGTCAAGGTCCAAGTATGATTTTTAATTAGAGACTTCTACTCCCTCTCCATGGCTTCTTGCCATTTTTCTTACATTATTGCTTGACAATGCCTCCTGCATTGAATTTGGCTCATCAATTGATGTCCAGAAAAGTTGAACCGATAAACCTTTGAGGTGGATGTCTAATTCTTGATGACTGATCCTTCTTTTGAGTCAAACTCTTTAGAGGTTTTTGGTTCAATGTTCCCTCATGGGCTGGTAGGTCTCTTGCTTTCTGTGCTTCAAAATATCGATGCTGGTCAGATGCTGAATGTTGTAACACTGCCTTAGACTTCGGCATGTCCCTATCCTAAATTTGCGCCTTTCCTTGTAAATTCTAGAATCGTCTTCTATGAAAATGGTATCTCTACTGATGAGAACTTCACCATTTTTTGAATTAAGGAGTTTGTAGCCTGTGTTCAGGACTATATCATATGAAGATTGTTTTGATGCTTGATTTATCTCTACTCCTTTGTGTTGTTGACAAGAGTCTTGTTCTTCCATTATGCTATCCCATTTTTTTGTGAGGTGTAGCTGGTTGTAAGTTGCCTTGCTATTCCATAGTCTTTGAAGTTTTGCACCGCTAAGGATTTTAAACTTTTTTCCAATCTATGTCTTCTTAGCCCACTTTTGGAAATTCAGCCTCCGATTTTGTTTTGAGAGACATGAGAGCAGTAAACACGATTCCATTATGAGCCATAGCTTTGTCGAATCTTGTTCTTGGATGTCTGCCAAAAATGAAAATTTCACATATCTTGTGCTGAGTTGACTTGCAAAAATTTAGTCTTGAAACCAGATGTCTTGGGTTTCAAAGAGACTCACTGAAATGTTGCATTTCCCCTTGGCAAAGTGAGGTCCACTCACATGGGCTATTGGGGATCTTTCACAGTGAGATAGATGAGAGCTAGGGCCTTATTTTTTTTTGTTCCACCTTGAAATGGCTGCAACATCAGCTCCAAGTTTAACCTCCGAGCCATCAATGACGTCCAAGAGATCTTTCCAAGGATTACCATCCTTATTTTGAACTTCCACGTGAAAATTCTCAATGAGTTTGATGTCAGTTGAGGTTGATTCCATTTGTGAAATAGGATATGAATCATTATAGGTGTCAAATCCTGTTCGACGTATCTTCCACTGGTAGAATCTGTTCTGAATGCTGCTGTTCTAGGCTATAACCCTAGATTCTAATACCATGAAGGAAATTGGTATTTAGTCCTTTGAATTTGGATGCAGTGGAAGTGATGAATACAACTTCCAGATTTATGAAAACAGTTTCACAATAAAAAGATAGTATGGAGGTAACACCAGCAACCAATCTCGTTAAATGCTTAAAAAATCAGCCAACAACATCAAGAAAGATGAGGTGGAAAAACGTGCTTGGAACAAGCTAATATAATTCAAAACAACTGAATATAGGAGATAGAAAAATCACAGAGATA
The DNA here is from genome assembly GCA_029204225.1 of Diphasiastrum complanatum. Lineage (NCBI taxonomy): Eukaryota > Viridiplantae > Streptophyta > Lycopodiopsida > Lycopodiales > Lycopodiaceae > Diphasiastrum > Diphasiastrum complanatum. The sequence goes on from CM055100.1 coordinate 22,132,028, forward strand.
ATCTGCTGCCGTTGCACCTCTCTCTCTCTCTCTCTCTCTCTCTCTCTCTCTCTCTCTCTCTCTCTCTCTCTCTCTCTCTCAAAAATGAAATCTACACTCTGTTTGCTTTGTTTTATTTTGTGCTTTTTGAGCTACATATCTTGAATCTTAGCTTTTTGGTTGATTCTAATTGTTAACTAATCCATAACTAAATCCCTAATATTACGGATAATGTGGTAATCACTAATTTTCTTCTAAACTTCTTGTAATTGTTCTAACAGACTATTTGGCTATGCAAATATGAGTTCCTAGAACTTGTAAGAGCTTGTAAGGCAACTCATAGAGGACGTGCAGACTTAAGATACAATTTCTTAGAACTCATAGGACCTTGTAAGGTAACCATAGACTTGAGATATGGTTCCCTGGAACTTGTAGGAGCCCCTAGATGGCTTGTAGACTTAAAACACGAGCTTCTTGTACTCATAATAGCTTGTAGGGAAAACCCGTAGACTTAAGATACAAGTTCCTAGAACTCATAGGATCTCAAAAGGTAACTCCTAAAGAGCTCATTAACTTGAGATAAAAGTTCCTAGAACCTGTAAGATTTTGTCAGGCATCTCGTAGACAGACTTAAGATACAAGCTTGTAAGGTAACTCTTACATGGCTCGTGCAAGCGTAAGTCACCGAGTTCCTGGAATTCATAACTGCTCATAATGAAACTTGTAGAGGTGTAAGATTCAAGTGCTAGGAACTTGTGAGAGCTCGTAAGGTTATTCACAGGGAACTTGTGAACAAGTCATGAGTTCTTGGAACTCTTACATTGGACTTGGAAAGAGAAGCAAGCAGTGAACAAATGTAGGGCGTGTTTGGACTTAAATTGATTTCCAACTATGGTATGGAACACATTGTTCCGTATGTATGGAAAGTAACAAAATTTGTTTTTATTTATCTTTTCCAATTTTTCAAAAGTAATAAAAGTGATCCGAAACAGTTCTTGAACATAGTTTTTGGTATGTATGGAATGCCATTCTTATGGTTATTCAGTTTATGTTCACTTCTGCTAACTGCAAAGTTATTGTATGAAAGATTCAAATAGCTAATTTTACATTTCTGATAGTGATGCTTTTTGGATCATCAGGCCTTTTCCCTTACATTTCTTGGAGAGTGGGGAGATCGAAGCCAGGTATGCTTTAGATATTCCTCATGAAGCAGAATCACAACCTGATATTGGTTGTAGATGCCAAACTAAGAATCATTTATATGCTCATGGAAGTAAATTTGCCTCTTGATGTGAACAGAGGCATCGAGTAGTACTCAAAAGTAGTAAAAATTGTAGACTTTTCAATTTCAGCTTCTTTCATCAATGTAACTCTTATAATAACTCTTTAATGAGCTTTTCAAAATGTAGTGAAGTGAACTGCAAAACAGGTGTAAGTGGCTTGATATGATCTGTATTTGGGCTAGGTCTTAGCTCAGAAACCTGTTCCGAGGTTTTGGTGTTGGAACTTACTGAATGTTTCGGAATGCACTGCCCAAAAACGTCCTGAAATATTAATAAAAAACAAACCAAACAAAATCTTTCTTTTTCTTGTTTTCTGCCTCCTATAACTTGTAAGCTCAATTTCAAAACATGAATTCCCTGAATGGGCAGCAAATCCATCAGTTTCAATCTCACAGTGTTTGCGATTACTGCATACTCTGAGCGATTCGTGCAGCCATTTGTTGACTGTTTTGTTCGTTCATAAAAAACAAACAGTAAGTACCTTAGAAACACGTTCCGACCCTTTTGGGCAGGAACGTACTGTACGTTCCAGAACGTACTGGGTCGGATTATTAAAAAAACAGGTATTAAAGCACCTGCTGCTCGATCTTCCTTCTTTTTGATAATAGGCCAAATAAACAAAAATGAAAACGATAGACTTTGCCGTAGGCAATGCCCAAAAACGTAAACTAATGAGGCAATCTGGATCATCCGCAATCTGGTTTTGAGCTTCTGTCAAACTTTGAATTCGTAACGTGGCTTCATGTGACTGAAGCAGCTGCTAAACTATTTTCCAGATTCCTAATCATGAGATATTTCACTCGGTCCTCCCGGATCTATAATTTGAATCCAACGATGCATCACGAAGCAGGGCTCAAGCCTCAGCAGCATCTTCTTCTGCAAGAAATGCTGCCTGTATTGCTGTCCTGGCTGCTGCTGCAGCCCTGTCAGAAGCTAGCTTTAGCGCATCAGCTCTAGCCCTGACTGCTTTGGCAAATCTAGCCCTGACCCTGGAACAGTGCATGAACTTTGACCTGCTGCATCTTGTGAAGGGGTCATAAACAGACTGAGATTGGGGAGCGGACGAAAATCGTGAATGCTTGAAAGCTTCCTTTCTGCCGAAACCTGGGTTGGAACGGGGCCTTTTGTTGATATTTACAAATTTTTATTTATTTAATTTTGGTCACGTTGTTCCATTCCTGAATGGGCAAGTATGGTACGTACTAAAATCTCTCTCTCTCTCAATATATATATATATATATATATATATATATATATATATATTTTAAAAAAATTTAAATTTTTTTTAGTGTTATTTAGCAAAAAAAATATGGACGCGTCCGAGCCCGTGTCTGGGGGTCGGACACGTCCGGGTCCAGACGCGGACGCAGAATGCCCGCGTCCGGCCCGGACCCTCATGTCTATCTTTCTAAGGAAGCGGGGGCTGGACGCAGACGCGCGCCCGCGTCCGCATCCGGCCGCGGATGCCTCGGGGGTTCGTCCGCGTCCCCCCATTTTCAACTTTTTTTTTTTCAAAAAAAAAGAAAAGAATACAGGCCTTCGCCCTCGCTGTCACACATCCCCAAAGCAAAATAAAAACAATTTATGACCCCCGGCCCCCCGCCCCCCCCGGAGGGTGTCTGGCACCCACCTGCCCCCTCCTATTAAAAAATAGGAAAACGGTACCCAAAAAAATTCGCAACAAACCTAACCACTGCCCCCATGCCTCCCATGTCTGATATCTCTGTACAATTTATATTTTTTGAGTCACCAAAACTCTGTAGACTCGTGCCCTCGCTATCTTTCTCTCCCTGACGAATCTATATTATACTATTATATAAATACAGGTAAACGATGCGCTCCCCGGATGAACCTCAACAACTTACTAATTACTTATGCTCCACAGTGTCATTCAACACAGGGAAGTTCAAGACCTACACAATACCATCTCATCACCCTAAACCCTAAACCTATCTCATCACATAGGCCCTATGTGATGAGATAGGTTTAGGGTTTTGGGAGGTACAACGTCACATGGGCAACAAATCGGGGCAGGTACAATGTCACATGGGCACTGTGGGGGAGCAGACCGCGGGCCCAATCGGAGTGCAGCACGTGGGGGAGCTACACATGGGGGCAGGGACAGTAGCACATGGGCATTGTGGGGGAGCAGACGATGGGGCCAATGGGAGTGCAGCACGTGGGGGAGCAAGAAATGGGGGCAGGTACAACGGCACATGGAGGGATCATCAACAACTGCACATGGGAGAACAGGCTGTGGTGTTAAATAGGCACTCACGAGGCTGTGAGAGAGCTAGTGAGAGGCTGTGAGAGGCATTGTGAGAGGCTGTGAGAGAGCCAGTGAGAGCCAGTGAGAGGCTGTGAGAGCAATAGGACGTCGTGAGATGGCGGAGCGCATACCACCGAAGCCTGAGGGCGAAGCCAGGAGGAAGCTCGAGGAAGATGTCCGAAGGCACAACGAAAGGCATCGGAAGCAAGAGGCAGACTCGGCAGAGAAATCCGGAACCGGAGCCACCCGCCCCCACTGTCGCCCCTGCCCCCGTTGTTGAGCTGGATTTGGATGAGTAGATTGGAATGAACTTCACACGACGATAGCTCATCATGGTCAGGGAAAGGGCGGCCCGCCGTCGGGCTAACTAGGAGGCAGCTAGGGCTAACCGGGAGGCAGAGCGAGAGCGACAAAACAATGCACCTGACGAGGGCGAGGAGTCAGTGGAGGGAGATAGGAATGTTTAGAATAGATGGGGTCTAGCCGTATGTGGCTGACTGTGGTTATGTAGTTTTCGGCAGTAGATGAGGCAGCATTTAGTGTCAAACATAGTGTAAAGAACAGCCCCAACCGTATATGGCGAAAATACGTATTGTTATTTTGATACATCTGATGAATTAATGTACGGTGTGTTTTTTGTGCAACGCGTGCCTAGTGTATTGCAATGTAATGTATGTGTTTATGAAATGCTATCAGGGGGGGTGTATTTCTCTGAAGTGCATCTGCTCTCAATTTTTGTGTAACTATGTATGATGATTATGGCTGTGGGGTTTACTGTTTAGGGTTCAATGATTGGACATGATGCATATGATCTGAGAGACATGAAGATGCGCTTGTGTACCACAATAGCTCAAGCATTTATAGTTTCCATACCACGTCCGCTCTCGCTCTCTCTCACTCTCTCTCTCTCTCTCTCTCTCTCTCTCTCATCTTGCATAGAGCAAACCATTTCTAACTAACCATTCAAATTTCATTGAGCTAACCATTTGTTAGCAATCATGATAAACTAGCCATGACACGAATAAACTGTAAAATAATATATACATCTCATCTGATGCCAATATACATGATAGTCTGTGTGTATCAATATCTACAAGTCTGTGCTAAAAAAATCATCCCTCTGCATGCCAGATGCATCCTCAGGGGTGTCAAATACAAAGTCTGGCTGGGAGTCTGGAGGCATCTAGGACTCCTCCAAGTCTGGGCCAATGCCTGCCAAGAGATGACTAGAAAAATCATCGGTGCGTCCCCTCTTGGCCTGCCTCTGGGTCTGCCGGAAGGAACCCTTTGTGGTACACTCCTGCCTGGGGGTCTCCCTCTGCCACGAGGGGGTCTCTGAGAAGAACCGACTGCCTGTGATGCTCTGAATCGTCTCTGTGCAATCTGTCTCTGGGTGGCGACCATCTCGTCTGAATCATATGTGGGCTCATCATCAGAGGGCAATGGAACGTCAGCAGGAAGGGGGGTGGTCTCATCAGTATCAGCATCATCCTCGGGATCACCCCGCAGAGCACGCCGAACGGCATCGTCTGGATCAACCTCTGGCTCTGCCTCATGATCGGCCGCTGCAACCAGGCACTCATCAGGATTGACCTGCAGAAGTCAATCATTCGTGAAAATAGCCCAAGCAACCGTGAGGGCATTAAACTGAATGTCTTAAACTAATACGAAAGCAAACGATAGAGCATAGACATATACCTGCAAGAGCAGGGCACCTACGCCTCATGCCCTTATGCTGTCCGTGATGCGTCGAACCACCCTGGTGTTGGTGTTGCAGTACACCAAGTCATTGCATCGCTCAGTCGTCAGACGGTTCCGCCTGTTCGTGTGAACAAGGCTGAACGCTGACCAGTTCCGCTCACACACGCAAGCAGAACAGTCCTGCATTAATTGGAAACCACTCGAGTGAGTACTGACCTTGTAGAGAAAATGCGAAAACTGGTTGGATGAATGAGATTAGACAACATACCTGTGAAAGGACTCAGAACGCGAGCGTCCTCAGGTCTGGTTGTCCAGCATCGTAACTCTCCCACCATGATCCAGGCAAGAGCCTGTTCTCTCGGACATGTGCAAGGTCCTCGCCGAACAGCCCTAGACAGTGCCTGCAGTTGAGCAGCGATGTGCGTGAGTACACTTGAGCCCGCACAGGGAAATTGAGCGAACGACCGTGTACGATAGAGCAAGAGTTTACCTGTAACTGAGCCTCTGCTCCTCGAGCCTGCTGCGGATACCAGTGTCGCTGTTGAGGAGGCGGATGTATGAGAACCAGTTCGCATGCAGCTCTGCATCGTCATACTGCCTCTCGCTCTGAAATAGCGGATGCAGTATGTGGGCCACATTGTGAATGGGCCGGTGAAACTTATCCCATCGTCGCCGCCACAACCGCCTGATAGGCTCCAACCTGTGGAGCATACCATGTGGAGGCAACAATTACATACCATCGTGTTGCGGCAGCAAGACGAAATAGAGTGCGACATGGAAGAAAGGATGGTGAGACGGAAAAAAGTTATACCTGGCAGGGTCCAGCTCAGAACGCTGGAGAGACTCGCCTATGCGGTCCATCAACTCGTAAATGAGGCCCATCGTGCACTTCTCGCGATCAACGAGCCTCAGAACAGAGTAGATGGGGCGCATGACGTCCATGAGCTGCTGCATATCCACCCAGAAAGGCTCCATGAAGAGGATGTTGTGGAAGGCCAAGCCCTCTGGGGTCGTGGACAGGTCCATGGCGGTGAACTCTACAAAAGTAGCCATGCGCCGCAAATCACCCTTGAGCTTGTGTAGCCGCTCAAGCACGATGAATTGGAAGGCGAAGCGGGTGCGAGCGGGCTTCTTCAAGTCGAGCCTGCATTGACAAACGGAATGAGAGGCACACATGAAACGAGCCATAAAAAAGAAGCATCTTGAACGAGCCAAAAAATAAGTAGCATCTTACTTGCTGAATGTGCGGAAACGAAGTCCACAACCGCAAGTGCCCTCGTGAGAATGTCACTGACCCAAGGCAGGCGCCCGATGGAATGCAAGAGGAGGTCCAGCGAGTGTGCGGCACATGGAGTCCACACAATGGAGGGGTACTCTGCCATAAGAAGCTCCCCCATACCGCAGCAGTTGGACGCATTGTCCGTCACAACCTTTCGCGATTAGTTCATACGATTAGTTCACAGCTTGGAAACACATTGCAATCAATCGAAAACTATGCAAAACTTTTGTATCAACATTAAGCAGTAAATGACCAAGCAACTAATGAAAGGAAATTTACCTGGACAACACGCTGTGGCCCGACCTCCTCTATCGCTGCGTGGATGATGCCTTAAATGTACTTGGCCGTATGCACTCTCCTTGCCTCGGAGGCGTCGATGTTGCGCAGGAACATGGAACCGTAACAACCAGAAACAATCACGTTGATGAGCGGACACAATCACTCTCTGTCTCTTCCTCTCTCTCTCACACACAGATCACCACACACACACATCTGTGCATACACAAATCAATTAACCCACACACACACACACCATAACTCTCACTCTCTCTCTCTCTCTCTCTCTCTCTCTCTCTCTCTCTCTCTCTCTCTCTCTCTCTCTCTCTCTCTCTCTCTCTCTTCTCTCCTCTCTCCTTCTCGGGCTTCTGCGGATTGTTCCGCTCCCCACGCACCCTTTTTTCTTTTTTTTAAAAAAAATAAAAAAATGCGTCTGAACGCTGGACGCGTCCAAAAAAAAATTTTAATTTTTTTTTTGGGGCGCGGGGTCGCGGGGTCGGACGCGTACGGGCGTCGGACGCGGACGTGAAAAGGCCGCGTTCGACCCAGACCCTCATGTCTGCCGGACCCATCTGACCCCCATACGCGCGTCCAAACGCGCGTTCGAAAGCAGGGTCTGCTTCCTTACTATATATAGTAAGGAAGTGGACCCTGCTTCCGAACGCGCGTCTGGGGTCCAGACGCGTTCGGTTTTTTTTAAAAGATTTTTTTAGTCCCAATTAGTCTTAAAAAATAAAAAAATAAGGGACGTGGCCGACCCCGTGCGGACGCTGGCGCGGATTGCTTGCGTCCGGCCCGGACCCTAATGTCTGATATTATATATATATATATATATATATATATATATATATATATATATATCATAGTTGCAGCGCGATTCCCGAATCGCGATTCCGATTCGCGATTTCGGGATTTTCCCAGAATCGTGTAGAATCGATTTTTGTTTTTTTTTTTTGAAATTTTTTTAGGCAATATGGGTATCAGATGAAAGCTCTGATCGAGGGGATTATGATTGTGTAGTTTGCCAACTGTTTTGGGTGCGAAACACCAAAAAGTGTGTTTTCACTCGGGGAGTTGGAAGGCCAAATCATGAAGAGGCCTTACCGTCGGGGCCGGGGTCTACCGGCAGCCCCCGGATCCCGCCGTTGGGGGGCGTTGCCCCCCAAACCCCCCACCAGGGGGCTACCGCCCCCCGAACCCCCCGTTTCCCGGAGGGCTACTGTCCCCCGAACCCCCTAGAGCTTCTTGCTATATAGACACTGTAGATAAAAATGCCACCGCCCCCCTTAGATAAAAATGGGGTCCAAATGCGCGCCGAGAAGGGCCCAATATTTATGCCCCCAACTGTATGTACATTGCACTCACATCTCCAGTGAACCAATTGCAAAAGTGATCATCATCCATACAGTTGATAGTCCAAACTGTAGCATTAACATTTACTGAAAACTAGAGCAAATGACAACCGGATAGCTACTGAAAATAAGATCTGTTTGTGCCTCATCTACTGCACTTATGAGAGGCAAAACGCTGGTTTGACCATTGATCCCCTAAAAAAATTTCAGCAATAAGCTATTTTTCCAATCGCGATTCGCAGAATCGCGACCCGCGAATCGCAGTCCCAGCGAATCGCGATTCGCTGCAACTATGATATATATATATATATATATATATATATATATATATATATATATATCATAGTACCCCGTGGTACCGGCGGTACCATATCAATGGTACCGCCGGTACGGTACCGCCCTGGGATCCAAGGTACCAGGGCAGTAGCATAATATAAAAAAAAAAATAAAAGTTCCCCGTGTTATTTTCGCAATTTTTTTTTTTTTTTTTTTGGTACCGCCAACCGATATGGTACCGTGGTACCGGGATCCGCGGGACCTATGATATATATATATATATGTATCTATATATATATTTAAACTTATGTACACTTTTGCGCATGTGTATGGGTGCACCCATGCATCCTCCTCTCCTCACCCATGCATGAGCTTTTTCTAACTAAAAAACTTGGGGAGGAGGATGCATGTATGGGGGAAAAGGATGCATGGCCCTCCTCCCCATGCATGCATCTAAGGGGCTTACTCCAAATTCAAATTATCCTTTACCAACACACATAGTGTTTTGAAGTGCATGTACATACTTTCAAGGTGAAAGGTGTTAAACAAATGAGACTTTCATTATAAAGGGTGCTCTAAGGATTTTTTAAATTATCAGACTTTCCATGGGAAAGGTTGAAATAAGAATGCATTTTTATGAAGATCGGCCTCCATTGCCCGTCAACGACGGGCACTCTTTACTAGTATATATATATATATATATCTATATCTATATATATATATATATCTATATCTATATATATATATATATATATATATATATATCATAGTGGCACGTGGTACCGCCATTATGGTACAATGGTGGTACCGCGGTTATGGTGCCGCCCTCAGACCAGCGGTACCAGGGCGGCACCACAAAAATAATATTTTTTATTATTATTTAAAAAAAAAAAAACCCTTTTAACAGGCTAAAACTAGGTAAAAACTAAGATGTTACTGTATAGGGGGACTGTACTGGGGGCACTGCGGGAGAGCGGACCCAATCGGAGTGCGGCATGTGGGGGAGCAATACAGGGGGCAGGTACAGTAGCACATGGGCATTGTGGAGGAGCAGACCATGGACCCAATCGGAGTGCAGCATGTGGGGGAGCAATACATCCGGACAGGTACACCGTCACATGGGCACTGTGGAGGAGCAGACCATGGACCCAATCGCAGTACAGCATGTGGGGGATCAGCACATGGGGCAGGTACAGTAGCACATGGGATCATCAACAAAAGCAAATTGGGAAACAGGCTGTGGGGTTAAATAGGCACTCACGAGACAGTGAGAGAGCCAGTGAGAGGGGGTGAGAGGCACTGTGAGAAGCTGTGAGGGAGAGCCAGTGGGAGGCTATGAGAGAGAGGCATTGTGAGAGGCTGTGTGAGAGACCGAGTGAGAGGCTGTGAGAGGGGGGCTGTGAGAGAGCCAGTGAAAGCCATTGAGAGGCTGTGAGGGTCATTTCGAGCAACAGGGTGTCGTGAGATGGCGGAGGGCGAAGCCAGGAGGAAGCTCGAGGAAGATGTCCGAAGGCACAATGAAAGGCATCGGAAGCAAGAAGCAGACATTGCAGAGATGCTGTGAGAGACTCGGCAGAGACACCCAGAGCTGCAGATCCCCGCCCCCGCTGTGGCCCCCGCCCCCGCTGTCGAGCTGGATTTGGATGAGCAGATCGGAATGAACTTCACACGACGGCAGCTCATCATGGTCAGGGAAAGGGCTGCCCGCCGTCGGGCTGACCAGGAGGCAGCTCGGGCTAACCGGGAGGCAGAGCGAGAGCGACAGAACAATGCACCTGACGAGGGCGAGGAGTCTGTGGAGGATCCGTAGAAATGTTTAGCATAGATGGGGTCTAGCCGTATGTGGCTGACTGTTGTTATTTAATGTTCATCAATAGATGAGGCAGTATTTAGTGTCTGGCATGGTGTAAAGAGCAGCCCCAGCCGTATGCGGCGGGAATACGTATTGTAGTTTTGATATATCTGTTGAATTAATGTACGGTATGTTTTTTGTGCAATGCTTGCCTTGTGTATTGCAATCTGATGTATGTGATTATGAAATGCTATCAGGGGGGTTGTATTTCTGTGTTTTGCATATGCTCTGAAACTCTGTACTGAAAACTAACTGAAAACATGCACACACCATTTGAAGTAAAACTGCAAGTAGAACATCACTATTACAAATTGATAAATACACATTGTGTAGTGAATAGAATACGTCCAACACTAAATATAATATGAAAAATGGTCTGAATACAGTGTTCGACCATCTGGCCGCCAAACATGGAACATGATATCAAACTGCTAAAAATAAAATGACGGAGCTACAATCAATGCTCTGCCTCAAACTCAGATGAATGCTCCGGAGACAACTCAGGGCCCCGAGCTGACTCTCGCAACTGATATCTATGTCTGTCTGGTACTGGCATGGGCTATGTATCCGAGGGGGAAGAGTCGTCATCCTCATCCTCCCAATCTGCCTCCGCATCAGCCCCCAAGCAGGCTAAACCAACAACACCTGCTGCAGTTGGCTGTAATACAGCACCTCTACCAGCAACTGGAGCCCTGCGAGGTCGTCCTCTCTTCCCTGGGAGTTTCTGTGCCCTGCCTTTCTTGTTCGGTGCACCCTTGGGCCTTCCTGGCCTCTTGCGGACGAGGGGAGCCGTCAATGCCTCATCACCCCCATGCAGATCACCTGGCTGACTAGGCTGAGCCCAAGCTGCGGCCGGCTGGGATAGAGTAGCCAAAGATGGGTGTCCCTATGCAGCTGATAGTGGAGGATAGGTCCGAGGAGTGTGTGCCCGTGGGCCTACTGCTGGTGGAGGAACTAGATGTGGAGGGGCCGTCCCTGTAGGAGGCAAGTACAGCGGCGATAAGTACTGAAAGGGGCGCTGTGGTGGACGGTACTGGTACATCCTGGGTGCTGCCAAAGGAGGAGGATGTGCTGTGGGTGCTGCCAAAGGAGTAGCCGGTGCCGTGGGTGCTGCCAATGGAGGAGGATGTGCCGTGGGTGCTGCCACTGGAGGAGCGTCTGTAGATGTGGGTGCTGCAAGAGAAGATCTGGGCACAGATGGTGGCCTGCCATGGAGACCTGCTGCTGCAAAAGTGGATGGCGATGAAGGGGCTGCAGGCCTCAACGGTATCGGTGGCACTGGAGGTGCTGTGCGGCGCACATACACCCTCTGAGGAACTGGAGGAACTGCAGGCACCTCGTGTAGCTACTCTGGCTGAGACTCTGTGTAGGGCATGCTGGCTAGAGAGGATGGGGGTGCTCTGACGCTCGGCATCTGCTGGGCCTCTAAATCCAAGTCTGCAATCAAGTCGTCCAACTGGGCATCCGAATACAAATGGTCTGGGCTCTGGGACTCATCATGAGCACCATCCTCGGGAACATCCCGTGCCTCATCCTGTGCACCATGCGGACCCGGCATGGCCTCCCAATCGGTACAATCAAAGTCATCTGGTGACTCCTCTGGTGTGCTGTCATAGAAATGCCTATGGCTCTGTGATGCACGCATCCAAGCAGCTGCGGAAGGTAAACCCAAATCAGTCTGCCCCCTATCAAGAGCCTCCTCCATCATATCAACATAAGAAGGTATGCCACTGGCCCCCCCTGTGTGCCCTGCCCGTCTCCCGGTATAATCTGTGGCATGTGTCCCACCTCTACCACGTGATGCACCTATGACCCCTGCTCTAGGCGTGTGCCCAACACTTGTATCATATGCCTCATCCCGCTCTGATCTGGCGAACACAACCCGAATAGGCTCATCCTCATCCTGATCATCCTCTGACACTGGCTCATCTGCCTCGTACAACGGGGGCTCTATGTGCTCAAGCCCAAGCTCTCTCTCTCTCATCTCGGCAAGCTCCCTCTCTCTCTCTGCCATCAACTGTGTGCCCAAGTCATCTGCAGGCATGGGATGGGTGCTGTCCGTAGGCAAGTCAACCTGGCGCTCCAAATCGGATATCTTCGTCTGCAAGGTTTAAAATTTGCATGTCAGAGAAACAACTCTATCAAGAAATGAAACCAACATACCAGGAGTCAACCAACATGCTATGAAAGGTTAGCTTATCACCTGCAATGCGCTCGTAATGGTCGGAAGTCTCCTGGCGAGACGTGCGTTGGTGCTACAGAACACCAACCGCTCCAACTGACTCACTGACAACCGGTTTCTTCTCCTCGTGTGAATGAGTGCCCATGTGCTCCAATTACGCTCACACACGGAGGCAGCACAATCCTGTGGTGCGTGCATTGAAATACTTCAGCACATTGTCTTCAACGAAACACAAAAATGGAGGATAAAATGAGATGCATACCTGAGAAAGGACACGCAGTGCAAGACGCTGTATAGATGGGTATGTGCTACCGAACATGGTCCACCAGGTAATGGGTAGCTACCTCCTCTCTGGATTTTGGGCAGCCGGGTGGCCGAATGTGCCCATGCCGAAACGAAATGCAGCGAGCTCCTCCATGAGCCTGATATGATCCAAACCTATGTGTGGACCCACCCTGTGAATGTACTGAAGCCAATCGGCCTCGAGCTCCCTGTTTGCGATCTGTGTCGGAGAGAGGAAGAGGGGATGCAGCATGTGTGCAATGCTGTGGATACTCCTGTGGAAGTAGTTCCACCGCGTCTCCCAGATGAACTTCAGCTCTGTCATCCTGCAGGTGAGAGGCATGTGGTTTAGGGCATTACGAAAAAATGTAACATCGACAAAAAAACAAACTAGCAAACACTGAAAAGATAAAGGTCAATTACAACACTTTATTGCTTACCTCTTTGGCTGCAAGATGGGCAGCTGCAGGAACTGTCCAATCCGGTCCATGAGCTCGTACACCAGTCCAAGTGTCAACCCCTCGCTGTCAGCCATGCGGAGCACAATGTAGAGTGGTCGAAGCAGTCCTGACAATGTCTGTGCATCCCTCCAGAACTGGTCTCCCCTCACCGTGGAAGAAAAGTGCTCCCCATCCTCAGTGCGCGGAAACGTACTGGCACACCAAAGATCACTGGCAACCATCTGTAGAAGCTACGCCCTGCACCTGATCAGACGGTCGATGACCACCAAGTCGAATGCAAAGCGTGTGGGGGCTGGCTTACGGAGGTCTAGATGGCGGAACACCCGGAACATGGCAAGAACACGCCTCTTCCTCGTGACAAAAGTCACCAGGAAGAGGGCCTCACGGACGATGGCTCTAACCCAGGGAAGTGCACCTATGTCCCCCATCAGAAGGTCTATGCCGTGCGCGGCACAGGGGGTATGAACAATGTGAAGGAACTCGGCGTCTAGCAGTACACCCATCTGAATGCAGTTCGTGGCATTGTCCGTCACCACTGTGACGACATGCTGTGGGCCTATGGACAGGATGGAAGACCTGATGACATCAAACATGAACTCTGCAGATATGACTCTCCCCCCCCTGCTGCAATCCACTGCCCTCAAAAACTGTGTGCCCATGCAGCTGGAGACCAGTATGTTGAGGATCGGCCTCCTCCTGACATCAATCCAGCCATCGGACATGATGCTGCAACCGTAAGTGGCCCAGTGGCGACGTAGAGGCTCCATCTCTCTAGACAGTGACTCGACCCTATCCCTCAGCATGTGTGTGCGGACAACCTCTGAACTAGGGGCTCTCCAGCTAGGGCTGACAGACTGTGCAAGGCGGAAGGCCCTTCTGAAGGGCTCGGAGTCGGTGATGGCAAATGGAAGGTTCAGCTCATAAAGCAGGCTGGCCACGGCCTGTGTGGCCTCTCTATCCATGTGCGGCTGATGCGCGCCGCGAATGCTCTGCTGCCTAAGAACTCTCCCAGCTGGGCGACGGGTAGCGGACCTCCAGCACGGTGCACCAAACGTGACGGGAATGGATGATGACGCGACAGCCTGGGCACTAGTGGATGCATCAGCTGTAGACGTGGAATGGGGAGAGTGGAATGCACTGGCCGGGATGGGTGCAGCAGCGTAAGTGGGGTACACTGGTGGAGGGTGGACATCTGGCATGGGATACGAAAACTGTTGGGTAGGGTGGTCATCCGGATGTGAAGGGAGGGAGGAAGGGATCTTCTCAACATCCTGGAAGGCCTCGTCACTGGCATCCGGGGCCTGCTCCTGCTCGGGAGGCGGAGAGTCCATGAGAAAGTCGTAAACTGGGGGAGTGCGAGCAACAGTAGGTGGTGGTGGAACCACAGTGGCAACTGGCGGACGCAGTGGGACAGGATCCACCGGAATGGGTGCAGATGGGGGTGCGTGAGGCGGAACTGTCTGAGAGGGACGAGGGGCAAAGGGACTGGACGAGGATGCACTCCCTCTCCTCGTGCGTGCCAGCCAAGTAGGCAGCAACTCGGGGTCAACCACGTAAGGAGCGGTGCAAAACCGAAGAACACCCTCCGAAATGGTGTTCTCCCCCGCCACAAGACGTGGCCCGTAGGTATCCAAAAGTCGCTGCCTGACGGGAACGGACATGCTGGCACAGGGGGCAGCATTGAGTGTGCCACCATCTCTTGCGAGTGCGCCGAGTAGGTGACCTTTAAGGCGAGTGAGGGTGGCAATGAACTCTGTCAGGCAATATCGACAGCGCACTATCCTTGCATCGGACTTGTTAGACTTGTCGGGAACCCGCCTGACAATGTCCACCTCGTCCCACAGATCGGCAAGGTTGGAATGCACCATCTCTGTAGAAAGGACTGGGGAAAGAAGGCAGAGATCTCTGTGGGTGCAATAGGAGTCAGAAGGCTTGAAAAAACCACAATAAAGGCTGAAATAGCAATAGCAGGGGAGGACGCGATCAGTGCAATGCGAAGACAACCGGGAGGGCGCGGACAATAGGGCGATGGGCGGACAACAGGGAGGGCGCGGACAGTAGGGCGACGGGCAGGGAGAGAGATGAAGCGGGGGGGGGGATTAGGTTAAAAAAAAATACAGTAATACATTAAATATTAAAAGATATTATATACTAAAAAATAATATATATTGTGGTACCGCGGATCAGTATGGATCCGCGGTACCACACTGGATCCGCGGTACCGGGATCCGCAAATCCTGGTACCGCTGGATCTATGATATATATATATATATATATATATATATATATATATATATATATATATATATCATAGTACCCCCCTGGTACCGCTGGTATGGTACCGCCGGTACCATATCAGTGGTACCGCCGGTACGGTACCGCCCTGGGATCCGCGGTACCAGGGCGGTACCATTTTTAATATTTTTTTTATTTTTAATATATTTTTAATAATTTTTTTTTGCATATTAACTACCAAAAAAGGACAAAAAAAGGTAAAAAAAGGGGGTTCTGGGTGTAAAAAAAAGAGGGTACAATACATGATGCAGGGGACTGTTGCAGTGGCACATGGGCACTGCGAGTGAGCAGACCGAGGGGCCAATGGGAGACCAACACAGGGGGGTAGCATCACATGGGGGCAAGTACAGAGGCACATGGGCATTGTGGGTGAGCAGACCATGGGCCCAATGGGAGACCAACACAGGGGGGAGCATCACATGGGGGCAGGTACAAAGGCACATGGATGGATGATGGGGATCCACATGGCCGATCAGGCTGTGGGGATAAATAGGCACTCACAATGCCATTGTGGTCGGCATTTTCAAAGGCTGTGAGAGAGCTAGTGATAGACAGTGAGAGACCAAGCAAGAGCCGGTGACAGGCTGTGAGAGGCTGTTTGAGAGCCAGGGTGCTGTAAGAGGGTGGTCAAGGACCAGGGTGCTGTGAGGAGAAGGTCGATCGAGATGGCAGAGTGCATACCACTGAAGCCCGAGGGCGAAGCCAGGAGGAAGCTTGAGGAAGATATCCGAAGGCACAATGAGAGACATCAGAAGCAAGAGGCAGATATCCGAGAGATGCTGCGACAGACTCGACAGAGAAATCCGGAACCGGAGCCACCCGCCCCCGCTGTGGATCTTGTCCCCGCTGTCGAGCTGAATCTGGATGAGCAGATCAGAATGAATTTCACACGGCGGCAGCTCATCATGGTCAGGGAAAGGGCGGCCAGTCTTCGGGCTAACCAGGAGGCAGCTCGGGCTAACCGGGAGGCAGAGCAAGAGCGACAAAACAATGCACCAAACGAGGGCGAGGAGTCGGTGGAGGATCAGTGAGGGATGTTTAGAATAGATAAGGTCCAGCCGTATGTGGCGGACTGTTGCTATGTAGTTTTCGGCAGTTTATGGTGCAGCAAATGACTAGATGGCTGCTTAAAAAAATGACAGTATATGTGATGTTATCTTGATACAACGGTTGAATATATACATAGTTGTTTTTTGTGCAACGCGAGCCTGGTCATGTAAGATGCAATGTCTGTAATTTTTTTAAATGCAGATGTATTACATGTGTTTATGAAATGTTGTTTGGGGTGTAGGGGTGATTGCTGTGCTCATGATGTAGGTGCATATATGTGAAGCTAGCATTCACTTCAAATGAAATTAAATGAAAATAGGATTCACACGCACACATAGAATTCGACATAAAATAAAGCATCACATGTACAGAGTGACATACGCACAATGTGCAGCAAATAATGTAGGCCAAACACTGTATATAATGTGAAAAATCATCTGAGTACAATGGTAGACCGCCTGCTAGAGACAAACTACTGAAACTAAAACAACAGAGCCACAATCAATGCTCTGGCTCTGACTCAGACGAATGCTCTGGAGACAGCTCAGGGCCCCGAGCTGACTCTCGCAGCCGATATCTCTGCCTGTCTGGAACTGGCATGGGCTGTGTATCCGAGGGGGAAGACTCGTCATCCTCATCCTCCCAATCAGCCTCCGCATCAGCCCCCAAGCAGGCCAAACCAACAACACCTGCTCCAACTGGCTGTGATACTGCACCTCTACCTGTACCTGGAGCCCTGTGTGGTTGTCCTCTCCTCCCTGGCAGTTTCTGTGCCTTGCCTTTCTTGTTCGGTGCACCCTTGGGCCTTCCTGGTCTCTTGCGGACAAGAGGAGCTGTCAATGCCTCGTCACCCCCATGCAAATCACCTAACTGGCTAGGCTGGGCCCAAGCTGAGGCCGGCTGGGATAGGGAAGCAAAAGAGGGAACTCCCTGTGCACCTGAGCGAGGAGGATGAGCTCGTGGAGTGTGTGCCCGTGGGGCTGCTGCAGGTGGAGGAACTGGCTGTGCAAGAGGCAAGTACAGTGGCGATATGTACTGAAAGTGGCGCTGTGGTGGCCGGTACTGGTACATCCTGGGTGCTGCCAAAGGAGGAGGATGTGGAGTGGGTGCTGCCACTGGAGGAGCCACTGTGGATGTGGGTGCTGCAAGAGAAAACCTGGGCACAGATGGTGGCCTGCCATGGAGACCTGGTGTTGCAGAAGTGGACAGCGATGGAGGGGCTACAGGCCTAAACGGCATCGGTGGCACTGGAGGAGCTGTGCGACGCACATACACCCTCTGAGGATCTGGAGGAACTGTAGGCACCTCATGCGGCTGCTCTGGCTAGGACTCTGTGTATGGCATGCTGGCAAGAGATGATGGGGGCGCCCTGACACTCGGCATCTGCTGGGCCTCTGAATCCAATGTGGCAACCAAGTCGGCCAGCTGGGCATCCGAATACAAATGCTCTGGGCTCTGGGACTCATCCTGTGCACCAGCCTCTGAATCATCCTGTGCACCAACCTCTGAATCATCCTGTGCACCAACCCCTGAATCAACCCAAGCCTCATCCCGTGCCTCATCATGTGCACCCTGTAGACCCTGCATGGCCTCCCAATCTGTGCAATGAAAGTTATCAGGTGCCTCCAATGGTGTGCTGTCGTAGTAACGGCCATGACTCTGTGCTGCACGCATCCAAACATCTGCGGGACCGGCATCTAAACCACTCTGCCCTCTATCAAGAGCCTCCTCCATCATGTCGACATAGGTAGGTGTTACGAGCTCGTAACCAGTGCCGAACCCTAGGGAACACAGATAGGTCAGATACCACAGTCAGGGTCGTGTCCAGTGTACATGACCAACAGGGCAAGACAGTGTGAGTAGTGTGCCCCAGCACGGTCCATAGCCATGGCGGGCCTAACACAGCCTAGGGACCCTGTCAGCAGGATAGGGCCCCCAGTTGGGTCCCGACGTGCAGTCGGCCACGTCAGTGCCACGTGGCCGACACTTGGCAGTAGCATGCTACCAGTCCTCACACTGGGCTAGGAGGGGCTTACTCTATATCAGGGAGTAGGCAAGGTTGGGTGGATCAGTTAGTGTTTGCCCTACTGTGGTGTTACGATCTATTACACTGGTATCAGAGCCATCTCCATCCTAGGGAGTTCAGGACAGCAGTAGAGAAAGCTATCAGAAGATAGGAAAGATTTCTCAGATTCTCAGGAAAGAATTGAGGAGGAAAATCGCTGTAGGAACAGCTTTCAAATCCTTGAAATTTGCTGGGAATTTACAGTTGTTTGAGGCACAATCCCTTGTAGGAGCTCAACGCTGAAAAATCAGGGATTTACCCTTGATTTTTATGTATCAGTTGTGGATTTTTGAGCACATTTTAAATAGAAAACGTGGAGCAGGTCCAGCGCTGCCAAATTGGGTGGAAACTTCGAATTTGGAGTGAAATTTTCTGGAATTCGGAGCGGATCTGAGACAGAATCGTGGGTGCAGGTCCAGCGCTGAAGGTGTTGCTAGAAAATCAGATTTTGAGAAGGATTTTGGGTCTCAAAGTAAGCAAAACCAAGTAGCAACACTCCTGGTCAGGCAGCGAGGAAGGTCTTTGGCAGAAACCACAAGTTTGCAACTGTTTTTGGGTCCTAAAACGGGAATTTTGGAGCAAAAAGTATACACCTCAGACAGCGAGGGGAGGGGCCAAGACGATCAGAAGTTTGTTTCTTTTTCTTGGTACCTTGATCTCTGACTTTTCCAAACAGCAGATCTGAAAGCAGTGGAGGAAGATCTGAAAGGGCTTTTCTTGATTCTCTCTGTGGAAGTACAGTTCTCAGAAAGAGCTAAGTTTTCTTTCCCTCCTTGTACAGTTGTAAATTAGTCTTTTAGACTTTTTTTCCTTCAGAAGTTAAGGTAGCTCTCTTTCAGTTCCGAAGATGACCACTCCTCAGGGACCTGATCAACCCCCGGAGAGAGGCTTCGACGAACTTGAAACAGAAGCCTTGGCTTACAGAAAAGGGAAGGAACCCATGGAAGTAGAAGAACAGGAACAGTTCGCCGAAGAACTCGACGAACTGGTTACCAAGGAGCAGTTCCTCCAATTGGTAACAGAAGTGGATGAACTGAAGTTGGCATTAGCCAATTTCAAGTCTAGTGTGGACGACTCGTTCGCTGAACTCAAAAACTTGATTTTGAGTTCCGCGAAAGGAAGCCTTCCCTCCACTTCTCAGTTACCCCCTTCTCCACTTCCATCAGTTTCGGGTGAGACTTTACGGTCTCACCCCAGTGTTTTTAAAGATTTAAAGCCTCCTACTTTTAATGGGGAAGAGAAGGATAGAAATGCAGATATTCTACAAACCTTCCTCAGCAAATGGAAGAACATTCATGCTCTTAAACAGACCCCTGACCATTTGCAAGCAATTGAGGCCAGTCTTTCTTTAGGGCCTATGGCCTATAAGTGGTGGTTAAATCTCCAGGAGACTGGGCAGACTCCCCGGTCATGGAAAGCTTTTGAAGAAGCTTTCCTAAGAGAATTTCTACCAGAAAATGAACTGGATAGAGCCTGGGAAGCCTGGGAAAGAACAGTAATGGATAAATCCCTCATCCAATATATCTCGCAGTATCGAGAAGCAATTTTAAAGATTAAAAATATGGATGACTATCAGAAAATCAGGGGATTTGTCCGTGGCCTCAAAGATGAATATAAAGTAGAGGTCCAGAGAAACTCGCCTACTACCCTTGAGCAAGCTCTCAGATATGCTCAAATCTATGATGATTCAGTGGGTAGGAAGAGAGCGAGACAACAACCACTTTCTGAGCAGCTTCCTCAGAAAGACTTTCAATTTAAAAAGAAATTTTTAAAAAGAAAGAAAGAAGATAAATTTAAAGGTGAAGCTCCTCAGAAACGCCCTTCACTCATACAGCCCTTAAAACCAGATGATTTTGAGAAAGCCAAACAAGAACGTTTGTGCTTTGTGTGTATGGGCAAGGGACACACAGTCAGACAGTGTCCCAAGGGGCCTTTCACTAAAAAAGATAAAAAACAAGTTCATCTTGTTCAGACTGTATGTTTCCCCAGTAACTCGGCAGCTTCCGAGATTAAAGTGTATCATGAAGATCATGAACACTGTTGCCAGCTGACCTCTGCAATGCTAGCGAGACCCTTCAGCTTTGGGCCGCATGACCTAGTACGTATGCATGGGAAAGTTGGTAACCAGTCAGTAAGAGTCATGGTTGATGATGGGGCAACCCATAATTTCATCAACCACACCCTGGTTAAAAAGCTTAAACTACCAGAAGTACCTAGTCAGCATAGGTACATAGTTTCATTAGCTAAGGGTGAAGATAAAAAAATATGGGAAACTATGGTAAGTAAGTTAAATCTTGGTATTCAGGCGTACCAAGATGAAATAAACTTTCAGATAATGCACCTGGATCGAACAGACATTGTTCTCGGGAGAGATTGGCTCTACAGTTTAGGACCTTCCCTCCACAGAAACTATCAGGAGAACACCCTCAGCTTTCAGCATAAAGGTCGAGAGATCCAGTTGCATGGGGAGCATCATGTCCCCAACAGCCCTATGGTCTGCAGTTCAGAACTCTGTCAGCTAATCGGAGACGAAGACCATCAGGTATTCTTATGTGACTTTCAGTTTATTCCTGAAGTTTCTATTTCCAGTTCTATTCAACAGAAAATCAGTAAATTAGAAACTTTATTGTCTAAATTTAAAGATGTTTTTCCTGAAGATTTGCCACATGGTTTACCACCTAGCAGAGAGGTAGATCATGTAATAAACCTAGTACCAGGTACAGCACCTGTTTCTAAACCTCCGTATCGGGTCAGCCGAACAGAGGATGAAGAAATAACTAGGCAGTTAACAGACTATCTTGGGAAAGGCCAAATTCAGACCAGTAGTTCACCATGGGCCTCACCAGTCCTATTGGTGAAAAAGAAGGAGGGGTCTATGCGTCTTTGCGTAGATTACAGAGCCCTCAATAAAGTCACAATTAAGAATAAATACCCTATGCCTCGGGCAGACGAGTTGTTTGATCAACTCGACGGGGCTAAGTTTTTCAGTAAAATAGACCTTAGATCGGGATATCATCAAGTCCGTATAAAATCGGAAGATGTCTCAAAAACAGCCTTTAGGACTCGTCACGGTCATTATGAGTTTAAGGTGATGCCATTTGGGCTCACAAATGCTCCAGCTACCTTTATGACCTTGATGAACAGTGTCCTCAGACCATACTTGGGTAAATTTGTAGTCGTATTTTTAGATGACATCCTCGTTTACAGCAAAACCAGGAAGGAGCATCTAAAACACCTCAGAAAGGTGTTTCGACTGCTCAGAAAGCATAAGCTTTATGCTAAACAATCCAAGTGTGAATTCTTCGTTGAAGAAGTAGCATATTTGGGTCACATTATCTCTTCAGATGGGATTAAGATGGACCCAAATAAGGTTAAAGCCATACTCAGTTGGCTGAGACCTCAGAATATTTTGGAACTTCAGATCTTTCTTGGTCTGGCGGGATATTACAGACGATTTGTCAAGGAATATGCTCAGATAGCAGTCCCTATGACAAATCTTCTTAAGGGGAAGGGAAAGGAGTTCATTTGGGAGTCTGCACAACAGGAGAGCTTTGATGCTCTCAAAACAGCCTTAGCTACAGCACCAGTCTTAAAAGTCGTCGACCCCAATCAGCCATTTGTGGTCGAAACAGATGCTAGCGACTTTGCAGTAGGCGCTGTGCTAACTCAGGGTGGACGACCAGTTGCGTTCGAGAGTAAAAAACTCGAGCCAGCTCAGACTAGGTACAGTGCCTATGAAAAGGAACTCTTTTCTATAGTCCATGCCCTTAAGACTTGGAGGCATTATTTGTATGGTGCCAACTTTGAGGTCCTGACAGACCATGAGAGTCTCAGATACCTTTGCAATCAACCTGAGCTTAGAGGTCGGAAAGCTCGTTGGGCAGAGTTGATGCAAGAGTTTGACATGTCTATCAGATATAGGCGTGGAAAATTCAATACAGTAGCAGATGCCCTTAGCAGAATGCCTATGATAAACGAGCTGAGTTTTACTCAGATTCGTAATGAGTTACTCGAGTCCTTGAGAGGGAAATGCCAGCATGATGCATTCTTCTCTATTATCTGGAACTCAGTCCAGAACAGACAGTTACAGACTCCAGAACCAGTTCCCGGGGCTGGTGCCAGTTCATCCAAGAATACGGCAACTTCCGTTGAGGATGATGATGAGTCCGAGTATACGTCGTCAGATGACGTTGAGGATTCTGAGCCTGTATTACCCAAGCAAACCCCAGTGGTTGAGGGTCAGTTGACTCAAGGATTCAAATGGAAACAGTATTCCATTCAGGATGAGTACTTGCTCTATAGAGATAGAGTATGTGTCCCCAATTCAGAGGATTATAGGCAGCAGGTCCTATATGAATGTCATGACAATCCTAGCGCGGGACACCCAGGCATACAGAAGACCTATGAGCTTCTTCATAGGCAATTTTTCTGGCCCAGTATGAAAAAGGACGTCCACCAGTATGTAACCAGTTGCCAGAAATGTCAAGTAAATAAAGCAGAGCCTTTAAAGGCAGGAGGGTTGTTGCATCCCTTAGAAATACCAGCTGGTAAATGGGAGAGTATCTCCATGGATTTTATAGTAGTCCTGCCTAGAACCCAAAAGGGTAATGACGCTATATGGGTCACAGTTGACCGTCTGACCAAAATGGCTCATTTTATTCCGACCAAAACAACCGTTAGAGCTCCAGAGTTAGCAAGGTTGTTTGTAGACGGGCTATTTAAATTGTACGGTCTACCTTCCGGCATAGTCAGCGACCGGGACAGTAAGTTTACTGGAAATTTTTGGAGGGCAGTATTCCATCATCTCCATACTAAACTTAATATGAGTACCACCGACCATCCACAGACGGACGGTCAAACAGAAAGGGTAAATCAAGTGCTGGAGGATATGCTTCGTGCATACGTCAGCAAGAGGCAGACTAATTGGGAGGAGTATCTCTCGATATTAGAGTTTGCTTACAACAGTACCAAACATTCAGCTACGGGATACAGCCCATTTATGCTGATGTACGGTTTTCAGCCACGCTCACCCACAGCTGTAGGGTTTAAACAAGAAAAAGTTGAAGCAGCCAGAAACTTTTTAGAAGACCTAAACCAGATGATAGAACATGCTAAGCGTAGCATTAGACAATCCCAGGATCGAGCCAGGCATTATGCAGATCCACACAGACGGGATGTGCAGTTCTCCACTGGTGAGAAAGTCTACTTGAGAGTCCCAGTTGACTCTAAAACCCTCAAATCAGGAGTGTGTGCTAAGTTGTCTCCAAGGTATTGTGGTCCCTTTACCATCAGTAGGAGACTAGGCGAGGTCACCTATGAACTAGAACTCCCACACAGCAGTAAGGTTTTTCCAGTTTTTCATGTAAGTCAGTTACGAAAAGCCTTAACCAGATCAGATAATCTGGTAGGGGACAGTGTTCTAGTTCTCCCATTGGATCCTCAACAACCTCCACATGAACCAGAGGAAATTCTTGATAGTAGAGAGACGCAGACTCGTCATACTCTATACCGAGAATATTTGGTTAAGTGGAATGATCAGCCTGTTGAGAATGCCACTTGGGAAAGAGGCAGCGTCCTTCGCAAGATTTTTCCAGACTTTGTCTTAGAGGACCAAGACGGTTCTTAAGGGGGAGGGAGTGTTACGAGCTCGTAACCAGTGCCGAACCCTAGGGAACACAGATAGGTCAGATACCACAGTCAGGGTCGTGTCCAGTGTACATGACCAACAGGGCAAGACAGTGTGAGTAGTGTGCCCCAGCACGGTCCATAGCCATGGCGGGCCTAACACAGCCTAGGGACCCTGTCAGCAGGATAGGGCCCCCAGTTGGGTCCCGACGTGCAGTCGGCCACGTCAGTGCCACGTGGTTTTGGGATGAACTCCAACAGCAACACAGAAAGGAAACAAGAATTCTGTCACAGCTGCAGCAGAACAAAATGGGATGATCGGATCGCAGGATGAGAATTTTTGAGAGACACTCTTTGTGAGTTAAAGCCTTCTCAATCTTTTTCTCTGCATTTATTTTTGCCACAAGGCGATAAACAAAGACCTTGTGCTTTTGACCAATTCTGAATGCTCGGGAAATTGCATGTCGTGCTATAGCAGGAATCCTCCAAATTTACTTTCCTCAGACGCCAAACCAATCTAAGGACAGACAGGGATCAATACATATCCCTGTCAATGAGGCCTCTAGCTTCATTCTAATATTTGTACATGTCTTCTCAGGTAATCCAAGTGCCTTATGTTGTCCGGGCATAAGTTTCAAAAAAATTGTGAAGTCACAAATGCCAGGCAAGTTTTCTAGAACTTCTCCTTTATACCAGTTAACAAAGCCTCCTTTATCCAAGGTTCAGGTTTAGGGGATTATCATTTTGTACAGTTCGTTATTCAAGGTTCAGGTCAACCAGATTCTAAACAAATTTTGCCTTCAGTTTAGTTGGACTTGTTGCTGCTTTGGATGTTAAAAACATAGGATTTGAACTGTGCTTTGGATAATCGAGGACTTTTTATTTTAATATTCTCTGGGTAAGGGTGGTCTTGAGTGTATAATATATATTTCTAACAATCTGAGGTGCGGTAGCTCGAGTCTAAACACCATCACAAGAAATGGGGTTACATTAGAATAAATATGCTGAACTTCAATC
The DNA here is from genome assembly GCA_029204225.1 of Diphasiastrum complanatum. Taxonomy (NCBI): domain Eukaryota; kingdom Viridiplantae; phylum Streptophyta; class Lycopodiopsida; order Lycopodiales; family Lycopodiaceae; genus Diphasiastrum; species Diphasiastrum complanatum. Next base: position 22,157,272 of record CM055100.1, read on the forward strand.
ATATTCAGAAAAGTATGAGCATGGTGGAAGAGTCTTGAAATTGAGTATTCAAAAATGTAAACATACACTGCAAAGGAGCTTATATCTAATCTCTCTCTCTCTCTCTCTCTCTCTCTCTCTCTCTCTCTCTCTCTCTCTCTCAAGACCAGAAGATTTTTGGGAGAAGTATCCTCGTGTTCTTTGTGCATGGGAAATGCCCTTCATCTAAAAAACTTTTAACCACGTTCTTCTCTACAATTTTATGGGCTTCATACAGGTTGTGTAAAGGAATTGGCTTCACTGCCCATTTCCTTATCTCGGACACCCAAGGAAGTTGCATGCCTTCTGGGGGCAGTGATCAATACCCTTTCACCTGGATATTTGGCCAAGAAGATTTGTAAGAAAGCAATGGTCAAAAACGTCTTTCCAGTGCCTAGGGATGACAGGAGAGGCAGGATAGTAAACATCACTGGAGAAATTTATCCTAGCAAATTATGTGGTCAAGCATAGCTTGATCAATATGTATTCTTGTAGTTTTACTTCTCCTGGATGAACTTCAACAGCTTACTAATTACTTATGCTACAACTTCATATCTAAACCCTAAACCCTAGACTTACACGCTACTATGTCTTATATGATGAGATCAGTTTTTGCCTGGAGGAACTTCAACAGCTTACTAATTACTCATGCTACAACTTCATCCCTAACCCTAAACCCTAAACCTACACACTACTATGTCTTATGTGATGAGATCGGTTTCTCCTCGGATGAACTTCAACAGCTTACTAATTACTTAGACCGGGGCTCTGAAACATCTTCTCAATTGGGAAGATCAACATCTCAAGAAGGACCAGTTGTGACTCCACTTCCAAGATTGCATAAGAACACACAAACAAAAATGTTCTTCTGCTGAAGCTTTCTTTAGAATTGCAGTTTTACTTCTCAATGAAAAAGGGTACACTCATTTGTATTCCTTTCACATATTTGCTTGAATCAAGAAGTTCGTTTTTCCTCAAAAATATATTACCTCCAGCACTAATTGGATTGAGAAAAAGTGGGACGAGGATCCTCATTAAATGTACTGTCAAAAGGGTCGACTAATACTGTCGAAAGGGATGCTGTTGGATTGAGAAGAGAGCTTATTATGCTTCAAAGGTCCACATCTCTCTCTCTCTCCATATTGAGGACTTGGCTTGGAACTCAAAATTCGGTCGACCTCACAAGAAAAAGGTGGACAATTTTTCAAATGCAGATTATGAGGGTGCAAACTCAAGGTGCTTGTTGCCATTTCTGGTGAAAACGCTCCTTTATTTTTGTCACACTTCAGACTTATGGAAGAGCTCGAACTTTCTTCCTGACTAACTGAAGGCTTGTACTTTTCATCATCATCAGAATCTTGCTCAACAATATATTTGATATCCTTCTTTTGGCTGTTTGTTAGCTCGCGTGGTTGCCTAAACCAAACAAAAGGTCAACATTTTTGCGTGTTTTGAGGTGCTTGTGTGGTGTGCATCCTCGATAACATAGCTTGAGGAAAACAATTGCAACAAAACTGTTGCTCACAATTTTAAACTCCAAGGTGGTCCTTTGGAACTTTGATATTCTCTTTAGCAGGTAAAGGTATGCTTTCGTGGATTAGAGGTTGCAGGTCTGGTGAGCACTAATCTCTTTGAGGTAGCGCTGCCTCTACTGGGCTTTATAGCTGCGTCCCGGAAGATGATGAACACCTCCTGCTAAAATCGCACTTGAGACAGTGAAGAACCACCGTTTTCTGAGGAAGATAACTACTTCCAATCGCATCTGAGAGAGCTATAGAATCAACACATTCCAGAGGCAGAAGCTCCTTTGCTGTCAGAGCGCTGCTAGAGGAGGCAGAATTTACCTACATTCCATTGCTGCCAGAGGAAGCCAAAAGTTACTCATTTCCATCGTTGACAGAGCGTTGACAGAGGACACAAAAAGCTACTCATTTCCATCGCTGACAGAGAAGAATGGGCATTCTGTTTCTGCCATCCATCGCATTTTGGACTAAAGGGTTTGTCAATAATCAGAGGCAGAACACCTGTCTGTCTGCCATTGCATTTTAGGAGGCTCGCTCCTTCTATTGCACTTCAAAGGAGGCTTGCTCCTTCTGCTTCATCGCACTCCAAAGAAGGTTGCTTTTCTTGGAAGAGCCATCGCAATCTGGGCTATAAGCCAATTCTACCTGGGGAAGCTCCATGGCTCCCAAGAAAAAAGGGGGTGCCCCTACGCCCCCCCCCCTCTATTCACCTCTTCTCCTCCTCCATCATCTGAGATGGAGGGGGATGCTATTTCACCTACAACAATCCCACCGTTGGTGCACTAGAAGGCATCACTGGTGCACCCTCTATTTTCACTGACAATCCACTTGATAAGCAATAGCCATATGCTCGATATATATGGCTACATACTATTGGTTCATTATTGGGATTACCTCAGGAAATTTATATGGCTGTATGTTACTTTGCTCCACAGACTTCAGTGTTTGCTGAATTTGGTGGGGACCCATTTCAGGCACTCTTAGATGATATTGCTGTTTTTTCTCAGCAGGGCTACATTCTATTAGCAGGAGATTTCAACGCCCGTACTAGCTCCAGACAGACAAAACCCGGATGCGTCTGGTTTTTTTTTTTTTTTTTAATTTTTTAAAAAATTAAAAAAAGAAATGGCGTTTGACCCCCAAACGCATTTGTTTTTTTTTTTTAAATTAGAAAAAAAAAATTGGACGCATCCGACCCCACTTCCAGGGGTCGGACACGTTCGGGTCCAGATGCCGGACGCAGACGTGGGCATTCTGGCCCGGACCCTCATCCAATAATAATATATATATATATATATATATATATATATATATATATATATATATATATATATCATAGTGTCCCTTGGTACCGCTGACATGGTATCGCCGGTACCATATCAGTGGTACCGCTGGTACGGTACCGCCCTGGGATCCGCGGTACCAAGGCGGTACCATTTTTAATATATATATATATTTTTTAATATTTTTAATATTTAATTTTTGCCTACTACTTACCAAACCAGGTCAAAAAAATGGAAAAAACAGGGGTTCTGGGTGTAAAAAAGAGGGTACAGTACATGGTGCAGGGGACTGGTGCAACAACACATGGGCACTGTGGGTGAGCAGACCATGGGGCCAATGGGAGAGCAACACAAGGGGGGAGCATCACATGGGTTTAGGGTACAGAGGCACATGGAGGGATGATGGGGATCCACATGGCCAGTCAGGCTGTGGGGATAAATAAGCACTCAGAATGCCATTGTGATCGGCATTTTCAGAGGCTGTGAGAGAGCTAGTGATAGACAGTGAGAGAGCAATCAAGAGCCGGTGATAGGCTGTGAGAGGCTGTTTGAGAGCCAGGGTGCTGTGAGAGGGTGTTCGAGGAGCAGGGTGCTGTGAGGAGAAGGTCGATCGAGATGGCAGAGCGCATACCACCAAAGCCCGAGAGAGAAGCCAGGAGGAAGCTCGAGGAAGATATCCGAAGGCACAACGAAAGACATCGGAAGCAAGGGGCAGACATTGCAGAGATGTTGCGACAGACTCGGGAGAGACACCCAGAGCTGCAGATCCCCACCCCCGCTGTGGCCTCTGCCCCTGCTGTCGAGCTGGATTTGGATGAGTAGATCGGAATGAACTTCACACGGCGGCAGCTCATCATGGTCAGGGAAAGGGCGGCCAGACGTCGGGCTAACTAGGAGGCAGAGCGAGAGCGACAGAACAATGCACCTGACGAGGGCGAGGAGTCGGTGGAGGATCAGTAGGCATGTTTAGAATAGATAAGGTCCAGCCGTATATGGCGGACTGTTGCTATGTAATTTTCGGCAATTTAGGGTGCGGCAAATAACTAGATAGCTGCTTAAAAAAAGGACAGGATATGTAAAGTTATCTTGATACAATGGTAGAATGAATACATAGTTGTTTTTTGTACAACGCGAGCCTGGTCAAGTGAAATGCAATCTCTGTATTTTTTTAAATGCGAATATGATACATGTGTTTGTGAAATGCAGTTTGGGGTGTAGGTGTAATTGTTGTGCTCATTATGTAGGTGCATTTATGTGAAGCTATCATTCAATTCAATCGAAATTAGTTGAAAATAAGATTCACACACGCACATAGAATTTGACATAAAATTGAAAATACAGCATCACATGTACAGAGCGACATACGCACAATGTGCAGCAAATAAAGTACGCCAAACACTGTATATAATATGAAAAATGATTTGAGTACAATGGTAGACCGTCTGCTAGAGACAAACTACTGAAACTAAAATAACAGAGCCACAATCAATGCTCTCGCTCTGACTGAGACGAATGCTCCGGAGACAACTCAGGGCCCCGAGCTGACTCTCGCAGCCGATATCTCTGCATGTCTGGAATTGGCATGGGCTGTGTGTCCGAGGAGGAGGACTCCTCACTAGCATCATCCCAGTCTGCCTCCGCATCAGCCCCCAAGCAAGCCAAACCAACAACACCTCCTCCAGCTGGCTGTAATCCTCCACCTCTAGCTGTACCTGGAACCTTGCGTGGTCGTCCTCTCTTCCCTGGCAGTTTCTGTGCCTTGCCTTTCTTGTTCGGTGCACCCTTGGGCCTTCCTAGTCTCTTGCGGACAAGAGGAGCTGTCAATGCCTCGTCAACCCCATGCAAATCACCTGGCTGGCTAGGCTGGGCCCAAGCTGAGGCCGGCTAGGATAGGGAAGCAAAAGAGGGAACTCCCTGTGCACCTGAGCGAGGATGAGCTCGTGGAGTGTGTGCCTGTGGGGCTGCTGCAGGTGGAGGAACTGGCTATGCAGGAGGCAAGTATAGCGGCGATATGTACTGAAAGGGGCGCTGCGGTGGCCGGTACTGGTACATCATGGGTGCTGCCAAAGGGGGAGCCAATGGAGTAGGTGCTGCCAAAGGAGGAGGATGTGGAGTGGGTGCTGCTACTGGAGGAGCAGCTGGAGGAGCCACTATGGATGTGGGAGCTGCAAGAGAAAACCTGGGCACAGATATCCTGCCATGACGACCTGCTGCTGCAGAAGTGGATGACGATGGAGAGGCTGCAGGCCTGAATGGCATCGGCGGCAATGGAGGAGTTGTTCGACGCACGTATACCCTCTGAGGAGCTGGAGGAACTGTAGACACCTCGTGCGGCTGCTCTGGCTGGGACTCTGTGTATGGCATGCTGGCAAGAGATGAAGGGGGTGCTGTCTTTGACACTCGACATCTGCTGAGCCTCTGAATCCAATGTGGGGCATCCGAATACAAATGCTCTGGGCTCTGGGCCTCATCCTGTGCACCATCCCCTGAATCAACCCGTGCCTCATCCCGTGCCTCATCATGTGCACCCTGTAGACCCTGCATGGCCTCCCAATCTGTGCAATCAAAGTCATTAGAGGCCTCCTCTGGTGTGCTATCGTAGTAACGGCCATGACTCTGTACTGCACGCATCCAAACATCTGCGGGACCGGCATCTAAATCACTTTGCCCTCTATCAAGAGCCTTCTCCATCATGTCAACATAGGTAGGTATGCCACTGGGCCCCCCTGTGTGCCTTGCCTGTCTCCCGGTATAACCTGTGCCATGTGCCCCACCTCTGCCACGTGATGCACCTGTGACCCCTGCCCGTGGCGTGTGCCCTGCACCTGTATGGTCTGCCTCATCCCTCTTTGAACTGGCAAACACAACCCTAATGGGCTCATCCTCATCATGCTCATCCTCTGACACTGGCTCATTTGCCTCATACAAAGGAGGCTCTTTGTGCTCAAGCCCAAGCTCTCTCTTTCTCATCTCAGCAAGCTCCCTCTCTCTCTCTCTGCCATCAACTGTGTGCCCAAGTCATCTGCAGGCATGGGATGGACGCTGTCCGTAGGCAAGTCAACCTGGCGCTCCAAATCAGATATCTTCGTCTGCAAGGTCAAAATATTGCGTGTCAGGACAACAACTTGGATAAAAAATGGCAACCTACATTTTAGTGAGACGTAAACCAACATGCTATGGGGGAATAGCCCATCACCTGCAATGCGCTCGTAATGGTCGGTAGTCTCCTGGCGAGACGTGCGTTAGTGCTACAGAACAACCGCTCTAGCTGACTCACTGACAGCCTGTTTTTTCTCCTTGTGTGAACTAGGGCCCACGCTCACACACGGAGGCAGCGCAATCCTGTGGTACGTGCAATGAAATGCTTCAGCACGTGCACGGGTGGAACGTCAACGAAATACAGCAAGGGAGGATGAAATGAGATGCATACTTGAGAAAGGACACGCAGTGCAAAACGCTGTATGGAGGGATAGGTGCTACCGAACATAGTCCACCAGGTAATGGGGAGCTGCCTCTCTGGATCCTGAGCAGCTGGGTGACCGAACGTGCCCATGCCGAAACAAAATGCAGCTAGCAAACTAGCAAACACTGAAAAGATAAAGCACAATTTCGCTTACCTCTTTGGCTGCAAGATGGGTAGCTGCAGGAACTGTCCGATCCGGTCCATGAGCTCATACACCAGTCCAAGTGTGGACCCCTTGCTGTCAGCCATGCGGAGCACAATGTAGAGTGGTCGAAGCAGTCTTGACAATGTCTGTGCATCCCTCCAGAACTGGTCTCCCCTCAACGTGGAAGAGTAGTGCTCCCCATCCTTCGTGTGCTGAAACATACTGGCATGCCAAAGATCACTAGCAACCATCTGTAGAAGCTGTGCCCTGCACCTGATCAGACGGTCGATGACCACCAGGTCGAATGCAAAGCGTGTGGGGGCTGGCTTACGGAGGTCCAAATGGCTGAACACCCGGAACCTGACAAGAACACGCCTCTTCCGGGTGACAAAAGTCACTAGGAAGAGGGCCTCGCCGACGATGGCTCTAACCCAGGGAAGTGGACCTATGTCCCCCATCAAAAGGTCTATGTCGTGCGCTGCACAGGGGGTATGGACGATGTGAGGGAACTCTCTCTCTAGCAGGACACCCATCTGAACGCAGTTGGTGGCATATGTGCGGCTGGTGCGCGCTGCGAATGGTCTTTTGCACAAGGGCTCTACCTGGTGGGCGACGGGTGGTGGACCTCCAGCACGGTGCACCAACCGTGACATGAATGGATGATGACGCGACAGGCTGGGCACTAGTGGATGCATCGGCTGTAGACGTGGAATGGGGAGAGTGGGATGCACTGGCAGGGATGGGTGCAGCAGCATAAGTGGGGTGCAGTGGTGGAGGGGCAAGATCTGGCATGGGATACGAAAACTGCTGGCTAGGGAGATCATCTGGATGGGAAGGGAAAGAAGAAGGGATCTCATCCACATCCTCGAAGGCCTCGTCAGTAGCATCCTGGGCCTGCTCGGGTGGCAGAGAATCCATGAGAAAATCGTAAACATCGGCAACGCACGATCTTCTAACCGGTCTTGTTGCTCTTGTCGGCAACCCGCCTGACAATGTCTACGTCGTGCACCATTGCGATGGAGAAAACTAGGGAAGGTATAGCTGGAAGGATGGATTGCTTGAAAAAAAACAGCAGGGTTCACTGTTGGAGAGAGAGGCTAAAAATGGGCGAAGGCAGGGCGAAGCAAGTCAGATGCAGGGCAGGGCGTTGCGAGGGCGAAGGGCGACGCAAGGGATCGAAGAGTGCTTGGGCCGTGGAGATGGAAAAGCAAGGGATGCAAGAAATGCAGCGGTATGCAAGGTCCGGACAAGAAAAAGAGACTGGTCCGTCAAAGTATCAGCATCGGAGAAATGAGTCAGGAGGTCAGATAAGGCTTCCTTGTACATAGGAGTGTTTTGAGGATTATAGCGGTATACGGTCTTTTCGCCAGGATTTAATGTACTAGTACATGGGGTGTGAAGAAGGCCAATAGAGAGAGAGAGAGGTATGAGTGGTCAGACAGGGTGGTACGGTGAACCAAGAAAGATGAAGTGTAGGGGAGGAGAGACGACAATCCCATGAAATAGTCAACAACACTACTCCCTCCACTGTGTGGAAAACAAGTAAAGTCACCTGAATCAGGCCACTATAGTAAGCCATTATAAATGGCCAATCCACGAGCCTCTCCCAACTGAAGCATCTGCTCTCCATATGCAGTAACTGGACCCGCCGCATTTGCTGATCGTTGCCGAAGGCCAAGATCATCCCGGTCTAAAGCATGTATTTGCTGTGGATCGTCCTATGCTCTATGGAACTCTGTCTGCCTGGATCCAGTCTTGGCATTAAAGTCGCCAGCTAAAAGAATATAATCCCGCCCCTCATATCTGATGATGTCTGAAGAGATATCCATGTAAGGTGACTCCTCATCTGATGTGAAAATTGATGTGTCCGATGGAAAATAACAAATGGCCAGAAAGAGGTCACAGTTCAGTCCCATCAAAGTACGGTCCACCTGAATCCAAATGTAGCGAGCTCGCTCATCTGTATGCACCAACTCGACCCAAGGCCGGATGAAGTCGCGGACTAAGCAGGCCACCCCACCAGAACCCCGATCCGTCAATGCTCTCGTCGACCTCCGAAGTGCAGAGTACCAGCAAAACTCGCAACAAACGGTAGACCTCTTTCCAGACTCTCATGTGTCTGGGTGAAAAGTAAGAGATCACCCTCCGCACAAAAATCTCTAAAATCGCCGGCAGTAGCTGAAGAGTGAATGTCATTGCAGTTCCATAACCTCAACCGCAATGCTCGAGAAAGAACCCCCGAACCGCTACCTAGTCCGAAGGGCCTTAATCCCTATTTGTCAGGATTCAGAGTATCAATGTATCGAGCCTTGCCATCCCGATAAATTACCCTCTTCCCCAAAGCTTTTGCCTCACTGAATGCTTTTTCCCAATCCGCAACCTGCATGGGAGTGAGATCATCATCCATAAATATAAGTGTACCTCTAAGCTTGGCTTGCAGTTTGAGGGTTGCCCTTCTCTCTTCTAAATTTGTGAAGCGAACTATGAGTGTAGAAGGGTCTCTCTTGGTTCTCCAAGCTCTATCCATCCCATCGGAGTGGTGGGAGGGTGTGCTTGAAAGAAAGCTGGCTGCTTCGGTCATTGGATCGTTGGTGTCTTCAACTCCGCGGACTAATATTCAGGGATTTGTATTCTCGCATTCGCTCTTCGGATATGGTGGCTGAAATGACTCGGTTGAAGGATGGTGTACCCTCCTTAACATCCTCCTTGAACAGAGAAGCCCATGATTTCTTCTCAGCCCTATGTTGCTCTATCTTCTCTTCCAACTCTTGAATCTTTGTAGGTTCTCCTTGTTTACTTATTGCTGCCTCCAAAGAAGTAATCCGGGTTAACATGATCTCTCGTTTAGCGGCCATAGATTGAATGATCGTTTGAAGCTGTCCCATTTCCTTTCGTAGAGAGGTGGATTTGTTTTTATTTGCTCGATGTAAGAGAAAATGTATTGCTCAAATGACTTGGCAGGTGTATAGATCTCAGGTATCGAGAAAGACGAGTGAGCAGGTGGAGGGCCAAAAGTGTGGACTGTAGGCAACATTGTCTCATCCTTCATCTTGCGGAAGGCTCCATCTATAACAGCAGTAGTACCATCATTAGGGCTCTGAGCAGCATCGGAAGCAGTTGCAAAAGGATTGGAAACAACAGTGATGGCCTCTGTAGCGCTGGTGGACAGCGAGAAAGGTACTTTTGCAATGATGGGATCTGCAGCGCTGGTGGACAGCAGAGAGTACAAAAAGTGAGGAGCATTGTACGCATACGGATTTATTTACTAGTAAAAAGAAAAGAAACTAGCATATCTATCTCTCTATCTCAAGAATAAGTATTATGTGACCAAGTGGCATTCTGTGTCCGCGTCCAGCGCCCGGACTCGGACACGGGGTCAGACGTCCATATTTTTTTTTTGCTAAATAACACTAAAAAAAATTTTTTAAAAAAAAAAGGACGCGTCCGGACCCCCAGACGCACCCCTGACACGTTCGGGTCTGGACACGGACGCGGATGCGTGTTCGGACGCACCATCCGCTTCCTTAATATATATATATATATATATATATATATATATATATACTAGTAAAGAGTGCCCGTCGTTGATGGGCATTGGACGGTCGACGATCTAGGTTGATGATCTAGTGGGCATGCCCCTCATTGATGGGCGGCCGACGATCTTGGGTGACGGGTGGTCCTTATGCGGTCTAAAATGGTGGGTAAGCTCGTCGATGAGGCAATTGACAATTTGGGTTACGGCCGATGGATTGGGTTGAAGGTCAATGGTTTGGGTCGAAAGTGGGTATGCCCATCGTTGATGAGATTGGGATGACGACCGATGATTTGGATGGCGGCTGATGGTTTGCCGATGGTCGTTTACGGGTGACTCACTATTCAAAGTAATATGTTAAGCCCGTCGTTGACGGGCAGCCTACTATTCAAAGTAATATGTTGTTCATGCATGTGTGTATGTGTATGTGTGTGTGTGTGTGTGTGCATACATGCACGTGTGCGAATATTTGCTTTTAGGTGTGTATGGGGGTGTGTGTGTGTGTGTGTGTGTGCATATTTTGTATGCATGTGTTTGCAAATGTCTATTAACGGGCGACCCACAGTTCAAAGTGAATATGTTGTTTATGCATGTGGTATGTATGTGTGTTTGTGTGCATGTGTGAGGATGTTTTCTTTTAGGTTTGTATGTGACGTGTGTGTGTGTGTGTGTGGGGCGGGGGGTTCATATTTGATTTGTGTACGTGTGTGTGTGCATATTTGATTTGTGTATATATGTGTGCATATGTATGTGTATGCATATTCAGTGTGTTTACAATTGTATGCTTATGTTTGTGTGCATGCAAGTGTGTTTGTGTTTGTGTGTGTACATTTGTGGATTTTGTTTGTCAAAATCTTGGACAAAGAATAGGTTTTACAAGATTTTGAAAGACATCATACACAAAAAATATCCAAATTCACTCGTGTACACTATGAAATTCAAATTGAACTTTTATCGAACAGCCATAACCATCGAAAGAATCCCATAACATTTTTTGGTTAAAAGACATTTTAAATAGTCCAAATATATATTTTCAACCAATTTCAAAACATCGTAGAAATGTCATTGCTTAGTTCTAATACCATTGTCTGGCTATACACCAGGCTATCTAACATTGCCTCAAAGGTAGACCCACTAATAGTGCTGCCATTCCTATAAACATATCATAACTTACTAGCAAATCTATATTTAAGAGCACACGAAATCTCTGTGGATATGCGCCAATGATACTCTCTTCACTGATCAAATAACGAATATACAGCTCTAACAACCAAATGACTGTGCTGCAAAAGATATGCTCTCCATCACCAAGCAGCTCCCTAAACTCCACGAAAAATCGACGATGATTCACCATCAAGTTCACCATATGCACAAACACACAAGTGGCCAACTGTTATTAGATGACATACAAAATCCAATCTACAAATAACAAATAAAAGAATATGCGACACGACGTGACTAAAATGTAATTTTTGTCATGTCTATTTAAAAAATATGTAATATTTTTCAATATAATGTGTTGTAACAATGGAAATTGTGAGTATTGTTTATAAACATAAAGATGCATGCTAATAGAACATGACAAACCATTAAGTTGATATACAAAGTGAAGCAAATACCTTGTTCAAAAATACTTGTTTGCTTCGCCATGAACTGCATTTGTTTGTTGTGTTACACGGGCTATGCTACAACTTTCACGGGCTATGTTTTTTTAGGTGGACTGACAGGAGAAGGGGGGGAACAGGGGGGAACATATGGGGTGGGCGGAGTGTGGGTGTGCTCCCTAATGGTTAAGAGCAAGTTGTTTGGACCGATGGTTTAAGTGCTCGGGGGAGATGGGTGGGTGGGTTTTGCCATGTGACAAAAAAAAGGGCGAGGGAGTGTTAAAAAAAGATATGCTCCCGCCTTTAAAAAATCTCTTTTTTATTTGGGGGGGGGGGGTTTCTTTCTTGATGGGGACTTTTTTTTCTCCTTTAAAAAAAAAAACTTAGTTTATGGGGAAGGGTTCGCATTTTTAAGGGGGTTTACGTTTTAAAAGGGAGGTGTTTTACATTTAAGAAAATGTGTGTGTGTGTGTGTGTGTGTGTAGATATATAAAACAAGGGGGTGCCTCCATTCAATTAAAAATAAATATATGAATACATACCCCCCCCCCCACACACCCCTTATTTTATATATCTACACACACACACACATTTTAACCTTAATTTTTTTTTAGGGGCATGAAGGGACCTCCCTCCCTCTATGGGTGGTTGGTCAGCCTGTGTATGGGGGGAGAGAGAGAGAGAGAGAGAGAGAGAGAGAGAGAGAGAGAGAGAGAAAAGTGGGGCACGTGGGAGGGAGGGAAGAAAAAAAAAGGACTCTAGACTCTATACTTCATACAATATACCTCATCCACAAAAAGTTTTTTATATGGAGATGTGTGTGTGCGCGTGCGAGCACACACACACGCGCACATTCGATGTGTCGGGGAAGCCCACACACACACATAAGCGCATGCACACACACACTCGTGTGTGTGTGTGTGTGTGTGTGTGTGTGTGTGTGTGTGTGCGCGCGTGCGCGTGTGTGCACACACGTGTTCCAAATTCCCCTCCCCCCTATTTTTCTCTTTTTATTGTCTCTTTTGCTCCCGATTAAGGAGTTAAAGCTAGTGAGTTTGGGCTTGTGGTTAAACATTCCTTAATTGGTGGGCCAAGGTAGGGATTCGAAGGATTGAAAAAAAAAAACGGTTTAAGGTAGTCTGGAAAATTTTTATGCTCATGATTTCAAAATAAATAAAAAAGCCATAGGGGCAGGCCCCTTAGTACCTTGTATGTTTGGTGTTTGTTCCCTCTTTTCTTTGATTCATGTCAATTCCTGATTTTTATTTTTAACAAAATGCAGATTGCAACTGTAGGATTGGCAGCAGCAGAGAATGTCATCGGTGTGGCGCTGGGTGGCATATTGTAGCTTCCTTATTCCCTTTTACTTCATGAGCTTTTATATATGGAAAATGCAAAATGTTTTAGCAATGAGTTTTAATGTTCCAATATTTATGTCATGTTTCTTGTATTCCACTTGCTGCTCGTGATGCCTTGTTAAAGATCATCGGAACTTATGAAATTCCTTGCATTCTTCAAATTCATTCTGGTTGTATGAAATATTTTGTTTTCTCAAAAGCATCGGAAAGAAGTTTAATTTTGTGCTTGTAAGGAACAGCTCTGTTATTGTAATTGACTTATCGGAAGCCTTTGAAAAACAGTGGGTAAAGCGATTGGGTTGACTGAAGCATCTATATCAGTTATGAATATGTCCATGTAGTTGACGTGAAGAAATGCTCAGACATTGTTTTGCCAATCAGATTCCTCAACTTTAGGATGACTAAATACTGTTTGCTATAGCTGAAGTGACTCAGTCGAATTTCGCCAATTACATGCCTAGTATTTAGGATGACTAAATAGTCATAGCTGAAGTGACTGAGTCATATTTTTTACCTTTTGTGTGTTGTTTGCATAGACCTTGACCAGAACTTAATGGACGTTTGCTGGTCTTTTGTATTTCTCCGCTCAACTGGGAGCAATGTTGCCATCGTATTTCTTTACGTCCTTTACAGCCATACTCCCTATACAACAAGATTTGTATGCCAAAGTTTTTCATATCCATACACTGCAAAATATATGATTCAATAATTATATGTACCACAGTATTTATAATATGTTAATATTAACATGTGTGAGCTCTCTCTCTCTCTCTCTCTCTCTCTCTCTATATATATATATATATATATATATATATATATATATATATATCATAGTTGCACCCCCCATCCAGAAACGCGTTTCTGAATTGCGTTTCTGGTTTGGGGAGCATTTCTGAGAAACATTTTTAAGCGGCAAAGAAAGATCTGAGAGTGGTTTGGAGTGAAGATGATGGTTTGTATGGCAAACATATTACTGGTTTAGAGTTTAGGGTGCATCAGTGACTGTCTCAAAGAAGTGAATGCTCACCAGAGGATTGGGGAGAGGTGAACGCTCACACGAAGAGTGACAAGCTCTCAGGACCAGAAGTCTCTGGGGGAAATTAGGGCTCACCAGAAGAGGGACAAGCTCTCAAGACAGGAAACCACAAGACCGACACACCACTATGTCTTATATGATGAGATCGGTTTCCCCCCGGATGAACTTCAACAACTTACTAATTACTTATGCAAAATTGTGTCATTCACTACAGAAAACCACAAGACCTACACACTACTGTGTCTCGGTTGATGAGATTGGTTTCTCCCCGGATGAACTTCAACAACTTACTAGTTACTTATGGCACTACTTCAACATGCTACGATACGCTGTCGAAATTTTGCGTACCAACACGAGGGCTCTAAAACATCTCCCAGTTTTCAGGTCCCGACCGGACAAAGTGTCCATGAAGCCCTGTTTAACGTCGAACTTCAGACGGACGTTGCGGGCTGACCGTCGGTTGTTTCCTCGTCCTATTTGTTCCCACAGGTTCATATCGAGGTTGTCCATTGGCCAAAACAGATGGCACCTAAAACGGATCCCATTTGGAGAAACGGGGCCGTCGGACGAAGAGTTGCAAAACTAGTCCATTTCGCTTGACCTAATTGCGTTTCTCTCCAGTCGAAGGGCCATTTTGACCGAACGTCGAGCCAAGATCGATCCCTTGGGTTCGTATCGGGATCACGAACCTGTGGACTGTGTTCCCGGACCATTGATGCATTCTACACAGTACCATGGCCTATGTGATGAGATAGATTTAGGGTTTGGGGTGGTACAATGTCACGTGGGCAACTGATCGGAGCATGTCCTGGTAGATGTCCGCTGACACAACGAACGGAAGCAAGAAGCAAAATTTCACGAGAGCCAGCGAGAGATAATGGGGCGACTACCGGAGCTGCAGCTACGTGCCCTCACGGTCCTCGGACCTGCTCCCCCCTGCCCGAGCTGGCGAGGGTGAGGAAACGCAGCGGATTGGAATTAACTTCACCGCAGAACAATTGGCCATGGTCCGGGAAAGGGTCCCTCGTGCGTCCTCAATTCTGTGGCTTGATGAAAACAACTATGGAAAAACTGTTGTTCACAATTTTGAACTCCAGAAGTTAATGGACACCAGAAGAGTGAATGGTCAGCAGAACTATGCCATTCACTACAGGGGACCACATGACCGACCATCCTACAAGAGGTATAGCTACCTCTGTCAGCACAGGCCTACACAGTACTGTGTCTTGTATGATGTGATCGGTTTCCCCCCGGATGAACTTCGACAACTTACTAATTACTCATGCAAAACGGTTTCATTCACTACAGGCCGTCCATCCGTTCCTCGTCCTGTCTGCTCCCACAGGTTCCTGGCAAGGTTGTCGGTTGGCCGAAACGGACAGCACCCGAAACGAAGCCTGTTTGGAGAAACTGGGTCGTCGGACAGAGAGCTGCAAAACTAGTCCATTTCATGTGACCTGATTGCGTTTTTGTCCCGTCGAACGACCATTTTGACCGAACGACACCCGAATCGAGCCACACTCGGCCCCTTGAGATCGTATCGGGATCACGAATCGTTGGATTGTATTCCCGGACCATTTTGTCAAGTCCGAATGTTTTTAGGTCCCATCCCAGCAAAGTGTCCCCGAAGCCCTGTTTGACGTCGAACTTCGGAAGGACGTACTGGGCCTGCGGTCCATCCGGTCCTCGTCCCGTCTGCTCCCACAGGTTCCTATTGAGGTGGTCCGCTAACCGAAACGGACGACACCTGAAACGGATCCCGTTTGGAGAAACGGGACCGTCGGACGGAAAGCTGCAAAACTAGTCCATTTCACTTGACCTAATTGTGTTTCTGTCCCGTCGAAGGGCCATTTTGACCGAACGACACCCGAATCGGGCCAGGCTCGGTCTTTTGAGTTCGTATTGGGATCACAAATCCGTGGACTGTATTCCTGGGCCATTTTGTCGATTCCAAATGTTTTCAGGTCCCGTCCCTCGCGAAGTGTCCTTGAAGCCCTGTTCAACGTCGGAGTTCGGACGGACGTTCTGGGTTCTTCGTCGGTCCTTTCCTCGTCTTGTCTGTTCCGATAGGTTCCTATCGAGGTTGTCTGCTGGTCGAAACGAATGACACCTGAAATGGATCTCGTTTGGAAAAACGGGACCGTCAGACGGGGAGCTGCAAAACTAGTCCATTTCGATTGACCTAATTGCGTTTCTATCCCGTCGAACGGCCATTTTGACTGGACGATACCCGAATCGAGCCAGGCTCGGTCCCTTGGGTTCATACCCGCTTCACGAACCAATGGACTGTATTCCTGGACCATTAATGCATTCTACGCAGGTTTAAGTGTATGCTACACAAGTGCAGCTTTGATGTTGAATCTGCACATACCTGTGTTGCAATGCCTACGACACAATGAGGACGTGTGGTGGGGTTGATGATGTTTATGGATGTGGTTATGATGATGATGGTTGTGGCTTGTTTTGATGGTTATGGCTGTGGGGTTGTGGGTTTAGGATGATTTGTTAGGGTTTAGGGTGTTATGTTAACTGTGCCATTCGTTAGGGTGTCGGGTTTAGCATGTTATGTTAAATGGTTGAACATGATGCATATGTTATGAATGAGATGCAGATGTGCTGGTCTCTCTCTCTCTCTCTCTCTCTCTCTCTCTCTCTCTCTCTCTCATCTTGCACGGAGCAAACCATTTCTGACTAACCATTCAAATTTCACAGAGCTAACCATTTGTAAGCAACCACGATAAATTAGCCATGGCACTAATAGACTGTAAAAAAATATATAAATCTCATCTGATGCCACTGTACATGATGCTAAAATGTGTATCCGTATCTACAAGTCTGTGCTAAAAAAATCATCCCTCTGCGTGCCAGATGCATCTGCAGGGGTGTCAGATACAAAGTCTGGCTGGGAGTCTGGAGGCATCTGGGACTCCTCTAAGTCTGGGCCAACGCCTGCCAAGAGATGACTAGAAGAATCATCAGTGCGTCCCCTCTTGGCTGGCCTGCCTCTGGGTCTGCCGGAAGGAAATGGTAAACTCCTGCTGGGGGTCTCCCTCTGCCACGGGGGGGTCTCTGGGAAGAACTGCCTGCCTGTGATGCTCTGAGTCGTCTCTGTGCTATCTATCTCTGGGCAGCAGCCTCTGTCTCCCGCAAACTCTGACCAGCCATCATCGGAAAGGGGGCGTGATGCGGGAGTACTGGGTGGGGCACGTGGACCATCCCCTGCAAGGTCGACCGTCTCGTCTGAATCATATGTGGGCTCATCATCAGAGGAGGGCAATAGAACGTCAGCAGGGAGGGGGGTGGTCTCATCGGCATCAGCATCGGCATCATCCTCGGGATCACCCCGCAGAGCACGCCGAGCGGCATCGTCTGGATCAACCTCTGGCTCTGGCTCATGATCTACCGCTGCAACCAGGCACTCATCGGGATTGACCTGCACAAGTCAATCATTCGTGAGAATAGCCGAAGCAACCGTGAGGGCAGTAAACTGAATGTCTTAAACCAATACAAAAGCAAAACGACAGAGCAACGAATATACCTGCAGCAGTAGGGAGCGTGCGCCTCCTGCCCTCATGCTGTCCATGATGCGTCGAACCACCCTGGTGTTGGTGTTGCAGTACACCAAGTCATTGCATCGCTCCGTCGTCAGACGGTTCCGCCTATTCGTGTGAACAAGGCTGAACGCTGACCAGTTCCGCTCGCACATGCAAGCAGAACAGTCCTGCATTAATTGGCAACAACTCGAGTGAGTATCGACCTTGTAGAGAAAATGCGAAAATTGGTTGGATGAATGAGATTAGACAACATACATGTGAAAGGACTCAGAGCGCGAGCGTCCTCAGGTCTGGCTGCCCAGCGTCGTAGCTCTCCCACCATGATACAGGCAAGAGCCTGTTCTCTCGAACACGTGCAAGGTCCTCGCCGAACAGCCCTAGAGAGTGCTTGCAGTTGAGCAGCGATATGCTTGAGTACACTTGAGCCCGCGCAGGGAAATTGAACGAACGACAGCGTACGATAGATCAAGAGTTCACCTGTAACTGAGCCTCTGCACCTCGAGCCTGCTGCGGATACCAGTGTCGCTGTTGAGGAGGCGGATGTATGCGAACCAATCCGCACACAGCTCTGCATCGTCGTACTGCCTCTCGCTTTGAAACAGCGGATGCAGTATGTGGGCCACACTGTGAATGGGCCGGTGAAACTTATCCCATCGCCGCTGCCACAAGCGCCTGATAGGCTCCAACCTGTGGACCAAACCACGTGGAGGCAACAGTTACATACCATCGTGTTGCGGCAGCAAGACGAAATAGAGTGCGAAATGGAAGTAAGGATGGTGTGACGGAAAAAAGTTATACCTGGCAGGGTCCAGCTCAGAACGATATGCCGCAATTCACCCTTGAGCTTGTGTAGCCGCTCAAGCATGATGAACTGGTAGGCGAAGCGGGTGCGAGCGGGCTTCTTCAAGTCGAGCCTGCATTGACAAACGGAATGAGAGGCACACATGAAACGAGCAAAAAAAAAAGAGCATCTTGAACGAGCCAAAAAGTAACTGGCAGGTTACCTGCTGAATGTGCGGAAAAGTGCCGTCATGCGGCGCTTGCGTGTGACGAAGTGCACGACCGCAAGTGCCCTCGTGAGAATGTCATTGACCCAAGGCAGGCGCCCGATGGAATGCAGGAGGAGGTCCAGTGAGTGTGTGGCGCATGGAGTCCAGACAATGGAGAGGTAGTCTGCCATAAGAAGCTCCCCCATACCGCGGCAGTTGGACGCATTGTCCGTCACAACCTTTCGCGATACGTTCACACAATCAGTTCACAGCTCATACTTTTTTCATACAACTGCGTCCTTTATGAGATGGTAGCAGATAAAAAATCTGGCTGGCACAAAACAAGAACGGGAAATTAAAATGGAGACCAAAGCGGCAATCAGGTCCGCGACCAATTCTTCCACGGATCTGTTTCCAATAGGTAAGGGGAGATCAGTTTTTCATATGCACAGAATTGGAGATATGGTGTTAGTTGGTATGGTTCTCATGAACGCAGGAGCCTTTTGCGACAGTTGTTGCATATTGCCATTTCATGTTTTCAATGCAATCTCACTCCGGCTCTTATATGTTTACAATGCAACCTCACTCCGACATCTTACCAATTTGTAAAAAAATACTTTTTTTTTTTTAAGGGCCGTTCCGGAACGGGCAACTAAGATATATATCATAGTTGCCCAGAAACGCGTTTCTGGGTAAAATGTTCCCAGAAATGCGATTCTGATTCTAGAATCGTGCCAAAAACAGAACAAAAAAACAGATCTGCCCTAAAATTGCCCTAAATTGAACCTAAACCATGTTGTTACCAGCCCAACTGTAACCAAAACACCTGGCAACCTCTACAGATGCAGTGCCCTTGATCAGAGCTTTAATCTGGTACCCATATTGCCCACAAATTTTTTTTTAAAAAAAACCCAATTTCCCCCCAAAACCCCTCCCAAGTCATTTTTGGTCCTCATTTCATAAATTTCACAGATTTCACACAGATTTCACAAATGGTCCTCTGATTTCACAAATGATTTCACAGATTGAACCAGATTTCACAGATTTTTGGATCTGATTTCACAAATGATTTCACAGATTGAACCAGATTTCACAGATTTCACAAATGGTCCTCTGATTTCACAAATGATTTCACAGATTGAACCAGATTTCACAGATGTCACAGATTTTTTTTGGCATTTTTTTTGGCCTATTTTATGGGGTGGGAAACAAAAAAAAAAAATTAATTATTTAATTAATTAACTGTACGGTTCGCCACGGTTCCAGGCAAAAAATTTGTGAACCGTATGGTTCACTATACGGTTCTCAGAACCGTGGTGAACCGTGGACGGTTCATTAATTCTATGCTATGATATATATAACTATGATGTTAACGGTTCACCAATATACATCGGTCTTGCCATTGTCTGGATATAAACTTCAGTGTCTGTTCAAGCAGGGATGAGGTCCAGGCCGGATTGCCCGCGTCCGCGTCCGGACCCGGACGCGTCCGACCCCCGGACGCGGGGTCGAATGGGTCCAATTTTTTTTTTTAATTTAAAAAGAAAAAAAAAAAAACAGATGCGTCCGGGGTCCGGACATGTCCGGACGCACGCACGCACGTGTCCGGGTCCGGACGCCATTTTCTTTTTTTAATTTTTTTTTTAAATTTTTTAAAAAAAATTAAAAAAAGAAAAAAAAACCGGACGCGTCTGGATGCGGACGCGTCAGGGACGCACACACGCACGCGTCCGGGTCCGGAAGCCATTTTTTTTTTTAATTTAAAAAAAAAATTAAAAAAAGAAAAAAGAAACCGGACGCGGACGCGGACGCACCCCTGACGCGTCCGCGTCCGGACGCGGGCACGGGCGCGCGTCACGATGCGCGTCCGCGTCCGCCATCCGCTTCCTTAGACGTCTGTTGTTAATGTGTATGTAATTGACTATATGGCCATCCTACAAAATTGAGACTCCATAAGATAGAATTAGGATACATGTCGTGATAGTATCAAAACCTATTTTAGTTTAATCAATTAGTTTTGTAAGATCTATAAATTCCATGTACTAAAAAACCTAACATAAAAATATCTGTAAGTATTATATGAACCATAGGACTTCATCCAAAAGTGAGTGCTGGTCTTTTGGGGATCAACATCCTCCAACCTTTTTATCAAACTAGTTTTTGGCAAAAAAAACCCTGCTATATTCTCAAAGAATGCCAGTTTTTCCGACCCCCTCAAAGCATGTACATTTAGTGAGAATTTTGTTGCATCATAGTTTTATGAAATTTGTGGGGCTTGAAAGAAATTGTGCATGCAGGGGACAGTCATTATGTACCTGTGCAGCAATATGGGGTGGCAAGCATCTAGCTTCGAGAATATCAGAAAAGGCTGTGAGTTTTGAATCTTGCTTGATAAGTTTCATGTATGAACCGATTTACCTGCTGTCAATGTAACAATAAACAGTTTTTGAAGAATCAATGTATTGTTTTTGCTAATTTTCCCCTTATTTTGAGTATATTGACTTGTATTGCAGGTAGCAATTTGTGGTGGTGTACTATTTATAATCTTTGGGATCCATTCTATTCTTTCTGGATACACTGAAATAGTGTAATGCTTGTGTCTTTTTGTCCTTTTTCATTCAGTGGCTTCGATATGCCACACTGCATTTGTTATTTTTTCTCCATATCATTATTATAGTTGGAGGAGCACAGGTACTAGCGAAATAGGGGTTGCAAATGGTTGCAGCTCAATTCTAGCAAAGAAAAAACTTAGAATTCGTAATGCTTTATTCACACGAATAAGAAGGTTTAAGGAAGAGATGAAGATGTATGCCCTTCTGAAAAATATATGCTTTGACCATGCAATTTGGTCACATGATCAATTTTAAAATACTCGTAATGATAATCTATCTTTAGACAAATTTAAGATATCAAAGCAATAAGCAATTGCTTATTTATGTGTTACTGACAGTCACAAGGCCAGGGGAGAGTGTGACTTTGTTCTAATACCGCAAATACGGTACATGTGCATGACTAAAGCTTCCTTTCACAGCACTGGGTACGGTTGTCATCCCTCAAGTTGAATAATCTATGTAACAGTTGATTTAAGTGTTGCTTGGTGCTTGTCAAGTACATTTGGTTTAACTAGTACAGGAAATGGTGACATCTCAATTGTCCCATTTGTAAATAGGAACTCGGAATAGGAAACTCACGGCCAACAATGTCCTTTCATTGTGCTTAATTACTTGGGACAGCTCCCGAGGACACATCCTATAAAACATTATTAAGCGCAACATGGTCGAATGCTTAAGGTTCATCATCTATTCATAACCAAGAAAGCAAAGCAATGTGGATGGCCAATTCAAAGCCCCATAATTCTGAGAAGCTCTTGTTTAAAAATTATTATTCAGATTGTCAATCAAGCTCATCCCTGAGAAAGAAGTTGAGTTGCCTGAGGTTGATGTTTCATATCACGTTGATTTACCAGCCTTGCACTTGTCCTATGTTGTGTGTAAAGGGGAGGTGTATAAGCAACATTGACGGCCGGTCCATCCATCGCAGTGCAGTGTATGGGTAAAGTTGTTGATTGCCACTGGAAAGGTGCAGGCTCGAATCCCGGTCATTGTGTAGTGACATCTAAGGAGCTTAGCTCCGTAAATGGCATTGCGAAGTTGTATGTATGTTGTATATAACAACCACTAGTTACTCAATCATGCATGCAAAAAAAAAAAAAATTGATGGCCATGGCAATGAGGGGGGCCCATACTTACTCAAAGGTGGGTGAGTGTGCTTTGAGAGTTGCAACCGCCAACTCTTAAGCATCCATTTCTCTTAAGATGAAGTTGGTCCCGCCACTGCCAAGCAGTAGCAGTTGGCTACACACTCATCCGTGTATTTGATAAAACCATATGTGCCACTTGAATTTTGGTATCATTATAATGTATAAATTGGTAACCATTGTGTCAATGTATGAGATGCACATCCAATATTGATGACATCATGAGCTTGCATCGATGAGGACTATGTCTTTAGAAGTTAGTCATGCTTAAGTATTAATTACATTGTTGTTGTTATCTTAGTCATTCAATGTATATGTTGCATATTGATTGTATTTATAGTGTACTCATCAAGAATAAATAACTAAAAGGGCCCATGAATGGTAGTTCGATCTTTCCAAGTGTAAAACAACTTAAAATGGTGGTCCAATCTTTCTAAGTGTAAAAAGACTTTGGTACTAGTGGATCATAAATGTAGAGACATGAGTTGTTGCTTCATCTCTCTCATGGTAGCATTTTGCTATTATGTAATGCAACCCAATGGAGTTGGCTCAGCTAGTTACCTTGGTATCCAAAGTTTCTTTGGTCCCAAGTTTGAGCCTCCCCTTGGAAAACCAAGAAGTATTATGTAATACAAGCATTGTGTTCTCTTTCTCTCCTCCCTCATGAAGTGAATATTAGTTGCATGCTCTAATTTTCAACAATATTAGAACATGCTATCGCTAATGTCGATAGATCTAGCATGCATAGGATTTCTACTTTCTAGAGAGGCAAAATTTGGTAGGAATTCCAAAATAACCTTGCTAAATATGTGGTCCCAAGCAAATTTGATAAACCAGATGTGCCTTTTGAATGTAGAAGTTAATATTATTATCATGTAGAAATAATTAGCAGTATGTGTTAGTTATGCTTTTTAAATCCAATATTGATGACGTTATGACTTTGCAAGAGTTTGACGATATGCTACTTTTTTTATAGTTAGGCATGCCCAGGTATTTTACATTGTTATTATCTTAGTCATTAGTGTACTTGTTGTAAATTGAATATATTTGCAAAATACACATAAATAATAGATGACTTAAAAGGCCCAAGAGCCATATGATGTAATTGAATGGTGGGTTGATCTTTCTAGTTGTAAAAGGACTTAAATGGTGGTCCAAGCCTCATGAAGTAAAAGGAATTTGAACTAGTGAATAAAAAATGTAGAGATACTAGTGTTTATTTCATCTCTCTCATTGTAACATTGTGCTATTCTCTGATACAAACATATATCTCTAGTGTTTACTTCATCTCTCTCATTGTAACATTGTGCTATTCTTTGATACAAACATAATGTTCTCCCTCCCTCCTCCCTCATAAAGTAAATAATATTGCATGCTCTAATCACCACCATCGGAGCATTTGGCCCTCTAAAGTGACAAATACCTTCTTCATTCTACATTTATAGTGTGTTGAAGGCTATCATGACCTGGCATGACCCTTTCATCAACATGGAGATTATCATTGTCTATTTGTGGGGTAAAGGATGGCAATGATTCATTAGTGTTATTTGATTTTGATGCATGGAGAAAATTATAATGATAAGAGCAGAGAGCCAAGGATTGGAAAAGTTTGTTCACACAAGAGACAACTACTTATTAAAGGATTTTGGCCTTTATGGAGGGGCACAATCCTTTTGTAGGTTGTTTGTTTGATTCGAAATTTTGGTGTTCTATTGAAGTTCTTCAAGGGAGTTGAAGAGCAACAAAGTTTGAGAATATGTCAAAGTTAATAGAGTTTAATCTCCAAATGTTTCTATGACGATTTAGCTTTGGAGTGTAAATTTGGTCTAATCCTTATGTCGAGTCTTATGCTCAAATTTTAATGCTCTTATGCATTTTTTTGAAGATTAGAGGCATGCAATCAGAATTGGAGGTAGTTTGCATTGATTGATACATGATGAGCAACTTTGCGGTTTCTAGCGAGTCATTTTTCCAATTTTAATGTTGTTTCTTGATCATAATTAAAATTTTGTTTCATAGTTTGTACTAGAGGTGTTGTTGTGCATCAATTATGATGTGATGAGAGTAATGAACCTAGTATATTAAAAAAAAAATTGTGTACATTTGCTATAAAGAAGGAAGAAAATTTACACATACCAAAAATTGGTCAAATTTTTGTGAATTGGATATTACAATAAAAAAGAGTATTCCACAAGGCATTGATAACGTGCAACAGACTAAAAAAGTTCAATGTGAAGGATGATAGGTAAGATATTACAGCTATTGCCCTCTTTATGGAGGAAAAAACTCTGTTTTCAGTTTTATTATGAGCATTTTTTATTATATGATTTGATAGAGTATTGGGGACTTGGAAAATTATTGTTTTTATTAATGGCCTAGAAGATGACTTCCTCAAAAATGCATGGGAGATATATCTCACCTTGTTACATACCATGTTGTTCTATGCATTCAGTGATGCAAGAGTACGAGAGTTGTTAATTGAAGACTTTTATTCAATCGTGGATGTTTGATCAAGGGGGAGAATTAGTGATATGGTTTTGACATCTAGTGTTGACAACATCAGGATATTGCATGTGAAAATTTGGCAAAATCTAGCTTGAGGATTTTTGCATATCCTTGTACATATGGAAATCTCACACGTGTGGAGCATGTTACCACGTGTGGAAAGAAGGCAATTGGAGTATCTCAACCTATGTTTCATGATGGTAAGGCTCATGAAGATGGCACTTTGGTAAAAGCACATGGAGAGCTATTGCCAAGGTGTTCTACTTCTCATCAATTTTCTTGTCTTGTTCATGTGGATGATCTTGTTTCATGAAGTAGAAGCAAAGATGGTGCTTTTTCATGTGACTTCTTCAATTTGAGGTATCTCTTATCACTGGTGCTTGATAGTAAGATTGCCATAGTTGATACTTTGGGGATCTTTAGATCCATATGCTCTGTCAATATTCCTTTGAATGTAAGGAGTAAGGGGGATCTAATATCAATCAAGAGGATGATGGTAGAATTCTCAAATCTACCAAAAATCCAAGTGCATGTTGGAGATTTGCCAAGGCTTGAGGAGTATTCTCAACACATGGTTTCAAAAAGAAACTCAAGAAGCAAGGCCGAGTCTATGTGGCTCACAATTCATGGCAAAGAGGGGAAATTTTTAGGTGGTATCTACTTCAACATATTCACTTTTGCTTCTCTTCAATTATTTGATGTACCATCTTACTTTGTTAAGATTTCTACATCTTGTCATTAATGTCTTAGATATGTTTCCAAATCTTCTTGAAAGCAGGTGGTTGTGTCATCAAATGAATGCTCTCGAATCTTGTAAGATCAAGAATGAGATAGTCTCTCATAGTGTTGTGAGGCAATTTGTAAACTTCTTATGAAATTAAGTGAAGCATCCAAAAAGGACACTTACATCCTTGAGCAAGTATGTACCCTCAAAAATATATTGGTAATCAACACTTTTGCCTATTTTGTAGTCTTGATTTTTATGAGGCATGGAGGCCTCGGGTTTCCCTCTTTATGGTGCAACTATTTTCAAGGAAGTGGAGCCTTCAAGCCCAAGATCATCTTCAAATCATGGAGGGAACAAAAGGAAATGGTGACAAATTGGTGGGATGCTCATCAAAGGAGTTGGCAATATATTTCCACCAAAGAAATCCTATCTCTATGACATCAGGGACCTCACCTCCAAACTCCATTTAAGAAAGATATTTTTCTCCCTAAGAAAGACTGAGGGAACAAGTGTTTTGAGTCATCTCAACACTTTTCAAAATCTCATGGAGCAAATGAATTCAATTGGCTCAGAAATTCAAAACTTAGATGTTGTTATGAATCTATTATCGAGTTTGAACTGTGACAATGTGTTGACTATAAATGCTAGATCAGGTTTGGTGCAGACCATGGCATACATGATCGATCCAACTACCGATTGATAGGGGTATTTGCACATTTCTTTCTTCTCTGCATCAGTCTTTGGGCACATATCCTTTGATAGTTTCAATCCTGGGCCCATAGGTGAGTCTACGGATTTGCAATTTTCCATGCCATACTTGTGGAGTACACTGGTTTTAGATACCTTTCTTGACTTAACGAAATACTTTTCTTTGCTCTATTTCTTGTTATCTCGATTCCAAGAAGGTAATGCACATGGTCTAAATCAATCATTTCGAATTCCTTCGACAGAAGATTCTTCATTTCGTGAAGTAGCTGATTCGAATTGCTGAAGATCAGTGAGTCATCAACATATAGAGCTATTATTATATAGCTTGAGCCTTTGTGTTTGAGATAGACATTAGAGTCAATAGAGTTCGGGATGAAGTCATGTTGCAACAAGAATCGATTGATTCTATCAAACCAGGCTCTTGGAGTTTGCTTTAGATCTATGTTCTTGGCCTTGAAGGACCTAACCTTCAGGTTAATAGATGTAATTATCTTCTTCTATGTATCTGTTTAGAAAGGCATTCTGAACATCCATCTGGTGTATTTCAAGATCTTCGACAACTACGAAGACGAATAAAGATCGAATTGACTGAAGTCATACGACTGGATTGTATGTCTCAGTGTAGTCAATTCCATAGGTTTGTTTGTAGCCTTTTACGACTAGATGAGCTTTCCATCTGGCTGTGGAACCATCTGGATTGAGCTTTATGTTGAAGATCCACTTGGTGTCGATGATCTTTGCATCTGCCGAAGCTTCAACAAGACTCCAGGTCTTGTTCTTCATCAGTGAATTATACTCAGCATGCATGGCAGTATGCCAGTTGTCTACATTTGAACTTGACAAGGCTTTTGTTATTGAAGTGGGTTCATCATTGCTGATGAATGCCTAAGGGACAAAATGATCAGGTTCTTGTCGATGTCATGTAGATATCTAAACAATAGTTGGTTGCTAAGATGATGATTCTCCTTGCTGTGCGTGACAAGGATATCTTTGATGTCCGTCGGATCAATCGTAGGTCGAGGCCTATCGATGGTGATGGGAGTCATTGGGACGAACTCTTGCATTGGCTGCTTCTACTTGAAGTCGAAGAATTTATCTTCGAAAAAGACAACATCTCGACTCGACTTGTCTTAGCATCAAATATTCTATATGCCTTGTGTGATGTTGAGTATCCAACAAAAATACTCTTGCAACTGACAGGGTCAAGTTTATATCTCAGATCAGAGGGAATGTGTACATAGCAAAGACAACCAGATACTTGGAGGTGTTATAGACTCAGTTTGTAGCCATAGAAAGCTTCGAAGGATGTCTTTGAGTCAACTACTTTGTACCCAAATAGTTCTACGGATAGCAAGTTGTTGAAATAGCTTCAGCCCAAAACTCTTTGGTGAGCCGAGCATTTGGCATCATAGATCATGCTACATTTAGTAATGTTTAGTTTTTCATTTCGGCTATTCCATTTTGCTGTGGCGTGTAGCTGGTGGTGAACTGATGATGAATGTCGAATGATGCCAGATTGTCAAACATTTTGTTTGACAGAAACTCTCCACCACTGTCTGTTCGAATGGTCTTGAGTTGTTGACCAGTCTGTGTCTCAATGAACTATGTGAAGTCTTTGAAACAGTTAAAAGCCTCAGACTTGTTCTTAATGAACATGATGCTGGTAAATCTAGAATAATCATCAATAAAGGTGATAAAATATAATGCAGAACCCAAAGAGAGAATATTTATAGGGCCGCACAGATCACTATGTATTAATTCTAGAATGGACTTAGCTCTAGTGGCTTGTCCCTTTGGAAATTCTGATCTAGGTTGTTCGCCTAGTAAGCACATCTCACAGACATGTCGTATGTCAGTGGAATCCGCATTAAGGTTTAAGTCCTTGACCATAGAATTATGATGCATATACAAGATTGAGCTCATGTTTAGATAACCTAGTCTTTGATGCCATAATTGGGCATTTGAAGTACTCACATTTGTGGAAAGTGCATATTTGTGACCTAGAACATATAGATTACCTTCTCTATTTGCTGAGGAGATTTCTTTGTCGTGCTTGTCCAGAATGGTACACTGCTTTGAATCATACGAGGCTTTGCAGCCTTGATCAATAAACTTGCTGATTGACAATAAATTTTTGTCAGTATGGATACGTATAGTACATTCTTGAGCAAGGTCAGCTTACCATTAGGAAGATAGAGACGTATATATCCCTTGCCTCCAATCTCTAGTCCACTTGAGTCACCAAAGTAGACATACTTCGAATCTGCTTGTGTGAGGTCTTCGAACATGATGAATGACCTACGTATAGTAAACAATTTCGTATACTAATTAGTAGTTGGAACTAAGGCTCTAATACCACTCCGTTGGGGTGCTCTCGAATAAATTAGGTGCGGAAGAAAAGACACAACTCCAACAAAGAGAACTTTTCAGAATCTTTACCAAAACTACAACATAAACATTAACTTAGAACGAATGGAGGAATGACTTGTAGGTGTCAAAGACAACCATGAAGGAGAGAACAATTAGGCGTCTAAGACAACCATGCTACCTTCGAATATTAGACATTTTGGATTGAGTAAGCGTCAACATAGAAAGAAAACTATCAAAGAGCATTCGTAGTGCCATACACATAAGAAGAATAGAGAATCTGAATTAAGCATTTGTAAGTACAACGATCAGATCACAATCCTATGTCCAAGAATGGTTCACAGTAATGCTGCACTGTGTGTGCAGTGATCTTACTTAGCTAGTTATAGATTAAATAACTATCTCTATCCTCTGAATGGCTTTCACTCTCTCTAGAATCTCTGATCCTATGGAATCAGATAATGAAGACACAATTTCGTTCGTGCAGAAACTCAATTTTACTCTTCTCTACTTACATGCATTCATCACAGATTGACTCATCATCGTTTTCGCTAGTTGTCGTTATGTATATATGTACATGTGGCAGTTATAATGACTGCGTAGGCAACGAGCGTGAAGAAGTACAATTACTAAAGTGAACTATGACGTGGTCTACATTTGATGGGGAAGGTGGATGACATGGATCTCGAACAGATGACTTTGAGTTTGTGGGAAAACGAAGAGAATGTAGTCGAGTTCCTTGAACGAAGAGAATGTGGTCGATCCCGCTTCTGCTTCAGTTGATTATTTAACGTGATTCTAGGAATATTCCTTATAGTTCTCATTCCCATGAAATATTACCCATTTGATATGCAATAATGTGTTTTGTGTATTCTCTCTCTACATGAGGAATCTTGGTTTTTCTCTCTCTACTAGAGTAGGATGTTTGTCTCTTTCTAAAATCTTGAGTAACACTTAGAGGAATGATTGTTGTCTGTCATATCGTTTCTGATCGTATACAAATAACATGACGATAATCTTTGTGGAAAGCTGAGTATATACTTGATTGAAAGCGATTGTTATGAGGCTTGTTATGTCATTAACGAGGTTTGTTCAGTAATGAAGGTAAATGACTAGATTGCGTGTGTATGGGGAATGATATTTCAAGTTATAAAAGTTTGATGGGTTGATTGCATATTTGAGCAACAAATCTTTATAAGCAAGAATGTTGTTTTGTATTGAAAAAATGAAGAAATAGCTGACCCTCTTGAAACACAAAGGCGGCTTTAATGCCCGACGAGGGTGAAACACAACTCCCGGGCTAGGAAAGAACAAACTCTGATAGTGAAGTTTCCGCATTTAGAAACACCCCGCCCAAGTTACCCATTGAAACACATGGGCCTTGGGAGGCAAAACACTCGACCGCCTCACTCCCAAGGTGGGTCAGACCCATGAGCACAGAAAGTCCGAGTGAAGACCGCAAAAGTGTAAAGTCAACGTTAATGGCTTAAATGGTACTTAACTCAAATATCAGGCTCACCATTAACAACACGAAGATTCACTTTAGATGGAACAAAATGAAAATCATATTGAACTTCTGATATGCTGGGCTTAGTAGACTTCACGCATGAAGTCAAAACCAGTGAGGAAAATGTATTCGACGTCCTTTGTGTATGAAAACGTTGGGATCTATCTTGAGAATCAGTACTAAAATCTTTATGTTGACTCCCCCATACAGTAATGTGACTTAAGTGAGAATTCAGGCCATACCTGAAACGTCAACTGACAGTATTGTGAGATCATACAGTGAGTTTCAAAAAGACAACCCCCCCTAAAAACTACGAAAAGCATTCTGACCAAAATCATAAAATTCAATGAACGAGGTTGGTTTGGGACATTATAACGGGAATGGGGAGTATCATAGAAAATAGTAATGGGTTGATGGGTACCGTAAAAAGTTATGACTAAGTGGAGGAAATAGAAAACAAAAACTACACAAGTTTGATTACGTATGCACTTCACAAATCATTCTGGTAAAAGTGGACATATCAGTACTAGGTCGTAAGGCAGTGACCCTAGGACTTGGAAAATTTTTGTCGTGACAAGTAACCACCGATTGAACATCAGACCAATTGTAGCCAAGAAATGTACACCACTATGGAGGCATGCATAGTTGCAGTTGAGTCATCATAAAAGCCAACCACCTAGACTCGAAAAGAGAATACTCTAGTGAAATTTCTCAATAATACACAAGGACATAGAAAACGACAACTATCACCAGAATATCTTTGAGAGTGATAAATCATCCCATATAGTGACCGATCGACAGAGAAAGGATAGGGTATTGAATATTTAAGAAAAGCCTATTGAATATCAATAATCAGACCAAAAACTCAAAGTACATTGTCAAACCATTACTGAAACTCACCCGATACCTTGGAAATACTTCCAAAACCGATTTCACCTATTCATAATAATTTTCGTGTCTGATAAAGTGCCATGGCACAGTTCGGTAACCCCAAAAGATTCTGTCCAATAATACAAATCCTAAGTTGGGGAACTGCAACCATTATAGCTTTAGATACTACTTTGGGACATGTGACCATCGGCGACCTCGCTTTAGAACTAAACACCATTGGAACCCAAATACAGGCCACTTTGTACCTACGTATAGGCCAACACTGGTTTCCCCTCTCAGTTCGAGTTGCCTTTTTGACGAGATCCCTCGAGCAGCCTTAGGGTTCATATGACGTACCTAGGATATCAGTTCCTACCCCTACTGGGTGATGTATGCCAAC
The DNA here is from genome assembly GCA_029204225.1 of Diphasiastrum complanatum. Taxonomy (NCBI): domain Eukaryota; kingdom Viridiplantae; phylum Streptophyta; class Lycopodiopsida; order Lycopodiales; family Lycopodiaceae; genus Diphasiastrum; species Diphasiastrum complanatum. The sequence goes on from CM055100.1 coordinate 22,188,618, forward strand.
TGTTCAGACGAGGAATTGCGAGATATCATTTTTATGCACCTAAATTTCACCACAACCTGCAACCCTGGGACATCTTATTCAGAATACAACACCACGAGGATTACAGTTACCTAGACGTATATGAGTTCAGGCCAGACGAGTCGTGGAAGCTAATCGATGCTATGTCTACGCATTTTGCAGGAGTATCACAAACATCCCCGAATACCCCTTACGTCGATCTGTCTGACCAATATCCAGAGTCGCTTGAAACTGCTAATAGCGCCAAGAAAAATGATGCATTGATTTAAAGTGATGTGACACTTGGTCTACACATAGGTAGGACTCATTGTTGATAGTAGTCTATCTACAAATGTGAGTAATAGCTAGAGGTGTAGGTGAAAGCTTTTCCAACAACAAGGTGGTTGGTATTTTTTATATCCACAAAAAACCCTACTATTAGATTATTGTAAAATGCTTCTTGGTTTCCAAGGGGAGGCTCGAACCTGAGACCAAAGAAACTTTGGATGTCAAGCTAACCAACTAAGACAACCCCGTTGGTTGATTATTGTAAAATGATTCTTGGTTTCCAAGGGGAGGCTCGAACCTAAGACCAAAGAAACTTTGGATGTCAAGCTAACCAACTAAGCCAACCCGGTTGGTGATTATTCTAAAATGCTTCTTGGTTTCCAAGGGGAGGCTCGAACCTGAGACCAAAGAAACTTTGGATGTCAAGCTAACCAACTGAGCCAACCCCGTTGGGCGATTATTCTAAAATGAACTTAGAGACTCTCTAAAGTGTTTAGTATAATTTGCCAAACGAACTTTGTAGCTCCCGGAGACTCCAGGAATGGAAAGCTCCAAATGAACTTTCTGGCTCCAAAGATGGAAAGCATTAGACTTTCTTTTATGTTGCATGTAGTCTGATTTTCTATTATATAGTGTAAATGGAAATTTAAAGGTTAAAAAAGTCAAATAAACTATTAAAGGACAAATTGAAAGTTTATGGTGAAGGTCAATATGCAATAGTGCTCACTGCTCATAGTCTGCCCTTGTTGTTGCTTGTAGCTTTGACAGTCAACGATGTATTCAAGAAGCTACAAGTTCAGCTCTGACAGTCAATCGTGTACTTAATGTATAATTTTTCCAATAATTCACATGCCACTAATACTATACTGCTTTTCTATCTGAACCCAATTTTAATTACTCCATTTTCTATGAAAGTCCCGCCCTTCAATATCGACTGAGCCTCATGCAAAGCTGGAGCCTGCTGCCAGAGCGATGGTTGATGATCGTCACAGTGCAACAACAATGCCGCTGTGGATGGTCGAAGATTGTGGTGGTCGTTGTTGCTGTCAGCATTGCTATGTCAATTGCAACCGCATGAAACAACCTACCTAGAGTTTCTGATTTAAGAACAGTCCTACTCACTTGCCAGCCAGAATGTAATGAAGCATCAACAATTATCATGCGCCAGCAGCATTGTCCATCTTAATCAGAACCATTCCATCTGACTGGAAAAGGAAGTTATTTCAAGTTATATATGAAGATTGGTCTTATAAGTAATGCCGTTGAAGTTTACAACATAAACTTTGTGATACACCCCAAATAAAGAGTGTAAATCTACTGATGCAGTTTGTATCCTGCCGAGTTTTTATGGTACAAGCTTGAAGGTGCTAGCCTCAACTTACAATCTTTCAATCCTTATGATCTTCAAGAATTCATATCATAGGCGTGAAGAGGGGTAAATCACATTTGAGCTCATCAAAACGATACTAGAACCCAGACGGCCGTGCTGGGAATGCCGTTGTGGAGAGCAAAGAGCATATAGTAAGTGGATGGAGCAAGCACAGCACTGGGCACTACGCTCGTTACTGTATAAATCCGGCTTGAACCTTTGCTCAATGTTGTGGAACCTGCTAGCTTTAGCTGCCTCTGCCCTTGTGAATAGGAATGGGTTGTGTAGGGAGCACTTATAAGGTTGAGCTTGATGCCTCCACTGCTGAGCTGGCCGGAGATAGCAACATCTACACTAAAACTAACACCAAATCGAACAACTGTGGGATAATTCACAAATCTGGGGCGCTGTGCATTGTTGCTAGGATCTAAATAAGCTGGAGAGAAAGCTTCAACCCTCAGCTCGGTAGGGAACGGGCCTGTGAGAGTGTAGAATTGATGCGTGTTGCTCCCTGCAACGAGAATGCGTCCATCTGGGAGAAGGTTTGCAGTTGAGTGATACACACGAGCTATGGTTGTAGCTACCTGAACCTCAAACATAGACGTAAGAGGATCATATATGATGGGATTATAGCAAGGATTGGATGCATCCATCCACCCTTGCGATCCATTCTGCGCCCCGTTGATGATTAAAACCTTGCTGTTGGGCAGAAGCACCATATCTCCCATATTTCTTCTCATTGGCATGGTTTGCATTAGCCAAGAGGGGTTGGAAGAGGTCACCACCATGCGCCCACAGGTCTGAGAAGCTCCAGGCTGCCCTGGAGGGTAGGGAAATGCAAACTTGTTAGCACCTCCACAAACAAGCACCTCAGCAACAGAATACCCATTAGCACTGTCCAGAGGAAGCAGAACAGAGCTGCCTGCACAGGGGTAGTTTCTGGGTTCTCCCGGAATTGTAGGATACCTCATTATCACCGTGTTGGTGTAGTAATTTAGAAGTATAGAATCCTTGTTTGCAAAGATAAAGAGGTTGTTATCAGGCAGCAGATGGACAAAAGGGTAGAGGTTATCATTGTATTCATCGTTGGTATCACTCAAGAATTGAAGAAAAAACTGGCCTAAGCCTTGATCTGGCACAAATTCGTAAGAGAAGGTAGCACGGCCTCCCACCGTGATGACGCGCAGATCGGGAAGAAGCAGGTTGGTAGCATACCATCTACCTGCAAGCAATTCCTTTCCCGATTCTATCCAGTCGCAGCTGCTTGTACTGGGACATGGAGAAAAGTATCTCACTTTCTTAAAGCCATCGAAATCGCCTCCGCTCTGCAGCAGTGTACCGTTGGGCAAAAATGCACCAGAGCTACACCAGGTATCTGTGAAGATGAACAGTGGGCGCACAGTGTTAGATGCTATGTCGAACACCACAGAGTGGGCCGAGCAGTCGTGCGTGGAAACCCTGTCTGCTGGATTGTTCCTGCACACGCCATTTGTGAGATTGATCTGTGATGAACCAATGTTGGTCCGATCCAGGAAAATCACCGTGTTGTAATGGGTCACGGCTGTGTGCATGGATGCAACGCCTGCATTTTGTAGCAGGATGTCGAATCTCCCTGGCTGACCTCTCACTCGACAATACAGTAACTCATATACAAAAGTGAAGATTATACATTTCGCAAGTAATCTAGAATATCCCATGCTCGGCGTTGATCGGTACTAGATCAAAGTGCAAAATCTCTACAGAAGAGTGTGAGTAGCCCAATATACACCGGCTGTTGCTGTTCTGCAAGAAAGAAACACAGGTTCATAACCGTGGAGAGAGAGAGAGAGAGAGAGAGAGAGAGAGAGAGAGAGAGAGAGAGAGAGAGAGAGAGAGAGAGAGAGAGAGAGAGAGAGAGAGATTGTCTCTATGGGTGAGTGAGAATGCAATAAGAATTATATGAGAGATCAATGAAGCTCTTAGATGCTCTACTGGGTATCAACCTTGAAATTTGCTTGCATACCAGCATCATTCAACTCATTGCTTCATGATTTGAACCATAACAGGGATCTTGCTGTGCTTGTTGGCTGTTGATGTAGCCTTGCTGTAATACGTTCATATCCAAGTTCGATGACGAATGATGTAGAGCCCACTGGATAATAGAAGCTAACTACTTGTTTGCTCTACCATGGCCGCCACAAACCTTATACTGCAGGTAAATATTTCACCTGATTCACCTGGAGCACTATTACAACATACTTCAGTGATAGAAATTAATTGCAGCAGCAAATTCTTGTGCAATTCCTACAGAAATAGGAGGAACCAAAACATTTTGTTAGCAAAAAACAACTGCATCAGACAGGAGCCTCAATATATCAATTAACTGCCAAAGAATATGGTTCAAGTGCAGCTATAGTCATATAAGGTACAGAAAACGCTGTTACTAATTGCTCTAAACAATGCAGAAAAGAGCCACATGATTCACGACTATCGAGAAGACAAATAGAGCTCACAAATATATCAGCATGGACTAATTCCCCAACAGGATGAATGCACGGCCGATTCCTATTCAAATGAGCTGCATGGGTGTGTGAAAATTGGGGAAGATGCCAAATACTCATGATTAGGCAGCAATTTCTTACATCAGACAGCTGGAAGAACAAATAGTAAAGTAGAGCACAGCATGCATCCGCCCAGAAATACACGAGGAAAGAGAAAAAAAGAGCAGACAGGGCGAGAGAGCTCAGAAAAGCAGTATAAAAGAAAGGGACAAGTGAACCAACCCCTTTTTTATGGAAAAAGGTGAGGGTGGTGGAAGAAGGGGAGGGGAAGGCAGCAGGCTAGGGGGGGATGCTCCACTACCATTAGAATCATGGCACTTCATGTGCCCATCTAGGAAAAGCGGTGCTGAAAAAAAGTGGAGCAAAAGCTCCAGCTTATGGTCAAAATTAGTGTTGGGCAAATATAACATAAGGGTGACACATCTAGGAATCAATACTTGAACATTATGGATATTTATTTCTATAGAGTATTGATTGTTAGCAAGAGATCCAGCCTACCTTATATCAAGTAAATAACCAAAAACCAATTGCCATGTACATTTTTAGATTCATATCTTTCTACACATAAAGAATGGCACCATCAAGGAAACCATGCTCCTCAATTGATTATGTGCTTCTCTTTAATGAGAAAGATGACAATGGACTATGGACTATGGGTGCCAAGAACTATTCAAAAAACTCGGGTTTTGATGCATCTACATCAAAAGGAACATTTCGAAAAAGCAAAAAGACAAAACTATAATTTGGATCTTATTGGAAGGCCATACTTATGGATTTCAGAACATCATCAGGAGGAAAATATATATCTGAAATATTAGTGTTAGAAGATTCTAGTGAAGGTTCTTTTAACTGATTCCGACTATTATAAGCGCATAAAGGATATCAAAAAGCGGAGTTGAGCCACCATAGATGGAAACCTGGACATGAGGAATGTAAATGGAGATGGGTAAATAAACCTACTGAAAAATGGTCTCATATGGACAAACTATTACTTTGCCAATGGAATGATTTCTGCATTGTGAGACTTGGAAACAAAGCTTGGAGACAAGTTTGTGGTATACCTATGGGCTTTGCCTATTCCCCTACTTGGTGTAACTGGTATCTGTCATTTTATAAACTGCATTTTATGAAAAGGCTTGCCAGGCTTGGAGAAATTGAGTACTTATGGGCATTCAAAAATACTTTTCGTTATATAGATGACATCTGTTTTGTTAATAACCCGATTGCACTTTTAGTTCTGAATAAAAAACAACCTTATACCCTTGACAATGCCAAATGGATCTATCCTCTGGAATACTTGACCATAAAAAATGAGGAGTCTATTGACAATACAGTGAACTTCTTGAATATTACTACTACCTTTATTCTGAGTCGGATATTTTTCATATGAAAAAGTTTGATAAAGAAAGGAACTACCTTTTCACTTCTTACAACTTATACATTTATCTTCAAACAAACCTATCGTGAACTCTTAGAAGGTTATCATTGCACAGATTATCACTGCTATGTATTGTTGTAGTGATCAAAATGCTTTTGTTAATCAAGTCAATGACATTAATATGGCATTTCAAAAGGAATGGCTTCATGAAAGGAAGGCTTTACGGTATCGTGAACAAAATATCTTAACACATGTTCCCTGGTTTGATGTTTACTTTACCAAAAAATGCGGAGTTTCTCTTGGTGGGCAGTTAGCACTTCGTCTCGGGGGTGCTAACTGCCCCCTGAGATACCTTGTTAACTGTGGATACAGTTGATGGGCTCTCTCTCTCTCTCTCTCTCTCTCTCTCTCTCTCTCTCTCTCTCTCTCTCTCTCTCTCTCTCTCTCTCTCTCTCTCTCTCTCTCTCTCTCTCTCTCTCTCTCTCTCTCTCTCTCTCTCTCTCTCTCTCTCTCTCATGGGCTCTATTATGTAGTTACTATGTTTTTTTCTACCTTTCAAAACTTCATGGAAGGAATTTGCCTTTGTGGTACGAAACCTATTCAATTGCCTTACCTTGCTAAAACTTAGAAAAATGCCCAAAAGGAAAAAAAAAATTAATTTTTTTAAAATTATGTCCTCGGGAGGGAAACCTTGGTTTCTTGAATGGCTGCACATTAGGATGATACGATCTAACGATGTGCAGCAATGAGCACCCAATGCACTAAGATGTACTAGATTGTCTATATAAGGAAAGATCACACAACCCTAAGGTGTACTCTTCCTGCTCTCTCTCCTTTTCTCGTTCTCTCTCATATTTGTTTCTCCACTACGACTGCTTCTGCTTGGAAGAGAGGAGACCTACGATTTCCATTGGAAGAGTAATTGTGTATGAGATACTACGAAGCAAAGGTAAGAACTCTATCCTGGTTTGGCGTGATTATCATTCTATTTTTGAGTATTTGAACTGCTAGGTATGGTGTTTGATTGAATGCACACCACTACCATGACTATTATTGAATGTCATAGTCAGCGTTGATCCACAGAACCGATTTGAAGGCTACACATGTTGGGCGCTGCCTCAAGTGCAGTTGGAGATCGTTTCACAGGTATGAACCCCCTCATTATCGATATTACTAGTTGTTCTGACTATGAATAGTCACGTCGAAGTGATTGGGCTTGTATACCTCTGAAAAACAGGATGATGGCAAGTAGACTTGACCGCTGCCTACGGATTACCTACTGCCAGTATTGCGCATCTTAACCATCGCATTTTTTTGGTGAATGCTTGATAATACTATCATACATACTGCTAAAGCAGCAGTAGATCGCTCTGAGGGCAACGATGGACCATCGTTGGAATAGATGGTTTCATACTTTACGTTTTCTGGTTATGATTGATGTGCATGCATGCCCTAAATCCGTGCATTATCACTCAATGTAGGCTGACCAACATCCTCTTTATGTGGCTAAATCAAAGCATATTGATCTTGACAAGATATAAGTAATGCAAGATGTTGTCTCTGGTTTCTGCCTTCTCAGAGGTTGTGCTACATTAGTAATGATGTAATGATGGAAAGGAATGATTGCCAAAATGATTACGCTATTTGTTGAAGAAATCGGTATGCATATTATGAAGGCTTGCGTAGTAGTAGTTATGGCATTGGAAGACAATAACACTGTTGGCATAATCTATGATGCCTTGTTGATGAATGACACGATACTCTTATAACGATAACACACTACCATTAACTTGTTATCCTCAGTTAATGGTACATAAAGAAGATCTTGCCTAAAGAAGTTGGAGATGGGTAGCTCGCAGGAAATCATGTCGCCTCGCGTCCAGGTATGTAGATATAGGAGGTAATAACAATATGAATTGTTTCCTTACTCATCACTATGAGTTTTAGCTATATGCTTAAAATGGTGTTTCTTAAAAGCATTGTTTAATTACTACTTATATCTTATGCATGTTAATTAACAAAGGATCTATTTACGATACTTATGACAAGGTGGGGATGTATTTGACTTAAAACGGTTTTTTTAAAGTAAGCTATGTACTTAATAAGGGCTCGACCTTGGTGTGCCTGAATGACATGGATTTGCCCAGGGTGCTTGAACTCCCTACAATCTTCGTGGGAGTGCCTGGGGCTAGTGTGGCACGGATCTTCCCTAGTACCTAGCACTAATACCAAAATCAAGTCTCTTTTCATATGTGTATTGTAGGATGGCTTCTTCCATGTTGAATGCTTATGTGAACTTAATACATTCTTTTTTGCTCTTATACTGATCAGTATGGCATCTGCCCTAATACGGTTATGTTGACATACTTTTTGTGATTGCAATCATGCTGATAAAGTAGTGAATCTTGTTTCGGACATAAATAACAACTGACGTGCTCATCTATGACACTTGTCTTCCTCACGCAACTAACTTGTGCGGTTTTGTTTTGTGGAATGGTGGCAAGTAACAGCTGGGTGTCCTATAACTTGCTGCGCTTTATGGTACTCTGAACTGTAAATCTTTATACAGCTATATTTTAACCTGTTATGCTATAAATTGAAGGGTTCAAAGAGTTTGGTCTTGACTTGTCAAGAGGGACTATGTGATACCTTGTTATTTTCTCTCTCTCTCTCTCTCTCTCTCTCTCTCTCTCTCTCTCTCTCTCTCTCTCTCTCTCTCTCTCTCTCTCTCTCTCTCTCTCTCTCTCTCTCTCTCTCTCTCTCTCTCTCTCTCTCTCTCTCTCTCTCTCTCTCTCTCTCTCTCTCTCTCTCTCTCTCTCTCCATGTGACTATAAAAAATTCCCATTATAAGCTCTCTTTTTTCCTCCGCCAAGTGCACCAGTATAAACCACTTTCGTCAATATTATAAACTTGTGAGGACTATGTGTTAATTCATTTTTGGGGCATCTTGAAGAAAGATACCTAACTTGCACCTAAAGTTTCCTAGCTGATGCGAAATCTACGGCCAAGTTTCTCTATGAAAATATTATAATCAGATTTGGATGTCTGATCGAGATTGTCAGTTTGCGGGATAAAGTGTTTACTAGAAGATTTTTCTATTATACACAGATTTAGTACTCCCTAGTATCCCAGAGGGAATGGCCAAGCTGAATCTTCCAATAAATTTTTTTGCACTATTATGACAAAGACAGTTGAAGCAAGTCGGTCTGATTGGGAACATAAACTATATGCAGTGGCATTCAGAACCGCTTACAAAAATAGTACAAATCAAACACACTTTCAACTGGTTTATGGTCAAGATATTGTCATGTCAATTGAATTTTTAATCCCATCTTTACGCATAGTGGCAACAGAACGGCTAAATGATGATAAGTCTTTACAACTCTGTCATGAAGCGTTGCACAAATTATGTGAAACACGATTGATGGCAGTTCATGCATTAGCAGCAGAGAAAGCTCGCCACAAGGCATGGCACGATCGTCGATTGCACAAAAAGGATCTGAAAGCAGGAAATCTTGCACTGATGTACAAAACCAAGCTGATCAAGGAAAAATTGAAGTTTACCGATGAAGGCCCGTATAAAGTAAAGGAAATCCTAAACTGTGGCGCAGTAATTCTTGAACACTTAGACGGAAAACGATTTGATACTCCAGTGAATGACAGTCGATTACGCAAGTTTTGGCAGCCTGCTCCACCAGATCAGCAAGCATGATCTAATTGATTTTTCATTTTTATTTGTTTTTCAATTTTTTTTAATTTCAATATTTAATTGTTAAGTTTCTATTTAGAAAAGACAGAAAAAAAATGAGAAAAGACTGATGAGCAAAAGTCAGAAAGACTATCATTACGGAAAAAGGAAGGACAATATTTTTGATGAAAAATGACTTATAAAATCACTGTTTTGGTCATATGTGGCCTATATAGTATCAGAAACCTTTGCTGAGCTTTTAGACTGTACATCCACTTCAGATATATCTCTATTGAATTGGATAAAGATTCTTTTCTAAAAAAAGTCCATTTTTTGAGTCAGGCAAATGATTAGCAATATGCCATTTTGAGAACCTTCCCCGAGCACCTTACTCTCCTTAGGAACCTTCGCTGACATGCTATATGGTCTTAAAATGTCAAAATTAGGTTGGCAATAGCTTCAAATCTTGAAAAATTGCATTTATGACAGTACTTGGGCGAAGGACCCTCTTGGGCTAAGGTTCATCCTTCGCCAACCCTGGAAAATGTTCACCAGATAGGTTCAGGACCTCAGAAACCTTCGCCGAGATTTTCATAGCCTATTTTTCACAGTACTCTACATGCCTGCAAATTTTTGTTCAGAATTAATCAGCCAAACTAGTATTCAATGTAATGGACCCTCCAAATTCACCTATAAGTTGGTTGAATTCGATTCATTCCTCACTTGTGCTAGCGAAGCTCTTGCCAATTTTTCCAGCGACCAAAGCCTTCCAAACTTTCTAAACGATTTTTTGCTATACACTCGCGCGTATTACTTTTTCGTTTCTATTCATCATATCTTCCACAAATACATCCCAGTCGCCTCATTATACTATCCATCGTGATGTCCCATCTGCAACGGATATCATGATACTTCCTAGCACAAGCATGGTCACTCAATGGATGACCCTTGCGGAGCCTCTGCTTACTACTATGGGTATTCATGAGAGAGCCTTCTCAGGGAGAATCAATATGGATTTTATCACTCTTGCCTTTAGTACGTGGAATGAGGAGAAATCCAGATTTTACATCACCTTCCAGGGAGCCACACACAAGGTGCGCGTGATTGAGGCCGCCCTTGCTGCCATAGGCATAGCGTCTAGTACCCAAGCCTCACCAAACCATAAGCAGGCCAAACAGGCTATTAAGCCTTACATTGACCTTACAAATGATTTGCATTGGACCAATGACGGCTACTTCCTAGATGCCATTACTGAGCCTGCCATACACGCTGTTGCCCATCTTCTTAATAATTTTCTGATGGTTGGCAACCTCAGGAAAGGCCGCATTACTTCACAGATCTTACATAGGATAGTTGAGTCATACGTCAAGATAGCCAAGGCCCCTCTCGAACCATATAACTGTTCAAGACTGTTTCTGGTGAGCTCAAACGAGCCATTAAGAGCAATACCAAGCAACAGTTTGTTGCTGGCTCCTTGTTATCTCTCCTAGCAGCCTCACACCTTGAAAACAAAATCCATGGGTTTCGCCTGGATTCTGTGCTTTCAATTTATGAAGAAGCACCGACCGAGTCATCTCACCAGGCCTCCAGTTCACATAGTCAACGTTGTCCATGCAGCGAGATCGTCATTCCTGACTTGCCTTCCGCGTCACGACGTCGTACTAGGCATACATCGTCAGCAGTGCTTCCACCCCCTGTGAGGCCGACAAAGAATTGGATAAAATACCCACATTGGGAGAGCAGCCAGCTTGGAGAGTTACCATTTTCTCTCACCAATATTATGTACCGATGCCGTGAAGAAATAGGTGGAAGGATTTAGGATTGCCAATGGACAAAATTACGATCCATATGCCAAATTGGCCAATCATCCCTCAACCTTTCAGTTGGACAATATCAATGGATTTCCACCGAGCCTTACAAGCATACCAGCGGGAGTATGTACACTCTCTAGATCCGACAGTGAGACAATCGGCACTCTTTGCGAAAGACTTGACTCTATTGGCATCAGTGGCAACAAGATGGGATGATTGTCTTCCTCCTTTGGCATTCGATCCAAATAAGCCAATGGCCTCAGAGAATATCAAGGATCAGCTGCCGGTTGCTCGACTATATTTTCGTGCAGCAATGATGGGAGGCTCTTGGGAATCTCGCTTCACGTCCTGGACAACTTCAAAATGGATTGTCGGTGTCCATCGTTGTTTTTTGCCGCATAATTTGGATCTTGCCCAACTTGATTTTATGGAGAAGGTGCAGTATCATTTAATAAAGATTCATCGCGAAGCCAATGAAAGTCCCCAGTAACTGCATCTCGCAGGTGTCGTGGGACCGCCCCCAGTTTTGGTGGGGGATACTATTGGAGGGTTTGCGGATCCCAAGGCAACCTTAACCCTAGTTAATAAGTGAGAGGGATTTGGCACCCTACGTGTGTAAGTCCAACCCAATGATCACATAGAGATTTGATTAATTAGAAAGTCAATAAAAGGACTCTAGGCCTTTTTGCGGGACTTTTAATGTCGCAGAGCCTAAATGTCAAGTTAGTGAATAAAGTTGGGTTTCCCTCCAATTTGTTCCCACTCTTTTTTAAATTAAAATAATTAGGGAGGCAAAAATGGACCAATAGGATTAGAGGCCAGAGTCCTCCTTCTACTATAAAAAGGGACCAACTCGAGTTCCTACACATGTTCATTTCTTCAATTCAATAAAGCAGATTGGTTCTCTTGTGAAATGGATTGATGAATGTCCTTGATCTCTATCACTTTTCTTCCATCTCTCATGCTTTCTTTGGATTTTGCTAATTGTTGGATTTGGTTGTTATTGGGATTGCATGTTTTTATACTTTTTTATGAGGGAGAAATGGAGAGAGAGAAAGAGTAAGCTATCTTGTTGTGGATCTAGTGTTAATGGATGTAGTGTCATGCTTAGGATTAATGGATGTTAGAGTTAGATGTGAATCTTCCATTCATGCTGACATCTGAACTATATTGTCACTCTCATGGGAACGAATTTATGCGTGACAACTAACTTCATCTCTTTGATGCTAGACTGATTAGATCTTGAATTGAGGTTAGGCAAGGAAAGAAACCCACTACAAATGTATATCATAGCCAACCAAGAATCCTTGCTCCACCTTTTTGTCCAGCTTCTTCCTCTTCTTATCTGGTATGTGTGCATATATCACACATCCAAAGATTCAAACATGAGCCAGATTTGGTTTGCTTTTTCACCATACCTCATGTGGGGTAGTGTGAGCAATGTTCGATTTGCCTGTCTTGTTCTGCAGGTAGACAATTGTAGCTACTGCTTCAGCCGATAGTGATCTCGATGCCTTGGAGTAGGCCATCATGGACCTTGCAACTTCCATGAGAGTTCTGTTTTTCCTCTCAGCTACACCATTATGTTGTGGTATATAGGCTATTGTCCTTCTGTGAAAAATGCATTCACTTTTACAAAAGTCAGTGAATCGGTTGGAGATATATTCTCCTCCTCTGTCAGAGTTCTGACTTGCTTGCTTTCTTTTTGGTCCACTTCTCAGCCCAGTTCACATATTCCGTAAACTTGTCAAGAGCTTCAGACTTGTAGTACATCAAATGGTCTGCAGATGTCTAAGTGTATCAGCTCCAAAAGTTTCGTTGCTATGTAGGAATCCTTCGTGAAAGGTGTGCGTGACAGCTTTCCTTTGTTGCACGCATCACAAGGTATCAGGTTTGCATCTCTGATGCTCACCCTTGTGAAAGCATTATTTTGACTTTCTTTGTACAATGTCAATGGGTTCATGTGGCATAGTCTCCTATGCCACAAAACGTCCATAGACTCATGGACTTGATGAGCCTACTCTATCGGTACAGGTTTCTTTTTTGTCTGCCTTGCAATGTTGTGTAGCGATAGGAACGGATTCTTCATCTTGGTGATAAAGCTCGTGAGATCTTTGCCATCCTATCTTAGATAGGTAAGTTGATCTTTTAGATGCATTATCTGATCTCATGACTTGGTCTGAAATCTGCTGATGAGTGTATCTCACATCTCTCTAGCATTAGAGATTGATGTGAGGTCAAGGGTAATGTTGTCTTCGATGGAAGAGGAGATGACAACTACTGCTTTGTCGTTTTTCTCCTTCCACTCCCAAAGATCTTTGCATGTGCTGGCTGGCATCTCTTCGGTGCCATCCACCCATGGCCATAACGCTTCTCCTCTTAGGATGAGCGATGTCTTCACCTTCCAAGCAAGGAAATTTGATCCGTTTGCTTTGAGTACTATGCATATTTTTGATTGGATGCTGTGAATGGAATCCATAGTCTCACTAACGAGGCTCTGATTAAGCCTTCCTGCTCTGATACCACTGTTGGAATCTCGCCTAGGAGCTCTGATACCACTATTGGAAAATCAGAGGGGTAGTCGTTGGGTGCAACAAAAATTTCGAATTATGCTCAGATAGAGCCGATTTGTCGAACAAGGCTACTGTCTCAAGCCACGATCAGTCATCCTCTGAATAGCAGAGAGATGTTACTAATCTGACAATGAGTTTATGAAACAACAGATAATGTCTAGTGACAGCGGAAATATATCTATTGACAAGATTTAAGAAGCATCACAACATTCAGAGATTGTGAATTGAGCAGAAAAGTGTAACTCGTTTATATTATCAAAATCGAGTGTACATCAGAGATCAATGCATCGACATGAGAGATTTATTCTCTTCTCACGAATGGAACTAGCTACTGGTAGAATTGTCTTTCTTCCTTGATATGCACCTCATTGAGTATTGCATTCAGGATTCTCTATATCTCTTTCTCTCTCTCTGATCCAATACATATATCATGCTAGATTAGATTACAAGATTGATTAGCTAAGTTTATCTGTTTACGTTTCTGTTAACGTTGCATGGCGGCGGTGCATCGTGATAGTTTGAAAGACTTCATGCCCGAGTAGCTGTCCTCACCATGGCTTGTATATGGATACTCTAAAATGTTGGCCTGACCCAAAGTGTCAGCCCTTTGAGTATGTGGCGAAAAAGCCGAAGGTTGGCTAAAACAAAGTTTTGGGTCATTCGGCTTTTATCAAAATCTGAAAAATGCAAAAAACACAAACTGTGCGAAAAACAGTTCAAATATGCAGACTATGCAAAAACTAGTTAAAAATATGCAGCAGTCTAAAAGGACAAGGAAAAAATACTAAGGCTTTAAAAGTATAAACTTAATGTTTCTTCATACACTTGTATATAGGCTAAAATGCCACATAGAGACCAACAATGAAATTCATGCATGTATTAGGCTTATGCCACGTGGTGTCAACATGCTTAAGGGGACCTTTGCTGTATATGTATTACTTTCTTTGTAATAAAGATGCTTTTGCTTTGTGAGCTCTTTGCTTGATGTGAGCTCCTCCATCACTCTGTTACTTGTGGATGTTGTTTATAGTTTCAATGCTTGGCAATCAGTCAGTGATTGCATCTCTAATCTGCACTCTCCACTATATTAGAATTTCCGCATAAAATGTTAACTTGGTATCAAAGCCTTTAGGCTATGGAGGAACGTGCACGATCGAAGCTCTTGAAAGAGCAGTTCCATCGATGGTAGCATTAGAACCGAGCAACGGTAAGGACGTCGTACGGGATACAGCATGGTCCGGGGTGATCGGTGACGCAAAGCCCTTTGATGCATACAGAATAGATTCATAGAATCAAAGTAAAAATCTGCATAGAAGGGAAACTGTGGGACAACCAATGGAAAATGTGCTCATAACGGAGACAATTCTCAGTGAATTGTAGAGTGGTTTGTTGCAAACACAAATTGGGACAGGTTGCTGGACAACCGAGGTAGCTATGGAGGTTCAATTCTCAGCAATTGAATGGAAGGTAGTTCCAAATATATGCAACAAAGTCTACTCTTTGCAGACTAGGTTTTACAGAGCAAAAAGCTTGGATATTTCTCCGTAGGAAGGTGTTTTTGCTACTGTATGAAGCTACAGTAGGGCGTTGTAGTAGCAAGATAATGTCTGCAAGAAGCCATGCTCATCCATGGAAGGATGGAGAAGTAATTAATTCTCTCAGATAGCCAAAAACAAGGCTAGGGTTTCCAGCAAGAAAATCCTTGATATTTATAGAAGACGACATTCGATGCTATGAAGCTATAATGCAGGGTGCCTTGTTGCTATGAAGACACTGCCAAAGGGCCATGGGTGGCCACGTGCCAGCAAGAGCACTGGATTAGACTTTGTAGAGGGTGTGAAGAAGAAGGAGACCGTGGGTGTCGCGAACATTGATCCAAAGATTGCCATAGTGTTCCCAGGTGCATAGCGGCCATAGGACTTTACTTCAGCACACGGGTGCAGTGATAGCCATTCGATTGAGAGATAAAATGATGAACGATCGAGATCCAACTTCAAGGATGAAGTGTGGGCCGTAGGATCCACATCAATGGATTTCGTTGCAAGTGGCCCTTGAAGAGTTGAAAGGGACATCACCCTTCAACTTCTTTATAAATTTTCAAAATGAAATGTAAGAAGGGGCTTGACTAGTGAAAGTCAACTTGAAGGCTAGAGTTTCTTCAAGATGAAGGACTAGTTCATTTTGAGAGTCATTTTCTTAAGGCCACTTTGGAAGTGGATAACTTTGGCTAGAGAAGGCTTTTGGGGTCAAATAAGAGTCGATTTGGAGCTTGTAAAAGCCTGTGTGAAGCTGACGGACAGAACGACAAGATCATCAAGGGAGAAATGCATTCTGATGCATTCTTGCCACCATTCTATGGAGCGGGAGATGAGTGACCCAATGAGATATGGTTTTCACTATTTGGTGACCTATGTGCCGAATTAAGCCCAATTTTGTGCTAAAAGTCTGCGAGGCAGGCTAGTAAAAAGCTTGTGCTTACATCCAAGGAGCACTAAAGTGGTTCTCAAGCAGTTTTGAGGAGCCTAAACACAATATATTGTGAGGGAGAGCGGAAAGGGCAAAATTGCAGTGGAGAAAGCTAGTAAATGCGATCAAGCTGCAATCAGGCATTGTGAAACTCTTGATTTGGCAAGAATTGAGAGAGGGAAACTAACTGCAGGTGAGATCTGGGCATTATGCCAAGTTATGCCAGTGGATATGGAGGAATGGCATGGGGCTTCTAGTTCAACTTTTCGGAAGTTAGAACCTACCAAAGTCAGGGACACTTGGAGCGACATCTCAAGGTGAGAATCGACAATGGCATTGTCAGATTTGGTGGTTACGGTTACTTCACATGCTTTTGCAAAGGGAGAAATGTCACAATTGGGGAGATATTTACACTAGCTTGTTATTGGCGACAATGCAATGAAGGCGGTCACAAGATAAAGGATGTCAGTGGAAAGGTCAGCTTGGTAAGCCAAAGTGGAAAAGTGGTAATTTGGAAATGCAAATCTAGTAGCTCGGCAAAAATGTAGAGAGGGTAGTCTCTATCATCTATTGGAGCCATATTGTTGCAGTGGCATGGACTTCATGGTGTGCATGAGATGTGTGCATGGTTGGCAATGCAACAGGGGTCAATACTTGGATTGACATTGATGGAGTGTTATCTACCATCAGGAGCATTGGTAAGCCATCTCTTTGAGGCTTTTATGCCTTGGCTGATTTGCGGGTATGTAGGCTTGGCATTGGATGTTTGAACCTGGATAATTTGTGGAATTTTGGAGTGAGATCAAGGAAGCCTAGTCAAAGTCATGTGAAGCCATTTTATCTCAGTAAGATCAGTGTTGATGAGACATAACTCTCAAAATCTATGAGAGCAGATTCACAGATCATGTTATAGGATGTAACAGGAAGCAGCAAGCAGGATATATGTGGTGCTATGGAGCTTAGTAATCCATGATCGAGAAGCGTTGATGGTGAGTTGGATGCTATATTAAGAGAGACCACTTGACTTAGAGGTCAAAGCTTGCGAGCTTGTTTTTTGTGAAGAGTCCAAGATCAAATCCAACTATATTGTTTTGAATAGTTTTGAAGAATGCACACATTGAGTGGGTTAAAAAGTATAATGACATGAGAATACCTTTGAGTTCAATAAGTGAGATTTTCCAAATCTAGTTGTTGTCGGTAAAAAAGCACATTGACATGAGCATACATTTGAGTTCAATAAGGGTGATCTTCCAAATCCAGAAGCGCAAATTCAACTAGTCTATTGTTGTTTGAAACATGAGTTTTGATTATCTTAAGTGATGATTATCTTAAATGTGAATCCGATACACTAACTTAGAGCATATGGAAAATCTGTAGTGAAGAGCACGATGCACATTCAATTTGCAAAATTTGAGGGTTTCAATCTGTGTTCTTCCTTTTCCTTATTACTATTGGGGGGAGACAAATCATGACTTTTGTCTAGCCTTGGAGCTGCAAGAGCTTCAATATTTGTCTTAAACTTGCCTCACATGACGTAGAATGCTTAGACTTGCCTCACCTCATTCAAAATAGTGTAGAGTGGGAATTGATATTTCATTTTGCAAATCTAAATGCTCAATATCTGACTTCTTATATCATTGGTTGAGTCAACCTAGATGCAAATTTTGGAAATGCAAAATGGTCAATCCCCGACTTCTCATATATATTGATTTGCAACATCATCATCTTCTGATCCGTCATTGATTTGTTGTTCGTCAAGAGTAGATGAGCTTGGACCTTCAATAGGAATAGTCAACTGAGGAACTGGAAAGTTCAAAGTGTCAAGAGAATTTGATAGGTCGGCTACATGGGGATAGCCCTTTCCTTTGAGGTCTTGAAACTGATATTTGATGAAGATGACATCCCAGCTAGCAAATATCTTCGACTCGATGAGATCGAACAACTTGTAGGCTTGATCTGAAGTAGTGTAGCTGATGAAAACACACTTCTTACTTTGGAAGTCGAGCTTCTTTCTGAGATCACAAGTAATCTGCGCAAAAGTAGTACATCCAAAAACTTGTAAGTTTGATAAAGAAGGTTTGGTACCTGTCCAAACTTCAAATGGTGTTTTGTTTGAGAGGCCTTTAGTAGAACATTTGTTCTGAATATAGGTTGTTGTTGAAACAGCTTCAGCCTAGAAGCACTTCAGAAGTGTCGCATGTGATAACATGCACTTTGTCGATTCAACTAAGGTTCTATTTTTTCTCTTAGTAAGACCATTTGACTGAGCGAATAGAAACTTATGTATTGTTGTTCAATGTCGTTGTTAAGGCAGTAGTCCTTGAATTCGTTGGAGATGTACTCTCCCCTGTTATCTGACCTCAATGCTTTGATTCGTTTACCAGTTTGATTCTCAGCATGCTCTTTGAATTGTCTGAATTTGATGAAAGCCTCTGATTTCTATTTAATAAAATAAACAACTGTTCTTCTGGAGAATTCGTCGATAAAGATAATGAAATACTTTGCATCTAGTAATGAAGGAGTTTGCAGAGGTTCACATATATCTATATGAACAACATCTAATAGA
The DNA here is from genome assembly GCA_029204225.1 of Diphasiastrum complanatum. Taxonomy (NCBI): domain Eukaryota; kingdom Viridiplantae; phylum Streptophyta; class Lycopodiopsida; order Lycopodiales; family Lycopodiaceae; genus Diphasiastrum; species Diphasiastrum complanatum. The sequence goes on from CM055100.1 coordinate 22,207,294, forward strand.
TCTTTTGCTGCATGCATATGGTTTGATCTAATGGAATCCTAGCCTGCTTTCCAAAGATGCAGCTATGAAAAACAGAGAGATCGACCTTACCAGAAGGATAGTCGAGATCAAGGACCATGAATTGTCTGGACATTTTCATAACAGATGCATGATTCAAGTGTCCTAAACGATGATGCCATAGTAATGCTTTATTAACTAGAAAAGAGATTTTCAAGACTTGACTAGACTCAGAATAGCAATGTGCCAATCTATATAAGTAACCCTACCTCTTGCCAAGTGCAAGGATCTTATTACTCCTATCAATGATTTTTCATTGATCAGATTCAAATTCTACCTTATGATCTAAATCTGTAATTCTACTCATTGATAACAGATTTGTAGAGCATATAAGACCTCTGATAGTAATTTGAATTGATCATGCTGAAAACACAATCTTACAGAACCTTCACCTTCAATAGTGTGGTGTACTATTGTCACCAAGATGAACAAATTTCTTCGTGTTGTAAGGAGTGTAGGAGTTGAAGATCTCACGTTGATTGGTCATATGTTGAGTTGTTCTGGAATCCAGAAACCATGAATCATCCATAAATGCACTTTGATCTTTGACCATGAATGCGCCTTCATCCACTTCGACCTGGGGAGATGATAAAGCTGTGTCTGCTTGTTGATCAGGTTGCTTGGCTACGTTCTTCGCTAGGAGAATTCGGCAATCCTTGATCTCATGGTTATTGCGCTTGCAATACCTCCAAAACATCTTCTTCTTCGATTGTGGATTTGATGATTATTCTTGACCTTGAGTCTGTTTCTGATTCATTGCAGTCTTCTTGGACCTTTTCTACTTCTACCGTTTAGAGCCTTTGTTGACATATAGAGCCTGAGAGGAGGAAGTACACGGTGTATCTTGACATCTTCAATTATCTTCTTGCAGCAACATAGTGATAACTCTAGTGAGAGTTAAATCTGAGTTTGTCGATATGATCACCACCCAGTTCTCATATGTAGAGGGCACACTTGAAAGCAATGTCATAATTGGATCTTGATCGTTTGTGACTGATCCGACAGCAGCCATCTGTTGTAAGAGATTCTTAAACTGGCTAATGTGACTCTGAAGTGAATCACCAACAAACATTTTGAATGTGAAGAATTTTTTTTGTAGATGTAACTTAGTAGTTACGTCCCTCACATCATATAGTGAGTTCAAGATGTCTCGAACGTCTCTTGACATTTTAGCTTCAACTATGTGTCCAATCTGTGTATCTGATATATTGAGGATGATAAGCACAAAAGCTTTACCATCTTAGATTTTCACTTTGAGTCGTCGTCTTCAGGTTTTACTTCTATACTTGTAACAACATCCCATAATTCGCTAGCAATTAGCAAGGTCTTCATCTTAAATTTCCACAAATGATAATTGGATCCATTCAGCTTGTCTGTGATAAGACCAACTTTACTTTGAGAATCCATCTGGAACTTAGTCTGTCGATTGTATCGATGATGCTAAGATGTGGTAATGCCAACAATAAGAAATCAATTCTCTGATACTAAAAGGTTGAAAAGAACTGAAGAGTATGATATCAATTTGATATCACGAAAGATATCAAGTATTAGAGCTTTCGCTCTAATATCATGTTGGAATCAGATAAAGAAATAGTGAAAACTCTCTGATACCATGTCGGTATCAGATAAAGAGTAATGATTTTGCTCTGATATCATGTCGGTAAGTGGTGTGTAGAAGATAGGTCTAGCTCGAAAAGAAACGAATGAAAATTATTTGTGTGCCTAGAAAGAAAACTTTTCGTGCATGACGGAATAAACTATCTTCATCTTTCCAATGCATGACTACACCTATTAATTTCAAACAAAACGATAGTGATAGAAATCACGTTTGAGCTTATAATAACTAACTTTGAAACCGCCAGTACTACAGTGATTACGTAGCCAAACAATTAAGCATCAAAAATTATCAGACAAATAATTAGTCACAAAGAAATACAGAAACGCATACATTCTGAGATGAAGCTGAACGCAATAAAGGATAATATTGATTCAAAATGAAATAGAAGTAAATGAGTACAATAAGTTACAGATCAAAGCCGCGTACTCTATGCTATCTCTGAGCGGCTAAAATGAAAGTTTGAATTAATGAGTAGTGCTGATAAGCAGTAGTGCAATATCAATCTCTAAAGCAACTCTAAGAAATGAGCTAGAATGCTCAGGAGTGTTCAAGCTCGCAAGCTTGAGAGAGAGAGAGAGAGAGAGAGAGATAACTATTCAAATGCTTCTGATAATTTTGATTTTCAATGAATGAAACTGTATGAATATGAACAACTATTTATATTAAGAAATTAGGTCGTCAATTGCGATCGCCAGTTGGCTAGTGATCTGTTGGCATCCATCCAGTCCTTGTCATTGATTGCTGATAAGCGGTGAAATTGGTCGTAAACATTCTGTCTGCATAAATGAACCAAAACTGTAGCTCTGCAGAAATGAACTAAAACAGCCATAGGTGACACTGTCGGGTTTTTCACGAAAAAGGCGAACAAGACGAAAAAGGAGAAGGTCCCCTTAAATCTCATTTAGGGTTGCCCCACACTTTGCCATAGTCATTTCCTTAACATTTGAGGATCTTTGAAAAAAGCGAAAAATGTGACACTATGATTTTACACGAGATTTCTATTAGGGAAAAAATGCAAAAGAAAGGCGACACTGCATTTTTCAACGGGATTCCTGACAGGCGAAAAAGGAGACACTTTCGTAAACTCCGTGTAGTTCTACAAACTATGTAAAAACACGTGTAATTCTGTAGACTGTGTAAATACAAAAAAAAATCCATAGAACTGGATTAACAATGGATGAAGATTAAAACCGACTAGATGACTACTAAGAAGGATAATAATCTAACATCCTATTCTACAAGGAGGCAGTTGTAGCTACTACTTCAGCCCATAAAAATCTCGATGCCTTCGAATAGGCCATCATGCATCTTGCTGCTTCTATGAGGGTCTGTTTTTCCTTTCAACTACACCATTGTGTTGTGGTGTGTGTGCAACAGGCTTTCTATGAAGGATGCCTCGACTTTTACAAAAGTTGTTGAATCGATTGGAGATGTACTCTCCTCCTCTGTTAGTTTTGATCCACTTGAACTTCCTACTTGTCCACTTCTCAGCCCAATTTACATACTCTGTAAACTTGTCAAGAGCTTCAGACTTGTTGTGGATGAAGTAAACAACAACACTTGCTGAAATCATTGATGAAGGTGATATAGTACCTTGATCCTCCCATAGAGATTACGTCGAAGGGTCCATAGATGTCAGAGTATATCAATTCCAAGAGCCCTGTTGCTCTGAAGGAATCCCTGGTGAAGGGTGTACGTGACATCTTGCCTTTGATGCATGCATCATAGGATGTCGAACTATTTACATCTTTGATGCTAACTCTTGTGATTGCTCCATGTTAGCTTGCTTTGTAAAAAGCCATTGGGTTCATATGACACAGTCTCCTATGCCATAGAACAGCCATCGTCTCATGGACTTGATGAGCCTGCTCTGTCGGTAGGCATACCTTCAGATGATAGAGGTTGTCTTTACGTCTTCCTTGAGTGATTAGTGTACTGGTGCTGGCTTCGACAACACTGCATGCTTCATTGGTGAATACCACCCGTATGCATGCATCTACTATCCTTGCAACTGATAACAGATTCTTCTACAGTATTGATACATATAGGACATCGTCCAATCTTTGATCTCTGCCATTGGCATTGAGCCATAGCACACTAGTTCCACTTACTTCATGCCTTGATCCATCTTCGAGGATTATGTATCTCGATGAATCAATTTGTTGGAAGTATGCAGTGATTTGTCTGGTTGTAACAAAATGAGATGTTGCACCAGAATCAAGAACAACTTCTTGGAAGTCAGTTGAGGAAGTAGCACATACATTCATCCGTGCATAGATAAGTAGTTGAGTTTTTGCTTGCTCATTCTTCAGCCATCTTGGAGGATTATGGTTGTGCTATTGGAGCTCTCTTTTCTGCTCTGCGATTTTTTGTTCCTTGGATTGTTGTAGCAATCCATGGTTGCATGTCCCTTCTTGTGATAGTGTATGCACTCAATTTTTGTGTTCAGCCAACATCGATCCATTGTGTGGCCTTCATGTCTACATCTGTTACATGTCTTCTTGTCATTGCTTCGTTGCTTGCTCTTGTTCCTTCCCTTTGATCAACCTTCTTGATCTCCCTCTTTCTGCTGACTTTGGTCCTGGCTTCTTGTCGACTCTCTCTTAGGATAAGTCTTCTTCGACTGGTCTTTGTTGCTATAGAGAGCTTGGTCAGACTCGACTTTGTCGTCATAGTGCTCTTTGGCTTCGACTTCTTCCTTGATGTCGATGACTACTTTGTAGAAAGTCATGTTGGGATCTTTAGCTAGCAGGGTTCTGGTAGTTTGGAAAGATCTTGGTAGGGAATGTAGCAGGTAGCTGAGCTGCTTCTCTTGTGAGACTGCATGCTTTGTTCCAGCATTGTGTAATGACAAGAACAAGTTTTTCATTTTTCTAATGAAGCTAGTGAGATACTTGTCATCCCATCTTAGATAGGTGAGCTGATCTTCTAGATGCATGATTTGATTTTGTGACTCGTCTGAAATCTGGTTGTGAGTACATCCCACATCTCTCTAGCATTAGAGATTGATGCAACGTCGAGGGTAGTGCTATCTTCGATGGAAGAGGAGATCACAGCTACTGCTTTGTTGTTTTTTTCCTTCCACTCTTGTAGTTCCTTGCATGTGCCTGGCATCTCTTCGGTGCCATCAACCCATGGCCATAACGCTTCTCCTTTGAGTATGAGTGAAGTCTTTACCTTCCAGGCCAAGAAATTCGACCCATCTGCTTCAAGCATTGTGCAGATGTTCGATTGAATGTTATGTATGGAAGCCATAGTCTTAGTGACAAGGCTCTAATTAAGCCTTGTGGCTCTAATACCACTGCTAGCGACTGTGAAATCTTTGAACCGTAGCTCGCTCTGATACCATTGATGGTGAGTCTTTGATATCAAGCACGTCAAAATGCTCTGATGCCACCAATGATGAATCTTTCAACTTCGAATCTCTAGACAACTCAGATGCAGCTGTGGATCTAGGAATTCAAGGATGTCGAAGACTTTGATCACTTTGAAGTTGGAGCTGGTCGAGATTTACCGATATGAACTCAGATGGAGCCAATCCGGGATGAAGCTGCTACTTCATTCCGCGATTAGAGATCCTCCGAGCTGCAGATAGCTATTGCTAATCTGATGCTAAATTATGAATAGTAGATAATGTCAGATGACAATGGAATTATATCTACCATTGAATTGAATAAGCAACACAAAGCATTCAAAGATTGCACACATTGAGCAGAAATTGTAACCCATCTGTATTATCAAAATCGAGTATACATCAAAAAAAAAATGAGTGTTGTCTGTTTCCCACATCAGCGTGTTGGCGTGAGAGAGGTGTTCTCTTCTCACAAATTGAACTAGCTACTGCTAGAACTTTATTTTCTCCTTGACATGCATCTCTCTGAGTGTTGTGTCAGGACTTGACTAGGGTATGTTTCTGTATTCGATCTCCAATACATACAGCATTCTTGAAAAAAATCCATGAAAAGGACTGAAGATTTTAAACATTAAAAATTCAATTGTTAATTCTCATGTAAATTCAAAAATAAATTCCCGCTCTTGACTAGAACTCATCTTTCAATTAAAAGTTGACACAAAAAATGATATGGTAAATAGGGGATTAACAATTTTACATTTCCAAAATCGGCGTCTAGGTCAATGAAGGTGAGGCATAAGTCGAAGCTGTTAGTAAAATTGAAGATCTCTAGATTAAGTCTAAGACAAGGCCTGAAGATATTGGCTGTTGTAGACTAAATCCGCTCTTGACCAGAGGCTCCTCTTAGAACTACAAGTTGACACAGCCAATGATATGAGAAGTTGGGGATTGAGCATTTTACATTTCCAATATCGGCATAAATTCAAATGTGAATTCTCGCTCTTGACTAGAAGCTCCTCTTACAACTACAAGTTGACACAACCAATGATATGAGAAGTCAGAGATTGAGCATTTTACATTTCCAAAATCGACATCAGGTCGACTCAGGTGAGGCATAAACTGCCAATAAACTGAGAAGTCATGGATTGAAGTTATCTAGGTCGACTTTTGTGAGGCAAGTCTAAGACAAGGCTTGAAGATTTTGGATGTTGTAAATTCAAATGTGAATTTCTGCTCTTGACTAGAAGCTCCTCTTATAACTACCTGTCTACTTATGATGGAAATAATCTACTTCATGTATTACCCAGAAGATCTTCAAGGACTAGCAGACCACCTAACCGGTATATTGATGAGTCTACAGCCTATCTTGTTCAGGAACCAACGTTTGTCCAAGAGGCACTCAGTCAACCTGACTCAGATCTCTGGAAAGAAGCTATGGATAAAGAGTATTCATCTCTTATCAAACCCAGACGTGGACAATTGTCAAATTACGTGCCAGTAGAAACATAGTTGATTGCAAATGGGTTTTCAAAGTCAAGTACAACGCAGATGGAAGCATCAATAGAAGAAAGGCATGACTACTAGCCAAAGGTTTTTCTCAGGTATACAACGTCAATTACATTGAGACCTTCAGTCTAGTAGTCAAGCATTCTTCTATTCGACTTTGACATTTACATGGTGCAACCCGAAGGCTATATTATCGAGGGTAAACACAATCATGTGTGTAAACCCGACAAGGCACTATATGGCTTGAAGCAATCTGCTCGAGCATGGTTTCAAAGGATTGATACTTTTCTTATTGATCACGGCTATACACCTAGCTCTTCGGATTCAAATGTTTACTTCAAAGCAGTGCAACAGTCTTTTATCATTATCACTTTGTACGTGGATGATAAATTGCTTTTTAGCAACAACACTGATCTGATAAAAGAAGCCAAGACAATGCTATCTTCCGAATTCGACATGACCGATCTGGGCAAATCCACAAAGACATAAAGCTGAAGTTGGTCTACATTACACAATAGACGTACATCTACAACATGTTAGTCAGATATAATCTAATAAATAGCAAGTTAGCTCTCTCACCAATGGAACCAGGACTCAAATTGTCACAGGAACAGTGTCCCCAAACAATTCATGAGAAACAACAGATACGTGAGTATCCTTGCCATTCTATTATAGGATCTCTTATGTACGCCATGGTTTATACTAGTCCAGACATAGCTTTTGCAGTCAGCTCTCTCAGTCAGTTTATGACTAATCCTGGTATAACACATAGGATGGCTCTTATTAGAGTCATGAAATATCTTCAAGCCACTATGGACTTTTGCATTTGTTATGGAGCAATCGGCAACGATAAGTTCAATTTACTCAATGATTACACAGATGCAAGTTGGGGAGGAGATGTAGACACTCATGAATCCACTTCTAAATTTACATTCTTCCTCAACAGTGGTCCTATTTCATGGAACAGTCACAAGCAATCATCGGTAGCTCTATCTTCCATAGAGTCAGAGTATATCGCAGCCTCTCAAGCTACAAAGAAAGCAATTTGGTTGAGAAACTTACTCTCAGATATCAGTCTGAATCAATATGCTCCGATGACATTATTTTGTGATAATCAAAGTGCCATCACTTTATCAACAAACCCTAGAAATCATTCCAGGAGTAAGCACATTGAACTGAAGTATCATTTTGTCAGAAGCAAAGTTCTCAACGAAGAGGTTAGATTGCAGTACTGTAGAACACAAGATATAACAGCTGATATTTTTACCAAGCATTAAGTTTGGAGCCACATAGAAGATTCTGTGTAGAACTAAGTTTGAAGGTCAAGGCAAGGATTTAGATTAAGGGGGATGTTGGATTATTCTCTTTCTTACCAATCGTCTAATCGGTTTTAGTCTTCATCCATTGTTAATCCAGTTCTGCGGATTTTCTCGTGTGTTTACACAGTCTACAGAATTACAAGTCTTTTACACAGTTTGCAATATTACATAAAGTTTACGACAATGTCTCCTTTTTCTCCTGTCAGAAATCCCGTTGAAAAATGTAGTGTCGTCTTTTCTCGTATTTTTCGCCTGACAGAAATCTCGTGTAAAATCACAGTGTCACATTTTTAGCTTTTTCCAAAGAGCCTCAAATGCTAAAGAAACGACTCTGGCAAAGTGTGGGACAATCCTAAATGAGATATAAGGGCACCGTCACCTTTTTCGTCTTTTTCGCAAAAAATTCGACAATGTCGCCTATGGCTATTTTAGTTCATTTCTGCAGAGCTACAGTTTTGGTTCATTTATGCAGACAGAACGTTTATGGCCAATTTCACCGCTTATCAGCAATCAATGACAAGGATCGGATGGATGCCAGTGGATCACTAGCCAACTGGCGATTGCAATTAATGACCTAATTTCTTAGTATAAATAGTTGTTCATATTCATACAGTTTCATTCATTGAAGGTAAGCAGTGCTATGACCTACCGACATTGATAGAGAGAGTGGACCTTGAGCATCCAGATGAGGATGTCCGAATTTCAGATGGACTGAGTGACAGTTCAAAGGACGAAGAGCCCGACATATAGCCTGTACCCAAAACACTTGCTACACATAGCAGCTCTACAGTCAACAAAGGAAAGGCAATCGACAAAGGCAAATCCATCGAAGTGCAAGCTCAATCTCCAAGGAGATCGACAAGAGACAGAAGAGCACCAATCAGAGTTGTGCTTGACAGCTCAATTTCGATAGCCGAAGAGTTTTGTGGATTCGATGGTGATCCACAAACCTATGAAGAAGCAATCCACAGTCCCAACAAGGACAGATGGATAAAATCCATGGAGGAAGAGATGGATTCCATGAAGAAGAAGAAGGTCTGGACTTTTGAACCAGTTCCAGTTGAGAGAAAGACTATCAAGTGCAAATGGATCTACAAATACAAGTATGGATGAGATAGCAATGTATCGAGATACAAAGCCAGGCTAGTAGCAAAAGAATTTTCACAGAAGTATGGTATCGATTGCACTGTAACTTTTTCTCTTATAGTCAAACACACATCCATACGGATTCTATTTGCTTATGTAGTAGCCTACAATCCGAAAATCCATATTGTAGATGAAAAGACAGCTTTCTAGCATGGTGATCTAAAGGAAGAGGTGTATATGGACCAACTACCAGGAATTACTTGTGAGTCATTTCCTAACTATGCCTCAAAATGCAAAGAAGCATTTATGGACTCAAACAGTGCCAGGCAATGGTACAAGAAAAAGGATCATGCTCTCAAATCCTTAGGATTCTAGACTCTGATGGCTGATTATAATGTATATGTAAAAGTCATAGATACAGAAATCATCATAATTGGTGTCTATGTAGATGACACACTAATCCTGTCGGGGAGTGACAACCTAATTGCACGGTTGAAGAAGGATATTTCAAAGCACTCTAGGAGAAGCAAAATGCTACATGGGCTTGCAGATCGACAGAGATCTTGATGGTGGTAAATTATATCTACACTAGTGAAGATATATCCAAGAAATTATTGATGATTTTGACATGACAGATTGTAAGGGAGTAAACACTCCTATGGTACCTGGCATAGTGCTGACAAGTTAAGATTTTCCCAAAGACAATGCAGACCGAGAAGCTATGCAACATAAGCCTTACAGGAGGCTTATTGGTCCTTTGATGTACTTGGTAGACAATACAAGACATGACATTTCCTATGCAGTGTTCAGATTGAGCCAATTTAACATTAATCCAGGTTCGACACACTGAAAAATTGCCAAGAGAATTCTGCAATACCTACAGAGCACAAAGGACTATGGACTCTGCTACTCTCGACATGTAGGACTTCGATTAGAGTCCTACAGTGATGCTAGTTGGGCATCAATCAAAGATGATTCCAAAAGTGTCTCAGGAGGATGCACAATAGTAGTCAATGCAGTTGTTATTTGGATCAGCAGAAAGCAAACCATAACTGCCCAATCATCATGTGAGGCAAAATATGTTGCTACAACCAAGATGGCTAATGAGCTGACATGGCTCAGACAATTTCAAAATGGTTTGGGAGAGAGCACCAATGAGCCACTAGTCCTACACATGGACAATACATCTGCAATACCTCTGACAAAAGATCCTATGTTTCACTCAAGAACAAAACACATTGCTATAAAGTATTATTTGATCATGGATCTAGCTGAGAGAAATGAGTTGCAGACAGTTTTCATTCCAACCAAGCAGATGGTGGCCGACATCTTTACAAAGCCTCTAGATAAGGCAATGTTTGAAAGACAAAGAGCTAGCTTGGGAATCACAATGCTACCATGCTTTGAGAGAGAGCTGAAGAAACTTAAGGTTTCTACGCACAAAGTGCTTTTAGCTTGTGAGTTCATACCTGTAGAAATACACAAGGTTTCTACACAAGCAGCAATCAAAGTCATCGACAAGGCCGAAATACCTGACTCAGCCGAAGTCATCGACACCAATGAAGTCCCCGACAAGGACTCAACTCCAACTACCAGCAAAACCAAAAGTCAAGCCAGACACGTCGGATGTCGAGTATGATGAGCATGACAGTTTGAATGTTACGACTCAATCGTTAAGCCCTTGTAGCTAAGCGGAGTAGCAAGAAATAGTTAGCTGTGTTTTTAGCTTAAACTATCTGGTATTTCTTAGCTAATTAGTTCTTGTAATCAGACCAAGATTTTACTTTGAAAGATAGCTCACACATAGAGATCCTTGATGGTTACAAAATCATTCAAGATGTCCTTTTAATCTACTGTCAAGATATTGAAGAAAATATTGCTACTGCATTGAATGGTGATGAAGGTAATTGTGATCAAAACAAAAAGAAAAAAAAATTATGTCAGAAATAGAATTATTACAAGCTATCGTTGTTAATGTTTCACAACAAGAGGTACACAAAATAAAGAAAAAGAAAAGTGCTTTGGTTCAAAATGTTATTGACGTGTCGGCGGCTCCAAAAAATATTGCAAAATCAGAGCTGTATAGAGTTGATTTTTTAAAGGATTTTGTTAAAAAAATTACAGAAATATGAGAGCTGCTATCCATTGGAAATAAAAACAACAACAAATATTAATGTCATTAAATGTGTTTTCACCTCCTCCGGTGTACAATTGCCGAGCATTCAATTCTACATATTGTGCCAAGCTTTTGCACTCATTCCTTACTACACCAAGAATTGTAGCTACATCGGCTGATGTTATTCCTTTTCGAAGAAGTGAAACTGGGGTGGCTGATTTGGTTGAAATAAAATCCATTCAAGATGTGTATAAGGAAGATATTTGTTATGTCCATGTCCTATATAAGGGAATCGGAATAATTCCTAACATGGATAGCCGGTCACTCCAGATGTATGTGATTATTAGTTATGCTACGTCATTCCGGACGTGGTTGTAATCATATGAGGGCCCAGACCTATAATTGGACATAGGAGCACATGCATGGTGAAGACTGCTTTAATGCAAGAATAGGAGGTCAATAGCTCAATATAGGTTGCATGGGGATCCTAGGGGGAATATTCTCTCTCTCTTGAAGAGAATAAGTCTATTGGAAACTCGCCCATCTACTTATTGTGAATTCAGATTCTTGAGCCAGTTTCTCCTCCCCTCTCTTGTGTTCTCCACTATGGCTTGGGGTCTAGGTCCAGGAGGAAACTCCAGAAGGGATCTAGGTTTGGATGGGTGGTTTTGCTCCACAGGTGTCCTTTTGGTTTTTTTGCAACAGGATCTAGTCAGATCTTCATAAGGCGATCATTACAGTGGTATCAGAGCTACGAATTTGCATCAATCTGAAGGTGGAGCTACTTCTTGTATTTTCTCAATTTTTGTGGATTTCTCTTTGCATGTTACTTCCAGGTGGTGGAACTGATCTCCAAGTAGGTGGCTTCTATGAATTTAGTGTACTTTCAGCCTAAAGATCATAATTATCGATTCTCTCCATAGTTTTTGGTGGAAATCAAAGGATTTTTGATGATTTTAGTGAATTTTCAACCTAGAATTGAAGTTTTTTGCTTGAAATTGATCATAGGTACTGATGTAGTAGGTTTTCCAGATTGTGATTGCTGTTTTACAGTCATTAATGATTGGATCTAATGATTGCATGATGTTCGAATAGTCAAAAGGTTGATTAGATAGTGATTTTGGACCAAAATTTGGACTATAAATGGGCTATAGAAACCATGTTTAACTAGAATCAAAATTTTTAGTGCTTTAATGCAATGTATTTACAGGGATTTGGACCTGATTGCACTTATTTGTGGATTTTCCCCACAAATTTTGGTCAAAATTGGTCACAGTTGGTAAAAAAAACAAGGTTTTTTTATATTTTTTGGACTAATTTTAAGGTAGATCTCAAAATTCTCAGACAAGACTTGGTATGAACGTTTTCAGAGATGTAATGAAGCTTTCCCAGAGCTTTCATGAAGTTTGGTAGGGGTTAGACACCATTAGGGAGCTCAAAACACCAAAAATTAGTGTATTTTTTATGAATTTTGAGCATGAATACCTCTCAATTGGGGGTCCGAACCTGTTGACTCTTATTACAAGCTTAAAGATATGATGGATTGCATCTGTTTTGAGCCATCATGCATCCAATTTGGATAGGTGAGCATTAGACACCATCATGTTGAGCTTTTGCTTGTTGAAGGAGGCCAAAAATGCATTTTTTGCATGTTCTGAGCTTATGATTTCTTGTTGGGCCTATTAGAAGCTTCTCTGTCTCTCTAATGAACCTTAGTAGAGTGCTTGTAACCTCTGATCCAAGGCTTATTGGGCTGGAGTTGAATTTTTGATGATTTCTCTCTTCAAAAGTGCGGCCTCCTACCTATTTTTGTGCATTTACTGCTCGCACGTGTGAAGCCTAAATGGCAGGGGATGTGGCAACTACCTTGTAGATGCACTCTCCCTCCGTAGTCTACTTTATAGCGACCAATTTGGTGTCCTGTAGAGAAAGTTATGGCTGTTGGAAGTTTGGCGATTTTTGAACTAAAATTTATAAAATTTTTGAAATGTTCTGATGCATGCATGCTTGTAACTCAGTGTAGTGCTTGTCTGTTGATGGAAATGTATGGATAGACCTGTATGCATGCTTGGATGCATGTTACATGCGTAATCAGTAGATTGATCAGAAGATTTCTTGCTTGAAGCTATTTTTGGCAATTCTAGATCAAAAAGTAGATTTCCTATTGGCTAGGCTGATTGCAGGATTTTTTTTGTTTTTTCGAAAAAGTCAGTGCATGTCGAGTTTCGATATGTGATAGTGCCTGTGAATTCGATAAATCGATTTTCACAGTTGGTCCATTTTGAACTGATTTTGAAAATCTCAGGGCTAATTTTCCAGTTTCTTGGCAATTTATGTAAAAAATGATTTTCATATTGAAATCAGTGCATGTCATGTAGGATGCATGCTGGATGTTTCAAAATCCTTCCAATATGTGATAGTAATTGTGAAATTGTCAATTCGATGTTTGATCGATTTTCATAGTTTAGGTCCATATTGAATGGAATTTGAAAATCCCAGTTTATGTAAAATTTGAAGAAAATATGGATGTTTTCGATTTGTTCAAATTCATTGGTTATTGATCAAACAAAAATGACTTATAAAGTGAATGATCTCATTTATGGAACCATCTATGTTTTGCAATTGGATTTGGATCTTCCAAAGTAAAGCAGATGAAAGGTGTTCCATACAGGAATCTAGTAATTTGGATTCTTTTCAGTTATAGAGTATTTCTCTATATTGATAGTAACAACCAAGAGAGTTCTAACTTGTTAAAAGAATTAAGTTCTTTTTACCGATTCTAAAATATATATTGGATATCTAGGACAGTATGTATTCGGTTTTGTTGAAATCTATGTTTCTTTTGGATTAATGGATACTTTTATGGCATTTCAATTGTAGTTGGATGATACATTCTGTTTTGTCCATGTTGGGTACAATATGAAATGGTATTCTTTGGAAATACAAAAGAAGCGTGAGAGATTTCAATTGTTAGGATTATCTCCTAGAACTGGTTGTGAATTTGATCCTATATCTGAGTATATAATAGCCAAATAGTCTTTTTTGACTTTTTGGGCAAAACAGATCTGGATGCAAAGGATTCTTGGAGGAAAAGCTAGTGGTATGGGACATCAATGATTCTAAAGGGGATTTCTTGGGTAGAATGATCTGTAGACCGATGGTTAGTGATTGTTGTAATGGTAATACTAACAGAGTCCATTGGTTTTTGTTTAGGGTATTTTGGGAATTATGGGATATAGATCGATTAACTATCTTGCTTGAAATAGAGGAACTCTTTAAGTGATTATTTTGAGTAATCTAGAACTTGAGGAGTTTTGGGGTTAGAGCTGTGAGATATTCATGAATATGGAAAATAGTGGTAAAGATTAAATTAAGGTTCATTGATTGTTACCAAGTACCATTTTGTTATGGATTGGATCAATGCAATAAAGCTTTAATCCTAACTCTATGTCTAAAGATGTCTGTATAAGTTAGCCTAATCTTGGTTTGTATGCTAAGATCTGTTGTAGGCTGATTGATTAAAGAAATTTTGTTAATAAGAGTCATATGGTTGGAAAACTTATGATGTGGAGTTATTCACTTCAAAGATTTCCCAGATATGTTATTTACTCATGAGAAATAGAGTTCTTTTGTAGCTGAGTTGCAAGATTCTCAGTGAGTTATGTGAGTAACATATGCAGATTGTGGATATCTGTCAGTATATAGCCTATGTTTATGAATAGGAACATAGTTGGATAAGTTGCTTATGTACATCTTAATCTTGTGGATCTGCTATGTGTTTCCTATGTATTGAGTTTATATCGTATACTTAAACTAGTCAGAGTGCATAGACATATGAACAAGTAATGTGAGGAATAGTTACTTGCAGGTTAATGTCCCTTTCTGTTGAAAGGATAATTCATTAACTTATTTATGGTTTGGAAGAAGACCTAAATGTTGTGTTATACATGTATAATTGAGATCTGCACCTAGACATTTAAGATTTCTGAATCATTTACAATTGACTTAAGTGATTGGATTACTCTTAATTTGAAGTTAATTGGTAGAATAAGCAGTGTGAAGAGAATTCACCGAGAACTGTTTATTTGGATCTATATTGCTTATAAGGCACATAGAGTAGAGAGATTCAAAAAACTGATTCGAATTCTTACTCAATTAATAGACCAAGACTTAATTGTCACACCTAAAAATCATTACAATTCCTTATAATCCTTTAACAACAATTAAGTATCTATTTATGATCCATCAACCATAAATATTTGGATTCGTATGATTTGTCAATCACAATTTTCCAGGAATCCAAAACCAATACTTAACCACTTACAGGACACTGGAGTATATGTCCAACATAACTCATGAAAAGTAAGAATCATTCCAAAATCTTTCCACTAAGAAAATACTGGATTTAGGAATATCCTTCAACCAAGATTCTTTAACTGAAGTGCAAGATTCAAGGTCTAGAAACTACTGGTAATTAAAAAGTGAACGCATACCAAGATGACAGTCATCTTCAACTACAAAAAAACTTTAGATTACTAATCTAGAATCAAATCTAGATATCCAAAGTCTTGTTGAATATCAATTCAGTTATTATTCTTGGATTCATTATGATTCGTTATCCAATTGAGCTCTCTGAGATACAATCACTAATGAGCTAAGTCCCTTCCTTAACTAAGGAATACTCTATCCCAAGAATATTGTATATCGAATGCACACGATTTTAATTGATGAACCCAAATGATTCACTAATCATGCGTCTTACAAGCAACATAATTCAAAACCATCAGTTTTCGGTGAATCCACAACACACTGATCGTTTTACCAATTAACTTCATCCTGAAGTAATCAACTACTCAAGTTAATTGCCAATGATTCAGAAATCTCAAATGTCTAGGTGCAGATCTTAATTATACTAGTATGACACCGCATTTAGATCTTCATCCAAACCATTTGTAAGTTAATCCATAAATCTTCCATACAAAGATTTGTTAACCCTGCAAGTATCTGTCAAAACAATACTTGATCATATGTTCATATTCACCGACTAGGTTAAGTGCACCAAATAACTCTAGTAACCAGGAATACACAATAGATTCATACAAGATTACTCGTGCACATATGTGAATAATCTCACTATGACCCAGTACATAAACACATTTTTATCTGGCAGATTCCTCCAGAACCCACATATGTTACTCACATATCTCACTGAGATCTTGTAACTCAACTACAAAATATTTTCTAAATAACATATCCAGAAAATCTCTGAGACGAATAACATTCGCTCTCAGCAGTTTTCCAATCCAACTTACATCTAATTACATAAATTTCCTCCACTCAACCAACCCCTCACTGATCCTAGTACTAAACTTAGGTTGATCCAATACAGAACTCTCAGACTTATATCTTGATCAAACTTACTTCTATTCCAATCAAAATGGAATTAGTAACCTTTGACCTTTCATTGTACTACTTATAGATAATGATTCAAATATCAAACTTGTTCTAGTTCCATATTGTCCACACAATCCCTAGAGAATTTCTCTTATTCGAAAAGTTCCAATTAGGTATCTTACTCTGAATCTATCCGAAATTACTTTCAGACCAAATTTCATTTCTATACCAGAGCTGGTTCTCTTCCGAAAACTATGCAACCTACAGATTTTCAAATAGAATTTTATTCCACCACTTCACCCCTCCTTTTAAAGAAATTATAAATTTCAATAAAAGTTAACTGGAAAGATGATATATGAAAATACTCAAATCCAAGAAAAGTCAGTAATTAGTGTATTCCACAAAAGGATTCACTCTATTACACACAGGACTTTCCCTTCAAATATTTTCAACCCGAGTGACGGAAACTACCCTTCCATTGGAATTCATTTATGCAAAAAGAGATATTCTAGGTTTAATAAATTAAACCACTTAAACCATAGAATTTATCTGAATTCCATGTCTATTCACACAAGTAGTAATTTATATGACATAATAGTCTTTCAGAAGAATAACTTCATGTTGGAAAGAATCATATAAACCAATCTGATGTCTATATTCGAGAAATTACTAAGAAGTAAAGGATTAATTAACAAAGCGAGAAATAGATTTGAGGGCCTCTAATTTTGTAAATAATGAGATACCACATTGGGATCTAGATTAAACCTCAAAATTTTCCAAAATACCCCACATTTGATCGAATGGTTTACTTTTTTCCCATATCGCGACTAGGTACTAAACAACCATTGATCATCAGATCTTTACAGTCCTAGAATTCCCTTTTCAAAATTACTGATGTCCCATACCATCAGCTTTTCCTTCCAGAAAATCCTTAATCGCCTTATCTGATATTCTAGAGATCCACTGATCTTCTAGCTGTTCTATAATCACTATACGATATTATCTCTTGTTCCCAAATACTGGAGAATCCATTTTATTTGGATGACTGGCATGCCCCATCAGATGGATATCACAAATCCACACCTGATTCTGTGATTTAGACAGAAGCATTAACATGGTTCAATACTACATTCTGATCCTTACATGTTAATGATAAGCTTCAAATCCCTTTGGATCCAAGAGTATTAACTCTAGGGACAAGCTTCCATCAACTAACAGATCCAATGTAGTCCATATATCAGATTCTATTTCTAACATCACAATTGACATCCAAAACTGCGGATAACTCAATGGTTACGAAGATATAAACTATGAATTCAACTAAATGAATTCTACCCAGGAAATTAATATCCGTCATTAAGCAAATATTTACTGAGATTGGTAAAATCCTAATTGCGAAATACATTTTCCAATCACACTTACTACCCCTGATGTCCACTCTTCTTCCCTCCTTCGAATTTTCAGTCCTCTGAAAATCTTTCAGCTAAAATATCAAGAAGACGTAATGACATTAGTAAATGTAAAAAACAAAATGAATTACTTTAGGAAAAAAGTTTGAAACAGTTTCATCTGTATCCTATAACTGGGTAGAAATATCGATATAAAAACCACCCTAGGATCTTAACTGAAAATGAAATCAGTTTAACCTTTGATCAGTTCCTATCATTACAATTTTTCCAATAAAATTAAATTGTTCTCCCTTTTTCACTTATTGGCTTAAGAATTACTTTGTTAAATTTATTTGCTATTAATGGGAAATAAGATTTGGATTCAGATACTTTCTACATTGTATTCACCCCAAATTATATTGTTGAATAAAGAATTACCTCCAAATACTCTGAATTTTCCACCATTAATTAACTAACAAGCATTTTAAAAGCTTTGGTTTGTTCAATTTTAATGATAAGAAAAATCATCAAAACCACAATAACCAATTGATCAAAGTTCTACCGACTGAAAAGGAGAAAAAAAACAAAACACAATTTAATTCTATTTACTAGGAGTACCAATACTCCAGAATTGATTGGTTTACATAGCATTGTACCAAGGAATCAGATTCCTAAACCGGGTATATGCATGAGAACTATACCACTCTTTTCTCAACAGTTTTCCAATCCAATTTTCTCTAATAACATAATTTCTTCCACTAAATCAATCTCTTTTCAATCCTAGTACTCAAATTAAGATTAGGTTGATTTAATACAGATATTTAGATTTAAATCCTGATCAAACTTATTCTTATTTCAATCAAAATGGAATCATTAACTTTTGACCTTTCACTGTATTACTTATAGATGATGAGTCAAATTTCAAACCAAATCTAGTTCCAGATTGTCCAGACAATTCCTAGAGAATTTTTCTTATTCGAAAAGAACTATGCAACCAACAGATTCTCAGATAGAATTTTATCCCATCACTTCACCCCTCCTTTTAAAAGAGATTATCAATTTTTAACAGTTAACTGGAAAGTTGACATATGAAAATATCTAAATTAATGAAAAGTCAGTATTAAGTGCATTCCATAGAAGGATTCACTCTATTACAAACAAAACTTCCCTATCAAATATTTTCAACCCGAGAGACAGAAACTACAATTCCATCGAAATCCATTTATGCAAAAGAGATATTCTAGGTTTAAGAGATTGAAATACTTTAACCTTAGAATTTATCCGAATTCCAAGTCTATTCACACAAGTGGTAATTTATATGACATAATTGATAGGAATGGTCCTCATCTCCATATTTTGCTTTCTCTTTGTCCTTCTTTTAAGTGTTGGTGTTGTTTTTCTTTGCTTCTCCCCTTTGGCTTGTCCTTTGTGAAGACTGCTTTGTTCTCTCCACCATCCTCCAATGAAAGCTTGTTGATTCTCAATAGCTTGTTCTCACTCTCATCACTCTTTTGGTAGCTTTGAAATATTTGATTTCTAAGAGTGAGCAATCTAGATGTATTCTTGGCCTCATAGATGGCTTTGAGGGGTGTCCCAAGCCTCCTTGGCTGAGGTGCAAGAGCTAATCTCCCTCAACACTTCATTGGATACATTCATTTTGATGCAATGCAAGGCAATTTTTGCCCTCTTCTTGTATCTTTGTGCTTCTTGGAGCACTTGTGGCTCCTCCTCAATTCCAAGCACAATATCCATTACGTCTTGGAGAACCAAAATCGACTCCATCGTCACCTTCCAAATGACATAATTGGAGGTGGATGATTAATTAATAAAGCGAGAAATAGATTTGAGGGCCTCTGATTTTGTAAATAGTGAGGTACCATATTGGAATCTAGATTAAATCTCAAACCATACTACGCCTATCAAGTTTGAACAAAAAGTAGTGACAGAAATCACATTCAATCTTTAGCAACTAACTTTGCAATCGCTAGCAACTAAGTGATTACGTAGCCAAACATAAAGTAGTTGTGAGATAAATAAGGATTCCCACTAGTGAACGATACTTAGTAGCATTAAAGGATTCATTGTCATCATACTTTGAGAGTTTTGCACCAATTTCAATACGGGTAGACTATGCTTTGCTATACTCCATGCAAAATCTCTCGTGTAACTCACCAACATAATTACTACGATGTCTATGCCATAGTTTGTATTGCTAGAAGTTCTATCAAAACTTTCAACAATAACATATTCCATGTCTTTCTTAGTAGCCATATTAGATAACGGTTGGCACTACATCCATGACGGCACATGCTCAAGTCATTAATGTCATGTGGGTAGAGAGAGCCCTTGCTTGATTTAGATATTCCTTCTTATTAATTTACAATTGTGAATGTTGTACATTATGATTATGCTAGTGCAACTAGTTAGCAAAAGAATAAGAATGTCTTGCACCAAAAGAATTGCTCATCAAAGCTTATTCACCATGAAACAAAAGATGATGAAATTTAATTTTATTCTAGATGATAATATTAGCTATTGTAATAGATGATCATTATGGGAATTTTGACTCTCTCTCTCTCTCTCTCTCTCTCTCTCTCTCTCTCTCTCTCTCTCTCTCTCTCTCTCTCTCCCACAAGTTGTAAATCAAATGTGCTTTGTTGATTCAAAATTAGAAGTATTTTTCTCAACTACAACATGCTCTTCCCAAGTATGAGTAACCAAGTAGCAACATGAGAAATTTAGCAAGCAAAATTTCAAGTCATGGCAATTTTTTAAAGGAAAAATAAATCCAAAGGACAAAATTTGGTACACTATGATAAACAAATTTTCCTAAATAGCTATAAATAAGACAGTAGACGCATTTACTAAACATCCTTTGAGAACGCAATATATGAGATATGGTCTTCATATTGGAAAGTATAGATTTGACAGTGTGCTCCAAACAACGTACTTTACATACATTGTTTTTCTTTCAATTCACTTGTGGTGAGAATTGCAAGCTTGTTATGTCACCTAGCTTTGGAGGAATATCTCGCAAGATATAGATAGTTTACCATGACAACATACTGAGAGATTCTCCTTGAGTTCATGCAAAATACATCTTGCATATCCAATGTTTTGTACACGTGTTTGAAAAGCAGCACACAAAACATTCATACTTTGTTCAGAAGATGACGCTTAAATTGCCATCTTAATACCCAGAAAATAATATACATATATGCTTTTGCAAACTCACCAAAATTTGACCCCTATGATGATTTGTGGGTTAAGAGGCTTTTCATTCGCGTGCTTGAAAGCGACACGGACTTCAAGACAAAAAAGAGTTGAAAGATAATACAAAGACAATGGACCAAAGGACCCCAAGTTTCATTGCTTCATTATTCAAAACAGTCAAGCAAAGACATGGCTTAATACCAATGCAAGTATTGAGGCTTAAACACCATTGCAAGTAACCGAACAAATTCAATCCATCAAGACTCATATCAAAGTTCCACATGCCATTACAAGGCTCATGCTAAAAGTGGGGCATGCCCAAGAGCTTGAAAAAATGGGCATGCAAGTAAAGAAGTACAAACTTAGAAGAGCGAAATGGAAGATACTCTCTCTACCCTTTGAAAAAAAAGGAAAAACATCAAGTGATGCCTCAAAATACAATACCCTCCAATTCGAGTTTTGAGGATGAAATCACCTTGTGCTTGTGCAACATACCTTCTCTTCTGTGTGTACCTTCATCCTAATCCCTTATGTGAAAATAATCAAAAAGACGTTTTAGTTTATGAGTGGGTAAATTTAGCAAAATGGAGACCTATGTGGGGTGCCTTTCCTTCTATTGACAGAGGATGGTAGGATGAAGGCCTTAGTGGAAGCACATACCCCCAAGGATCGAGAGCTCCGAATTTTCTTTGGTGGCAGGACTGCCATGGCAACCCATGTGACTGTCACGCAGTCGCCTCCCTCGCTGGAGGTTTGCGACGTTGGATCGTCCGAGATCCAGCTTGGAGAAAGCTGTCCTTGTTGCAGCTCCAGCCTCTCTACCTTCACGCTCTGAGATGTCAGATTATCGGACAGGTTCAATGAATGGGAGCGGGGGGGCAGAAATTGATGGAGGTTTTTGCCTTGTCCCAAAAACGCATCCACCTGCGGATACATATTACAGAAGAAGAAAATGAAGAAGCAGCAGAATTCAGATGGATATCGTCAGTGATATCCGTTTTGTTCGATCAAGAATCTTTGAATACGTTAGCGTTGGCATTGATTATATCCGTTTTGTTCAATCCACAATTATTGAAGGCGTTAAGAGTTAGCATTGATTTATTATCATTACCTTGCAGGCTACAGAACAATAGCGGTATGAATCTTGCAAACTCCTCTCGCAAGTTTCGCATGCGTTCCCCAACACCTTGGAGGGTCGAGGCTGCGGCCGCTGATTCAGAAACACGACCCTTGCGCTGTTGATTATGTAAGCCTGCACAGATGTCAAGTCTGCATTAGTGTTCCTGTCTAGGAAAAGTTGAATAAAAATCAGGTTGAAGCGCCACTTATGTATTCAGCAGATTGAGTGCAACGAAGGAACTCGATTGTTGTTTGAAAAGCGAAATACGGAGTCGACAGTTATCCCCAAAGCATTGTTTGAGAATTTACACCCGAATTGCATTTTTGGGGTGAAGAAAGGCAATCTAAATTCCAAAAGTCTTTCAATTTATGGAAAGTTTAAGCCTCATGATCACCTTCTTTGATTCTTAGTAAAATTGATCGTCCATTGACAGTGCAGACGGAAAGCAATGCAGCTACTAATTACACTGTCAGATATTTGCAGAGGCCTAGAAGAAGTTATTGCTTCATCACCGTTCATCTTTAATACAAGTGTTACATTGGATGCAAAATGTAGCGCACATTTTAAATTGCTGCAACTAGCACTGTCAATCAATCCATGGACCTCTTACAAAGAATATCTGTCTATGACGAAGGTGCCTAAACTTTATGCAGAATTGTAAGGACCAATTCAATATACCTGTACTTGAGCACAGTCAAACAACTTCTGAATGTCGTGCAAGCGGATGACATCGTGGTATACGTATCGGCGAATCTGGAGGATCACAAGTTACATTCGACAATTAGAATTTAAGAACAGCATTCGCAAATACGGCACAGAATGCCAATTCAACAGCATTGCACAAGCTTTTAGTTTATTTGCCTACTGTGAGAACGAGATAAAGATCTACATACTAGGCCAGCCATGATCTGAAAAGGGCAAAACAGCAGAAAGAATTGCGTGAACTCAATTTTTCATGGAAAAGGAAAAAAAAAGTGTCGTACTCTCAACGTCACTTTCAGCGCAAACCAACTGGTGTCAAATAGTTCACTTAAGATACAGTA
Source organism: Diphasiastrum complanatum (assembly GCA_029204225.1). Taxonomy (NCBI): domain Eukaryota; kingdom Viridiplantae; phylum Streptophyta; class Lycopodiopsida; order Lycopodiales; family Lycopodiaceae; genus Diphasiastrum; species Diphasiastrum complanatum. Next base: position 22,230,506 of record CM055100.1, read on the forward strand.
TTAAGATTGAAAAGACAATGCGCCGAAATTTTTGCACTATTTTGAGCTATCCAGAGCTTGCAGCTATATATCAACCAGACAAACTTTGTATTATATAGCATTACTTGCAAAAGATGATGATTTTGATGAGCTGGTAAGCAATGTTGGCAAATGCTATCACTGCAATCCACACAGAATATGTTTCTTTCATTCTTCTTGAGCGCCGCATGTCTTAAGCAGGCTATAAAAAACTTCTCGGTCAGCAAAGCTTTCAACCAAGCTGGTCTATCCAGCAAGACAGATGCATTGTAGCCCACCTGCGTCATAGAAGCGTGCATAACTCAGATGATAGATCAGTAGATTTGCTCACTGACAACTTCAACCTCGACAGCACAAGAAGTAAAATAAATTGTGCCAACACAGCTGGACACTGCGAATTTGGCAGATTATAGATCCATAATCATACGTTCCGCGAAGACAATGCACAGAAGACCAATTCCAGGCTCTTAGCTTGCGGCTTTTAAAGTGGTAGGCAAACGTTGAAGAACAGGGGAGGTAAGGCTTAAGCTGTTACAGATCAAATGCGTGAGGTATAGTAAAACTAAGCTACATTGTGGACAAAACAATGAAATAGTGAGTTTGCAGCATCAAACTGAGAATAAATCCGCGAACCTGATCAAATTAATAAAGTGTAGTGGGGAATAAGTAAAATTTTGACAGGCAAAGAAGTTTGCAGATGAAACTGAAAAACATAACAAGTAAATTGATCAAATCTACAATACACAAGAAGTAAAAGGCAACTTGTACGTCAGGAATTTCACGATGACCATTCCTGTGAATTGCACACTCGCGTTTGAGCACACACCACAGAATGTTTCAAAAGCTAAAACAATCATTGCCAACTAGAAAATGCCAGCAGATATCACAATTCACTGCCGCAATTCAAAAAGGGCAAATGCTCCAATTCAAAGATCCATACAAGTCAGAAAAAAAAGCATATGACGGACCATGGCTCCGAAAGCAAAGGCGCTGCACCTCAGAATCCACAGAAATGCACTCTAATTTATCTAATTTACCCAGCTGCACATCGTAAAGAAGCCTTGGCGAGCAGGATCAGAATTTGCTCTTCTGCATTTGACTCGACAGAAAGACGAGGAGGAGGGAGAAGAAGAAAGAGTGGAGCTTTAACACAAGCCGCAGACCCGGAGGATCGGACGGTTCAGGAAAGGGCGACAAATAAACCTGACCAGGGTCTAACCAGAGTACATTAAACTTAACCATAGTGAAGAACCTCCTGGCGCCATCACATGGGAGGGCAGCGAGGTACTGCCCTGCCCTGCCCCTGCCCTAGGACAAGAAGGTTCATAGTGGGACAGGCTGCTACTAAAGATGGGCTGGGCTGGGAGATTGGGTAGCCTTTACTTTGGTCTAGCCAATGAAGAGATTTTGAAATTTGAAGGCATACATATAAAGGTACAAGGCTCCTATTCAATGGAGCTACAATTCAATATTTGCACATGGAATGGCTTGACTACATGTCTATTGCATATGGCATCCACATTCCATATGTGTTTGAGTGTGGGTATGGCGCCACTGTACACGCTAGGGCTTAGGCATAGGAGTATTCTAGAATTTGTTGCCTTGTTCTCAGGTGGGTTTGGAGTTTTCTTCCATTTTCCTGCATTTTTTTTAATTTTTTAGAGATTGTTGATTTTGGTGCTTTTTGAATCCCCTGAGCTCAAACTCATGAGGTTAAAATCTGCTGAGCTGCTAGTTTTGTCTTTAATCATGAATAGTTAACATATTGGCAAATCTAGAAAGTGAATCAAATTGTTTCAATCAGCTTAATATCTACCTATCATAATTAGAACATTAAAAACATTCAAAGGCTTTTTAGTATCCATAATTTTCTTAAGCTTCCCTTTGTCCCACTCAAAAAAATTCAATGTGAACTTTATTTAGGTAAAAGAAGATAATAATCACATACAAATTACTCTTAAGAGGTCGTGGTTCAACCATACCCAAACCTAGTCATGAGTGTAACAAATGACCACCATTTAACATAAATGAAAAAAAATTAAGAAGTCAATTTTGAAAAATATACATTAGATCCATTATTACACCATATTCACTTTGCAAACATTATCTCAAGTTGCTCAATTCTTTTGCTCTTTGGTTTTCTAGAATCAATTGTTTTACTATCTATCATTGCTCAACTTGGCCAACTTTTCTTTTTCCAGCCTTCAAATTATATCATTACTTATGAATATTGGACACCTAAAAGCTAAGTCCTTTTAATTTTAAACGACTAACTTTTTTTCTATTGAATGTCTAAAAGTGAAGTCAATCGATCGGGTGATATACCGTGTCTATTGGGTGATATACCTTGTCTATTCTTTGTAAGAAGTGGCTTGCAAATGAATTGGATAAGAGTATTGCATGTTTTAGAGCATGTTGAAATACCAACTTCTCTGTGTGTAAAAGGGACATAGAAGAGCTCCAATTAAGTTCCTAAAATATGGATGTACAATGTAAATAGTGTACATGATGGTGCTCATGCAAAGTAAAAGGGACTTCTAGCCTAGGGGCACCAAATTGGATTGGCCTAAATAATGGATGTACAATGCAAATACCTCATGATGATGCCACTTGCAAAGATTAACCTTTTGCAATGTCAAAAAATTCATTGGTTTGGCTAGAAGATTTTTTACAATGAAACAAGTTGTAAGAAGACTAATAACAATTGTAAGAACACTAACAGCAATCTGAAAACTTTCTAAAATTTCATCAAAGTTTTTATTGAGATAAATGTATCTCACATACAAAAAAAACTCAAGGTTTAGAGTCCTCCAACTATTCTGTTGACCTTCCTCCATAAGAAAAAAGTGTCATATTTTGGAGGTCAACGTCCTTAGATTTGTTTTTTGAAATATGTTTGGAAAGGGATGTCAAGTCCATTTTCACAATCCATTTTCACAATGCAAGTTTTCCTAGGAAGTGGAAGAGGGAGTGAGCAAGCCACCCACATCCCGTTGGCATTTATACTCACTCTTGGTTGAAGGTTTGAAGCTACTTTCAATTCTGAAGACTCAAGCTCTTCCCTTTGAAGTTTTTGGAACCAAAGTGCCTTTTATAGATTAAAGATACTTCAAAATTTAGCTCAAGTGTACATCTCAAAAAGTTTTGGAACCAAGGTGCCTTTCATACAAATGACACCTCTAGTTGTGGTCCATGACAAAAAAGCGCCATCCACCCTATGTTTCATTTGCCACAAGTGGCACATAGATGGCATTCACTAACATGTTACATGTGGGACAACTTAAGGCCATTCCATATTAGTGGGTTATAAGTAGAGTGCCAAAACTCACTTATCACGCTCATTTCCATGTGTGATTCCTTGTGGCTTTTAAATTCATGAGGAACAAATGGGAGATACCCTCAAATTGTAATGAGGATAAGAACTTATGAATTTCTATGGGTTGGGCTTGCTCACCGCCTATAAGATTGGGCAACAATGCTCTACATCCTGAGTTTTGCATGAGCCCTTACACATAGGATGCCACATGGGACAATAACCTAGTCTAAAGTGGTGAGGTTCCAATTCATATTGGTTGAGCCAAGTAGATAGCCACTTTTGGGCATTCTCTCACTTACCACCCAGCAATCATAGATAGTCTTCATATTCTAGGTCCCATCCTTCTCACTTGTCGGTAGGTGGACAATGGCCACTTCAATATTACGTTCGAATTTGGGAGTGGCATGCCAATTATGAAGTAAGCTTCTTTATATATGAGGATAAGGTTTTAGTGGATTCTTATTGGATGGACAACAAAACTTCTTAAATGACCTTCTAGAAATGTGGGAAGTTAAGTACCCCTTCCAACCTTGTCATAGAGGACATGATTAATGTCATGTAATGTCTTTCAATAGCGACATGCCATATTGGTAAATGTTAATCAAGCTTGAAATGAGTTGAAAAGACCTATACATACTAAAATAAATAGTTAACAACCTAAAAGGACCTTAAAGTCTCCTAAGAAGGGCTAAAGGAGGTTAATTGGTAGTTAGCAGTTAACTAGCTTATAAAAGGCAAATTGTATATTATATTAAGGCATTATAGTCATCTCCAATTTTGGGGTAGTGCATGCTTAAGAGGAGAGCTATTGAGGTGTATAGATTCAAATACCACTAATTTCACAAAGAGTGGTGTCAAAGTCTAGAATAAGACTACAGTGAATGGTTGGCAAATATTATGTTGTGATGAGTACATTGTTTTTTGAATCAATATTTACCAAGACTTGCACTTTTCAATGTCTATCATTTTCTTTACAGTTTTTTATTTTTGCTAGGTTGGATGTTAATAGCTATAGCGCGGGCATCCCAAAGGGAGCCAGGAACCACGACTTAGCTTCCCAGCCTTTCAACTCTTGTCATCCGAACCCACTTGACATACAAGCAGCCAACTCGCCAACAACGATCAGACTTAACCCACTTGAAGTTCTGAAAACCAACATTGAGATCCAACATGGCGCCATGCCAGATCGGGGGTCCCGATGTGGGTGACTTCCCTCCAAGGAAGCCGCCCGACATACATCAAACTTAGCCAACTCGAAGCTTCGTTACAAACGAGTAACATCCATTCCAAGCAAGCGGTCTGACTTACATCAGACTTAACCAACTGAAAGCTTCGTCACGAGCGCTGGAAGCCAACCTGGTGCCACGCCAGACTAGACAGCCATAAACAGGTAACTTCCACCCAAGCAAGCCATCCAACTCAGCCGACAGATTAGAGCCCGTTTCCCAAGAGCTTAACCCATTCACGTTCATGCAAGGAACACTCAGAACCACAAGCCACAACAGATAGGGACCGAATGGTCCCGACAGCATATCGCTGGTGCCATGGACCGAATGGTCCCGACGGCATACCGCTAGCGTCTCGGGATATTATAAGGATCACCAAATGAAGATCTGACTAGATCATGTTGCAAAACAACCAAAAGGACATCTGTGGAGCAAAACCACCCATCCAAATCTAGATCCCTCCTGGAGTTTCCTCCTGGACCTAGCCCCCAAGCCATAGTGAAGAACCTAAGAGAGAGGAGGAGAGACAGGCTCAAGAAACTGAATTTCCAATAGGAGGATGGCGAGTTTCCAATGGACATATTCTCCTCATGAGAGAGAGAATATTTTTCCTAGGATCCCCATACAACCTATATTGAGCTATTGACCTCCTATTCTTGCATTAAAATAGTCATTCACTATGCATGTGCTCCTACGTCCAATTATAGGTCTGTGCCCTCATATGATTATTAATTACTTTACAGGCCAAGCCCAGAATGACGAGGCATAGCCAATAACCATATACATCTAGAGTGATCGGCTATCCACATCAGGAATTATTCCAATTCCTTTATACAGGACATGGACGTAACATTCTTCCCCCCTTAAACTAGTTCTGTCCTCAGAACGAGTAACTAGGGAAAATCCAATTTGTATGCTTTTAACTCGTCATATGAATAATTATCCTCAATTTGACCAACCAACCTAAGCAAGCACACAAAGATTGGACAATTTCTCAATTGTTTATCTCTGATCCTGAGTACTCATTCAGGGTCCAAAGGTACATTGAGCGATAAATCTTCCAAATGGGCAAAATCTTCAACACATCAAACTGTCATCATCATATAAACTAAATTTACATGATACACCTGATGAGCAGTCGACCATACCTGAAGATTAAGTTCAAAAGCTAACAAATCAATCATTTAACTTTCACAAGTACCCTAAAAATCAATCTTTAGTCTGACTTCAATATCAAATAAGTATTTAGAGATAGGATAATTCTCAAACTATCTAAAGTCTACACTAAAACACTATATCGACCTTTCAGAAGTACATAAAAGATAAATTTCCCTACTGGGTTTGATTCTCTCCAATCTAATAACATCACCTTCATGTACCTCAATTTACATGAATCATTGGGTGAGTCCTCACCTTACACTGGAAATCAATGTTCAAAAGTTAAAGATCCAAAACAATTATAGTCCAAAACTATCCACAAACTACTTGTAGACCTGTCATAAATGCTTCTTGGTACAAAACTCATCCCACCAAAATCTCTTAGGAGATCCATCAAGCTTTCTTGTCAATTATGGCCAAATGAGCCACCATATATACACAAGAGCTGATGCTTACTCAGCTGATTTGGCATGTGTGAGAGTGCCTACTCATCAAAGGATCCACCAATAATCATCAATATGGCACATGGACCAAGTTTCCTAACTTATAGCCACCTCCCTTGATTTTAGGCCATTTTCCTAATTTATAGGGACTTGCACAAATATCTACTACAAGTTGGATCTCACCTACTACTGATGTTTTAACACATATGAGCAGTCCTTGGCACGTGTGAGATCACTCCTATCCATGATAGCTTTTCCTACCAATAACATGATGCCAAGTGGCATATAGCTAGAAAACTAGATTTTGGCCGTTTTAGCCACTAGATCTCAAATGAAATGGTATGTACAACCTATATGACTCATCTAAATGATAAATGTATTTATTTCACACGTAGGAATAGGCTCTACACATGTCTAATGATGATATGTACTAGTCATAATGGTATTTACAAGATTTGATCAAGTTAGCTTTTGCCAATTTTAACAATTGAAGGCAAACTCTACATCGGATTTGGAAGTGTGGAAGCGCTTGGATTTGCATCCCGGTTTACAGTGCTGAATTCTCAAGAGAAGTGTAGTAATGGATCCACTAATTCCAGTTTTGAAGCATGCTTTTCGGAATTGGTGATAGTGTGCTCTTCTATGGGTAAGATTCAGTTAAAGATGCTAAGAATTAGTATGAATTCATTAGTATTTCCAGATTTCTTGATGAAGCTTTCAAGTGATGTAAAAGGATCTGTTATGATGGATCCAGTTGCTTGTGTCTTGGCTGTATTCTGTTTGATTAATAATTTGGATGCACGCATAACCCATAATGTTCAGAATCGTGTTTTCTAGATTTGTTCATAGGTAGATTGAAGCAAATCAGTTTATCCAGTTGGTATGGACTGTTGAACTAAGAGCATGATTCCAGAGAATGCATGTGAGGATTAATGCTTCTTTTGTTTACAATCCTCTTGTTAACCTGCATGTTCAAGAACATTGATGGAAATTGCAGCTACTGTCCTAATTATTTGTTGAGCAGAATATTTGTCTGCATAGTGAAAGAGATAAACCAATTCCTTGAGGTGCTGTTCCCTGCAAGACAGTGTTTTACTGGTCTTGGTTCATGCTTGGGAAAAACTTGTGAAGCGGGAATAGACATGCTGTTGATTCTTCGGAATGTAATCCTGTTGACCTGAATAGCTGCTTGTTATCCTTCTTAAACTCGTGTTTCTGTCTTAAGGCCACAGATGGTTGATTCCGTGATAGACTGTTGTTTTCTCGGAACTCATGAATCCTCTGGTGGTCTGTCTATAGGCTTTAAACAGTGTTGTAGGACAGGATGATGGATGCATCTGGAAGTGGCTTTCCAACAACATAAGTGCATGCCATCCTCAAGCTGATCATAGGTGCGTGCAGTTTAAAGACTGACGGCTGAGGTGTGAATGATATCGTCTGATCTGGAGAGCAAATGGGTCGCTAACAAACTAAGTAATTAGAAAGCGCTGGCATAACCTCTTGCGGATCTGGCTTGATTCCCTGTAATGATCCTTCAAGAAAATGAATTTGTTGCATGTTGGTGAGGCTCGTTGATGGTTGGTGGTAGATCTTTGGATATCTAGATTTAGTTCTAGACAATAAATCTAAAGTTTTTTGGTGGATGAAGACAACTATTGATATCATTTTGGTAAGGTTTTTGTCTTTTACTACCCGATGGTTTGGAATTGATAACTCAAATTTTGAAGAATCCAGTTTGTGGAATATTATTAAAATCTAGTATTTCCCTAGTGGAAATTTTTTTGGAATGATTCCTATATAGTTTTTGAGTTGTGTATTAAACATAAACTCTAGTATCCTTTTGCAATTAAGTATGTTTTGAGATTCCAATAAATTATGATTGGTGAATCATAAGAATCTAATTATTTGTGATTGACGGATCATAAATGGATACTTAATCCGAGGATAATCATGAAATGTGTTGATTCTTAAGTATGTTGAGTAATTCCCAGTTTATTAATTGAGTTGAGATTTCAAATTAGCACCTTGGAAGTGTAAATCTCTTTACTCCAGTATTTAATTGAGAATCTATGGATCTCATAGACATCTCACAAGATAAGTATTTTATTTGTGGATAATTCAATTTATCTAGTGGATGCTATTTTGCTACAGTTTATGGTCTGCAGATGCTTGAGTACAGTGCTTTTGATTGGATCTCCAGATATCATAGGAGGCAGACAAATCTAGTAAGATGAATGAGTGCTATTTTCTTGCATTTGATGCTAGAATAGGAGCATTTAACTCAAAAGAGTATTTAGGATACTCAAAGTGGAGTTTTATTCATTTATATCTTAATGATTCTCCTAGAGATTCTAGTTGAATGAATTATCATATCTTAGAATTGGATTCTAAGGATAGTTGTACTTGGAAGCTTTTTCTAAATTGTCTACCAGAGTTTGTGGATAATTTCAGACTGTATTATTATTATTTCTTTAACTTTAATCTCCTAAGTTAGGGAATATTTCACTCAATGGTTCATGTAGGTGTTTTACATGAAGGTGATGTTACTAACTTGGGGAGAGTGTAACCTAGATAAGAAATTTATCGCTTAGTGTACTTTTCAAATTTGAGTTGTACTCCATAACAGAGATTAACAATTGGAAATAGGTTTATCTCTGAGTACTTGTTTGATATGAAAGTCAGACTAAGGATAATGATTTTCTCAGTTAATATTGAAAGTTAGAGGAACTGTTCCTGTAATTCTTTCCTGTTTTAAGAGCTTCTAAGGATAGAAGAAGTTTAAGGGGGAAAGAATGTTATGGCCATATTCGGTTAAGGACCTAAAATAGTCCTAATATGGTAGACCGGCCCTCCGATATTTGAGATTGTTGGTCACACCGTGATTTAATTCCATGTCAAGGCCAGTTTGTGACTAATAACCTTGAGACAACCTAGACACTCTAATTGAGACATATGGAGTATTGCATGTACATGTAACGGATATAGGCAGGAGGACTGCATGAAGAGATGTGACCTATTTATAGTTGACTAGCATGGGGATTGCATGGGTTCATGTACATGAATCTACTCTCTATATATATTCAGTGAGGTAGGATTTCTCCCATCATATTGGGTTTAGGTTGCCAGTTTCTCTCTTCTCCTATAGCTTTCACATGGCATGGCTTGGGGGCTAGATCCAAGATTTATCTAGGTTTGGTTGGGCGGTTTGGCTCCATAGTCTCTCTTTTTGTGTCCTCCTATCCTCATCTTAGGGGTTATCCCTTAGAGTCATTACAAGAGTAGTCCAAATCAATGTCGATTCTAATCTTAATAACTGTTCACAGTTTGTTTGATTCAAGTTAGAATGATTTCATATCTACTTGTTGTCCCTTATGTTAGCCCAACATAGGAATTTATTGTGGCATGTGTTTTGTAAGCCCACAAGTAATTCAGATTAGGAAAACCTTATTCTTAGACCTTTTACTTTTTAAGTTTAATTATTACAAACAATCATTTGTAATGGTTCAACTTAGAAAGTCTAAGTTTAAGATTTAATTCCTAACTAAGTTAATTCCCAAGTTCAAGTTAAGTTTAATTCTAAGTTAGTGTAAGTGCACAAGCTAATTAGCTTTAAGTTTGGACTTAGTCCCATAAGCATGTTCAAGCTTAGGCCCACCACTCTTTCCATATATGGGAGTGGATTTGGGCCTCCAACAAGACTTGTATAAGGATTGTGACATTTTTGTGATATTTTATCCATGCAACTTGTGTTCCCACTTGTGGATAGAATACTTAGTGGTAGGTGTTCGAGCCCCACTAGCTTTCCTCATTTGATTAATTTATGTGAATGTTATTATGGGATTATCTTTCGTTCACTTTGCTTCCATTCCCTTGTGAATTTAGTTTAGGATTTGTTTAGTCCCTTGCATTACACTAGTAGGGAGACCGCTTTGGTGTAGTTTATTCATTCCTCCATTTTTAGTTCTCTTCTAGTTGGGAGACCATAGAAGAACCCATAGACAAACAATAGAAACCATGAATAGAGTGGATCCTACTTGTACTCACCCTACACAACGCATTTTAGGATTGTTCTAATTCTATTAGATGGGAGACCGTCATAATAGAACATAGAAAGACTTTAAAAGTACAACACTACTCATGTGTAGAATTGCTTAGGGTCATTTTACTTAGACTTAGTCTGTTAAATTTTTTAAGGTCTTTTTAGTGGCACTAAGCCTCACATGTCCCAGGGTTTGGTTTTTCATAAGTCAGCTAAAAGCTAGCTACATAATAAGTAGATTTAGATAACTAACTTGATTATAATTGATGTAATAGGTTTCGATGTTCCTTTATGTGTGCAAAATGTCTTGAAGGAAAAGGATTGGCATGATCATGGAGATAGTGCCAAGATCTTGGCATACTCAACTCAAGATCCTCTTTAATTCTCTTGAATTCATTTTGAGAGAGGATGATCCAATACATATCCTTATGTTTCATGATGGATCGGTATTCATTCTTGCATTATATGTAAATAATCTCCTCTTTCATGAATATGATGCAAGATGTTTTGGCAAATCCCAGCTAGAATTGGGTTGGGAGTCAATAATGCTCGATCTTGGACCCTAACATTCAATCTTTGGGCATAAAAGTAGCTTAGGAGGTGTTGAAAGATCCTTCTAGGACATCACTCTCTATGGGAATCTCATTTTCATAAATGATTTTTATGTGATCACTAAACCTACACCAAAAGGTTTTAGGTTTAGATCAATGCTTAATGGCAATGTATCATCTATGCCTTAAACTAGCTGGTTTTTAAGGAAGAGTGTTAAAATTGTAAAAACTAGCTTGTAGATTCTTGCCAAATGGCACCATCTTGGTTGACCAAGTGTCACCATTTCATGTACAGAGTTAGGTAAGGACTAGACGTCAAAGGAATCAATTTTAGACAAGCTTCATTGGCATTCCTTGATCCCCAAATTGAGTTCCTAAAATCTAGAAGTTTCCCTTGCAAATGAACTTGGGCCTTGGACTTTGGAGGTCTTCTTGGAATCCTCAACCTTTCACTTTCATTGCACTTGACTTGGCTTCTCTCCATCATTGAGTTGAATAACGTGTTGATCCAAAAGTGCTCCTTCAAGTTTGCAAGTCTTCCACTCATGAAATATAATATTTTCACCATTGACACCTTCTTTAGTGGAAAACATGTAGATTCTACAATCTCTACTTGCAGAGCAAAATCTACCAGTATTCCTTTCATTGAAGAAGGATAATCTTTGGTCCTTGCATTGACATAATCATGAACAAAGCATGTGGACTCAAAGAATTTCAAGTACATTACATTAAATGGTGTTTTCCCTTTTATGAAAGCATTTGTCAAACTATTACAGAAATAGTCACCAAATGAAGTTGCTTTCAAAAACATGATGGAGCACCAACTTCATTTTCTTAACACATCTACACAAGATGAAAAACATCATATCTCTTGATGATAAGAAATAGAAAAAATAATATATATCATGATTAACTATGAAAGGTTTGAAAGAAGTAGATCCATCATTGCTTCTTACACATGGAAAGTGCACTCTTGAGTGAAGTGATTGTGAGAGCTTGCCCCACCATCTATCCACCAAGATCTTCCTCATCTTTGAGGCTTGTTGATGGGAAGTTGGACACCATTAGTGACTCCTCCCCAATTTCTTGCTAACTTCACTAGGCAAAGTCAATAGCTAGAAATCAAACATGTGAAATCTCTCTAAGACTTCTTGATCATATTTTGCTTGTGAAAGCTTGATATTGTCTATGTTTTGCCACACTTCTATGCCTAGACAATAATGCATCAAATCCAAATCGGTCATCTTGAAATGCTTACACAAACTTTATAGATGTTATAGACTTTATCAAATTCTCATCATTTTCTGTGATGATGATATCGTCAACATATAGCACAACTAATGCAACACTATCATCAATAGTAAGCACATACAAATTAGGATCAAATTTTGTTATCATAAAGCCACTAGCTAGAAAGTAGCTATCTATATGACCATACCACGCTACACTTTTTTCAGACCATATAATGCTTTCCACAGCTTGCATACTTTGTCTTCCTGGCCTTTTACAAAAAAGCCTTGGGGTTGGATCATGTCATGCGACAACATCCTTGCAAAATAGGAGCCCCAGAACCACGGTTCCCAATGCAACTCCCAAAGATGCACTCACGAGAATGAAGCCAAAGATTGATAAGTTTCGCATTTGTGGGTGCAAAGCCTATGTGCACGTGCCAAAGGAGGACTGAAAGAAACTTGATGTAAAGTCAATTAAGTGCATCTTTGTTGGGTGTGATGAGATGAAAAAGGCTTACAGGTGCTTTGATCCAGTGATGTGGAAGATCCACATTAGTAAGGACTTGATCTTTGACGAGATGCATAGATTTGACAAAGACGATCATGCAAAAGGTGATAGTGACATCAAAAGGCGTCCTGTACTCCACAAGAAATCGAGCATGAGGATCAAGTTCAAAAAGAGAATCATGATGGAGGTTCATTTACAAGCCAAGGGACAGATATTTGCTTATTGGTACTATAAAGGAGAAATATGTGGGAAGCAAGAAATTGTAATTGGACACTCCTTGGGATACTTATTCACCAAGAAGTATATCACCTTAGTTGAAAGTGCTTAAACGGCATAAAACCGTTATGAAGGATGAAAGGATGAATCTACCAAGATCAAGCTCACAAGGAGATGGGAGAAGATCAATGAGAGAGAAGAAAGCACTCGATCGTTACCATGTGAATTACATGCTAATGATCTCTCTTTCTCATTGGATGTGCATGGAACTCCATAGTGTATTGGAGAGAACTAAATGCCATCTATATAAGAGGAGTAGGGCGCCCATTGGGAGGGAGAGAGATCTCTTTTGCTTACCTTGCTTATGCTCTAGTGTGGCTACTAGTGTGTAGAGTAATTCTTGTGTGTAGTATGCTAAGGGTTTAGATCTTGCTTATGGTAAGGGAAATAAGTAGGGTTTGGATCTTGAGTAAACTACGGTTTGTTGTGATATGCTTGTGATCTGTTTATGGTTAGCAAGGGGGTGCTAGATAGGTCTTGCTTGGAGCTGGGATCTAGCTATGGTTGGGTGGTGAATACTTGAGGCCAGCTTGTTATCTTCCTTTGTGTCTAAGAGTAGGGACACAGGTGGAGGAGAGATCCTTGGAGGCTTGCAGATCCTTACTTGCAGGTGGAGGCATCTTAGCTTGGAGTTGGAGAAGCATCTTGGAGCTTGTAGGTTGCTTGGAGGACATTTGGAGGCTTTACCTTGGATTTGGAGGACTTTCTCCTTTTTACTTGTTAAAGTGATATCAGAGCTAGACAAAGGTTGGTAACCTTTCTAAACTTCTTCAAGTTCTATTAAGATCATCAATTAATTTTTTTTTGGGAAAGATTATTGGCTTTCCCAGTACCCAATGAATCTATTCTTCTTGTGAGTGGACCACCTGAACCCGAGGCGATTGTTAATAGCCGACAGAAGACTCTACGGAGTAGAGTGCTTCAGGAATTTTTAGTCAGGTGGAGGGGCAAATCAGAAGAGGAGGATACCTGGGAAAAGGAGGCCGATCTCCAGAAGAATTTTCCAAATTTTTCCTTACAAGGAAAAATTTAAGTTTAGGGAGAAGGAATGTTACATACCTATGTAACTGGCAGTACTTTAGACTCCTATTAGTGTTGGGGGCTACATGGCAAGGTACCCTTAGGATTAAGGGTATATACCATTGGATAAGGGCAGACAAGTGACTATACCTTAGTCAGAGGTATGGAGTCATGAGACCCTTGGATAAGGATTATCCTTAGGATTGAGGGTAGGTGCCTTAGATAAAGGTACTAGTGTCCTTGATTAAGAACAGGTAGGTGTCTATGCCTTGGATGGAGGTATGGGATCTAGAAAGGTCTTAGAAAGTCATTGGATAACTATATTTCTAAACCTTGGGCCTCAATCTTGAACCATATCACTTTATTGGTCTTGGACCAAAGTATACAAGCACAACTTGGGCAATGGGTCCTAGTACGAGGGCGCCCTCCTAAAGGGTCCATTGAGTTTCAAGTTCCACAAGAATAGTAATCAAAGAGTCATAAGTTATGGAAGATGTCTGATGGCCTTCCATAAGCCTATGAAGGCTCTTGAACTCCTCTAGGCCTCTCTCTTTCTCATTGGATGTGCATGGAACTCCATAGTGTATTGGAGTGAACTAAATGTCATCTATATAAGAGGAGAAGGGTGCCCATTGGGAGAGAGAGAAATCTCTTTTGCTTACCTTGCGTATGCTCTAGTGTGGCTACTAGTGTGTAGAGTAATTCTTGTGTGTAGTATGCTAAGGGTTTAGATCTTGCTTATGGTATGAGATATAAGTAGGGTTTGGATCTTGAGTAAACTATGGTTTGTTGTAATATGCTTGTGATCTGTTTATGGTTAGCAAGGGGGTGCTAGATAGGTCTTGCTTGGAGCTTGGATCTAGCTATGGTTGGGTGGTGAATACTTGAGGCCAGCTTGTTATCTTCCTTTGTGTTTAAGAGTAGAGACACAGGTGGAGGAGAGATCCTTACTTGCAGGTGGAGGCATCTTAGCTTGGAGTTGGAGAAGCATCTTGGAGCTTGCAGGTTGCTTGGAGGACATTTGGAGACTCTACCTTGGATTTGGAGGACTTTCTCCTTTTTACTTGTTAAACTCTATCTCTGTGGATCTGAATTCCCAGACAAAAGTGAGCTTCGCCCAGATCAGTCATGTAGAATTCTGAAAACAGCATCTGCTTAGCATCCTTGACCAAATTGGTATTGTTGCTGAAGAGCAACGTATCATCCACGTATAAGGTGATGATAATGAAGGATTGCTACACTGACTTGGAATAGATGTTGCAATCAGCAGTGCTTGGTTTGAATCCTTGTTCAATAAGGAATGTGTTGATCCTCTGAAACCAAGTTCTGGCAGACTGTTTCAAGCCGTACAATGCTTTGTGGAGTTTACAGACATGATTCTTCATACCTTCTAGAATGTTTTTTTTGGGCTGGATCATGTAGATATCTTCTTGTATAACTCCATTCAGATAGGCTATTTAAATGTACATCAATTTGATGCACTTTGAGTTCGACAACTGCAGCATAAGACGGGAGCATTCGGATCGACGAATGCTTGACTACTGGACTGAAAGTCTCGTTGTAGTCGACATTCGGGATCTGGGTGAATCCTTGTGCTACTAATCTGGCCTTCCTTCGATCAATTGCTCCGTTGGCATTGTATTTGATCTTAAAGATCCATTTACAATCAATGATATTGCAACCAATAGGAGCTTCGACTAACGACCATGTTTGGTTCTTGATGAGAGAGGAATACTCTCTGTCCATAGCTTCTCTCCAGAGATCATAGGTTGGTTGAGTGCCTCTTCAACTGTCGTCGGTTCCTGTATCAAGAGACATGCAAACTCAGGAGTATACCTTGTGGACTGTGTGCGCACTCGGCTTGATCTTTTGGGAGGATTCGACTGATGAACCGCTCCTAGGACTTGTTGCTGGGTAGCAGCAACATCTTCGTCTGATTCGTTGTCTCGAAGTGGGTCGACAATAGACACGCCTGAGCCATAAGCTCGGACTGTCATGTCAATGGCAGGTGATGAAGGTTCTTCTGGAGCAATATCCTTGCCTTCAGCTTTTTTTAATTATTATCAGAAGAAGTATATCCGATCAGGACGGTCTTGAGACCTTGGAAGTCCAATTTTTTCCTCATGTCTTTTGGGATCTGCGCGTAGGCAATGCACCCAAACACTCTTAGGTTATTCAAAGAAGGCTTAGAGCCTGTCCACACCTCGTGGGGTATCTTGCTTGAGAGGGCCTTGGTCGAACATCTATTCTGGACGTAAGCTGCAATGGAGACAGCTTCAGCCCATAATCTCTTGGGCAACGATGCATGCGATAGCATACATTTGCATATTCAACCAGGGTACGGTTCTTCCTCTCGGCTAAGCCATTAGACTGAGGACTGTAAGGAGTGATGAATTGCTGCTCAATGTCTTGGCTTTGACAGTACTCCTTAAACTCGATAAAGATATATTCTCCACCATTGTCTGACTTGAGGACCTTGATTGTCCTTCCAGTCTCCTTCTCTGCATGCTCCTTGAAGATTATGAAGCAGTTGAAGGCTTCTGATTTCTTCTTTATAAAGTACACCATAGTCCTTCTGGAAAATTCATCAATAAAGGCTATAAAATACTTGGCATCCTTCAGCGAAGGATTTTTCATCGGGCCACAAATATCTGAATGTGCAACATCTAGCAATCCTCTAGCAATATGTCGATGGCTTGATTTAAATGGTTTCCTAGTCTGTTTACCAACTAGACAGTCTTGACAGACATGTAACTCGACTTTTTTGCAAATAGTCGAGATCAAGAACAATAGATTGTCTAGACATTTGTTGTACAGTAGCATGATTTAAATGACCAAGTCTATAATGCCAAAGTAAACCATTATTTGCATGAAAAGAAGTAGTTAGTGCTTGATTAGAGGCAGAAAAGCAATGACTTAATTTATACAAGTATCCATGTCTCTTTCCGAGTGCTAGGATCTTGCTTATCCTATCAACTACTTTACACTGATCACATTCGAATTCTACTCTATGTCCTAGATCTGTGATTCTGCTTACAGAGAGCAGATTCGTAGATAAACTTGGTACATATAGGACTTTAGAGAGTATGTTGTAAAGCTATCTTCATAAGCTTTACTTACGGCGCCACTGGCGCCAGTAGCTCCCCTGCTGCTCCCGGCGCCACTGTGACCAGAATCCAGCCGGCACCAAGTTCCTATGGCTGAAAATCTTTGATCGGTTCTAGCGAAGTCCAGAGAGCTCAGATCGATGTGCAATCACCTCACACGATCTAGGCATGATTAAAGGAAGCCTGGGGATCAATAAAATCTAGAGAGAGAAAATGACTTTCTAGAAAGAGAAAATCCTAGAGAGAGAAAAATGTGCTTTACCAGCCTGGGTAGAGTGCTTGGTATGAGGGGGGTGCTGAATCCCACCAATACTATAGGGGAGTGCAGGTTGCGACTCAGGGCGACCTCCAACCAAGTCTCAGCCTCCCTTGCTGGAATGTTGTCATAGCTCTCGCCTTGGCATGCTAGCGCCCCGGAGACTAGGGTCGGTCACACACTTGAAATGTAACCTTCTCAGATTTATCAATAAAGTGGGATTTTTCTCAAACTGACTCTGATTACCTTCTGGGTTTCAGTGTTCAGTAAAAGCGCCAGTTGTAAGGCCGCTTCAAAATTTTTAAGTTGGCACATATCTAAGGGTCGTATCCCGGGATGCCAGCGGTATGACATCGGGACCATTCGGTCCGTGGCGCCAACGGTATGCTATCGGGACCATTGGTTCTGAGTGTTCCTTGCATGAACGTGAATGGGTTAAGCTCTTGGGGAATGGGCTCTAACATGTCGGCTGAGTTGGATGGCTTGCTTGGGTGAAAGTTACCTGTTTATGGCTGTCCAGTCTGGCGTGGCGCCAGGTTGGCTTCCAGCGCTCGTGACGAAGCTTTCAGTTGGTTAAGTCTGATGTAGGTCAGACCGCTTGCTTGGAATGGATGCTACTCATTTGTAACGAAGCTTCGAGTTGGTTAAGTTTGATGTATGTCGGGCGGCTTGCTTGGAGGGAAGTCACCCACATCGGGACCCCCGATCTGGCATGGCGCCAGGTTGGATCTCAATGTTGGTTTTCGAAACTTTAAGTTGGTTAAGTCTAATCGTTGTTGGCGAGTTGGCTGCTTGTATGTCAAGTGGGTTTGGATGGCAAGAGTTGAAGGCTGGGAAGCTAAGTCGTGGTTCTCAGCTCCCTTTGGGATGCCTGTGCTACATGTGGTATCAGAGCCGACTGGCCGGTCAGCTATGTGGATCTCACGGAAATGGCCACTGTTTGGGGTTCAATAGGATAACTGTTGTGCAAGGTGCTGACCATAGTGTAACCACCGGTGCGTCCACGGTCGGGGTGGTCGGCAGAACGGGGGACTTGATGAGTCAAAGTGCTACCCTCGAGGTGTAAGTTCGGGCTTGGCGCTGTCTGCACGTAGGACGGATGAGACAAAGTGTTGCCTAGGTAGGTGAAAGCACGGTCTGTACCTTGTGGGGTGCGGGGCGACATATTCGAACTTTACGGGTTAACCATTGATACAAAGATGCTGCTCGAATTCGGGTGTAAAGCACGGGTGGTTAGCTGCCGGTGCGGGATAGCTGCCGATAGTTTAGCTATAAGGGCTATCGACCAAAAAGTGGTGGGGCGTGACTGAGGCAATGTGCTGCTTAATAGTGAAAGCACAGATAGTTGGAGGGGTGTCCTATGTGGGCTGATTCTGTGATCGATTTGTATGAGCGCGGCCAGGCAAAGGTCCGTTGACAGGACCATCTCAAAGGGGGACCTTGTCTTTGTTACTTATTAGTAAACCTGCCTGAGTGTCTTACTTGTATGTATTCGTGGTGAGTCTTAGTACTCGTGCTTTGCCTAGTTTGCATGATTGCTTGTGATGCAAGGAGCTGATGGCTCGAGAAGGAACCTTTCTTTTGAAGGCTGATACCATCAAACAAAGAGGACTACAGAATCTGTGGGGCGGATTTGCAGTTCAAGTACTCGCACGTGAACGGCAACGAAACGACTCAATGTTTGCAAAGGACGGATGGCTAGCCTGTTTCTTGGATTAGTTTCATTTGCGACAACGACCACCAGACGCAAGCAGGAAGTCAAAAAGTTGGAAAGGGCAATTTCAGGGGAGATCTTCTATGGAGCAATTGGTATTCATTTTGGGACGGCCACCTTCGGAACTGAAACTCACTGAGCATGGGTGATATCAAGTATCAGTTGGGTTTGTCCTCAAAGGGAAAAAGACTAGGATCCTCTTCAGAGATTGGCAACAAGTTGGTTCGAGCCATAATCCTAGAAGATGGGAAGCAAAGTGTTGGAAGGGCTTTTTGTCCAAAGAACTCTACTCTAAGTCCGATCAGCTGATTTTATAAGTGGAGGGGAACTATCACACACACCTCTCTCTTGGGGCAAATTTTGAATGAAAGTTGATCAAAATGGGGGCAAATTCAAGGTGACTTAGCCATACTCACACGAGGAGACTGGCGAACTTTGGACCTAATAAGTTGACAAGTTTTTGTTGTGGGAAGGAAAGCTTGTTATAGGCTTTCTCTGGACCAACAATGATGAGGAAACATATGAGTAAACGGGCTTGTGTTACGTGTAAGGCAGCTGATCAATGAAGGAAGTGTGAAAGTTGAGTCTTGCATGAGAGACTTGGTATTTCGAACGGACGCTTTAAATGTATAGTTATTTTAATTGGGAGACACCTTTACTTTAATCTAACATCTGATGAGGACATCAGATTTTATAAAGGTGGGGTGGATGTTGTAAAGCTATAGCTCAGATCGATGTGCAATCACCTCACACGATGTAGGCATGATTAAAAGAAGTCTGAGGATCAATAAAATCTAGAGAGATAAAATGACTTTCTAGAAAGAGAAAATCCTAGAGAGAGAAAAAACGTGCTTTACCAGCCTGGGTAGAGTGCTTGGTATGAGGGGGAGTGTCGAATCCCACCAATATTATAGAGGAGTGCGGGTTGCGACTCAGGACGAGCTCCAACCAAGTCTCAGCCTCCCTTGCTGGAATGTTGTCATGGCTCTCGCCTTGGCATGCTAGTGCCCCAGAGACTAGGATCGGTCACACACTTGAAATGTAACCTTCTCAAATTTATCAATAAAGTGGGATTTTTCTCAAACTGACTCTGATTACCTTCTAGGTTTCAGTGTTCGGTAAAAGCGCCAGTTGTAAGGCCGCTTCAAAATTTTTAAGTTGGCACATAGCTGAGGGTCGTATCCCGGGACGCCAGCGGTATGCCATTGGGACCATTCGGTCCATGGCGCCAGCGGTATGCTGTCGGGACCATTTGGTCTAAGAACTGGTTGTCTCCATATCTGTCGCGGCTTGTGGTTCTGAGTGTTCCTTGCATGAACGTGAATGGGTTAAGCTCTTGGGGAATGGGCTCTAACCTGTCGGCTGAGTTGGTGTTGGGCCGGCGCCTCAAAGGGCGCTAGGACTTGAGCGGTTTCCCAACACGCACTTAAGTCTAACATTCATCCATCATGCACTTACGTAAAAGCCCACTCAGAAACGTAATAAGCTTAACCATTCAAACTTAAGAAAACTGGAATCCCAACCAACCCGAAAGCCAACTCAGAATCCGTCCCCAAAAAGGTAACCAAAGGCAAAGACAAGCCACACATGAAACCCAAGGCATAGTGGTCGCCAAACTGAACAATTGGCATAGCGGCAAGCCCCACGTCGATGACGAGGACCCTTAGGCGCCGACGACACAAAAAGGTTGTAGTAAGGGTCCTTCCACTTGGACCAGTCCCGGAGGCGAAACCGAAATGATAATCATCCCCAAGGATCAACTTTATTAGATTTGGAAGAGGTTACATTCATACATAGACTGACCGGTCCTGGGGCCACCAACACGTGCTGGGCATTGTGCATGGCTCGTGCTGGTAGAGGGAGCTGAGACCTAGCGACTGGATTTCTGGCGCTGGTTGAGCTGCCCAAGTTTCTGTCTACCGGACTCCCCCTATAGTTCTGTTGTGATTCGACGCACCCCCTCTGGTTTGAAACATAGTGCTTTCTGGTAAAGCACGCTTTTAGGACTTAGTTTTTATTTTGTTGATTAAGCCTGGCAAGCCTGGCAGAATTAGTCTGGCTCCCGGACATGGGTCCCGGGAGCCGTCCTTGCGGCCGAATCAATTTGCTTTCCTGACTAGGCCATGACTCGAGCTCTAGAGCTAGCTCATGACTTGTGACTACTTGACTGGCTCACCACAGGTCGGAGGCTCAGTCCTTGACGTTCTAACTTGCTCTGGGACCTTAGAGAGTGTCACCCCTTAGAGTCTTACAGGGCACGCTGGGTGCACCCGAGTTAGTTTTACAACAGTTGGATGGCTTGCTTGGGTGGAAGTTACCTGTTTATGGTTGTCCAGTCTGGCGTGGCGCCAGGTTGGCTTCCAGCGCTCGTGACGAAGCTTTCATTTGGTTAAGTCTGATGTAAGTTAGACCGCTTGCTTGGAATGGATGTTACTTGTTTGTAACAAAGCTTCGAGTTGGTTAAGTTTGATGTATGTCGGGCGGCTTGCTTGGAGGGAAGTCACCCACATCGGGACCCCCGATCTGGCATGGCTCCAAGTTGGATCTCAATGTTGGTTTTCGGAACTTCAAGTTGGTTAAGTCTGATCATTGTTGGCGAGTTGGCTGCTTGTATGTCAAGTGGGTTTGGATGGCAAGAGTTGAAGGCTGAGAAGCTAAGTCGTGGTTCCCGGCTCCCTTTGGGATGCCTGCGCTACAGAGTAGCTTAGACTGATCATTTGTAAAGCTTAATCTTACGGTGCCTTCACCTTTAATAGCCTGTGGCTATTGTCACCAAGGTGGACATATTTCTGAAAACTATAAGGTGTATAGGACTCGAAACAGCCAATAAGGCTAGTCATGTGTTGAGTGGCTCCGAAATCCATAAACCAAGAACTATCGCCAGATGCTCCTTGATGGCTAGTCATGAAGGCATCATGATCCACTTCTTGAATAGGCTGTGGAGCTTCTACAACTGCATTTGCCACTTGATTCGACTGCCCCTTGTTGTTGTTCTTCGTTTGAAGTATCCGGTAGTCTTGAATTTCGTGGTTGTTTCGCTTGCAGTATCTACAGAACAGGTTCTTCTTTGTCTACGGGTTCGACTGTTCTTTATGCTGAGCTGGTCTCTGGTTTGGCTTTGATTGCTTCGGGACTTTCTTCTTCTTATTTTGCTTTGTCGTGCTCTTGTTGGTGTACAAGGCGTGAGAGTCAGCTGAGAAACTTGAGGCTTCATTCCTCTGCGTATCTTCCTGCAACAACATAGTAATGACTCTCGAAAGAGTCAATTTTGGATGAATCGTGATGATCATCACCCAGCTATCGTATGAACTTGGCAAGCTTGTAAGCAGTTGCATTACTGCGTCTTGATCGTCTATGACAGATCCAACAACGGCCATTTGCCTTAGCAGGTTCTTGAACTGATTAATGTGATTCTACAGAGAATCACCATTCGTCATCTTGAGGGAGTAGAATTTCTTCCTGAGATGTAGCTTGGAAGCTATATCTCGCACTTTGTATAGTGTGTTCAAGATGTCCTAGACTTCTTTCGATGTCTGGGCCTCGGATACATGGCCGATCTGGGTATCCGTGATGTTGAGGATAATCAGCGCGAAAACCTTTCCATCCTTCAGCTTCCATCTGGCGATTGTTGCGTCGTCTGCTTCGGGTTTCCCTTCTGCATTGTAACAATGTCATACAATTCTTTAGCCATTAGTACAGTTTTCATCTTAAATTTCCACATATGGTATTTGCTCCATCAAGCTTGTCCATGATGGGACTGGCTTTCCCTTGGGAATCCATGTGGAAGAATTAGTTTAAGTGATAGGGAAAACTATCAGTGATTTAAGTATGAAAATCTGATACTGAAAATATAGAACAAGAAAACAATTACTCTATCGGCTAGTAGAGTCTTGTACTATAGAAGCTTATCAAGCTATGAAAATGGCTCTGTCGAACACGAACGAGAAACGAAACTCGAACGAAAAGTGTTCGTGCGCAGCAGAATGAGCCATATGATTCTTTCCCTAAGCATGACTACGCCTATCAGAACGAACAGAACGTTAGTGACGGAAATCACGGTCGCTTCTGATTACGTAGCCAAACATTTGTTAATAAAGCACCAGAAGAATTATTTATCGCAAAAGATTCGCGAAGAGAGAGACTGGACTCGACTGATAATTAGTCGCGAATGATTCGCGAAAGACAAGAAAAAATGTTAGTCGTCTATTACCAAATTGAGCAACCGTAAAAAGTCAGACAGAATGAAAAACAAGCATAACAATACTAACACAGATCTGACCGCAACACAAAGAGCTGTTATCATATTTAAGTATATCAAATATACATGTCAATAATGCGGTAGAGCACAAGACAATAGCGGACGAAACCACATACTCTACAAAGCTAATTCAATCTGTAAAAATGAATGAAACCTTATTACTAACAATAAAGAATCAATGCACAGAGCATCTACTTTTGTCTATCTCTGATACGCTTCTAATGCTAAATTTTCACACACTCGATCTTCAATCTCTTAATCGATGACCTCTGATCAATCAATCTCGTCCAACTAAATACTCAAATGGTATCCAATATATATACATAATATTACATGTGTGCAGATGAAGAAAGTACAGAGTGGATGTGTTGTCTATAGGAGATCGCGAGCGGCTGCAATCGTTGTCCAATCTGTTAGCGCAATTGCATGGGGTGAGCATGAAGAGGCCGCGATGTTAGCCTTCGCTAAACTGAACGTTGGTGAAGATGCAAAAAATGTGACACTCTGACGAAATGCCTTAGGATTTGATTTACAAGGTGCCTTCGCTTTTCCTAGGGCACCTTCGGCATTTTGTAAGGCAGTGTTGCCTTTTCGCCTGTCACAAATCACGTGTAAAAACACAGTGTCACGTTTTTCGCCTTTTCTTCGCCAGTGAGAATGTGCATGTAAATGTGTAGAATGGGATTTAGGAGAGTAGAGGAAATAAATCCAACATTTTCAAATCCTAGTTGTCTTGAACCATGGCATAATGGTTAGCATTTCCTCTTCTTACCTTAAGGATTGAACTTTGATTTAAAGTGTATGCACGAGTAGAGATATAACAACAATAAAAAACATATCATACGAAGTGATTATGTAATGTGAATAGAAACCTAAATTTGATTATTGTTGTTGATGACATTGATGTAGGTTGAAAGCCTAGGGATGCACGCAAGAGAAATAGAGTGTTATGACCATATTCATCAAAGGGCGTAGAATAGTCCTAATATGGTAGACCGCCCTCCAGTGTTCGAGATTATTGGTCACTCCGAGATTTGATTCCATGTCGAGGCTTGTTGGTGACTAATGATCTTGAGAGGACCCAGACACTCTAATTGAGACATATGGAGTAGTGCATATACATGTGGCGGATATAGGCAGGAGGAATGCATGAAGAGCTGTGATAATTGACCTGCATGGGCTCATGCACAAGATCCTACTCTCTCTATATTGAGGTAGAGATTATCCCGTTGACGACTTTGGTCTTGGTTACCATTTGAGCTCTTCTCCACTTGCTATCACATGGCATGGCTTGGGGGCTAGATCCAGGAGGATTCTCTAGGAGGGATCTAGGTTTGGTTAGGTGGTTTTGCTCCATAGTCTTTTTTGTTGTGTTTTCTTATCCTCATCTTAGGAGTTTTCCCTAGTGGTTTTTACATTGGTATCAAAGCCCGACTAAGATGCGGTCTTGGATGGGATGGAGACAAGCTCTACACCGGATTGGAAGTTGTGAGCGCTTGGATTTACGTCCCGGTTGGAGCGCTATTTTCTCAAAGGAACATACTTTTCGAAATTGGTAGAGTGCACTTCTACCTGTGTGATTTTGTTAAAGATGTTGAGAATTAGTTTGAATTCATTAGTAATTCCATGTTTCTTGATAAATCTTTCAATTGCTCTTATGGATTTGCTTTGTTGGATCTTGGCTGCTTGCTTTATAGCAATTTTGCTTGGCTGAATAATATGCATGAGTTCCAATTGTCCGGAATTTGGTTAGGTAACCTTTTATTCATTGACGGATTGATTTTGAATCAATTTGTCTTGTAATGAGCTGAAAGTAAGGGGGGCGGGGGGCCTTCCCCTGCGTAAAACACCTGCAGGGTTTTTTTAAATTTTTTTTTCTATTTTTAAAAATAACACTTCCAAAAATAGCAATTTTGAATTGTGCAACTTACTATAAATAGTAAATGAATCTTACACCATTGTAAAGTGTTTCTTGATATTTTTAAAAATAGCAAAAATACCTTACAAATCTGTAAGATATTTATTGCTCATAATTTCCAAAAGTAAAATATTATGCCATTTAAGGCAACTTTTAAATGAACTGCAAAAAAACTTGCAGGTTTTTACATAATGATATTGGATTCTAGCAGGTGCATGTGAGGATTTGAAGCTTTTTTAATCCTCATGTTAGCATGCATATTGATGGACTTTAGTTTTGCTAAATTGCAACAGAAAGCAAGTAGTAAGTGGTTGTAGAACTGCATATGTTTAGATTTAAATTTAAAACACCCTATTTAGCATCATTTAAATAGCTCCCTATTTTAATGATGCTAAATGGATTGTGAAGCATAATTGTTTGGAGCAGTTTAATGAATATGCAGTAAAACCCCTGTGAAACCATACTTGGACTGCTCACGGATCGGCTATTGAACTCTCGTCTTCCAGAACCGTGGACTGCTGATTTAAACTGCTGCTCACCCTTTTTTCCTTCCATGTGGATCTTCATGAACAGCAAAGTTACGCTCTATTGCAGGGGATTGGGATGAGTAGGTGCATCTGGAAACTGTTTTTCAGTAGCATAAGTAATGCTATCTTTCCCCCTTTTTGTGAGATTGAAGCACGGAAAATAATTGTGGCAGGGAGCGCAACATGCAGTAAACGGTTCTTTTCGGGGGAGACTCATAAGAGGGCTATGTGAGCAGGTGCTACCCGGAGTGGCAATGGTGGCGGAATTTCTTGCTTCTGGTTAACTCGTTGGATAGACGCCCTTGTATACTTCTTTTGTGGGCAGGTCGATCTCTTGCGATGACTATGGAGCTCGTTGACAGCCTGCCTGTTTGCATAACAGCTCCATCGATGAGCCGTGGTAGCGTGCGATCTGAGCCTGCAAGGAAGGAGGTGCGCGATTAGTGCCTGCTGTTT
The DNA here is from genome assembly GCA_029204225.1 of Diphasiastrum complanatum. Lineage (NCBI taxonomy): Eukaryota > Viridiplantae > Streptophyta > Lycopodiopsida > Lycopodiales > Lycopodiaceae > Diphasiastrum > Diphasiastrum complanatum. The sequence continues at coordinate 22,256,529 of CM055100.1, forward strand.
TTTCGATGAGAAGGAGCCTGAACAACCGTCTCGTGACGACTATCCGAGCCGTCTCGTGATGGCTGTTTTTTTGATGAGGAGGAGTCTGAACAGCCGTCTCGTGCTGGCTATTTTTTTGATGAGAAGGAATTTGAACAGCCGTCTCGTGATGGCTATCCGAGCAGACGTTGCGGCTGTAGCCGCCAGAATCAACGAGAATTTGATTTTTGTTTCTTGAAATCCTTGGGGTTTACTTGAGGCTTTGGCAATCTAATATTTTTTTTTTTTACGTGATAGGCCTTATTGGCTTTGCATGCAAAATTATTATGGTATTAAGGTTGAATTGATGCATGAGGAAGGTTAGCAATTTGTGTAATTGCATATTCTTTGCAACAATGCTTATTGTATGCCAGTCGACCAAGGTTTTCTAAGGGCTTGATATAGGGTAACTTTAAAGTTGGTTTCGATTATGGATGTGAAATCAACTCGAGAAATTAAGTTACTAGCACCCTGTAGAGGAATTTCGGTTCCTTGATGCTCGGTTATCAAAGCTGTGACCTTGATTTTGAATATTGCTTCCCAGGTTTGGTAGAAGAAATTTGTTTTTTTTTTTTTTCTCTATGGACAATATGCATGTTTAGGCCTTATCAACTTGACGTTAGGCTTTTTAACTTTGGTTTGTTACATTGATAATTATTTGTAAGCCAGTTTTTGTGGAACTTTGGTACCATTGTTTTGGTGTCAAGCTGTATTAGTCGGTTTGAATTTTGCTAAACCGATCTTGACAAAACGATGGTAGTGGTATGGTTCTCAGGCATGTACCCAGTACAAGGTTTTCATATTGATGTAATTACTCTATTTTTTCACGAAAATAACTTTATTGTTGACATAACTACATGTTAATGCTTATTAATGTCAACCAAAAGTGACATTTTGTGGAACGTAAACACGAACGTTATTAACGTCAGGGCACCGAAAATAACCCTTAAATTTTTCAAATTTCACTTTACTTAATTACGTTTTTGAAAACTTTGACTTGGTAAATGGATTTGATTCCTTGGTATTATGCTATTTAGCCACTTAACTCTAGAGTGGTACTCCCAGTTAATTGAGTTAAATGTTTTTTTTTTGTTCAGAATCTTTCTTTTTGACTTCGGTGTTGCACCGATAGGCTTATCCTAAATAATTTTGATCTTTAGGATTGGGCAAACTAAAGCTTTTGAGATACTTGTTAAAGTGAATTAATGGAATAAAGGTCATAATATTTGGAGGTAGCAATTTTAATACTCAAGCTAGTGTAGTCAAAAGGGTAGCAACCTAGCATTTACTTGTGTCAAAGGAGTTTTCGCTGCCTTCGCTTATGAAAAATTTTGGGTGACCGAAAATCTAAGGAAGGAAGAAAATGAGACACCTGTATGGGTAAATGTGATTGTATGTAATTTGGATTGGTAAATAATCCCTGTAAGGAAACTGCATAGCAACGGTTATTTATCTAATTCATTAAGTTGAATTTATTTCAAATATCTATAGGACTATGAGTTGAAACTTGTTATTGGAAATTGTGACATGGAACAAGAATGACACTTGGTTCACATTTGTACTGCAAAGAGCCTTAAACCTAAGAGTTGGAACTCTCAGATGGTAGGAATTTGGTGAATGTTAGTACCAACCAGATGGGTTGTTTATGTGACGGTAAAGCCATGGGCAGATTCTTGTTAAATCATAATTTTATAAATGGGATTATTGTGATCCATTAGGAATGGATTTGGGGGTACTCCAGTAATTGGTGAAATAGATATGTGCATATCTGGGATGGAAATCCAGATGGAGCTTTAAATCTCTGGATTATCAAATAATGTGGTTTAAGATCTTCTTGAAGGATTGAATTTCTTATACCATTTTGGATATAGATATTGGATATCTATATACTTTAGTTATTTTGTATTCTTAATGATTCCTTTTGTTTTTTGAGATATGCACTTAGATTATTTCAACTGTATATGAATGAGGTTTCCCGTCCATACCGGGGTCAATGCCTAGTGTTATTCTTAGATGATATTGTTGTCTACATGGAAAAACCTAAGGAAATGGAGAATTCAATGGTAGGAGGTATTTTTCTAGAAATGGTTGAAGATCGGATCCTATGTTGGATATAGGATGGTTAGATAATCTTTTTGATAATCTGATGTGTAGATCTAAAAGCAAAGAGCTTTCTTGGAGAGAAAATTGATGATATGGGACATCAGTGATTTCAAAAGAGAATTCTTGTGCGAGAATGATCTGTAGACCAGTGGTTAGTATTTATAGTAATTGTAATATTAGCGGTTGAACCATTGGTTATTTTGGTTAGGGTATTTGGAGAGGTTATGAGATATAGATCCGGATCCCTAAATGGTATCTCATAAATTCCAAATCTAAAATCCTTAAAAGCTATTTCTCTTTTGATTTAAACCTCTATTTTTTTAGAGATTTCTTAAATACGAGACAATTGGATTGAGATTCATATAATTCCTTTCAGTGTAGAACTAGGTTTTGAAGGATTGTTAAAGATATATAAATTTATGCTTCCATTTCAATTTTGTGAATATAGCTCAGAATCAATTGATGTTTTCAATTGATTAAGTGGAATTTAGACTTCTTGAGCCCAAATGATTACCTCTATTTGATAGTTGATTATTGAGAGTAATGTTTCTATCACTCAGGATGAGATATTTTATGATTTTCAACGAAAAATTCCAGTTTGTAATAATATTGGATACTCATTACTAACTTTTTCGAATCTTTGATATCTTATACGTTGTCTCCTGGGCACTTTTTTGATCAAAATTATGGAATTTCTTTTAAAAGGGGGAGAAGAAAATGATAAGAATAAGACTTTCATTGGGATCAACCAATTGCATAGTTTTCTTTTGTGGAATCTAGTATGTGTGCAATGGTGGAACTATTCAGTGGGAATAGAGGAAATCTCTAGTGATTGTTTTGAATAATCTGGAACTAGAGGAGTCTTGGGGGTTTGGAGCTATTAGATATTCATGATTTTGTCTGTATAAGTCAGCCTAATATTAGTTTGTACACTAAGATCTGAAGTAGGTTGATTGGATGAAGAAATTATGTTTGTAAAAGTATGGTGGTTGGAAAACTTGTGATGTGGAATTATTCACTTCAAAGATTTCTCAGATATGTTATTTACTCAAGAGAAATAAAATCTTTTTTGGCTGAGTTACAAGATTCTCAATGAGATATGTGAGTAACATATGCAGATTTTGCAGGAATCTGTCAGATATTGACATATGTGTTTATGTACCGAGTCATAATGAGATTATTCTCATATGTGCATGATTAATCTTGTTTGGATCTACTATGTATTCCTGGTTACTAAGGTTATCTGGTGCACTTAACCTAGTTGATGAACATAGACATATGATCAAATATTGTGTTTGACAAAAACTTGCAGAGTTAACACATCTGTTCTTATAGATCTATTGGTTAGCTTAGAAGTGATTTGGATATGGATCTAAAAGTGGTGTTGTACTAGTACAATCAAGAGTTGCACCTAGACATATAAGATTTCTAAATCATGAGCAATTAACTTGAGTAGTTGATTTACTACTGTGGTAGTTAATTGATAAAACGGACAGTGTGAAGAGAATCAACCGGAAACTGTTTGTTTTGCATGTATTGCTTGTACGACACATGATTTATGAGTCATTTGAATTCACCAAGAAATTGTGTGCATAGGATATACGGAATTCTTAGGTGAGTATTTCTTAGTTGAGGAATAGACTTGATTCATTAGTGAGCTCGATTGGATACCGGACCCTAATGATTCCAGGAATGGTAAACTGAATTCTTGGAATTCAGCTGAGTTGGTTGGACACACACTTCAATGTACCTTAAGGATTAAGTATGGAGTTAGATTCCAGTGAATTAGATTAATCTAATCATTTGTGATTGATGAATCATAAACAAATACTTAGTTGTTACGAGTGTATGATTTCTAATCTTTTCTAGTTTTATTGAATTTTATGGATCTCACAGACATTTCTTATTAGGTAAATTTTTTTGTTGCTTATGAGGAGATTTGCTTACTTTAGTGAATTGTATTCTACTACAGATTGTAGTCTATAAGTGCTTGTGTACAAAATTCAGTCTATATCTCCAAATTTATAGGAGATAGATAAATCTATTAAGATACAAATAGTTGTTGATTTCTAGTGTTAGAAATGGAGCTCTTAACTCATTAGAGTAATTGCAATACTCTGGAGTGAGTTATAATTGTCTGAGACTTGATGGATCTCCTAGAGATTTTAGATGACTGAATTGTAGTATTTTAGAATATTTGGATATTCTAAGAATATTTGTACCAAGAAGCATTATTTTTTGCAAGGAATTGTGGATAAGTTTAGACTATAATCAAAATGGATTTCGTTAGCTTTTGGATTCGATCTCAGAAATAAAGAGTTGATTCACCCAATGGTTCATGTAATTTGGTTTACATGAAGGTGATGAACTTTTATTTGGATAAGATCAACCCATTTGGAAGATTTATGACTTAGTGTGTCTTTGGGATTTGAGTTAGTATTCCTGAGTAGAGGCAAGCAATTGAAGAATTGTTGCATCTCTGAGTGTTTATTCAGATAGAAAGATCAGACTACGAATAATGATTCATGGGAAAGACTTGAAAGATTAAGGAATAGTTCATTTATTTCCCGTTTTGAGGATATAACTTGTTTAAGGGAGAAAAAATGTTACGGCCATATTCAGCAAAGGACATAGAATAGTCCTAATATGGTAGATTGGCCCTCCAATGTTCGAGATTATTGATCACGTCGAGATTTAATTCCATGTCGAGGCCTCTTGGTGACTAATGACCTTGAGAGGACCCAGACACTCTAATTGAGACATATGGAGTAGTGCATGTACATGTGATAGAGATAGAAAAAGGAATGCATGAAGAGCTGTGATCTATTAATAGTTGACCTGCATGAGGATTGCATGGGCTCATGCACAAGATCCTACTCTCTATATATTGAGGTAGAGATTATCCCGTCGACGACTTTGGTCTTGGTTACCATTTGAGCTCTTCTCCACATGGCATGGCTTGGGGGCTAGATCCAGGAGGGATCTAGGTTTGGTTGGGTGGTTTTGTTCCATAGTCTCTTTTGTTGTGTTTTCCTATCCTCATCTTAGGGGTTTTCCCTAGTGGTTTTTACATAGAGATAAGTGAAGTTTTTGCTATTTATAACTTGCATATAAAAATGCATCTCAAGCATGGGGGTGCATGCAAAAAAGAGGAAGACACATGAAACTTTTTGCTATCTACGTCTTGCATATCAAAGTGCGCTGAGGAATTGAGTTCTCGCAATAAAGTCCTTAGCGTGTGCACATACTCATCATTTAAGACATGGACTTCAATGTATAAACCAGTGTTGGGGTATATAGGTGCTCGGGTGGTATTAGGAATGGTACAATGGTATCATAGAACATATTCGACCGATATACAATTTGTAATACTAGGGTCAATACCTGACTCGGGCTTGTTTCAACCCATCATTTCACATATCGATTCTTGGATTAGGGACAAAAAATTCGATTTTAACATGGTATCAATATGGTATCCATTTTTGGCTTCCAAAATTTACATATGTGATAAATATTTTGTATGGTGTTTCAAAGACATTGGTGGGCACCAACAAAGTATTGGCCTTTAAAATCATATGCATATTACATTTCAAAATGGTCATGCTTTTCATTAAAAAGTTTAATTTAAAAAAAAAATTATATACTCATATACAATGGCAATTACAATAGGAAGCAAGGCTGCACAACCATTTACTTTTCGTTTCTGTCAAAACCAAGACCATTATTGGTGTCCGTGCTGCACGGGAAGAAAAGAGGCCATAGAAACGGAAACGCAAAAATTGCGCGAGGCTTATACTCGGTCGGTATCACCCTTGCAATACCTAGTCTGGCCACCAATTTAAGAACATGGTGATATTCATAACTGATATCAAATTTTTTAATAAAGTATAATATTAGGACCCGGTTGGTAATATGAATATGCGCCCCACACTTTTATAAACTTTATTCACCAACTTGAACAACTGTGTTTCCTTTTAGAGAGGCCAATGCCCGAAAATATTGGCCTCAATATCATTGTAATGTTTTTTTTAATTGGGAGAGAGAGAGAGAGAGAGAGAGAGAGAGAGAGAGACGAGAGAGCATAGATAGGTGTTTGTTGTCGATCGATGATCCTTTTTGAGGTTGAACTGCCAATTTGGATTTTGATTCGGTTGAGCAGGCGCCTCAGAGATGGTGTTATGGGAACTGACGCTGGCGACAGCGTACTTTCTGGGACTGAAAAGAGCTTATCGCTTGGCAATCAAACTGGAGAGAAAACTTTTTCGTCGCTATCCTCGAGTACTTGATTTCACTCAGAGGTTCTTTTCCACCGTTTTGATTTCTAGAAAGCGATTATTTTTTTGTAGAATTTGGAGGCTAAGATCTCTTAATTCTGTCTGCAATGCACGTTTTACAACAATTTTGCTTCTGAAAACTGGAGGGTCATAATTTTTTTGCGAGGCAGATTAACGACGATGAGTTGTTGAGAAGAAAGCACCTTCTTAGAATGTTTGAATCTCCGATCACTAAGAATTTGATACGTGCAGTTTTTTAGCCCCTTTTATGAGCATTTTAGTTCGTATTCTCGAGAGTGTTAAGAGGTGGATTGAATAAGTTCTAGCTCGTATTCTCGAGACTGCAAAAAAGTCTGATAAAGAAAACCCTAGAAAACATAAAGTGCTATGATCTGAACGGTATGGTGTTTTCATACTTTTGTCTGTTAGGTTTTGAAATGGTTCCTTGCAGTAAGAAAAATAGAGTGCCTCCAACAGGAAGTTTCTGAGTCTTGAGATTTCGTCAATCCTTGTAAGTCTAGACCACAGTCAGGCATTCCAGACGAGTCAGAACGCTCATTCCGGACGAGTCAGAACGCTCATTCTGAACAAATATCATCATTCTCCTTTACTTAATGATAAATATATTTGCAAGAGCTAGGGCCGGAGCCCTTATTTTCCAGCGTATAAAGGGAGTATAGGAGGCAGGAAGAGCCAAGATCATAAGTTACCAATTGAGTAGTACTCAATCACTTTTACAGATTGAAGCCTTGCAAACTGATTTAAATCGATTTTATATTCGGATCAAGTTTTTGATGGGTAATTTTTCCTCGGGAAAACTTCTAGTTTCCAATTGTCGCTAGGAGGCACAATGAATAGGATTGTTGAAATTTTTTGTAATTATAGGTCGCAAAGGGGATTTGAATCTTTTGACAGCTGCTTGGAATTCTCACAGATCACAAGTGGCTAGAATCTACTTACTACTTTCTACTAAACTCTATTCTTCAAACCTGAGTTTTTGGATGCACCATGAATCATGATCCATATGGACACATTGTGCGTGATTATGACTTGTGTGGTTATTAGTCTTTATGAGGTTCGTAGTGTGTTTGATCCATAGAACCTACGGTTCTCAGAACTGTGGGTCCTGGGAACCGTACCACAGTTCATGAACCGTGGTACCGTTCCTGTAGTTATTTAATTAATTATTATTTTTTTTGCCCTTTTCCCCCCTTTAATTATTTCACTGTTTTTGGCACTCATGGCACTCACTGTTTTTGGGCACTCACTGGTTTGGGCACTCACTGTTTTTGCCACTTACTGTTTTTGCCCTCACTGTTCCTCACTGTTTTTGCCACTCACTGTTTTTGCTCACTCACTGTTTTTGCCACTTATGGCACTCATTGTTTTTGGCACTCATGGCACTCAGGGCACTCACTGTTTTTGGCACTCACTGTGTTTGGCCCTCATTTCACTGATTTTGGCATTTTTTCAGCATTTTTTTGGCTATTTTTCTGGGTGGGAAAGTAAAAAAAAAATTAATTAATTAACTGTACGGTTCACCACGGTTCTAGCTAAAATTTTCTGAGAACCGTACAGTTCTCAGAACCTTGGTGAACCGTACACGGTTCATTAATTCTATGGTTTGATCATTGATGTTGGCAAGTTTTCTTTTGGGAATCGATCAATCATGATCCATTAATGATGTACCATGTTAGCTAGTCCAATTTTGGGATAAATTTGTATACAAACTTATGTTCATATTGGCAACTTATTACTGTTTAGCAATTATTAATTATATCACTAAAGTTTGAAGTTTGATACAGAATTGTGATTTGTACCATTCATATTGAAATTACTAATACAAAAGTCCTGTAATTTTGAAACATGATTAGAACGAATTTATGGGCTTCATTTTTTGGAAAAAATTGGGCAATACTAATTGAGTTTGGAATATTCTCAATTTGACTCGTGAGTAATGCTTCATTGAGTTGTGATCTGGATTCGAATAGTGATTAGACAAAATAAATTATAATTACAGTATTGGCTTGTGGCAAAAACCCCACACTATTGTCATACACCATAAATGCACCAATGCTTCGTGAACCAAATTGAGGTTTGCAAACCATTAGTGGAAATAATTTGCTATTCGTCTTTTTGTATTACTATGTGATAATTATGATGGATGCTTGTAAACTGGATGTTTGAAATTGTTCAATGGTAGTTTGGTATTAGAATGTATGAAGAGTTATGATGATTGATTGTATTATCGATATATGCTGTAAATTATGATTTATATGATGTTAAAAGGTTCAAGGAGTCATGACTTTGGTAATTATAGTTTGCAATACAAATATGTAGTTTGTATGTTTAGGCATAAACCAACAATTGTTATTTTAATATGCTTATATGTAACTTAATCTTTATCTAGAAAAGCAATTCAATTTTTTGATGCGAAAAGCTAGAACTTGAGTCAAAACTAGTTCGAATTGGAAAATCAGTTTTGAATCTGTCAGAGACATTTGAGTGAGTTCCTCAATTGTATCTATAGGTCCATAAAACTTTTGGAAAAAGGACCCCAGTATTGGCTGTGGTAAAGCATATCGTGAAGTGAAAAATGCTGATATAGATGCATGCAGATAAATTATGGCGTCTCTAAAGCAAGGTGGAGTGAGAATTGATAGTGGCAGTGAGTACTTTGGCTTAGTGTTGTAGCAATGCTATATGAGCGGTAACAACAATAGATTCTGATGTGGCCTTGTCAATAGGCCTGTCATCCCACAAAGTCAAACATTGTCAACAATATCGTCTATACTCAAGTCGAACATGAAGGATATCCATTGGCGATAATGGAAAGTGCGAGGATGGTATGTAACTCAATATCACAAGCCTCATCAGGCTCAACAACAGCACGTAGATGACTCACATGAAAAATGTCTCATGCTTTGGTGGGAGGAGGAAGTTCTAATTGATATGTGACCAGGGTAAGCTTCTACAACATCTTGAAAGGTCCATAATAATGAGGAGCGAGTTTCTTGGTTTGAGCCTACCCTATCAAAAGTTATGGTGAGCAAAATTGTTACTTTGGGGTAAGCTGGTCAAAATGACCAGTTTTTGGTCACTGGTTAACGCTTGGTCATATTCAGTTGACTTCTTTTAGTGGGTCAACAGGAAGGGAGAACCTAATTGGGCCCAAGGAGGCGCGAGAATCAGGTGCACAAGTTTATATTTGGTAAAGGGAGTGAATAACTTCTAAGGTTTTGCCTTTTACAAAGTTAGGAGAGGCGATGAGGGCTAGAGGTCTTCGCGCACCATATATACTGCCATTTGGTCAACAGAAGGGACATGAGTGTTGTATGGTGCTTAGATACTCACGTGTATGAGTTCCAATTTGATGGTGTGACGCATTTGGGTGAGCAGGATGTGCCTCCTGGGGACTGCTTGTTTAAGCTACATAGTTGCGTAGGTTGCATTGTGAGTACATGTGTGTTTGCTCTTGATGTGTCTACTAGTACTAGTCAGAGTAGCATGTAATGTGTGCAAACCAATATTGTTGCCAATCTGCATCAAGAAATTAGGAGGTAGTTTTCAAATTGTTCATAGATACATAAGATTAAACTAACACCCGAATTGTGTCTTGTTAATAGACGTCCTTACAGAATGAGTCTTAAGGAGGGAGAGGAAGTGAGACGGATGGTCGATGATTATTCATAGAAGCAAGGTTGCATCGAACCGCGGTTCGAACCACCAAATCGAACGGACCCGATTCGAACGGTTCGAATCGCTCGAACCGTCTGCTGCCAAAAAGCCCCAAAACCGGTTCTGTTCGTGCCCGAGTCGAGAGAGAGAGAGAGAGAGAGAGAGAGAGAGAGAGAGAGAGAGAGAGAGAGAGAGAGTGAGAGTGATATTGTGTGTGTGTGTGTCTTGAGATTTTGTGTGTGTGTGAGTGATTGTGTGTGCTATTGTGTGTGTGTGTGAGTGATTGTGTGTTAGTGTGTGTGTGAGTGTGTGTTTGTGTGTGTGTGTGTGTGTGTGTGTGAGTGATTGTGTGTTAGTGTGTGTGTGAGTGTGTATTTGTGTGTGTGTGTGTGTGAGTGATTGTGTGTGTGTGTGTGTGTGTCTTTTTTGGCAGATCGAGATGCAGTGACGACGACACAGCCAGAGGCCACCACATCACGCCCCCTAGTTGCCATCCGCTCACTCCTCGCTTCTTATGGCTCAGAGGATAGAGCTGCAGATGAGGCAGGGCCTAGTACCCGGCCTGACCCGCCTTCTGGTGCAGGATCCTCGGCACCACCTCCAGCCATGACCATATCGGCACCACATCATCCACTTGAGAGAGGAAGAGGTAGACGGGGCCGCACTACACCTGCGATCTGCCATTTCATTTGGGACCCCGACATAGGGGAGGGCGATGAGTGCAGTGAGTGCGATTGGGCAGGTGTGGCCAGGGCCCTCTTATGAGCACATGAGGACGAAGGGACTCCTTGATGAGCGAGCTTTTGTTGACCAGAAGCTAGAGTCTCTCAGGAAGGCATGGGCCCAGTACGTACTACTATCCTTTTAAATTTATGCACTGTAAACTCTAAAGACTCTATGATGATCGATCATTGGTATGTAGTATGTACATTGTAATGGTAGCATTGCATACTTATTACTTGTTAATAGCTATTTATGTTTAATCATGAATCATGATTGTCAATTTTCAAATGATCATTTATCATTGAAATTTGCCATAAAATTTGAATTACGATCTCGGATCTTGTCTTGTGCAACACTGCAATGTGAGTTGTGACTTGTCATTTGTGAACTAGGTATGGTTGCACCATCATATCTGATGTGTCTTCGTGCATGGGGACGATGTTTCTCAGATCCATCGACACCTCTGGGGAGGCAGTCATTGGCGACTACATGTTCTCACACATTCGAGCTGCCATTGAGGTGGGACCACAACACGTTGTACAGGGATATATATTATACTTATTACTATAATGTTAAATGGTAATTTGTAAATGCTAATGTTGAACGTTCATTGTTCAATGGCGATTGATTAACAATGGATTATGGTTCACTTGAATTCGAAATTCCAAAGTCATGTACAACGTGCTGCACACTGCTTGGACTTGTTGGTCGAGGATGTGGCCAAGATTCCATGGATTGCGGAGGTGGTACCTACCGCACGGTTCTTGGTGAGATTCGTCACCAAGAAGCCTAGGGTCCTGGCCATGTTCAGGAGACAATCCACCTTGGATGTCTTGTATGCAGATTTGAACGTAAACTGTAACTTTGCAGAAATGAACGTAAACGGTCATGTGAAAATGCGAAAACCTCGAAGGCCGAAAAATGCGAAAATGCCGAAGGCCAAAAAATGCGATCTCTATGCAGTCTTCGAAGTGGCCGAAGTGGCTGAAGTGACAATAACCATCTGTTAGCCACAAGTAATTCTGCAGACTATGTAATAAAGAAAACTACAGGTCTGGATATTGAGTTTGATGAAGATTAAAACTTGATTAGTCAACTTGTAGGAGAATAATCCAACACTCCTTAATCTGAATCCATGAATGCCTTGACATTCAAACTTAGTTCTTCACAGAACTTTCTGTGTGTATCCAAGCTTAATGCATTGGTAAAAATATTTGTTGTCATATCTTGCGTTCGACAGTACCTTTGTTGAGAAATTTGCTTCTGACATAGTGATTCTTGATTTCAATGTGCTTACTCCTGGAATGAAACCTAAGGTTGGCCGATAAGACAATGGCACTTTGATTATCACAAAATAAAATCGTCGGAGCATATTGATTCAAACCAATATCTGAGAGTAAGTTCCTCAACCAAATTGCTTCCCTTGTAGCTTGAGAGGCTGCGATATACTCTGATTCAGTGGAAGATAGAGCTATCGATGATTGCTGGCGCTGGTCCATGAAATAGGACCATTGTTGAGGAAGAATGTAAATCCAGAAGTGGATTTATGAGTGTCTACATCTCCTGCCCAACTTGCATCTGTGTAACCACCGAGTAAATTGAGTTTTTTGTTGTCGACTGCTCCATCACAAATGCAAAAATCCATAGTAGTTCGAAGATATCTCATAACCCTGATAAGAGCTTTCCAATGTATTATACCAGGGTTAGTCATAAACTGACTTAGGGAGCTCACTGCAAAAGCTGTGTCTAGTCTTGTACAGATCATGGCATACATAAGAGATCCTATTATCGAATGATAAGAATACTCACGCATCTGCTCCTTCACTTCGATTGTTCGGGGACATTGGTCCTTCGACAATTTGAGACCTGGTTCCATTGGTGAGAGAGCTCACTTGCAATTAACCAGATTATATTTGACTAACATATTGTAGATGTATCTCTGCTGAGTAATGTAAATCAACTTTCGATTTCTGTCTCTTTGGATTTGAATTCCAAGGCAGAAATGAGCTTCGCCCAGATTGGTCATGTTGAATTCGGAAGATAGCATAGTCTTAGCCTCTTTTATCAGATCAATACTGTTGCTGAATAGCTGTACATCTGACAAAGGTTCGAATGTTTAATTCAATAATTGTTCGAATCAAACATTCGAGCATATAATCGATAGTTGACACTCAATACTCCTTCGACAATGTCACGTAGATATCCGTTTGCGATTCTCATGTATTTTGGTAGATTGTGTGACAATATTCATGGTCCACCCTGCCTTAGGACCTAATCCGGGTCCACCCTATGTGCCCTGGCCTGTGACCGTAACAAGCAAGATCCGACTTCCATCCTAGACAGTGTCCCATACCATTGCCTAGGCTCTCACCCATCTCCCGCCTCAAGCTAGCACTCATCCTGGCCGTGCACACCGCTCTCTATCCACCTCCTCCTAGGTAGATAGAATGGATGGCAAATGGGTCCTCCTCCCCTTGTATACACAAGACGAAAATTAATAAAATTATGAGTTGAACCATTGTCTAATAAAATACTAGCTTCTTGATCTTTAACTGTGCCTTTTAAACAATTAACTTATTAGGCCAGAGAGAAGCAGTACTAACAGAACATTCGCACTCACATTCACACAGGTTAATTTCCAAAGTTTTACCTTTACCACCAGGGATTTCTATCATTTGTGCTGCAAGTTTCTTCCTTTCCGGACAAAATTTCATCATATGCCCAGGCTTGTTGCAAATGAAACAAAGATTCGCCTCTTTAGCCTTGATCCGGGAAATAGAGTTTTCCTTCTTCGGCGATTCCGATGCCATTTGATCCAATTCGTCAGAGTATTTTGGAGCTCGGTCTGGACCTCGCTTCTTCCCCTTCTTGCTTTTTGAGGTGGACGGAATTTGAAATTGCCTCCTGGACACCGTCATAGTGGAATCATATACTTTCGCTATATGACAAGCATCCTCGAGGTTTTGAAGCACATTTCTTCTGCATTTGTTCTAATAATTGGTAGGCACCCTAGGACAACAAACTGCCATAAAGCCAATTTCGGATCAAATGATTGAACTCGATTCTAGAGATCCATAAATTCCTGGATATAGGAGTTTAAACTCTTATTTCCCATCTTGCAGTTCACGAATTTTTGCTCCATGGTGGCAATACATGTTAAACCCACTACTTGGGATGCGTTTGTGAACAAAAAAGCTTTCATCATAGCTAATGATGTCGATTATTACCATGATGCGTAAACTGCAAGATGGAAAATAAGAGTTTAAACTCCTATATCCAGGTTTTTTATGGATCTCTGGAATTTTATGTAATTAAAAAATTTGATGCAAATACCGTTAGTATTGGCATGTTTTCGAGATGACTGCCTTGTCACCCCCACACATGCGAGTACAGAGAGCCCAAAAAATCTGTAGGAAGACGCACTTTTCTTGGAGGTTTGTTGAAAACGACCTATTTGCTACGCATGCATCCTAAGAGCCATGGCCAACAATCTCTAACAACTTATTAGACTTCCGTGAAGCCTTTAATTAGGTCCAGAGGCTCAGTATGGGCTGAGAATGAAGAGAAACTCTTTCTTGGGAGGGCATACTAGCTCCAAACTTTAGAGAGACTGAGTGTAAGCCTCCGACAACCAAATTGCAGGTCTGATAGCTTGTCGGGAAGGCCAAGAGGGATACTAAACAGGCTGGATTGACTCCATCAGTGATCCTCTTACAAATTTGTCACAACATCCTTCAATTGTTCTGATTTGGTAGATCATAGCTCTTACTACCCTTTTCTAGCCAAAAACCCTCAAAAACAAGCAATTTTTGACCAAAACATAGCCTAGAACTGTAAAACTTGCATAATCTTGGCAGCAATTAATGACTTCCTAACAGAAGGTACACTTGCTGGAAATTCAGATCTATCATGGGTTATGAGAAATACAACCAAAAACTAAAAGCCTTTTAAAAATTGGCTAGAATCGACTATACTCCATATTGCTATGGAGAAAGCCAATACTGATGGATCTTAGCAACATGCAAGTGAAAATACTGAGAGAACACCCAGTTGGAAGCTTATTCCCCACCAGGAAGAGAAAAGTGAATTGATCTCCACCAAAGAATCGGTAAAAAGCCTCACAGCTCTAAATGCTTGGATCTTCGTAAGCCTTGATCTGATGTCACTGTAAGGGAAAGCACCTCAAGATCCTACCTACAAGACACACGCAAAAGAATAACAGTGGAGAAAAACCACCCAACTAATGAGAAGCCACCGATCAATCTCCAATATTGTCACTCTCGAGTCACGGGATAGGATGCGGGTGTAAAGAGAGGAAACTGGTAATGAAAACCTGAAACTGGAATGGTAGAATATATAGGCTTTGCTTTTACTGTGCATGCCCCCATGCAAGCCTAGAGTATTCCCATATGTGCTTTTCATTACTATTGATACTCTACACCCTGCCAATAGCCGTCCTAACCCATGCACTAGCTTCACATGTCATTCCGGAATAAGGAGTAACCAATAATCTCAATTGGTTAATCTCGAGTACGGAGGAGTACCGTGTATCCAAGTCTAGCATTATGCCGAATCCTATATGCAGGACATGGATGTAACATTGCTCTTTCTTGCCCATGAACATACATCCTAGCTTTGTATGGCTTTGTATATGATGGCTCTCCTTTTGTTAGCTTTTTTGTTTATCCTTTTTCAATTTCCATTGTGTCTTCTTACTTGAGATTTGAGAACATTTAGTGTCTAAGCAATCCCTACAAATAGACGCAGGCATCTTGCAAGTATGGTAAACTTACTGTTGTTGTAGTGACTTGTTGAAGGTTTAGTTGAGGGTCATAGTTTCTGTGGAATACATTTCGGATAACATTGTGACTCTCCTGCTCTTGCCTCCCTGTGTGGGGAATGTGGACAATTTTGAATGAATTTTTTTCTCCACTTTTAGAGACATGATGGAACTTAGTATGTTGGTCTTTGTACAAATGGATGATAGCTAATGTGGACGTGTGTTTGTGCTTGTGGACTGCCCCTCCTCTTGGGCGCTGAAAGTGGGTAGGGATTTTGTAGCACCTGGCCCATGCTTCGTGTGATGGAGTTGTTGGCCTCAGACTTTGTGGGTGGACCTTAGAGTTGAAGATTAACATTGACATATGTACTCCAGCTTGTATGCTTGGTAGTTTTTTTGCTCAGAGAACTAATTGGAAACAAGCAACCATGTGATCTAGTTTGTAACTTGTTTCGATTATCTTGTGCGAGCATTTAAGCTTCTGCATCAAAACCTCAAAGTTTGCTGCCAAGCATTCTTCTTGTGTATGGATTGACAAGTGGTTGGAATGCTAATACAGTTTCATGGCTGGTATTAGAATCTTTATGAAGTGAGCAAGGATTTGTGCAGTTAATGATTTTTCACTTGTGGAAACAGTTGTAGCTTTCCTTACCAGCACAAATATCAGTGATTAACTTTAGAAACTGTACAAAATAGTATTGTTAATCAGCTGGTACTATCAAATGGTGCAGGCGTACACGAAATGTTTTTGATATTGCTCTTAAAGTTCACAGAGAGATTCAAATGCGTGATTTGTCAGCAGGGCGGAGTTTAGGTAACTGGATTCTTAGGATGCTTCATCGAATCCGACCATCAGCTGATATTAGAGGATCTGTCACTGATAAGAAAAACAGTGGATCAGGATGCTCTGCTAAGCACATACATTATAGTGAAAAAGCAGAGAAAAGTAAAGAACCTACCAAAGATACAAATCTCTCTAATGGAAGGTTGGAATGTGTACACACTTTTCTGAATTCCTCTCAGTCATCTTTGATGACATGGGAAAATCAAGGTGACTTTCAAAGTAGGACAGGTAGCTCAGGCAAGCCTAAGCTTCTGAGTGAAAGTACCTCATCTTTACCTGTCATGGCCCTGCAGATTTATACCACATCAATAGAGAAAAATAGGAAATTTTTGTTTTTGTCAAATTCTTCTACTCCTGCAATTGTTTGTAGACTCCCTTCTATTGAACCAGCAGATGCCAAAATTCTTTGGTTAAAAGATGTCATTCGTAAAGACATGGTAAAGAGGATCTTAGCATCATATAGAAGGTAATGAGGTTGGAACAAAAGCTGTTCGTTCTTTGTCCTTATGCATCTTTGTTCAGTCTTTAATGAGCTAGCAATAAGGCCAGTTGGGTCAATGGACAATTTTTGGCCGGGTCAATTGACTACTTGGATCTATCTTAAATGCTGTTCTACAATCCCTATAAGAATGCAATTCAACAATGATGAAGGTTCTTGTTGTTCAATGTAATGGGTGAGGCTATCTGGGCAGCTCCCAAGCAAGTTGAAATTTCTTACTGCTGCATGGGAGGGAAGCAGAAAATTTTGGTGTTTTCAATGATAAAATGGGGACAATGGAGATACGATATAATCAGGTATTTTCCAATGTGTTCAAAATGCTTTCTGCAAAGGTTGTTAGGCCATTTATTGGTTTACAGGCTACAAAAGGAACGTTGGTTCAACATCAGCTCATAGATAGTGGCTTGTTTTCAATTCTTTGCAACTTCTGAAAACATTTACTCTGTTCACAAAACTTGTGCAAAAATAAAGCTGATCTTATAGGGGAGTGAAATTTTATGATGCTTGGAAAGTTTCTTTGCTTGAGAAATTAATATATTCTCCACCCTTTGGTGTATCACACATTGCCCAATAGATATAAGGTCAAAGCTGTGGGACATTAGAATCTGATCTGGCATATCATTTTTGATCTTTGTGAACATTGATGACTGTTTGGCCAAAGTGAATTTCCAGGCTTTAAAACTGGAAGTCAATAAACAGGTATTAACAAGCATGATTTTTATCTATATCTATATATATATATATTTATACATTGTTTAGAGATGGGTAAATTGCTCAGTGTTTGTATTTCTAACTGAATTCCAATTAACTATCTCGAGTTCTAAAATGCTCATGTCAGTAGCTATGGGCTTTAAAGTTTGAGACAGTTCCAAGAGCCATGGTACAACACCTTTGGTTGCGACAGATTATGTCACAAAGAACGTAGAAGCAGAAGCGACGAAACGAAACAACGCGAAAATTGTCGCAGCTGGTATGGCACGGGTGCCGTAGGTGCCGTACCATTTCAGTACCACGGCACCCACGGTACCTACCATAATTTTCTTTTTAGATTAAAAAAGACCATAAATGCCCTTTTTCAAGCCCAAAAAATTGCAAATAAAAATAGGAAAAAGGGGGCATTAATATGGGTGCCTATAGTTAGTTTTTTTTTATTGGGGGGGGGGGGGGGTGTTGGCTAGTTAAAAAAATGCCTTTTCTTAACTTCATATAATTGCAGAAAAAAAGCGGCAACTATGGGGGCATTATTTTGGGTGTCTATGGGTATTTTTTTTTTTTTTTTTTTTGGGTGGGGGGGGGGGGGGGGGGGGGGGGGTTACTAAACACAAAGGGTTACTGATAGCGTAATAAAATCCATTGACATGCAATAAGGAAAGACCTGCGAGGACTCGATAAAACGAAATTACAATATGATAAACGATGTCCATATTCATGATGGAATAATTGCAATGGTTGCCACATGTGTGAATATAAAAAAGCACACGGTCTCTAATGAATAAGATGATGTCTATGACCAAATGTATACAATGCCTGGCCCTAAATATAAAATCATATAATTGTGGCTCATGGTGAATCAAGCATCTGGATAGGGCTGTGTGGCCTCGGGGTCATTGTCTAAATCATGGAAGTCACCCTCGACATGGCTGTAGTCATGTAGTACATCCCCCTCAATATCTGACCTTGGTAGCATACTGCACCTCTGAGTAGAACCCCTATCATGCAATGGACGCGTCTCTAGGCCTACGAGACTGCCCCTGTCTACCACGAGAAACTCTGTCCGTCTGAGATGAAGAACCTCTGCCAGAACTTGGTGGCCTGCCACGACGCCTGGTAGGATGCAATGAAGCGGGTGTAGAAATTGTGGTAGATGCAGACACAACATGAGGTGGATAAGCTTTGACAAGAGAAGCTGGCACATGGAATGAAGGGGGCCTGTATGAGTAAGGATGCGCAGCAGGCATATGAACTGTCACAGATGGTCGTGCTAATGGGCGAAATCTCTGGATAGTGCCAGGGAGATGAGTAGAAGGTCTCACAAGTCATCAAGCTATCACGCTTTGAGAGGGAGTTGAAAAAACAAAATGTTAAAGATGGATCCTCCTTGGTCCTATCATCAAGAGTAATGTTGACATAGCATGTGCATCCAAACGATCTTAGAAAGTTGACACTCGGCCTCCTCTTGAATAACATCTCAAAAGGTGTTCTTCCATCCAAAATAGCACTCGGCCACCTATTGCACAAGAAATTGGCACACAACAAAGCTTGAAACCAAAATGGTTTGTCAAGATTTGCACTTAACCTCATAGCTTTAGGACTTTTCACATAAAGTCATATTCTTCCTTTCAGTCACTCCATTTTGTTGTGGGGTCCTTGATGTTGTATACTCCCTCTTGATCCCATGCTTATCACAGAAGGCCTTGAACTTTATAGATATGTACTCACCACCATTGCCACTCCTTAAGCACTTGATCTTTGTGGAAAATTGGTTTTCCCTTGCATTCTTGAACTTGATAAAGACATCATACACTTCATCCTTGCTCTTTAGTAGATAGATTCAACAAATTCTACTAAAATCATCAATGAATGTTACATACATCTTATCTCCACTATTGCTAATTGTAGTAAATCCATGAATATCCGAATGTACAAGTTGAAAAGGCTTTGTAGATCTAGATGTAGATATAGTATAAGGTAATCTATGTGACTTAGACAAAGCACAAGGCTCACAAACATGTTTGATGCCACTTAAGGAACTTGGAAGACCTATCACAATCTTCTTTTTAGCCATTACTTCTTGAAGTTGAGGTGTCTCATCCTTTTATGCCAAACCTCTTGAATAGGTGTTTGCTCCCTTGCAACACATCCAACTTGGTTAGCAATAACACAAGCATCTAGTTTGAACAACTTCCCTTGCCTTTTACCTTTTCCAATCAAGACATCCTTCCTTTTGATCATACAAGCATCTCCATCAAACTCCACCTTGAGGCCTTTACTTAGCATTTGACTCACACTAAGCAAATTCTTGGTAATAGATGGAATAAACAAGACATCCTCCAAATGAACATTCCTATTTGTAGAGAGAGAAATATGAATTGTACCAATTTCTTTTATTGCACACTCATCATCATTGGCCGTGTAGATCACCCTCTTGTCATCTCCATATGCCAACAAAAAAGTGAAGTACTCTTTGTGAAAGGTCATGTGTGAACTTGCTCCACTATCAATCCACCAAGGATCTAGATCTCCATCATTAGCAAGCATACATGAAGACATCACAAAAGCATCATCATTTGCATCTTGAACATCCAAATCATCCTCATCAAGAGTAAGATTACCTTGCTTGTCTCCTTGATCTCTCTTCTTCTTGTAGCACTCACTTGCAAAGTGTCATTTGATGCCACAATAGAAGCACTTGAGCTTTGATCTATCCTTCTTTTTGCCACTTGAAGAAGTATCCACTTGATCTTGTCCTTTAGACCACTTACTTTTGGTTTTGCCTTTGAATTTGCCCTTTGTAAACATAGCATCATCTTGAAGGAATAGCAATACTTTGAACAATGTTAGCATGAGCATCCAACAAGCCGTTAAGAATCACTTGAATAAGCTTTTCTTCCTTAATGCTTTCATCAATGCAAGCCAACTCATCATTCAATGCTTTCATCCTCAAAACAAAAGTACTTGGACTTTCTTCATTCTTTTGCAAACAAGAAAAGATTTGTCTTCTTAGAGTCAATACTCTAGACGTAGACTTGGATTCATAAAGCTACTTCAATGAATTTCAAGCTTTCAAAGATGATGTGCACTTATCAATTTCCTTGAGAAGCTCATTGATAACATTTATCCTTATCATGTGTAGAGCCTTCTTGGCCCTCTTGTCATACCTCACTTGATCTTGTTGTGTTGCTGGTCTCTCCTCCAAGCCTACAACAATATCCAAAACATCATTCATCTTAAGAAGTGACTCCATCCTCACTTTCCACAATGAATGGTTACTTGAGATAAGCCTATCATTGGCTTTCAAGATGACTCCAATTGAGGTTGCCATGTAGCAATGAAATGTTCTTCTTTTTCAACTTGTTTCAATGCACAAAGCACTCCTTTGAACAACAACAAATGCTTTTAAAAGAAATCACCAAGATTTGAAATTATCTCACAAACTCTCTTCTAGCATTTACCAAGCAAATCAACACATAGAATCATGGAATCTTGATCAACCTATGATCTATCCTCAATCTAATGACTTTTGTCACTTCCTAAGATTGAAACACACTCAAATGAAGTCCAACAACCTCACTATTTAGAGATCCAATCAAAATTAGGTTTTTAACAAAATCACAAAAAATTGACTATTCCAAATCTACATGCAAATGCTGAAAATTTGATATGCAATTTATAAGCCACCACTTAGGCTGAACCAATGATCTGAAAATCGGCCAAATCCAGTATGTAAACTCAAAAATTGGAATTGAACAAGTATATTGACTTATTTAGTGTTTTGATCTACAAAAGATCCAATCTACAAAAGCAAAAAATCTGATTTTGGTGTAGAATCCTCTCTAGCATGCTCTAGACTTGATATCTTCACCAAATCATTGATAGATCTGATTTCTTCCTCATAACCTGAAACACAAGCTCTGATACCATGTGAAAGATTTCAGATCCTTAAGATCCAACTACTTGAATGATCTTTGGTTAGAAAGAGAAATACATTACCAATCTCACCAATGTAGAAAAATCAGCATCTACACACAAAATGAGATGCAAACGCTAATAGAATTTGATCAAACTTGAATGAAATGATAAAGTACTGTTGCTGTCCGTACAAAACCAGCAAGCTACTGTATTTCACACGTGGAGATCCGAAAATAGCAATTATAGATCATTCTACACATAAAATTGCATGCAATCACAAGTATAGTGCACCAATGGATAGTAGAACCCAAGAAAACCATGCATAAGCATGAAATGAGATAGAGAAGAGAGAAGATCACTCTCTCTACGAGTTACATCCTTTTATAGTAGGTCCAAACCCTATTTGGCCACTTGGCTTTCCCTCCAAAATGTTAACCTTATTAATTTTGGGTCTAGATTCAAAGTACCCAATATTCAAATTTGAATCCACTCAAACTCGTCTTCTAACTTTTCCACACTTTTATAGTCTGAAAAATAATATGAAGCAAAGTATACGCTCATGTGAACTTTGAATGACATGGCTAGCTTAGATGTACAATGTCTTGTGATGGTGTAACTTGTTGTTTACATTTTTTCTTCTACCGTGCTTATGTGATGTTATAGAAAACACTCAAGTATTATGTGCTTATCTTCTTTTCATAGGCCTATTTGATTCTTTAACATCAGCTATTTCTACGGACTTAATGAGCTTTGATTATATTGGTTATTGCAATGTGCTATTATCACATATGCATTACAAGAGTTATGTACAAACTATCCTTACATGCATAGTTAAAAAATTAGATTTGCATGTAACTTGATCTACACACACACACAACAACAACAACAACAACTACTACTACTGTGAAGTTTTCACACGTGTGGGGACAGTCCAAACAATGTGAATGATCTCCTAAAGTGTGAGTGATTGCACATAGATTGGACACCAAAGAGATAGATTGATTCTAGCTTGGCAATTCTAAGGCAAGAGCACTAAATATATGCATGAAATATTCACCACTCATCATAAACATGTGAAGGCAACTTGAGATGAAAAAAAAACTAAGTAAAATTATGGCTTGCTCTCGGGTAGAGAGAGAATACAAGTATGGCTCGCTCCTCGGGTAGAGAGAGAGTGTGTCACAAAAACTGTAGAATCTCTAAATCTCTCCAAAAACTAAGTGTAGAATCAC
The DNA here is from genome assembly GCA_029204225.1 of Diphasiastrum complanatum. NCBI lineage: Eukaryota > Viridiplantae > Streptophyta > Lycopodiopsida > Lycopodiales > Lycopodiaceae > Diphasiastrum > Diphasiastrum complanatum. Next base: position 22,279,309 of record CM055100.1, read on the forward strand.
TCTCTCTCTCTCTCTCTCTCTAATAGTGTCTTGAGCACCAAGAGGTGTAGTCAACAAGCAATATGATTGGATCTCTTAGATATCACCTCTAAATTTGATTGGTCTAGTGACTTGGCATCTCATGCATATGATTGGACCAATTCTATGGATCTCTCTCTTTTGATTAATCATATGAGAACATGACAACACAAAATTAGATGTCACTAGCTCTCTAATAGCAAGCCAAGTGTAAAGAGCCTACACTACCTCGAGCTACACCATGGACTAATTTTGGCATAATCACCTACCAACAAGGGGTGAAAAAGTAAAAGTACTTACAAAACTCAAGATTAAGGCCTATTGACTATTCAAACTCATCATAAATGAACTTAAGTGATTATGCCTACCCTCCACACATGGGAACATGCTCCACACATGTGAGATTTCACTATGTACACGAAATTGTCTTCACAACAACAACAAAAACAACAAAACTTTTGATTCCATTCATATTGAAACAATAAATTATGTAGTCATTTTTTAGGAGATCATCTTTTAGCAACATCACTTGTATCAACTAGATTAGCTTGCCAATTTAGGTTCTATTAAGATGGTTTTTGAAATTGTGGCCATTAATTCATATTGTAACATAGTTTGAGAACTGTGGTGAACTTGGACATGGTATGGATATATGTGCCATTTTGTGGTAGGGTGGTTGCTTAGCTCTTAGTGGGTGGAAACATCGATTGTGATTGAATCAGATGATAATTTTATTTTAGCATGTAGAATTTTTTTCCTCAAAGTCCTATTCTAAGAGAAATTGAATGATTGCAGCCCCTTAGCCTAAATCTCACATGCCAAATTACAAGATACCTAGTCATACAATTGCTAATGTGGTTATTTGTGGTTTTATTGCTACGACAATTACGATTTTTGTCTTTCAAAAGATTGCAATATCTAGGAAAATTTGGTGTCCAAGGACAAATTCAACAACTACTTCTCCACAAGCACACCTTCCTAAGTTGGAGAGAAATTCATGGTCATTTGGTTAAAGTACATGTTTTAAGCTTAGAACAATTTACATCCACTTAACTAACCAATCACAGTATTCTAAAAAACCTTGGCACAATATCTTTGAGTTGATAAAGCTTTGCTGCATTTTAATTCAGTGGTTATAAATTACCCAAGGAAAACTAAGGGGAATAATGGTTCAGACCTCTCTCAAAATAAAAAGGCTCAAAGATTTTTATTAGAAGTATGAATATCAACAAAAGAGTTGTGTACAAGCAAATTTGAAAAGATGCATGAGATAGCACAAGATGTTAGATACGCATGCTTACTCTTCCAATGGGTTCAATCCGTGAACAATTGAGTGACTCTAAAAAGAAGCACCATCCAATCAAAACTTTTTGAAAGAAAATGTGTAACTAAATGTATTTGTTGAGATGCCTAGCATTATCATCCAATTCTAAAATATTCTTCTAGGCTTGTGTACTGACAAGTAGATTTCATTACAACAATCTCATGTACATTCATGCAATTCTAATATACTCTACATTTTTTAAATGAATTTTGTGAATGATTTATTGTTGTTTCTACTTTTGAGAGTGAATCATATACTCTTTATTCTTCTTGTGTCTTATTGATTGAGTCAAAATGCTTATAACTATGGGTGTCTAACACACCTATTGATGTGAAATAAAATAATATTTAACCATTCTTTTTATTGATCTATGACCCAAGTGATAGCACAAACAGTTTGACACACTGTCAGGCAAGAGGACTTGCAAAATTGCACGACATGTAGAGATAACCAACATAAATGTCATAATCCTAAAATGAAACATAAACAAGCTTTAGATCTGATTCATAATCATTTAGAAATAGGCTAAAATGATTCATAACTCGTAACTATGAAAAGATCATCACACTATCCACAAGCTAGCACAATCTCACGAGAAGACAAAGATACACTTCCTCTTCCAAGAAACTTCCTGTTTTTATTAATAAAAGATGCGAAAACCCATCAGAGTACAAAGGAATGCATGTTGAAAGCGTAAAAGCCATAAGGCGAATTGAGATACTGTACTATAACAAAGCAACAATTTCACAGAGTATCTACATAAAGCCTACTGCTTGGTGTAAGTCGCTAGTTAAGACAATTGGAAGTTTAGGTAGTGCAGGAGGCTGTGAAGCAGCCGTTCTTGCAACTACGGCACGTCGAAGTATTGCAAGTGTCTGAGTGCATTGTAAATCATAGAAATTTGTTGACGATAATAAGCCGTAATGATAGATAAAGGTGAGGCACCACGTCCTTGGAGTTTCGCTGCAAAAGCTGCACAAGATGATAGAAAATCATCGAATTTTTTATGCAGGCACCCATAAGTTTCCAAAGCAAAAGGAATAAAGTATTCTCCAGGAGTGCAATGTGAATAATCTCGCTCTTTATCTAGAGCTGCATGAGAAACAACGGCACCCTGAGTAGTTGAAGCACGGCGAAGGAGGTCAGGCCGCGAAGGATCAGCAACAACAACATTTCCAAACGTGCGAATCTCCTCGTGCGAAAGAACAAGATCAACTCGACGCCGAGGCGACTTTGAATCGGACACAGGCAAGATGTGGGTCTACTCTAGGACAACATGAAAGTCGCACTCATGTGCAATAGATGCCAATACATCACAAATGGAATCATGAGTCGCAGTGCGCTCTCCGCCAAAAGGGCAATGCATGAGATGAGTGCCAATAGGATCAACAGGGTGATCACAAGAACATTTTGTCAAACCAGCCAGCCCTGGATGAGGGAGACCCAACCTAACCCAAAGAGCAGTGAGAAACAACTCTGAAGAAAGGCGCAAGTGTGGAACAACAGGGCGCGCAACAAGCCAAGCACAGCACCCGGGCCTGCACAAGATAGAAGGCGAGCCCAAGTCTCATCGGAAGGTGAATCACTGAGAAGCTGAGTGAAAGCATGTGAGTGGAAGCACTCCAAAAGATACTTTTGAAAATGAGCACGTTGATGGCAAAGCAAAGTCTCAAAGGGAGGCAAAGAAGCTCGCACAGGTGGAGAGATGAGATCCTTGGCAATGGTTTAGTGTAATCACTGATTACAAGAACAATTGGTTAAGCACGTTCTAACGACACTCAGTTTGTCGTAGACATCGTCCGTGGAGGTGGTTCTCCTCCTGGTACTTTGCTTGATCTCCTTTGTACTTGGAGCGTGAAGATCCGCCGTCTTTCGGTCTTTGGGTATTTCGAGCTTCATGGCTTCATGTCTTCCTTCGGCCTTCGGCTCCCCCTTCGAGGTCCTTCGGTCTTCAAACTTCGCCTTTGAGTCTTTGTTCGTTTGACCTTCATGTCTTCGGGTCTTGGCCTTTGTTGAAACCGTTATGTAGGCGGTTATTGTTTGGGGCAGTTTCTGCCTGTGGGTAGTTCTTTTGTATTTCTGCAAACACGAACTCGAAAGCTATCAATGCTTTGTGGCTAGAAACATTCAGCTCCCTCTGAAAGCGTGGTAGCTTTATGATTTCCAGACTCATCCTCTACATCTCGAACATCCCCTTGTCTAAGGGCTTAGTAAAAATGTCGGCCACCATTTGCTTCGCTCCTCGACTAGGTCTTCAATTCGTTTCTCTCAACTAGGTCCCTTATTAAATGATATTTGATTGCAATGTGTTTCATCCTTGAATGAAACATGGGATCCTTCGTCAAGTGTATGGCAGAAATATTGTCCACTTGCAGAATTAGAGGCTCATTGGTGGTTTCACCCAGTCCGTTGAGGAACTGTTTGAGCCATGTGATCTCGTTGGCCATCTTGGCGGCTGTGACATATTATGCTTCGCAGAATGACTGAGCAGTGATGGTCTACTTCTTGCTGACCCAGAGAATGGCTGCCTTTGCTGCGATGGTGCACCCTCCTGAGACGCTTTTACAGTTGTCCTTGAGTGATCCTTGAGTGATGCCCAACTTGCATCACTATAGGAGTGCAATTGGAATCTGGCATCACAGGAGTAACACAGGCTGAAATCTTTCCTTTTTTGAAGATACATAGATGTCCCGAACATTATATACATGTATTGAATATCATATAGATGTCCAGAAGTCCCCTAGTAAGTGAGACAATTTATAAGTCATGAGAGACACAAATTCTCTCACATTGACGTGTTATGCGGATTTGTCACAACAGTGCTCAAGCAATTCACTGATAATAAAGTAGATGTTATACAAATGCTTTTCTTGTCTTGGATATTATTGAATTTCTTGATGTTAAAATGTTATTAGTTCATAATCGGTTGTTTACTATTCATTCTGCACATTGGTTTGTCTTGTTGAATGTATAAACAATTAGACATATTTCAACGGTGTCTGTCTACACTTTTTGTAGGATTGTAGATCTGATCTAGCAAGTAGTAGTTAGCAGACAGAGTCGAATTCCATCCAAGCATTTTTTTTATCAGTGGTATCAGAGCATTTGACGTTATAGATATCAATTTTTTTTCATCAGAAATGTCAGCAAGAATTGCACAATCTAGAATCAAAGTAGGAGGAAGAACGCAACGAGCAGCAGAAGGTAAGAGAGAAGAAGAAGAATATGGAGAGGGATAAGAGGCCAAGCTTCACATATGAGGGGGAAAAAAGCAACCCCCTCATCACACGCTTGGAAGGGTCTAGAGACATCACAACTTCGCACGTGAGGGGAGAAAAAGCAACCCCCTCATCACATGCTTGGAAGGGTCCTGAGACATCACGACTTCGCACATGAGGGGGAACTTTAGGGCATTTTGTGAGACTTTTAATGTCGCAGGGCCTAATAGTGAAATTAATAAAAGAGGTTCCAATGCTCCTCACTAGGATCTTGCATGAATTGACTCAATGTTCCAACACAATAGCTTAGATCTTGTCTAGTAATGGCTAGATAGATGAGTGAACCATCTAGCTTCTTGTAGAGAGTAATGTCCTTGAAGGATCTTTCATTACCTCTTATAGTTAGCTTTACATGAGACACTGTTGGTGTATCACAAGCTTTTGTATCTAGCATATGAAATCTTTCTAGAATAGAATTAGCATACTTCTCTTGACAAATGAAAGTACATTGAGAAGATCTTTCAAAATGGTTCTCTCTAAAATTCAAATTCAAATAGTTAGGGAGGTAGAAATTGGGCAACAGGATTTGAGGCCAAAGCTCTAAAATCCACTATATAGAGTGGTGGATTCAAGTTATTTTATACAAATTCTCTTCATTTCAATACAAGCAGGTTGGCCCTCTTATAAAATGGATATGGAATGTCCTTGCTCTCCATCTTTCCTCCTCTAACTCTCATGTTTTCTTTGGATTTGCTAGTTGTTGGATTTGATGTGTATTGGGACTGATTATTCTCATGTTTTTTGTGAGAGAGAAAGGGAGAGAGAGAGAGAAGAGTAAGTTTTTATCATTGTTGTGGATCTAGTGTTAATGAGTTTAGTGTTGGATATGAATCATATGCATATCCTGGATTATGAAATATGCTATCGCTCTCATGGGAACGAATCTCCGCATAACAACTAGTTAATCCTCGTCATCTCCTTGATTCTTGTGTGTTTGGATCTAGGGTTGAGAGAAGGATAGGAAATGCCGACTACAATTTTGGCACCGTTTCCAGGGAGTTATGCCAATTTTTCAGTTTTGAGCATGCATGGATGGATGTTAGATTGCATTTAGGCATCTTGTTTTGGCATAATAGGATTAAAATTGCATTTTAGAGTTAAATTCGGAGATACCTTGTTTGATTTGAATGGATTTTCTTGTTTGAAATCTAATTTGATTGTTGAGAAGGGGAATCCATACAAATTATCCTTCTTAAGATCTATTTGGATCTAAGAAACCAGAGAAAACAAAGAAAATTGTTCATTTTCGTCATTTTGGTGAAAAAGGGGGCAAAATTGTCATAATCTTGATAACTTTTTGTTCCTTGGCAAAAACAAAACAAAAACCATCACAAAACCACCAAAAACCCTAAAAAATAGAAAAAGAATCTTCGCCTGTTCTGTTGTACCTAGATCTAATCCAGATCTATTCACTACCAGGTTGGCAAAAGGTAATACAAAAAGTATAAGGCTAAAGTGACTGTTCATCTAGTTGTCCAAGGAGAACAAATTTCTTTGTGTTGTAAGAGTCGATGAACCATTCTTGATGGCTTGTCGTGTGTTGTGTAGCTCCAGAATCGAGGAACCACTCCTTTGACTATTCGACATGGTGATGGCTCACCCATGAAGACTTCCTGCTGATCATTATCTTCAATCTTCTGCTTGGTGTCGGCTGCATGAGCTTGCTGATCTGACTGCTTTTTCTTTTTGTTGTTGTTGAGCTTCAAGGCTCCACAGTCCTAGATCTCATGATTTGGTCTCTTGCAGTACCTTTAGAAGAGTCTTTTCTTGTTGTTCTAAGCAGGTGGCTGATTTTGGGACTTCTATGACTGCTTTTGATTACTGTCAATTTGTCGAACAACTTTCTTCTTCTGTTGCTTTCTTGAACTCTTCTTGGAGAACAATGCTTGTGAGTCATTGATGGAGGATGAAGATGCTCCACCTCTTCTTGTTTCCTCCTATAGCAACATGGTTATGACTCTGGATAATGTGATGTCTGAGTGTGTGGAAACAATCATCACCAGTTTTCATAGGGAGATGGTAAGCTTGACAAATAACAACATCAGAGTCTTCGATTATTGAACCTATTGATGCCATCTGATCCATTAGAGTCTTAAATTTATTTATGTGATTTTGAATAGAATCACCATCTGACATTCTGAGAAAGAAAAATTTTCTTCTCAGATGCAACTTCTTTCGATGATTGGGCTTTTTTGATGTGACCAATTTGTGTGTCGGAGATGTTAAGGGTGATCAAGACAAAAGCCTTACCATCCATGAATTTCAATTTGGAAATGGCTTGCTCATCAACACTGGGAAGTAGTTCGACTCTAGCGACAATTTCCCATAGTTCTTTGTCCATCAATACTACTCTCATTTTGAAGTTCCATAAATGGTAATTCGAACCATCCAGTTTCTCTACCATTAGAGCAGACTGTGATTGTGAATCCATTTGGAATTTCAAGATGAGTATATGCAGATAGTAGATTAATATGACTGAAAACAATAATAGCAACTACCTACACTCTATTAAAAAACAATTGTTCCGATATTATATGCTCTAGTTCTGCCTTTAGGAATCAAAGAAGGTGCTATGATACCATGTTGGGATTCGACAGGTGGATCAACCTTCAATTCTTGTTGCAACAAAAATGTCGCAACAAGGAATCCTCAGTGTATGAAACTAAGTCTATCGATTTAGTAATCAAATCAACTTTGAAGTCTGTCCTACTGATCACGGCTACTCGCTAGATCGACTAAGTCGATTTTCTAGCCATGCACAAATTACTTGATTACAGAGATTTGGCTTTGCGAAAGCATTGTATCAAAATGCAGTTCTTAGAGCCAGAAGATCGAACAATGTTATCAGTCATATAAAATGATAAAATCTACAGAACCGCATGAATCTGCAAGTATGAATCATGAAACCACCTTACACAAACTAAATTGATGGAACAATGATAGATTAGTCATGTAGAGATACAATGTGATTGCAGAGTTGATCAGGCGCGTTCTTGTTAATATAATACTCTGTGATAACAAAGAAGAAGAACAATACAATTGCGCTTTAAATGAAGTTACTGATCTTCTGATTCATCGATGTTAGATGAATATGTACATATGGCTAACTGATTAAAAGAATGGTTAACTTTACAAATTAGAGATTAAGGCACTACTTGTTGTTGCACGTCGCTTTCAGTTGATATCTGATTCAGTTGGAGAATCTGTCCAGGCCGTGACAAATGTACTTGTGAGCCACCAAATAGATGACATTGACGTTTGAAAAACTTTCGATGACATGGAAGTCGAGGACTTCGTAGCTTCCCTTTGATCAAATGTTGAAGTCGGAGACTTCGATGTCGATGAAGTCAATGTCATGGAAGTCAAAGTCTTCGATGTCGAGGGATGGCTCAAAAATTATTTGTAAGAAAAAGTTGATGTCGGTCATGTCGATGAAGACTGTCATCGACTTTTCTTTTATTTCTGCAAACGTCGCGACTATGCCAATGTTTACAACAATTAATAAATGAATCTAGATTTGCATGAAATAATGATGGAGAGGATAGAAATCCAACACAAACAAGTCAAATGGCCATTTTACAATAGCTAGTTTTGCCAAATTTCTAGCACTCTTCCTCAAAACTAAGCTATTTTTCTATCATAGATTTGCTTATAACATTGAGAGCTAATCTTAACTTAGCAAATGGTTCTCTTGCAATTGTCTTAGTAGAAGATCAGCCAAGCATTTTGATGTTGGTACATGCTCCAAATGGATCTCCCTTTCTTGGAATTTTTCTCGAACAAAATGGTGACAAACTGTAATATGTTTGCTAGCAAGACTTTGAGAAGAGAGATTGTCACATTTGATTAAGAAAACATAATCATACCTGAGCACATGAAGCTCCATTAGCAACCTTTTGATCCACAATATCTCCTTGGTAGTTATTGTAAGCACCTTGTATTCAGGTTCAACCGAAAATAGAGAAATTGTTGCTTGTTTATTTGATAGCCATGAGATTGCTCCACCACCTATGAAACATACAAAAGCACTTGTGGATATTCTATTCACCTTTCAACTTGCAAAATTTGAGTCCGAGAAGGCAGATAAAGATAATGCATCCCCCTCATAAAGAATCCCAAAGTTTAGTGTTTGAGAGATATATAAGAATCCTCTTGGCCCAACCACATTAGTGAGCCTATGAGACTCCTATAAAGAGTGATATCCACTTTGGATGCTTGATCACCTTTCATAGAAACTCTTACAAGTGGCTCCATAGGTCTTTCTACACTTTTACATTTTTGCATATTGAATCTTCTAAGAACATGATGAGCATAATATCTAGATTGACAAATGAAGCTATAATCTTTGGATCTAGTACTTAGAATTTGCTTCAAACAGGAGCACAGATCATGCTACACAATAACACAGACCAAAAGCACTCTCCACACCAAGAACACGTAGCAACCATATTGCTCAAAACCAAAATACATTGTACATATAGTTCTTCACTATGGCAACTCATGCATGGCCCAAGTTGCCATTGACGGGATGCGTTTCCCATCGACTCGCCCCGTGGCAAAGCCAACTGATCCTTATCCACTGATAGGACCCACAGGACAGTAACATTAAGTTCAAAAAGCTTTGATCTAAACTTATCAAACTTTTCTCCAATGAGTGGCTTAGTGAAAATGTCAGCTAGTCGTTCGTCCGTAATACAATCTATTGGATTATTCTCCTTCTTACCAATCGACTAATCGGTTTTAATCTTCATCCATTGTTTATCCAGTTCTGTGGATTTTTCTGTATTTTTATACAGTCTGCAAAATTACAACTATATTTACACAGTCTATAGAAATATACGCAGTTGACAACAGTGTCGCCTTTTTCGCCTGTCAAGAATCTCGTGAAAATGTCTTGTTCTGAAGATCTAATTTGTAAGTTAAAGAACCAATTTTCTTTATAATCCGAAACGGTCCACAATATCTCGTAGACAATTTATAATGCCTCCCTGTACTTATAGTCTTAAAATCCTTAGGTATTCTAAGATATGCCCAGTCATCAAGTTTAAAATCTTTGGGAGACCTCTTAAGATCGGCATAGCGCCTAGCTCTATCCTGAGCACTCCAGATACAATTATGGGCCACTTGCAACATTTCACGCATATCATGCAAGAAATTTGCAACTTTCTGGATCTTAACAGACTTTGTTTCCACATTTACCGGAGATCTAGGTTGAAAACCGTACATCAGCATAAACGGACTATAACTAGTAGCAAAATGTTTTCTACTATTATAAGCAAACTCAATCAAAGGAATGTAATCTTCCCACTGAGATTGCCTATGAGCACATAAGTTCTCAACATGTCCTCCATAGTCTGATTAGTTCTCTCAGTCTGGCCATCTGATTCAGGATGATCAGAAGAACTAAAACTAAGCGAGGTTTTAAGCTTATGGAATACAGCTGACCAAAAGTGACCTATAAACTTAGGATCTCTATCACTAACTATATCACTTGGCAGTCCATAAAGCCTAAATAATCTTTCCACAAAGATCTGGGATAAATCCGAAGCCTTAGCAGTTGACTTGACTGGTATAAAAGTAGCTAACCTTGCCAATTTGTCCACCGCCCAAATAGAATCATTTTGGCATTGGGTCCATGGAAGTCCAACCACAAAATCCATAGATATACTGTCCCATCGTTTTTGAGGGATATCTAGGGGATGTAGCAACCCTCCAGTCTTTAAGCATTCAGCTTTGGGTAACTGGCAAGGTCCACACTTAACCACATAAGACTCGACAAATGGCTTGAGTTTCGGCCAATGAAACTCTCTTTTGACCAAGTCCAAAGTCCCGTGTATACCCGGATGACCTGCACAGGGAACGTCATGACACTCATAAAGAATCTTTTTTTTTAACTCATCATCCGCCGGTACGCAAATTTTTCCATTCCAAAATAGTAACCCACCTCAGATAGAGAACTGTTCTGCTATCTTCTTATCTTTCCTAGGAACCTGAGACCTATGTGAATAAATCTCTATTCCATTCTCATTTTTTCCTATCTCCAACATCTTCCAGATGGGACCAAAATGAGAATCTGATTTACATTTTCCTCTCAATGAAAGATATTGTAGTGGGTTTCTTTCCTTGCCTTACCTGAATCCAAGATCTAGTCAATCTAGCATCAAAGAGACGGAGTTAGTTGTCACGCGGAGGTTCGTTCCCATGAGCGCGATAGTATAGTTCAGATTTCAACATGAATGGAGGATCTAACACTAACATCCATTAACATTGAGCATTAACACTACATCCATTAACCCTACTTCTATTAACCCTAAATCCACAACAATGATAGAAACTTACTCTTCTCTCTCTCCTTTTCTCTCTCACAAAAAGCATAAGAAATAGCAATCCCAATAATGATCAAATCCAACAATTAGCAAAATCCAAAGAAAACATGAGAAATGGAAGAAAAGAGAGGAAGAGCAAGGACATTCATCAATCCATTTCTAAAGAGAACCAATCTGCTTTATTGAAATGAGAAAATGAACATGAGGAGCAACTCGAGTTGGTCTCTTTTTATAGTAGAGAGGAGGACCTGGCCTCTGAATCCTATTGGTCCAGTCTTGCCTCTCTTTTTATTCAAATTTAAAAAAGTGTGGGAACCATCAAAATTGGAGGGAAACCCAACTTTATTCACTAACTTGACATTTAGGCCCTGCGACATTAAAAGTCCCGCAAAAAGGCCTAAAGTCCTCTTATTAACATCCTAATTAATCAAATAACTATGTGATCATTGGGTTGGACTTACACATGCAGGGTGCCAAATCCCTCTCACTTATTAACTAGGGTTAGGATTGCCTTGGGATCCGCAAACCCTCCAACAGTATCCCCCACCAAAACTGGTGGCGGTCCCACGACACCTGCAATATGCAGTTACTGGGGACTTTTATTGGCTTCGCGCCGAATCTTAATTAAATGATACTGCACCTTCTCCATAAAGTCAAGACGTGCAGTATTGAAATCCAAATTATGCGACAGGAAACAACGGTGGGCTCCGGCAATCCACTTAGAAGTTGTCCATGAGGTGAAGCGGGATTCCCAAGAGCCTCCCATCATAGCCGCACGGAAATACAGTCGAGCAATCGACAGCTGATCTTTGATTTGCTCTGAGGCCATCGACTTATTTGGATCAAATGCTAGGGTAGGAAGGCAATCGTCCCATTTGGGTGCCACTGTCGCCAACAGAGTTAGATCTTTTGCAAACATTGCCGATTGTCGCACCGTTGAATTCGAAGAGTGGACATACTCTCTCTGATATGCCTATAAGGCGTGGTGGAAATCCACTGAAATATTCTAGCTTTAAGACTGGTGGATGATTGGCCAATTGGGCGTATGGATGATGATTTTATCCATAGCCAATTCCAAATCTTTCCATTTTTGTCTTCGCGACATTGGCACGTAATAAGGATCTACCCGCAACTGGCGAGGGCTGGCGACGTAACTCCTAATTGATTCCGGAGTTTTCTCAAAAACCGTGATTCTCCATGCCGGCTACTCTCCCAGTGCAGGTATTTTGTCCAATTCTTTGCCGGTCTCGATCTCGGAGGTCTTAAATTTGAGAACCCATCCACCACACGAGGACTCATGTGGATGCTGCTTTAAGAAGGTCTAGATCTGGTCCTCGACGCTGATGGGCCTTCTGAATAAATGGCTTGTCCTTGATGAGGATGGACCCGCTTGTACTGCCGATATAGTTGGCGGTTGAACTGCTAGATCTGGAGCTCCCCCCTGGTCCATGCTCAAATCAACCCCTGTATCCATATGTACAGCTTCTTGGTGCGAAGGGGAGAATTGTGGCATGACCAGGACGGGGATTTGTGGTTCGGCTTCCAACACTTGAGCGACGGCTTTTTCATAGGCGTTGATGGTCTCTTTTGCCTTTTCCAACTCGGTTGAAGCTGCTCCTTTGAACCTATCAAAGCGGCCTTGGAATCCCTAAAGGGCCACTTTGTATGTTTCCACTTTCTTGAACAAATATGCAATCTCCGTCGGTACGACTGGATGATCGAGTATTTGTGTTTGTAGATATGCATCACGCTCAAGGGTGGTCGCATCCAATTCACCTTGAAGCTGTGTGAGATCTTGTTCGGCCATTTGTAATTGCCCCTTCAGCAGTTGCACCTGTTGCTTGGCATCTTGCACTGCCTTATCTACCTGATCATGTGCAGTTGTCAGGGCATTTTGCAGGGAGCTGATGTAGGTTTCCAAGTGATCAGCTTGTTGTTGGGCCAATGTCTTTTCGCTTTCAGCCTTTTCTTCATGTTGCTTGGCTATCTTCACCTCTCGATCCAGCTGGACAATTTTTTGGCTGATCAGAGTGTTTTCGGATTCTAAAACAGAGATCCTCTGTTCCATTTCCTTTTTTTTATCCAGCATAGACTGGATCACTTGCCCAAGACTTGAAACTAACCCGAGAGCATCACCAGAATAGATGGTCGTGGAGGTGGTAGCAGCAGGAGACCCTGATGGTACTATCCGTGGTAGGCGTGGAATAGGTGCCAAAGTCTCTTCTTCTTCAAAAATATCCTCGTCTTCAAACCCTTCAGACACCGTGATGTCGAACTGCTTTGGCGACTTGACAGTTGTGTCGACCCGAAGTGTGGCTGGGCTACCCTATGTGGGTGGTTGCTGACTGGCATCTTCAACACCAGCAGTAGCTTCATGGATATGCCCGAATCCTCTTCCAGGGGATTGGGGTTCAAAGGGTGCTGGGCTCTAGGGCATTTCAAAAATATCGGTGGCCCCAAGGGGGTCGGAATCATCGAACATATCCATGAAGAACTGTGTGTTGGGTGAGGTTGCTTCGGTGTGCGGGGGTGAGGCGACCTGGGTAGTTGTGATGGGAATGGTAGGCCCAATGGTCACAGACTATCCTTGTATGGGAGAAGAGGCGAGGGAAGCATCAGAGGCGAGGGGATTGGGAAGTTCAGTGCAAACAGCAGCAGGGGGTGGAAGCGCAGCTGACGAGGTATGCCTAGTACGACGTCGTGACACGGAAGGCGAGTCAGGAATTACGATCTCGCTGTGTGGACGACGACGACTATGAGAACTTGAGGCCTAGTGAGATGACTCGGCTGGTGCTTCTTTGTAAACCGAAAGCACAGAATATAGGTGGAAACCATAAATTCTGTTTTCTAAGTGAGAAGCGGCTAAGAGGGACAATAGAGAGCCAGCGACGAACTGCTGCTTTGTATTGGCCTTAATATCTCGTTTGAGCTCACCAGAAACAGTCTTGAACGAGTTATATGGTTCAAGAGGGGCTTTGTCCAACTTGATGTGGGACTCCACTATCTTGTGAAGGATTTGAGATGTGATGCGGTCTTTTCTGAGGTTGCCAACCATCAGGAAATGATTCAACAATTGGGCAGCGGCATGGATGGAAGGCTTAGTGATGGCTTCCAGAAGGTAACCATCATTAGTCCAATGCAGATTGTTGGTGAGGTCAAGGTATGGCTTGATGGCCTGTTTGGCGTGCTTGTGATTGGGTGAGGCGTGCGTACCGGATGAGATTCCTATAGCTGCAAGTGCGGCCTCAGTGACGCGCACCTTGTGTGTGGCTCCTTGGAAGGTGATGTAAAACTTGGATTTCTCTTCCTTCCACGTACTGAAGGCAAAAGTGATGAAATCCATATTGATGCGTCCCGAAAAGGCTCTCTCATGAATACCCATTGCAGTAAGTAGAGGCTCCGCAAGGGTCATCCACTGAGTGACTATGCTTGTGCTAGGAAGAATCATGATGTCCGTTGCAGATGGGACATCACGATGGATAGTATAGCGTGGAGACTGGGAAGTAATGGTAGAAGACATGATGATCAGAAAGGAATTATAACCGCGTGAGAATGTATCAGAAGGCAATGCAGGAAATTTGGAAGGCTTTGGTTGCAAGAAAAATTCGCAAGAGCTTTGCTAGCACAAGTGAGGAATGAATCGAATTCAGCCAACTTAAGGTGAATTTGGTGGGTCCATTACACTGAATAGTAGTTGGGCTGATCAGTTTTGAACAAAAATTTGCAGGCATGTATAGTACTGTAAAAATAGGCTATAAAAATCTCAGCGAAGGTTTCTAGGGATCTGAACCTATCAGGCGAACGTTTTCCAGGGTTGGCGAAGGATGAACCTTCGCCCAGGAGGGTCCTTCACCCAGGTACTGTCATAAATGTTTTTTTCCACAATCTGAACCTATGGAAAACCTAATTTTGACATTTTAAGATGATCTAGCAGGTCGGCGAAGGTTCATAATGACGTTATGATGCTCGGCGAAGGTTCCCAAAATGGCATATCACTGAACATTCGCCTGACTCAAAAATTGAATTTTCTCTTGTCAAAATCTTTCACCCACCTCAATTTAGATAAATCAAGGTTGGATGTACAGTCTGAGAGCTCAACAAAGGTTTATGATATTGTATTGGCCAAATCGACCCAAAATAGTGGTTTCCTAAATCATTTTTCATAAAAATACTGTGCTTCCGTTTCCTTATGCTGATGACTTCCTGACTTTTGCTCATCAGTCTTTCCTTTTTTTTTTTTTTTTTCAACTGTCTCTTTCCAAAAAAAGTCAGCAAATTAAATACTGAAATCAAAAAATTGAAAACAAATAAAATAAAAAAAAATATCGAGATCAGGCTTGTTGAACTGGTGGAACAGGCTGCCGAAACTTGCGTAATCGATTGTCATTTACTGGAGTATCAAATCATTTCCCATCCAAGTGCTCAAGAATTACTGCGCCATTATTCAGGATTTCCTTCACTTTATACGTGCCTTTCCCAATAAACTTCAACTTACCCTTGATCAATTTGGTTTTGTACATCAATGCAAGATCTCCTACTTCCAGATCTTTCTTATGCAATCGCCGATCGTGCCATGCCTTGCGGCGGGCTTTCTCTGTTGCTAAGGCATGAACTGCCATCAATCGGGTTTCACATAATTTGTGCAACGCATCATGGCGAAGTTGTAAAGACTGATCATCATTTAATCGTTCCGTTGCTGCTATGCGTAAAGATGAGATTAAAAGTTCAATTGGCATAACAGCATCTTGACCATAAACAATTGAAAAGGTGTTTGATTTGTATTATTTTTGTAAGCGATTCTGAATGTCCATAAAGCTGCATATAGTTTATGCTCCCAATCAGACCGACTTGCTTCAACTGTCTTTGTCATAATGGTGCAGAGAATCTTATTGGAAGATTCAGCTTGGCCATTCCCTCTGGGATAATAGGGAGTACTAAATCTGTGTATAACAAAAAAATCTTCCAGTAAACACTTTATTGTTTGATTAACAAAGTGTGTACCCCGATCAATGACAATTTTGATCGGACATCCAAATCTGATTATAATATTTTCATATAGAAACTTAGTTGTAGATTTCGCATCAGTTACTTTGACAGCTTTGGCTTCAACCCACTTGGTCATATAATCAGTTGCGATGATAATGTAGCGAGCCTGAGATCCTTGAGCAGTGGGATGAATAGGACCAACATAATCCAGTCCCCATTTTTCAAACGGTGCTTGCGATAAAACTCGTAGACCACTTGCTTTTGGTTTTGCCCTTGAATTTGCCCTTTGTGAACATAGCATCCTCTTGAAGTGTCAATGTAGATCCACCTCTTGCTTGAGGCCTATATTCCTCATTGATCAAGATCTCTTGAAGATCCATCAGACTTGGCAAAGTCTTTTGAATAGAAATACTTTGAACAATGTTAGCATGAGCATCCAACAAGCCATTAAGAATCACTTGAATAAGCTCTCCTTCCTTAATGCTTTCATCTATGCAAGCTAACTCATCATTCAATGCTTTCATTCTCAAAACAAAAGTACTTGGAATTTCTTCATTCTTTTGCAAACAAGAAAAAATTTGCCTTCTTAGAGTCAACACACTAGAAGTAGACTTGGATTCATAAAGCTTCTTCAATGAATTCCAAGCTTCGAAAGATGATGTGCACTTACCAACTTCCTGGAAAAGTTCATTGGTAACATTCATCTTTATCATGTGTAGAGCCTTCTTGGCCCTCTTGTCATACCTCAATTGATTTTGTTGTGTTGCTGGTATCTCCTCCAAGCCTACAACAATATCCAAAACATCATTCCTCTCAAGAAGTGACTCCATCCTTACTTTCCACAATGAATAGTTACTTGAGGTAAGCCTATCATTGGCTTCCAACATGACTCCAATTGAGGTTGCCATGTAGCAATGACCTGATCTTCTCTTTCAACCTGCTTCAATGCACAAAGCACTCCTTTGAACAACAACAAATGATTTCAAAAGAAATCACCAAGATTTGAAATTATCTCACAAATTCTCTTCTAGCACTTATCCAAACAAATCAACACATAGAATCATGGAATCTTGATCAACCTATGATCTATCCTCAATCTAATGACTTTTGTCACTTCCTAAGATTGAAACACACTCAAATGAAGTCCAACAACCTCACTATCTAGAGATCCAATCACAATTAGGGTTTTGACAAAATCACAAAAAATTGACTATTCCAAATCTACATGCAAATGCTGAAAATTTGATATGCAATCTATAAGCCACCACTTAGGCTGAACCAATGATCCAAAAATCGGCCAAATCCAATATGTGAATTCAAAAATTGGAATTGAACAAGTATCTTGACCTATTTAGTGTTTTGATCTACAAAAGATCCAATCTACAAAAGCAAAAAATCTGATTTTGGTGTAGAATCCTCTCTAGCATGCTCTAGACTTGATATCTTCACCAAATCATTGATAGATCTGATTTTCTCCTCATAACCTGAAACACAAGCTCTGATACCATGTGAAAGATTTCAGATCCTTAAGATCCAACTACTTGAATGATCTTTGGTTAGAAAGAGAAATACACTACCAATCTCACCAATGTAGAAAAATCAGCATCTACACACAAAATGAGATGCAAACGCTAATAGAATTTGATCAAACTTGAATGAAATGATAAAGTACCGTTGCTGTCCGTACAAAACCAGCAAGCTACTGTATTTCACACGTGGAGATCCAAAAATAACAACTGTAGATCATTCTACACATAAAATTGCATGCAATCACAAGTATAGTGCACCAATGGATAGTAGAACCCAAGAAAACCATGCATAAGCATGAAATGAGATAGAGAGGAGATAAGATCACTCTCTCTACGAGTTACATCCTTTTATAGTAGGTCCAAACCCTATTTGGCCACTTGGGTTTCCCGCCAAAATGCTAACCCTACTAGTTTTGGGTCTAGATTCAATGTACCCAACTTATTCAAATTGAATCTACTCAAACTCGCATTCTATCTTTCCCACACTTTCAAAAAGTGTTTATTCAAATGAAATTTAGACTAATGAACTTTGAAAAGTCAACCTCTCAATATGCTAAAACTAGTTGAATCTTTCACAAAGATTACATTTCTTTGATTGAGTTTGCTTATAGCAGTAGAAAATATTCTACTACTGGTTATAGTCCGTTTATGCTGATGTATGGTTTTCAACCTAGATCTCTGGGAAATGTGGAGACAAAATCTGTTAAGATCCAGGAAGTTGCAGATTTCTTGCATGATATGCGTGAAATGTTGCAAGTGGCCCGTGATTGTATCCGGAGTGCTCAGGATAGAGCTAAGCACTATGCTGATCTTAAGAGGTCTCCCAAAGATTTTAAAGTTGATGAATGGGTATATCTTAGAATACCTAAGGATTCTAAGACTATGATCACAGGGAAGCATTATAAATTGTCTACGAGATATTGGGACTGTTTTGGATTATAAAGAAAATTGGTTCTTTAGCTTACGAATTAGATCTTCAGAACAAGACTACAGCTCACCTAGTGTTTCGTGTAAGCCGGTTGAAATTAAGTTTGCATGAATGTGAAGTAGTTGGTTTAGAGGAAGATCTTACCCATTTGGAGGACTCATTGCTTAGTGTTCCTTTGGAACCTGAAAAGGTACTCAGAACCAGAGATAAACAATTGAGAAATCGTTCTATCTCTGAGTGCTTGATCAGGTGGAAGGGACGGACTGAGGATGATGATTCATGGGAAAGGGTCGAAAGCATAAAGAAGAATTTTCCTAGTTTTCATTTCTAGAGATAAAAATGGTTTAAGGGGGGAAAAATGTTATGTCCATGTCTTGTACAAGAGAATTGAAATTATTCCTGACGTGGATAGCCGATCACTCCAGTTGTATGTGGTTATTAGTTATGCTACGTCATTCCGGACGTGGTCGTATTAAATAATTAATAATCATATGAGGGCCCAGACCTATAATTGGACATAGGAGCACATGCATGGTGAAGACTGCTTTAATGCAAGAATAGGAGATGAATAGCTCAGTTTGGGTTGCATGGGGATCCTAAAGAGAATATTCTCTCTCTCTTGAGAAGAATAGGTCTAGTGGAAACTCGCTCATCCTCCTATTGTGAATTGTGATTCTTAAGCCAGTTCTTCCTCTCCTCTCTTGTGTTCTTCACTGTGGCTTGGGGGTGGATTGGTTAGGGTATTGACTAGCCTCTCCATATTGGTTGGGTGGTTCATGCTCCACAGGTGGTTTGCATGTGATTGAAATCCTGTAGGTCTTCACTTGGTGGTTCTTACAGTCAATGACGGGTGAACCAAGTGGTTGACTGGTTAACCATGTGGATGACTGGTTAACCAAGTGGCTAAGATGTGGATGGAGAGAAGTTCTACATCAAATTGGAATTGGAACGCACTTGGAGTCACATCTTGGATGGAGTGCTGTGTTTTCAAGGGAATTGGGTTTGGATTTACTAATTCTTGTTGAAAGCATGCTTTTCAAACTTGGTGGTAGAGTGCTCTTCTCCTTGTTTGATTTTTTTAGAGCTGTTGTGGATTAGTGAGGAATTCATTCTTATTTTCTAAAGCCTTGAGAAAATTTCCGTTTGAAGTAGAATGATCTGCTTGGTTAGATCTTCTTTCTTGTTCAAATCTGTTTTTTTTAAGATGAATGATTTGCATGAGTCCATAATGGTCTGGACAGTTTGTTTCAGATTGGGCAGCAAGAGGTTTATTGATAAATTGACTATGAATCGATTTATTTTGCTTAAATAAACCGGTTGCTACTGGGAATCTTACATTTTTTGGTTTGCATGAGAGGAATTAAGGTCTTATATGACCTATCCTCTTGTATTTTATGCAAACTGAAAACTGAAACCATATAATGGATTTGTAAATTGTAGATTCTTTAGAAAAGCAGATTTGGAATAGAGAAATTGTTGCAGGGATAAACCCTGTGAAACCTTCCTTGCGTAGATGCCTGTCAATGACTGTTTTTGTTTTGCTTGGAAACAAAATGTGTTTCCCAGTGATGCCCGCAGGTAGAGTTCTAGGTGATGAACCTGCAAACAGAATCTTTGTAGATGTGTGAATAGCCTGGGTTGAGGTTCAGACCCGATGTGAACCCTTTTTGAACCTCTGCTTGCTGTTGTCTACGACTCGGAACAGCCATCTGGGAGTAAGAGAAGCGCTAGTCCAGAATGAGAATCCTCCGGATTCTGTTCAGACCATCTGTGAATGCTTCTAGCCTTTCTGTGAATCCTCAGATCTTGGATTGAGAGTGATTTGGGGCTGTTGAAAGACTTCAAACTCTCCATTCGTACTGGATTGCGCTGTCTAACCTGGTAATTTGATTTTGTGAAATCAATGACTGGTTGTGGTGCTTGAGGTGTGTTTGAATGCGAGATGCTGTGAAGTCGCTGCCTGCAGGCTCTCTCTCTCTCTCTCTCTCTCTCTCTCTCTCTCTCTCCCCCTCGCGATGGTGTCGCGACGGTGGCGGCTGGTGCAGAGAACTAAATCCCTTTCCTTCAAGAAACCTGTTAGGGTTTTCTAGTGAAATGTGAGACCTTTGTGGGGTCTAGGCTTTTGCTCGTGCATGTTTTTTAAAAAGTAGAGTTGATTTTGTTGCATGGGGTAGGACGACAATTGGTTGAATTGCATGAACGTTTGTATCGATGCTTTTGCATGCCGGTTGATTGAGGTTTTCTATGGGCTTGACATCTGGTAACTTGAAAGTTGATTCCAAATAGGTTGCAAAATCGACTCGGTGAATTAAGTTACTAGCACCTAGCAAGAGGAATTTCGGTTTCGTGGTGCTTGGTTGTCAATGCTAGAACCTTGGTTTTTGGATATTGTTTCCTAGTCTTGGCAGGAGGAATTTTTTTTTTCTTCTTCTCCATGGGCAATATGCATGCTTTAGGCCTTAACAACTTGACAGTCAACTATAAGCCTAGTTTTTGAGAACTTAATATTGTTGTTTTCATGTCAAGCTGTATCAATCGATTTGAATTTTTCTAAATCGATCTTGACAAAACGATGGTAGTGGTACTGTTCTCAGGCAAGTACCCAGTTAGTGGGAATTTTGGGTCCATGTACTGTGCTTTTTATCGGTTTAACTTTGGAATAAAAATATTCCCAGTAAATTAAGTTAATCGGTAATTTGTATGGTTCTTCCTTTTTGACTTCGATGCTACACCGATAGGTTATCCTAAAATATTTGGATCTTTAGGATTGTGGAAACTAAAGCTTTTCAGATACTTGTTAAAGTGAATAAATGGAATAAGATCGTAATTTTTGGGAGGTAGTTCTATATTTGATTAAAAAAACAAGTGTATCGAATATCGTAGAATACCCGGAACCAAATTTCATTGATTTTCTATTGATTCAGACAACTTTAACGAAGTAATGAAAATAAACCGGTGTGGTAAAAAAGGAAGTAGCCTAGCATTTACTTGTGTCAATGGAATTTTCGGGAACCTTTGCTAAAAGAATTTTCGGGTGATCGAAAAATCTAAGGGAGGAAGAAAATGAGGCACCTGAGTAGGTAAATGCGATAGTGTTGTGTAATTTGGGTTGGTTAAGAATCCATGTTTGGAAATTGCATAGCACCGGTTTTTTGAATTCATTGAGTTGAATTTATTTTGAATATCTATAGGACCATGAGTTGACCCTATTTTGTTATGGAAAATTGTGGCATGGAACGAGAATAACACTTGGTTCACATTTGTACTGGACCTTATTCCTAAGAGTTGTAACTCTCAGATGGTAGGAATTCGGGATGGATAGTACCAGCCAGATGGGTTGTTTATGTGACGGTAAAGCCATGTGCAAATTCTTGTCAAATCACAAATTTGAATTGGATTATTGCGATCCATTAAGAACAAATTTGGGGGTACTCCGGTATTTGGTGAAATAGATATGTGCATATCTGGTATTGGAAATCCAGATGGAGTTTTGAGATCTCTGGATTATCGGATAATGCAGTTATTGATCTTCTTGAAGGAACTGAATTCCTTGTACCATTTTAAATATAGATACTGGATATCTATGAGTATACTTCAGCTATATTGAATTTTTTCTTTTGGTTTTGAAGAATAAGCTTAGGTCATTTCGATTGTATATGAACGAGGTCTCTCGTCCATACTGGGGTCAATGCCTAGTGGTATTCTTAGATAATATTGTCAGCTATTGTGGAAACTTAAGGAAATGGAGAATTCAATAGTTGGAGGTATCTTTCTAGAAAATGTTTGAAGATTGGGCCCTATATTGGATATAG
The DNA here is from genome assembly GCA_029204225.1 of Diphasiastrum complanatum. Classification (NCBI taxonomy): domain Eukaryota; kingdom Viridiplantae; phylum Streptophyta; class Lycopodiopsida; order Lycopodiales; family Lycopodiaceae; genus Diphasiastrum; species Diphasiastrum complanatum. The sequence goes on from CM055100.1 coordinate 22,301,510, forward strand.
GATGGTCAGATAGTCTTTTTGATTTTCTAAAAGTCGGATCTAAAAGCAAAGGACTTTCTTGGAGAGAAAACTGATGGTATGGGACATCAATGATTTCAAAGAGAAAATTCTTGTGTGAGAATGATCTGTAGGCCAGTGGTTAGTATTTACAATTATAGTTATGCTAACAGTTGAAACCATTGGTAAAGCCTATTTAGGGTATTTGGAGAGGTTATGAGATATAGATCTAGATCCCTCAATGGTATCTCATAAATTCCAAATTGGAAACCCTTAAAAGCTATTTCTCTATTAATTTTAAACCTCTACTTTTTAGAAGTTTCTTATATACTAGACAATTGGATTGAGATTCGTATAATTCCTTCCAATGTAGAACTAGGTTCTGAAGGACTGTTCAAGTTATATGAATTTATACTTCCATTTCAGGTTTGTGAATATAGCTCAGAATCAATTGATGTTTTCAATTGACTAAATGGAATTTAGACTTCCTGAGCCCAAATTATTATCTCTATTTGAGAGTTAATTATTGAGAGTAATATTTCTATCACTTGGGATAAGATATTTAATGATTTTAAGAAAAAAGTCCGGTTTGTAATAGTATTGGATACTCATTACTGACTTTTTCAAATATTTGATATCTTATACGTTGTCTCCTAGGAGCTTTTTAATTGAAATTTTGGAATTTCTTTTAAAAGGGGGAGAAGAAAATGATAGGAATCAGACTTTTATGGGATCAACCAGTTGCATAGAATCTAGTTTGTGTGCAATGGGGGAACTATCCAGTGGAATAGAGAAAATCTCTAGTGATTATTTTGAATAATCTGGAACTAGAGGAGATTTGGGGGTTTTTGAGCTGTGAGATATTCATGAATATGGGAAGTAGTGGTAAAGATTAAATTAGGTTCACTGATTGGCTACCAAATATCATTTAGTTATGGATTGGATCACTGGAATAAAGCTTTAATCTAAACCTTTTGTCCAAAGATGTATGTATAAGTCAGCCTAATCTTAGTTGGTGCACTAAGATCTGAAGTAGGTTGATTGGTTGAAGGAATTTTGTGGATAAAAGTACGATGGTTGGAAAACTTGTGATGTGGAATTATTCACTTTAGAGATTTCCCAAATATGTTATTTACTCATGAGAAATAGAAACTTCTGTAGCTGAGTTACAAGATTCTCAGTGAGATATGTGAGTAACATATGCGGATTTTGGAGGAATCTGCCAGATAGGACATATGTGTTTATGTACTGGGTCATAGTGAGATTATTCTCATATGTGCACGATTAATCTTGTGTGGATCTACTATGTATTCCTGGTTACTAAGGTTAATTGGTGCACTTAACCTAGTGGTTGAACATAGACATATGATCAAGTATTGTTTTTGACAATTACTTGCAGAGTTAACAGATCTGTTCTGATAGATCTATTGGTTAACTTAAAATGATTTGGATAATGATCTAAATGTGGTGTTGTACATGTACAATTAAGAGCTGCACCTGGACATTTAAGATTTCTGAATCAAGAGCAATTAACTTGAGTAGTTGATTTACTCCTATGGAAGTTAATTGGTAAAACGGACAGTGTGAAGAGAATTCACCGGAAACTATTTGTTTTGTGTGTTTCTTGGAGGAGTATTTCTCAGTTGAGTAATAGACTTGGTTCATTAGTGATAGTATCCCAGTGAGCTCAATTGGATACCGGATCCTAATGGTGCCAAGAATGATAAACTGAATTTTGGGAATTCAGTAGAACTTTGATATCTCTAGATGTTGTTCTAGGTGATTGTATAAAGTTTATCTTGTTAAAGACATGTGTTATAATGGTCTTTAATTACTTTGTTGATTGTAGAATTTGGAACTCATAATCTGATTAAGAATCGGTTTGGAAGAATACTCTTGGAATCCAGTGATTTTCTTTGTGGAATAGATTTCAGAATGATTCTTACATTTCCTTAATTGTATCTTCCAATGATTAAGTATGTTTTTGGAATCCTGTAAATTATGATTGACGAATCATAAGATTCTAAGTGTTTACGATTGACGGATCATAAACTGATACTTAAAGATCATTTGAAGATTATAAGGAAATGTGAGGATTCTTAAGGTAATGAGTAATTCTTGTTCAATTGGGTGAGTCAAGGATTTAGATCTATTATTTGAACTCTAAATTCCTTTACTCCAATGCATACTTGAGATTGTGTGGATCTCACAGACATTTTCATTAAGTAATTGCTTACTTATGAGGAATTTGCTTACATTATAAAATGTAGTCTATAAGTGCTTGTGTGCAAAGTTCAGTCTATATCTCCAGATGTGTAGGAGACACATAAATCTATTAAGATACGGATAATTGCTGATTTCTTGCATATGATGCTTGAAATGGGGCTGTTAACTCATTAGAGTAACTGTAGTACTCTGGTTTGAGTTATGATTGTCTGAGACTTGATGGATCTCCTAGAGATTTTATAAGATTGAATTGTGGTATTTTAGAATATTTGGATATTCTAAGAATATTTGTACCAAGAAGCCTTATTTACTACAATAAATTGACATGGAATTTCTTTAGCTTTTGGATTTGATTTCTGAAATAAAGTACACCCAATATTTTATGTAATTGGGATTACATGAAGGTGATGAGTATTTATTTTGGATAAGATCTACCCATTTGGAGGATTTATAGCTTAGTATATCTTTTGGAATTTGAATTAGTATTCATGAGTAGAGGCATGCAATTAAAGAATTGTTGCATCTCTGAGTACTTATTCAGATGGAAAGATCAGACTAAGAATAAAGGTTCATGGGTAAGATTTGAAAGCTTAAGGAATTGTTTTAGGTTTCCTTTTTCCCATTCTGAAGACAGAACCTATTTAAGGGAGGAAGAATGTTATGGCCATATTTGGTTAAGGACCTGGAATAGTCCTAATATGGTAGATCGGCCCTCCAGTATTTGAGTTTATTGATCACGCCTAGATTTAATTCCACGTCGAGGCCTGTTGGTGACTAGTAACCTTGAGAGGACCCAGACACTCTAATTGAGACATACGGAGTAGTGCATGTATATGTGACTGATATAGGCAGGAGTTATGCATGTAGAGCTGTAACCTATTTATAGTTGACCTGCATGGGGATTGCATGTGCTCATGCATAGGATCCTACTCTCTATATATTGAGGTAGTGACTATTCCGTCGACGACTTGGTCTAGGTTACCTGATGAGCTCTTCTCCTCTTGCTGTCACATTGGCATGGCTTGGGGGCTAGATTCAGGAGGATTCTCCAGGAGGGATCTACGTTTGGTTGGGTGGTTTTGCTCCACACTCTCTCTTGTGTTTTCCTATCCTCATCTTAGGGGTTTTCCCTAGTGGTCTTTACATTGGTATCAGAGCCAGTGGGGGGAGGTACTTTTGACTGTGCTTGCTTGAGTGGGGGTGTTGCATGGTTGTGTTGTCAAGCGACGCACAGTTCACCTACCTGTCTGTGTGACTGCCTGCGTGCATTGGGGTCCTCAAGAATTGTCTCATAAGTTGTTTAGGTCATTGGTTCTTCCTGCTTATAAACGGTTGTTGCACATTGACTCCTATCCCCTGGTACCAAATTTGGGGATGAGGGGTCTGCGGGTGGCTAGGCGGTTGGGAGTGGGATCCCAACACGTGGCCTGCACGCATGCATGTCGCCAGTGGGCCCATAACCCATAGGTCTCAGTCACTTGGGAACGCACTTGGTGGTTCTTACAATACATTATCACTTGGGTGTAAGAACCACCAAGTGAAGATCTACAGGATTCCAATCACATGCAAACCAAAAGAACACTTGTAGAGCATGAACCACCCAACCAATATGGAGAGGCTACTCAATACCCTAACCAATCCACCCCCAAGCCACAGTGAAGAACACAAGAGAGGAGAGGAAGAACTGGCTCAAGAATCACAATTCACAATAGGAGGATGGGCGAGTTTCCACTAGACCTATTCTTCTCAAGAGAGAGAGAATATTCTCTTTAGGATTCCCATGCAACCTAAACTGAGCTATTGATCTCCTATTCTTGATTAAAGCAGTCTTTACCATGCATGTGCTCCTATGTCCAATTATAGGTCTGGGCCCTCATATGATTATTAACTATTTAATACGACCACGTCCGGAATGACGTAGCATAACTAGTAACCACATACAACTGGAGTGACCGGCTATCCACGTCAGGAATATTTCCGATTCCCTTGTACAGGACATGGACATAACATTCTTTCTCCCTTAAACCATTTCTATCTCTAGAAATGAAAACTAGGGAAATTCTTCTTTATGCTTTCGACACTTTCCCATGAATCATCATCCTCAGTCCGTCCCTTCCACCTGATCAAGCACTCAGAGACAGAACGATTTCTCAATTGTTTATCTCTGGTTCTGAGTACCTTTTCAGGTTCCAAAGGAACACTAAGCGATGAGTCCTCCAAATGGGTAAGATCTTCTTCTGAACCAACTACTTCACCTGCATGCAAACTTAAGTTCAACCGGCTTACATGAAACACTGGGTGAGCTATAGTCTTGTTCTGAAAATCTAATTTGTAAGCTAAAGAACCAATTTTCTTTATAATCCAAAACGGTCCACAATATCTTGTAGACAATTTATAATGCTTCTTTGTACTCATAGTCTTAGAATCCTTAGGTATTCTAAGATATACCCAGTCATCAACTTTAAAATCTCTGGGAGACCTCTTAAGATCAGCATAGTGCTTAGCTCTATCCTGGACACTCTGGATACAATCATGAGCCACTTGCAACATTTCACTCATATCATGCAAGAAATATGCAACTTTCTGGATCTTAACAGACTTTGTCTCCACATTTACCGGAGATCTAGGTTGAAAACCGTACATCAGCATAAATGGACTATAACCAGTAGCAGAATGTTTTTTACTATTGTAAGCAAACTCAATCAAAGGAATGTAATCCTCCCACTGAGATTGCCTGTGAGACACATAAGTTCTCAACATGTCCTCCATAGTCTGATTAGTTCTCTCAGTCTGGCCATCTGATTCAGGATGATCAGAAGAACTAAAACTAAACGAGGTTTCAAGCCTATGGAATACAGCTGACCAAAACTGACCCATAAACTTAGGATCTCTATCACTAACTATATCACTTGGCAGTCCATAAAGCCTAAATAATCTTTTTACAAAGATCTGGGCTAAATCCAAAGCCTTAGTAGTTGACTTGACTGGTATAAAAGTACCTAATTTTGTCAACTTGTCCACCCCAACCCAAATAGAATCATTTTGGCATTGGGTCCTTGGAAGTCCAACCACAAAATCCATAGATATACTTTCCCATCATTTTTGAGGGATATCTAGGGGATGTAGCAACCATCCAGTCTATAAGCGTTCAGCTTTGGCTAATTGGCAAGGTCTACACTTACCACATAAGACTCAACAAATGGCTTAAGTTTCGGCCAATGAAACTCTCTTCTGACCAAGTCTAAAGTCTTGTGTATACCCGGATGACTTGCACAGGGAACGCTCATAAAGAATTTTCTTCTATAATTCATCATCTGATGGTACACAAAATTTTCCATTCTGAAATAGTAACCCACCTCGGATAGAGAACTGTTCCACTATCTTCTTATCTTTCTTGGGAACCTAAGACCCCTGTGAGTAAATCTCTATTCCATTCTCATTTTTTCCCGTCTCCACCATCTTCTACATGGAACCAAAATGAGAATCTGATTCACATTTTCTTCTCAGTGAAAGATATTGTATTGGGTTTCTTTCCTTGCCTAACCTGAATCCAAGATCTAGTCAATCTAGCATCAAAGAGACGGAGTTAGTTGTCACGCGGAGGTTCGTTCCCATGAGAGCGATAGTATAGTTCAGATTTCAACATGAATGGAGGATTTAACACTAACATCCATTAACATTGAGCATTAACACTACATCCATTAATCCTAAATCCACAACAATGATAGAAACTTATTCTTCTCTCTCTCTCCTTTTCTCTCTACCTAATCGATCTACTAGATCATCCATACGAGGCAAAGGATATTTATATTTAATAGTTATTTTATTCAACCCTTTGTAGTCCACACACATCCTGAAGCCTCCATCTTTCTTCGCTTTCAGAAGAACAGGAGCGTCCCAAGGTGACTTACTTGGCTGAACATGACCCATCTTCAGGTAATTTTCAATTTGCTTAGTAATCTCTACCACTTCTTTCTGAGAAAACCTATAAGGTTGTCTAGAGGTAGGGTGAATACCTGGAATTAACTCAATCTTATGGTCTACCGATCTGGACGGAGGCAATCCATGAGGTAATTCTTCTGGAAATACATCTTTGAATTCAGACAGTAATTTATTCTTCTCAATTTGCTGCTGATCTAAGTCTACCGAGTTAAAAGTTTTTGACAATTCACAACTACTTAGATACATTTCAGAGAAATCCAAAATTGGCTTAGCAAATAAAGAATAAGCTTCATACTGTGAATCCAAAATTTCCATTACATTAGCAAATGAACTCATCCTAGATGGATGTACAAAATTGTCTCCAAACAATGTAACTATTTCTTTACCCTCCTGAAAAGAGAGAACATGCTTCTCAAAATCTATTTCAGGATGCTTATTAAATAACCACTTGTATCCTAGAATAATATCCGTATGTGCTAAATCTAAAACATGGAAATCAATTAACTCTCTATAGTCTTGGATCCAAACATGGAGTCTTGGAACTTTCACATCCCACATCTCCAACTCCGCTCCTGAAGCTAGATATACATGATATCTATGGTTATTGGCTTCAGTTTTGAGTCCGAGTCTCTGCACAAGACCAGAGGTAATGAAATTATGAGTAGATCCATTGTCCACTAAAATACTAACTTCATGTCCATTAACAGTGCCATTCAAACAAAATAAATCATTTGGCAAGAATGAAGTAGTACTGAAAGAACAATCACACTCACACTTAATTTTATTAATTTCCAGCTTAAGATTCTCTTTACCTGGCATCACAATCACTTGAGCAGCGCCTTTTTTTCGTTCTGGGCAGAATGTCATAACGTGTCCAAGCTGATCACAATGGAAACAAACATTGGTCCTTCTAGCCTTTTTCTGGGACAACTTTTTCTTTTGTCTAAATTCAGATGCAGCTTGATCCAGTTCGTCGAAATATTTGTTATTCTTATTTCCACGAACTCTTTTCTTCTCTTTTTTTTGGCTGGGTCCGGATGATCTAGATGGATTAGCCTGTAACTGCTTCCTAGATGCCACCAGTGTGGAGTCATACGGTTTTGTGACACGAACTACATCATCACAAGTTTGAAGCACATTACGCTTACACTCATTCTGATAATCTGCAGGCAGACCTAGGATAAATTGCCACAGTGCCAGTTTTGCATCGAATGAGGGGACTTTATTTCACAAATCCATAAAATCTTGTAGGTACGAGTCCAAACTCCGAGTACCCATTTTGCAATTCACAAATCTTTGGTAAAAATGCTAGTCATCCACAACCACAAATGACTTTCTGAACCTCCATAAACTCGTCCCATTTGGTAGGTTTAGGTTGTAAATCACGCCACCACGACGTAGCTTTACCACGGAAGAACAGAATAACACTCTCTATCTTTTTCTCCTCAGGGATTCCGTGTAGATTAAAATAACAGGCCCACTTGGTTAACCAGTCATCCACAATTGCAGGCTTCTTCTCTTTCTTCTCCCCCGAAAATGGTTCAGGCTGAAAGCCCAAATTCGGAACAGACAAAGCTCTCACTTGATTTAACAGTACTTCCATTTGTTGATCACGTAAAGTGTTCCTGTTGTTTATCTCATTAAGCGATTGGCTTAATGATTGACAAATTTGCAGATAGGTAGGCATTGGCACCTGACCATCGAGAGCTGCATTTGCATTATCGTCTGCCATATTGATTTCTTGACATGCAAAATTTGCTTAAATTAGTCCAGATCCGATCATCAACCAATAAGTGAAACGTTCAAAACCTTCATAATTGGCTGATATCATTCAGCAAGGTCTTTCACTCGTTTGAGCAAACTTTTACAAAATCAATATCAAGCAACAACAAGTTTTTATGACCAACCACTAACTTTATGAAAAATTAAGATTTTTGAAATCCGTTTGAAATGGACCAACTGTGAAAATCGATTAATCAGATCGATTTTGCAAAAACACAGCCACTGTCTCAAATCGATACCATTTCAAAAGATCCTGCATGGAACTAACTCGACATGCACTGACTTTTCCAAAAAAGTAAAAAATTTCTGTAAATAGCCTAGTAGCTAGGAAATCTGCTTTTTGATCTAGAATTGTCAAAAATAGTCACAACGCAAGAATTCTACTGATCAAAATCACTGGTCACGCATGCAACATGCATTTAAGCATACATACATGTCCATCCATACATTTCCATCAACTGGAAAGCACTATACTGATTTACAAGCATGCATGCATCAGAACAATTCCGAAATTTTGCAAATTTTAGTTCAAAAATTGCCAAACTTTAGACGGCCATAATTTTTTCTACAGGACACCAAATTGGTCGTTGTAAAGCACAGTACGGAGGGACAGTGGGTCTACAAGGCAGTTGCCATGTCACCCTGCACCCCTGGCTTCACATGTGCAAACAGGTAGGAGGGCGCACTTTTGTGGAGAGGTATCATCGAAAAACACATCCCAGGCCAAAAAGTTTTGGATCAGAGGTTACAAGCACTCTACTAAGGTTCATTAGAAAGGCATAGAAGCTTCTAACAGGTCCAGCAAGCAATCATAAGCTCATATCATGCAAAAAATGCATTTTTGGCCTCCTTCAACAAGAAAAACTACAATATGTTGGTGTCTAATGCACATCTATCCAAATTGGATGCATGATGGCTCAAATCATAGGCAATCCAACGTATCTTTCCGCTTGTAACAAGAAACAACAGGTTCAGACCCCCAATTGAGAGGTATTCATGCTCAAAAATCATCAAATTACACTATTTTTGAATGTTTTGAGCCCCCTAATGGTGTCTAATCCCTAAAAAACTTCATGACAGCTCAGGTAAAGCTTCATTACATCTCTGAAAACTTCCATACCAATTTTTGGCTGAGAATTTTGAGATCTACCCCAAAATTAGTCCAAAAAACATCAAAAAACCATGATTTTTGACCAATTTTGACCCAAATTCATGGGGAAAATCCACAAATTCGTGCCTTCAAATCCAAATCCCTGTAAATCCATTGCATGCAAGCACTAAAAGTTCTGATTCAAGTCAAACATGGTTTCCATAGCCCATTTATGGTCCAAAAACCCCAATTTTTGGTCCAAAATCACTATCTAATCAACCTTTTGACTTTTCAACCAACATGCAATCATTAAATTCTGTAATTAATGACTGTAAAACAGCAAGTACAATCTGGAAAACGTACTACACCAGATCCTATAATCATTTCCTTGCAAAATCCATCAATTGTAGGTGAAAAATTCACTAAATTCATCAAAAATTCAATGATTTCCTTCAAAATTCATGGAACAAATCCACAATTATGATCTTTAGGCTGAAAGTACTCCAAGGATCTGAGAATCCACCTACTTGAAATTGAATTCCAACACCTGGAAGAAGAAGCAATGAGCTACACCAAAAGAACTACAAAATCCAAGATCCTCAAGCTCCACCTCGTGGTAGATGTGATCCAAGCTCTGATACCACTATAAGAACCACCAAGTGAAGATCTACAGGATTCCAATCACATGCAAACCAAAGGACACCTGTGGAACATGAACCACCCAACCAATATGGAGAGGCTAGTCAATACCCTAACCACTGTAAGAACCACCAAGTGAAGATTTACAGGATTCCAATCACATGCAAACCAAAAGGACACCTGTCGAGCATGAACCACCCAACCAATATGGAGAGGCTAGTCAATACCCTAACCAATCCACCCCCAAGCCACAATGAAGAACACAAGAGAGGAGAGAAAACTGGCTCAAGAAACACAATTCACAATAGGAGGATGGGCGAGTTTCCACTAGACCTATTCTTCCCAAGAGAGAGAGAGAGAGAGAGAGAGAGAGAGAGAGAGAGAGAGAGAGAGAGAGAGAGAGAGAGAGAGAGAGAGAGAGAGAGAGAGAGAGAGAGAGAGAGAGAGAGAGAGAGAGAGAACATTCTCTTTAGGATCCCCATGCAACCTAAATTGAGCTATTGATCTCCTATTCTTGCATTAAAGCAGTCTTCACCATGCATGTGCTCCTATGTCCAATTATAGGTCTGGGCCCTCATATGATTATTAATTATTTAATACGACCATGTCCGGAATGACGTAGCATAACTAATATTCACATACAACTGGAGTGACTGGCTATCTATGTCAGGAGTAATTCTGATTCCCTTGTACAGGACATGGACATAACATTCTTCCCCTCTTAAACCATTTCTATCTCTAGAAATGAAAACTAGGAAAATTCTTCTTTATGCTCTCAACCCTTTCCCATGAATCATCATCCTCAGTCCGTCCATTCCACCTGATCAAGCACTCAGAGATAGAATGATTTCACCTTCATGCAAACTTAATTTCAACCGGCTTACATGAAACACTGGGTGAGTTGTAGTTTTGTTCTGAAGATCTAATTCGTAAGCTAAAGAACCAATTTTCTTTATAATCCGAAACAGTCCACAATATCTCGTAGACAATTTATAATGCTTCCCTGTACTCATAGTCTTAGAATCCTTAGGTATTCTAAGATATACCCAGTCAAAAACCTTTAAAATCTCTAGGAGACCTCTTAAGATTGGCATAGTGCTTAGCTCTATCCTGAGCACTCCGGATACAATCACGGGCCCTGTAACATTTCACACATATCATGCAAGAAATCTGCAACTTCCTTGATCTTAACAGACTTTGTCTCCACATTTACTGGAGATCTAGGTTGAAAACCACACATCAGCATAAATGGACTATAACCAGTAGCAGAATGTTTTCTACTGTTATAAGCAAACTCAATCAAAGGAATGTAATCTTCCATTGAGATTGCATGTGAGACACATAAGTTCTCAACATGTCCTCCATAGTCTGAGTAGTTCTCTCAGTCTGGCCATCTGATTTGAGATGATTAGAAGAACTAAAACTAAGCCAGGTTTCAAGCTTATGGAATACAGCTGATCAAAAGTGACCTGTAAACTTAGGATCTCTATCACTAACTATATCACTTGGCAGTCCATAAAGCCTAAATAATCTTTCCACAAAGATCTGGGCTAAATCCGAAGCCTTAGCAGTTGACTTGACTGGTATAAAAGTAGCTAACTTTGTCAACCTGTCCACCACAACCCAAATATAATCATTTTGGCATTGGGTCCTTGGAAGTCCAACCACAAAATCCATAGATATACTGTCCCATCGTTTCTGAGGGATATGTAGGGGATGTAGCAACCTTCCAGTCTTTAATCTGGGTGAAAGAAAGTTCATTTAATTCACCAATCCGACTAATTGCATCCGCAACTTGGTTAGAGCTACCCTTGATATATCGGATCTCATGATCAAATTCCTGCATAAGCTCAGCCCAGCGAGCTTTACGACCCCTTAGATTGTTCTGATTACAAAAGTACTTCAGAGGTTGGTGATATGTATACACTATAAACTGACTACCATAAAGGTAATGCCCCCAGGTTTTAAGTGCATGTATCACAGCAAATAACTCTTTCTCCTGAGTTGTATAACGCAACTGAGGCCCCGTGAGTTTCTTGCTTTCAAACGCTATCGGCCTATCCTCCTGTAGAAGAACTGCCCCTATTGCCGAATCACTTGCGTCAGTTCGCACGACGTAAAATATATCAGAATTTGCGATCTGTAAAACAGGAGCTGAAGCAACCATTTGCTTGAGTTTCTCAAAGCATTGGTTCAATTCATCATTCCACTCAATAGGCTGGCTAGGTTGACCTCTCTTTTCTTTTTATTTACTTTGCCTTTAGTCAAATTATTTAAGAGTGCTGCCACTTTAGCATAATCCTCAATTGACTTACAAAAGAAAACTGTAAAATCGAGAAAAGATTTTAACTTCTCTAATCGTCTTCGGTATCGACCAATCAAGCACTGTCTTGACCTTACTCTCGTCAATCTCCAAACCACTACGAGTGATCTTATGACCGAGGTACAACAACTCATACTTAAAAAACTCACGTTTAGATTCCTTAGCGTAGAGTTTCTCCTTGTCTGAGTATATCTAAGACAGTCTTAAGATGACTCAAATGCTCCTTAAGTGTTCTATTGTAGATGAGAATATCATCTAAGAATACAACCACAAACTTCCCTAGATATGGACGAAAAAAAAGCTCGTTCATCATCTGTTGGAATGTAGCTAGTGCATTCGTTAACCCAAAAGGAAGCACGAGAAATTCATAGTGACCGAATCTCGTCCAAAAACCAGTCTTCTGCATGTCACCCGGATGAATCCTAATCTGATGATATCCAGTTCTAAAATCTATCTTTGCGAAGTATTTAGCTCCACCTAATCGATCTACCAGATCACAAAGGATATTTATTTTTATTAGTTACTTTATTCAACCTTTTGTAGTCCACACACATCCTGAAGCCTCCACCTTTTTTCGCTTTCAAAAGAACATGAGTGCCCCAAGGCGACTTACTTGGCTGAATATGACCCATCTTCAAGTAATTTTCAATTTGCTTAGTAATCTCTACCTCTTCTTTCTGAGAAAACCTATAAGGTTGTCTAGAGATAGGGTGACTACCTGGAATTAACTCAATCTTATGGTCTACCGATCTGGACGACGGTAATCCATGAGGTAATTCTTCTGGAAATACATCTTTGAATTCAGACAGTAACTTATTCTTCACAATTTGATCCTGATCTAAGTCTACCGAGTTAAGAATTTTTGACAATTCACAACTACTTAGATACATTTCAGCTAAATCCAAAATTGGCTTAGCAAATAAAGAATAAGCTTCATATTGTGAATAAAAAATCTCCATTACATTAGCAAATGAACTCATCCCAGATGGATGTACAAAATTGTCTCCAAACAATGTAACTATTTCTTTACCCTCCTGAAAAGAGAGAACATGCTTCTCAAAATCTATTTAAGGATGCTTATTAAATAACCACTCGTATCCTAGAATAATATTCGTACGTGCTAAATCTAAAACATGGAAATCAATTAACTCTCTATAGTCCTGGATCTAAACAGGGAGTCTTGGATCTATCACATCCCACGTCTCCAACTCTGCTGCTGAAGCTAGATATACTCGATATCTATGGTTACTGGCTTCAGTTTTGAGTCCGAACCAAAGTTAATAAAATTATGAGTAGATCCACTGTCCACTAAAATACTAACTTCATGTCCATTAATAGTGCCATTCAAACGAAATAAATCATTTGGCAAGAATGAAGTAGTACTGAAAGAACAATCACACTCACAATTAATTTTATTAATTTCCAGCTTAAGATTCTCTTTACCTGGCATCACAATCACTTGAGCAGCGCCTTTTTTTCGTTCTGGGCAGAATGTCATAACGTGTCCAAGCTGACCACAATGGAAACAAACATTGGTCCTTCTAGCCTTTTTCTGGGACAACTTTTGCTTTTGTCTAAATTCAGATGCAGCTTGATCCAGTTCGTCGAAATATTTGTTATTCTTATTTCCACGAACTCTTTTCTTCTCTTTTTTCTGGCTGGGTCCGGATGATCTAGATGGATTAGCCTGTAACTGCTTCCTAGATGCCACCAGTGTGGAGTCGTACACTTTTGTGACACGAACTACATCATCACAGGTTTGAAGCACATTACGCTTACACTCATTCTGATAATCTGCAGGCAGACCTAGGATAAACTGCCACAGTGCCAGTTTTGCATTGAATGAGGGGACTTTATTCCACAAATCCATAAAATCTTGTAGGTACGAGTCCAAACTCCCAAAGCTGCCTAAAACTACCACCATAGGCTAAAAGATGTGTTTTGAGTACAATGGTGACATCAGTAACTTGTTTTGATCACCTCCTAAAATTTCAAACCAAAGTGTCCTGTTGCTTAGGTGGCATTTTGCAAGCCAAGTCGCTTTTCAAACGTGAAATGCTTCTCACCTCACACTCCTGACTACCCGCTCCTTGAAAGGAGCAAAAGAGATTTGACGTCCACTGAGCACTTTCATTGCTGCAATCACTCTATTTTGAGATACCGTACTTGCAGGTACAGTCTAGGTGCCTTTCGTTTGGAGGCTATAGCCCTTTCATTTGGAGGCTATAGCCCTTCGTTTGGCCCTTCGTTTGGCCTAAAGGAGATGAAAATAAAGACTTTTTGAGTTTTTGAACTATTTCTTCAGTGTGAAGAAACTTCACCTTTCACATGTGAAGGGACCCAACTCCAATTTCAGTTTGAAAAGTTTTAATGAAGTTGAAATGCACTTTGCACTTCAAGCCCCTTTCTTTGAAGTTCACAATTGACTCAAAGAAATCCAATTGCTATCAAGGATCCAATGGCGATACTTCAACCCTGAGACTCGATCTTGACCATTGACCTATTGGCCTTCGATCCTACGGTGATGCACGATTTGGCACGTTGATGATCACTCCTACAGCCATGGTGCCCTTCCAAACACTACATGAGCTACCTCCCTGGACGCGCGCGACCCCCGTCGCCCTCCTTCTCTTGCTTCCTTTGAAAGCTTACTCTCTTTTGGCTATGGCTGCCCTTTGAGGTTGCAGATAACTCCTCCACCTAGCTATGGTTGCTCGTGGCCTTCTTGCATCCTCCTACCAGTGCTCGGGCGCCCTTGATCATGCTTTTACAGATCAAAAAATGGTCTCCTACAGATCAAGATCCAAATTTTTGTGCTTCCAGACCCTAGGCCAAGGTTTTCCTTGGAAATATTGAACTTGGCTGACTGTTTACAGCTCTCTGACTGGCCAATCCTCCTTCTTTGTCGCCCTACTGCTTGGAATCTGATGCTTCAAACCGTTCTCAAAATGGTGTTCATTTGGATGCACACCGACTGCAAATGCCAAGCAGCCTCTTTACAGAATTTCCAGAATTCCGTTTTTCTGCCTTTTAGATTCAACCGACAAGTCATGTCTCCAATTCCTCTCACAGTTTCAAGCTTGGAAAGCCTCTATATGCTAGAAGCTGTGCACCAGTTCTTTTCTTTCCGCTTTCAACCCGTCGTAAGCCCCGAACTCTCAGAAGACTGTTCTCCCAAAGCTCTCTTCAACGACGACGTTGTATAGTTTACATTCCATGTACGGCTCTGATACCAAATTAGAATTTGCTTCAAATAGGAACACAGATCATGCTACACAATAACACAAACAGAAAGCACTCTCCACACCAAGCTCATGTAGCAACTATATTTCTCAAAACCAAAATACATTGTACATATAGTTCTTCACTATGGCAACCCATGCATGGCCCAGGTTGCCGTTGACGAGATGTGTGTCCCGTCGACTCACCTCATGGTGAGGCCAACTGATCTTTATCCACTGATAGGACCCACAGTACAATAAGACAGTAGTTCTACTTTAATTCTAACTCTAGTGACTTCTATGCCCAATACAAAGTGTAGAGACCCGAGATCAACCATCTTAAATTTATTTCTTAAAGCAATCTTGGTTTGATCTATCAAGAGTAGACAATTTTCACTCAAGATGATGTCATCCACATAGATGAGTAAGAACACAAAGAGAATACAACCTTGCATACCAAATCATTGAAGCTTGTTTTAGGCCATAGAAGCTTCCTTGGGCTCTCATGATGAGGACCACTCTTCCCGCTCTTCCCTAGACCCTACCAATCCTCAATCTTATTTCCTTGAGTTCACTCGCTCTTCTTTCCTCTTCTTCACTTCCCTTCCTCCATTGTTCTAGTCCATTTCTAGAGCCCTCCTTTCCATGCGTGAGCTGACTTTCTGGACGGGTGGTAATATTATTTCCCATGTTGAGTCCCTTTCGTTCTCCAAAGCCATCACCATCAGTTCCAAGCCTTTAGCAATAATTGAAAGAAGACTCTGCCTTTGTCCTACCCGTAAAGGTTTTATCACCTAGGACCACATTATGAATTACATTTACTCTCTCTTAGCCTTTCACGTCTTAGGACTAAACTTAGCCTTTCCTCCCATGAATCCAACTTACTCTCCTTTGCCTTCACTCATGGAGACCTTGGCCCTCTCTCCACCTCTCTCTCTACTGAACCTGACCTTTCCTCCCATGAACCCAAATTACTCTCCTTTGCCTTCACTCATGGAGAACTTGGCCGTCTCTCCACATCCCTCTCTTTAGCTCCCTCTCCACCTCCCTCTCTACTGACTACGACAACTAGTGGATTTTCAAGGCCCTAGATAAGATAGGCAAAATTTTCTACCCCTCAGTCTACCTCGCTACCAAAGATCCCAACTCCACCTTCTCATGGTTCAACTCTAAGTGGAACCTATCTGACCCCCCCTCATTTGTGGAAGGCCAGATTTCGCAATACCCATAAAATCAGACCTGGCAGGTATATAATCTTCTCCCTCGAGATTCTTCAGCTTTCACTTTTAGTTCATGCCAGTTACAGAGAAATGTGTCTCATATATGCTCTTTATATCAATAGACGAGGGCATAACACATTTGCTTTTTCATCACTATGCTCCAGTTTGAAAATCAGTGATTGAGCTTTTCATTGTGCGCTTTCATGTCAGATTTAGGAGATTCAGCCACAATGACCTTCTATTGAATGATATTACCTTTGAGGATACAACTACTAATGTTTACTAGCAATGTATTAGGCTTACAACACTTTGGAACATGGCTAGATAGAAATAGCAGGGAATTCAAGAATGGTGATTATGTCATCTCCCCCTTGCTCCTCTTTAAAATGTTAGGTAAACTCTTCCATTTGTAAGTCTTCCGGTCTTTTACCTATTACTTTGTATAAAGTATTTAATCCATGGTTAACTTTCCGAGGAAAAAAAAACAAGCTAGTTCGGCTGTTAAAGAAAGGCAAAAATTTTAAAAGCTTGTCATTCGAATATCAAACATAAAAATGTAAAGAAAGGTGCCCTTGAATTATACATGTCAGGTGAAAGGTAAAGAAAAAAGTCAGGGTGCCTGTGATTTTGTTGGTATTAGCAAAGAAGCATATTCAACAATATTTCAACTTATTAGGGATGCTTTTAAGCAAGTTCAAATTAGAAAAGCCCCTATCCCTAGGTCATATCACTTGAAGACAGAGAGGAATACATTGAACTTAAGTATGCATAAAATCATTGGCACCCATTTCGTATTGAGGAAGTGTATGAAACTGATGGAAGATCCATATTATATAATTCATCAAACAACTTCTTTGTTGATCTAAATCACTTGTTAACATACATGGTCACATTTTATGATATAACCTTAGAAAAGGTGAATGGTAAAATAATCATAGTACTTAAGTTAGATAAGTCAGAGATTGTGAAAGAGTAGAAGATGGAGAGAGTTAGTATAACTCTCATGAATGGTGCACTATCACGAACAGTGGACCAAGGAGACTTCAGATTTAGTGTCTAGTCTGAAAATGATATACGGTGGTTGGCAGCTTTTCAAGTAATTATTATTTTTATTAACTAAGTTTTATTCCTTACCTAAGTTTATAATTCATATTTAACTAAGTTGGTTTTATTCATTGGACAAGTATTGATGAAGGAGAATCACTCTATATTATCATGGACATTCTCTAGGACATCTTACCCTAGGATCATCAAGGACCATATGGAAGGAGGATTTCTCAATGTTCCAGGAGTTGGAAACTTCAAAGTTGAATGGCACTTAGTAGGTGATTTAAAAACATTGAAATGCATGTATAATGTCTCTCACAGTGCTACATCTAAACATCCTTGTTTATACTGCATGAAAATGGCAAAAGATGTAACTAGAAGTACAAGAATTACTAGAGAAAATGCAAATCCAAATAGGAAGCCAGTATTGTCTATTCCCATGAAAAATGTGCATGTCTGCACTCTTCATGTAGAAGTTAGGATAATAGAAAAGCTCATTTATCTTCATATAGTTTTTGCATGGAATAGTAAAAGCAGGACTGCATAAGAGACATGTCAAAATACAGAAAGATGAAAAGCTTTCTGGAAAGTTAGGAAATATGCCAACTAAGCCAAGCATCGGAGGAGCAAAAGCAAGTCGATTCCTATCAAACCATATTGGTAAGGCATCAAATATTCAACACTCAGTCTGGAAAGAAATCGTTGCTGCCACTGAGGACTCAGGAGTGACCGGCAAATCAAGATTATTGAAAGTTGATGTATAGAGAAAGCTTGACAATATGATTAAAATATTAAGAAAAGACAAATTTTCTGATACTGATAAGAGAGTTCTACAAAAGACTTGTGTCGATTTTGTTGATGTAGTATCAAAAGCATGGGGAGAAGATCACATCACTCGTTACATGGTTAGTATGCATGCTCATAGCAGCTTTTAATTCACCTATATATTTTGTTCAAAGTTTAGGACTGACATTACGATTTTGACATGTGCAGCACATACTACGAGATCATACATCATTTTTTGCAAACACATATGGAAGCCTAAGTGTCTGGTCATCACAAGGGATGGAGAGGTCACATTGGCAAGCACGGGCAACATTTCATCAAAATACACAACATGGAGGAACGAATGAAAAACCAACTATGTTTGCCTAGATACATCCATGTGAAAAAGAAACCAATCAAAATGATATGCTAATGCAATGTACTTTGAATGGTCACCATCTTGGCAACAGGAGCAAAAATCTCCTCATAGTCAATTCCTTTAGTTTGTGCATAATCCTTGGCAACTAACCTTGCTTTATGCTTCAAAAACAAACCATCTTGATTGCATTTCAAATTGTAAGCCCATTTACATTCTATTGTCTTCTTTCCAATAGGTAAATCACAAAGTACCCAAGTTTTGTTTTCTATTAAAACATTGCACTCACTATGGGTTCTCTCTTAGCTTCGGGCAGGAGCACTACCACTTCATCCATCTCGTAATCCTTGAAGTATTGTGGCACATCATGTTAGGCTTGGGTTCTTATACGACATCCTACTGGATTTTATCTTGTAATTCTTGGTCAATCATCAACTCAGTCTTGATCCCTCGTTTATCGCTCTTAGCTTTCCACTCAGCGGTCTTGGCCTTATACAGAGGTTTGCATTATCATAGCGGGCTAGTGGTTGGCTAATTGTTGGTTCCCATTCTTTTCAAAGCTCGGTCAAGTTTTGACGCCCTTTGATGGTTTCATTCCCAAATCATAAAAGCTGATAGGAGTTTTTTCTTTCGGAGAGCCTCTAGATGGGGAATCTGAAGTAATCGGTCCCTTTCCCTTGGCATATGTTGGTGACTCTAATCGTGGATCAGGCATCGGATCCTTTACCATCTTTATGCTATCATCCCATAAAGAGACTTCAAGCTTATAAAGAGCTTCATCCTCAGCTAGGTCCTAATCTATGCATTCTTGCAAGATATTGTTAACAGTTATCGGGATGCTAGTCCTGGATCCGTCAGTTATCGTATCCATTCGGCCCACTACTGCATTGCCTTGTGAAGCTCTGGTGCTTTGATGAGATCTTCGTTTGCTAGAGGCCTTCGTGGATCTAGTATTTCTAAATTTTGGTATGGGCTTGAAATGATCAGGATCTACATATTGGAGGAAATCGTCGTCCTTCTCGACATTCTTCTAGGGTAAATACCTAAAGAACCTCTATTTCTTTCTCACTGTAGACTCCTTGCGGTGGCTCTTGGGGTATAGCCTCTAGGCTCATCATAAAAAGTGAAACGGAGTCTTGATGGCCTTCGCTAGACTTCTTCACTGGTTGTGCTAATAGTTTGATTGGAATGTCATCTTCATCAAAAAATGGATCTACGGTCAACCTTCGCTTTGGCGATTACTCAACAAATGAGACATCAAACTAAAGACAATCCACCATAGCTAGGGCTTTGGTCTAGTTTACTACATATGTTTGCGAATCATCACGTACGACAATTATCCTCCAACGACTTTTGTCATCTGACTCCTCGTCAGAATGGATAGTAGTGGCAAAGCTAGAAACCATGGCTCTTTCGTCAGTAGGTTTTGTGATCTAGGTATCAGGGTCGATCTTGACTATGAAATTTGATTCTGCAACATGATACGATTTTGTCCCTAGTTATAAAGAGCTTGTGATGTTCTAAGCCATTGTCTACCTAGTAGGCATTAGAGGAGTTCTCAATATCAAAAAGACCCTTTAAGGAATGCCATGTAGGAAATATCAAAATAAAAAAAACAATATTGCTTATTTGCTTGCCCCACCACTCCCGAGACCTCCCCAACTCCCAATGATCTAACCATAGTATCTACAATCACAGTTAACAACTCTAAATTGTTCACAGTCTAACTTGTCAAAATTTGAAAATACATTCCATCCATTGGATCTAGAATATGACCGCCATCCCCAAATTCAAATCAGGGAAAAAAGCATCTCTCCACTGGAATGAAAATTTGAGCGCCATCTCCAAATATGAATGCCATCTTCACGTTGGACTAAAAATATGAGCCATCTCCAAATATGAGTGTCATCTCCATATATGAATGCCATCTCCACATCGGACTAAGAATATGAGTGCCATCTCCAAATTTGAATCAAACAAAGTATATAATATAATTAAAGATAAGTACTTTGTTTTGTTTTGTATTGTTTTGTTTTGTACTGATTTGTTTTGTACTGATTTGTTTTGTCTTGTTTTATCTGATGACAACATTGTATTATCTACATTTGGATATCCCTAACGATTTGGCACCTATACAAAGACGAGGAGGCAAAGGAGTTGCAATATCTACTATTGATCATTCATGTTATAGGGCAGAAGGAAAAAAGAACTTGGATTTGTGGACTGACAAATCATTGTATCCTCAAGATCCTAGCACATTGGATCATACCACATTCTCTTCAATAACTAATCTAGTAACATGGATATGCAATGGGCATACTGGATTATTAGGATATTGTGAGAGATTGCAAAACTATGGAAATCAGTTTTCTATGAAAAAATTACAAGTTTAAAATGTGAGTTGATATGCATATCCTCTTTTTAACAAAGACGAGATTGTCATGTCCAAAAGACTTTAGAGAAAAATGAACAGCTTAAAAGAAATAATGAATCATTACAGATAGTAGCTCATCAGAATACAAAGGACAATGCATCAATTGGAATGTCGTTGGGCTCAATATTGACAAGCAAATCCACTGAGTGTATCATGATGAACAATAGGAGTTCCAATGTAAAGTCCAAAATTATAGAGTCTTTGATGCTAGAAATTCAGAAAATTTTAGATAAAACTAATTCAAATTCAACAGATCACCAAATCCTCAAATTATGACAAATTCAAAAAAGCTTGCAAATTCATTGAGCAGCATAGAAGCTAAAAATTTAGAGCTACAAAGATACTACAAATGCAAATTGTATTCACAATATTCAATATATACAAAGTTTCATTCAAAGGGAGCTGATATATCCTATTGTCCAATTGTTGTTCTATCATGCAGTAACTCTCTACTTGCATATGCATCCGGAAGATGCGCATTGTCCTTATTACCACTCAATTCTATATACGTTGCCCACAATGAATAATGGGAACTCTTTAATGGTACATTCCCATCTACAAATCCTAATATGCTCAAAACATAAGATCTCTTCACAAAAATTATTTATTTGCTCTCGCAAATTTATGTCCACCTAGATAATAAGATAAGGCTTTCAGCCATTATCACAGTCTCTCCAACTGGACTGAGTTTGGAATGGGCAACACAAATTTCATTATTTTGAAAGTCCCTGAAGTAGTGGTCGAGGCCACTATCCCTATGGAAAGATGATGAATGTTGTCTCTGGAGCCCCCTTGATGAGTAGCAAAGTCATCGATCAAAAGTGTATTCTGCAAATACAAAATTGGAGTTTCTAGTAAATAATATTTAGTAGAACACATACATAAGATAAACATACAGTAAAACTTTTAAACTTACACATTCATCATCATCTGCTGCAACTAGATCGGGATGATCTATATTGTGACCACCTATTGAAGAAGAGCCATCAGCAAATTTCATAACCGATGGACGAGGGAATCCCAGTTGGGCTTGGAATGAAATAATTCCTCATAAGAAGGCAAACTTCATTTATGAGCACTAACAATTGCCATAGCCTAGGACAAACATTCCTCACCAGTCAGAAACACCTCCTCATCATCGTAGTCAATGCCCAGCACCAAGTCTTCAATTTCAAAATCAACAATGTCAGAGAACTCAGAAATGGTGCTTGACAGTAGACAAAGCACCTCATCCTCTCGATAATCGAAAAAAGCACATAAATAATATACATTCTTCATTTATATAATATTTAGGCAAATAAAAAAAGCATTTAGAATGTACATTAGCAATATTTTCCTCAATATTGGCATTAGAACCAATGAAAGCATCCCTCAACATATCAGTATCTACACTCAAATAGTCAGTGTCTTTATCAAAATGACTGATATCCTTTATAGAATGTTCAGTAGTGGAGGAGAAGGGATCTCAATATCAGAAATCGATGTATCTGACTCTATTGGGATTTGTACCAAAAGGAAAAACACAAATCCAGTTTGATACTCTAGAAAACGACATTTTTTATTACAAACATTACATTCACTGGACTTCTTAAATTATTTAGAAACTTTAGTGTACATCCTATCTAGCCGCTGCTTGTAATGTGGAAAGGTATGTACAAAATCAGTGAAATGCATAAATGACAAACTAGATGTAGAAATTAGAGGGACACTGACTATATCCCTGAATATGATATACTAGTCATAAAAAAACATCTGAACTCTGTTGTGTTGTACTGAACACATGTAAAAAAGGCCGGAAGAGGGACTTGAAGAAATCTATGCGCTCAGTTATACCAAACTCAATGAGAAAACTGGACAACAAATGCTCCTGACTAGGATCAGAAGAGGAAGCCATTACCTAGTATCGGTTCTGTGCGAGAGGGGAGTAACCGAGATTAAGGGAGTACACTACGCACGCACAGAAGCGATATGTATGATCGACATATTGCAATTGTGAGCACAAAGAAAGATGTGACAATGAGAAAACAAACGGGGGGCACACATAAGCAATATGTGACAAAAATAGTTAGAAAATATGCGCACAGAGAACCGATATGAGCGAAACCCGAGAAAGTCAAAAAAATAGTTTTTCGGAGATCGTGCTCTTTATAGTCGTTTCACACGTGCGAGTCAATTGTCAACAATCCATGTGTCATACTATGATTGGCTTAAATTTGCCACACGTGCTAAGCCCTACAATTGCTATGTGGCACGTGGTGATTCATTGAACTACGGCATGTGTCGACGTCTGATTGGTTCACTTTTAACACACATGTGACCTCCATGTGGCAAACATTGATTGGGTCACTTTGGTCACATGTGTGACCACACATGCGGCTACACGTGCAAAAAATCGAGTACACATATTCATGAGCTCGGGGTCATTTTCACTTTTTTTTCATCCAATTTTTGTGCCATATCACTTCTCTGCATGCCCTGTTTCCTCCCTCATCGCCTCGTCCTTCTTCGTGGTACAATCTTCAAGAGGATGTTGATATTTCAAAGGTGAGTTATTAGCCCTTTCTATTTTATCTTCATGTAATATATGGTTTCTTATTAATATTCATCTAATATATTGCTTATTGCAGTTTACCCTCGGTGATTATACAGCTGGCGAAGTGTACAGATTTCGACAGGAGCTCATCTTTAGTCCATTGGCCATGTCAACTGCTAGACCAAAGACTGATGTTGGGCCTTCTAAGACAGAGGATGTTCAGATTTTAAATGAGACTGGGCAATTTGTAAATACCCATGCTGAATAGATAGACATAGTTTCAAACTGATATAGAGATATAGACATACATTGAAAACCGACACATAGTGAATACAAAAAAAGAATTATTTTGCACAGTTGTACAAAATCCCCAAATTTGGGTGATATTTTATTGAATACAGATATCAATTTATACAATTGATTATATGGATTTTCATTGTTCTTCTACAATGTTGATATCTGTTGGAAGATCCTTGCAGGGTGTTGTGTTTTCCTGTCTTTTTCGTATCTGCATAAAAGATAAGCAACTTGTTAATTTCTTTATTCTCTGAACAAAGTTACATATATAATCATTGACTGATTTGCAAATCACAATAAAATCTTACCAGCTTTCCATTGATAATGAGTCTGAAGTGTTCTAGCAGAATTTCATTGTGCATTAAGACCAGCTCTTGTCTGATATAATTCAAGCTCCAATGGTCCTCCACTACAATTGTAGTTAGCATATCTTCATTGTTGAAAATGTGGACTTCTTTTTTATCTGTGTGACCATCCATTTGAAGACCTTGATCCAGTGGCATCCACGTCCCACTTATTCGTTTCCATCTCTAGTAACTGAATGTAAGACTAAGCATTTGTCTCGCAATGCAATAACGAAATATCATAGAAGATTTCTTAATTTTACATTCAATATCTTCAACTGCCTTGCATTCCCAACCCACATCCATCAGATCTGAAAGAGTTCATCTGGCACATCCTTACAAACAAATAATGTTGGTGTTCTACGAACATTTGCATTTGAAAAAAAATCTACAAATATATTGAAGGACAAAAGCCAACTTAATCTATTGACTTTTGATCCAATGCTCGCTTTCATTGAGTTTTTCAAATCTAACAGTAATTTGCATCTAAAAGATTCTGACACAATACTATCAGGTTCAAGCCATTCATCACTTCTAAAATGTGGCAGTGGTATATCTTCAAGCTTTCCGAAACCTCCATGCATATCTGGAATGTACTTGGACTCATAGACAAATATACCACTATCTGCAAGCTCCTTAGAAGTTCTTCCTCTGTATTGTAATTTTCCAGTATCCGAATGAGTTGCTTGGTTTCTGAGCTTGTATCGACATTCATTGGTATCGTGATTTCTCATATACAGATATGGCAATATCATGCAGGTCACTCTAACCTCTATTTCAACTGCAAGCACTCGTTTCTCGTGTGGTTGCCAAAGTAGTGTGGACATTGTGAAAGATTTCAACTACTTTTGCTACTTTGGTCATATTTATATATTTGGCAATTGAGGCCAATTTTCATATTAGACTTGGAGTTTGACTTTTCAAAGCTATATTAGTCTAAAAGCATTTGAATAAACGCTTTTTAAAAGTGTGGGAAACTATAGAACATGAGTTTTGGAGGGATTCAATTTGAGTAGTAGTTACATTGAATCTAGTCAAAAAAATGGTAGGGTTTTCATTGTGGAAGAAAACCAAAGTTTGAATTTAGGTTTGGACCTATTATAAAAGGATGTAACTCATAGGAAGAGAAGACATTATCTCTTTCTTATCTCATTCATGCTTATACATGGCTCTCTTGGGTTCTACTATCCATTGGTGCACTATTGATATCTTGCAATTCTATGTGTAGAATGTTCATTAAGTGCTATTTTCATATCCACACGTGTGAAATATAGTAGCTTATTATTTTTGTATCGACAACAACATTAGTTTATATTTTTATTGATGTTTGATCAAGATCTATTAGAGTTTGCATCTCATTCATAGTGTAGATGTTGGTTTTTCTACATTGACAAGATTGGTGAGTTGCTTGTCTTTCTAACCAAAGATCAAAGGGATTTTTTGTATCTTAATGATTTGAAATTCTTCACATGGTAACAAAGCTTGTGTTTTAGGTTATGAAGGAAGCATTCACAATCTATCAATGATTTGGAGAAGATATCAATGCTAGAGCATGCTAGATTGGAGTCTACATCAAAATCGAGTTTCTTGCATATGTAGATTGGACCTTTTGTAGATCAAAACTTAAAATAGGTTTATATTCTTGATCATTTATGATTTCAAAACATACATTTGTCCGATTTTTAGAGCATTGAAAAAGCCTAAGTGGTGGCTACAAGATTTCATATCAAGTTTTAGGTAATTGCATGTTAATTTTAAAATAATCAATTTTTTGTGATTTTGTCAAAACCCTAATTTTGATTGGATCTCTAGATTGTGAGGTTAGTGAACTTCATTTGAGTGTGTTTCAATCTTAAGAAGTGGCAAGAGTTATCAGATTGAGGATAGATCATAGGTTGATCAAGATTTCACTATTCTATGTGTTGATTTGCTTGATATAAGTGCTAGAAGAGAATTGAGAAGTTTCATATCTTTGTGATTTTCTTTTGAATTTTTTTTTTGTTGTTCAAAGGAATTCTTTGTGCATTGAAATAGGTTGAAAGAGAGGATTAGGCATTGCTACATGGCTAC
Source organism: Diphasiastrum complanatum (assembly GCA_029204225.1). NCBI lineage: Eukaryota > Viridiplantae > Streptophyta > Lycopodiopsida > Lycopodiales > Lycopodiaceae > Diphasiastrum > Diphasiastrum complanatum. Next base: position 22,327,816 of record CM055100.1, read on the forward strand.
ATCAAGTGGAGTCATGTTGGAAGCCAATGATAGGCTTATCTCAAGTAGTTATGCATTGTGGAAAGTGAGGATGGAATCCCTTCTTGAGATGAATGATGTCCGATATTGTGGTAGGTTTGGAGGAGAGGCCAGAAACACAACGAGATCAAATGAGGTATGACAAGAGGGCCAAAAGGGCTCTACACATGATAAAGATGAATGTTAGGCTTCAAGCAAGAGGTGGATCTTCATCAACATCTCAAGTTGGAAAGGAGGCTATGTTCATCAAGGGCAAATTCAAGGATAAAAACAAAAGTAAGTGGTCTAAAGGGCAAGATCAAGGAGAGGAGTCTTCAAAAGGCAAAAAGAAATATAGATCAAAGCTCAACTGCTTCTATTGTGGCATCAAAGGACACTTTGCAAGTGAGTGCTACAAGAAGAAGAGAGATCAAGGAGACAAGTGCACACTTGAATGGACAATTTGCATGCAATTTGATGACTCGACCTTTGTCATTGAGGACCTCCTTGGAACTCTCATGTTTTGAGGCCGATCCTCAAGATCTTCCTCTCTTTGATGCTCCTCCTCAATGCTAGTAAGATCACACTTTGACAAGATCTCCTCCTTTGCCAAGTTCACATCCTTAAAAGCAACATTAGCTTCCAACTTAAACAATCTTCCATTTTTAAAATCCCTTTGCAATACAAACATCATTCTTCAAAATAGAACAAACTCCATGCTTAAAGTGGACATCCAAACCACTTTCCAAAAGTTGACCAACGCTTAGCATATTCTTGGTGATTGATGGTACAAAAAAATCATTTTCTAGATCCATACCTTTTGAGGATTCCAGACACAAAGAGATGGTACCAACACCATCTATCCTACAATCTTCATGACTTGCAGTAAAGAAAAACTTTTAGCATCATTGAATGAGTGTAAAGTTGAGAACAAGTCCTTTTCACAAGTCATGTGGGAGCTAGCCCCACTATCAATCCACCAAGTGTCTCTTGAATTGCCATTGCTTGTTGGTGAGGATGTAGATGCCATCAAGAATAGATCTTGTGAAGATTTTGTGAATCACTAAGATCCAAAATCATCTATGATTTTTGGTTTAGAAAGACAACACAATTTACACCATTTGCAATATAGAAAATCAACTACTACTTAATGAAAGAGATGCAAACTCAACAAGATATTGATCAAACATCAATAAAATGAAATTTTTGTCCATACAAAAATAATAAGGCACTGTATTTTACATGTGTGGATCCGAATATTAACAAAACAATGCATTCTACACACAAGATTGTAAGATATCATCAATATAGTGCACCAATGGATAGATGAAAAACTCATCAAGATCTATTACTATGAATTTTTATGGATCTTATAGAAATTGGAAACTATTTATGGGTGCAGACCTCTCCACACGTGTGAACAGGTCTTGAATTTGATTACCCATCCACTCCTCGAGGACTCATGTGGATGTTGTTGTAGAAATGTTTGAATTTGGTCCTCGATGGTGATCGGTTTTTGAAACAAAGGCCTAGGCCTTGATGTGGATGGACCTTCTTCTGTGGCCTAGACGTCTGGTATATCTTGGATTTTTGGCCCGTCCAAACTTGTATCCAAGCCTCCCTGACCTTAGTGCTGAGGAGAGAACTATGGTATCATAGGAACTAGAATCTGAGGGCTGGCTTCCAACACTTGGGCGGCTGTCTTTTCATAATCTTTGATAATCACTTTTGCCTTTGGCAACTCAGTGGTTGCCATACGTTTGAGTTTATCAAATTTTTTCTGAAACCCCAGTATAGGGCTCTAAGAGTCCGGATCCTAATTTGTAGTTGGAATCTACAATGCGATGTAGGATTTGCGAAGAGATGCGCTCTTGTGTATTAACATCTATTCTTGGATCTGCTTGAGACATAGATGGAGAAGGGACTTTGGCTGTTGCTTTAGCGGCTTCTAGGGCTTCTTCTTATTGCAACTGTTTAATCTGCTATCTCATATCCTGATATCTCTTCTTTTCTGCTTTGAGATTCGGATACACGTCTGATGCGATAGGTATATCTATAGTTGGTGCAGATTCAGTAGGTACTGGATCAACTAGAACTTCTTTCTGGTTTTGAGCTCTGGTAATGTTGGAGGGTTTCCAGATCCCAAGTCAACGCTAACCTTAGTTAATAAGTGAGAGGAATTTGGCACCCTACATGTGTAAGTCCGACCGGATGATCACATAGTGATTTGATTAATTAGTAAGTCAATAAAAGGACTTTAGGCCTTTTTGCGGGACTTTTAATGTCACAGCAGGGCCTAAATGTCAAGTTAGTGAATAAAGTTGGGTTTCCCTTCAATTTGGATGGTTCCCACTCTTTTTTAAATTTGAATAATTAGGGAGGCAGAAATGGACCAATAGAATTCAAAGGCCAGGGTCCTCCTCTCTACTATAAAAAGGGACCAACTCGAGCTCCTACGCATGTTCATTCTTCATTTCAATAAAGCAGATTGGTTCTCTTGTGAAGTGGATTTATGAATGTCCTTGCTATCTATCACTTTTCCTCCATCTCTCATGCTTGTTGGATCTGATTGTTATTGGGATTGCATGTTATTATAATTTTTATGAGGGAGAAAGGGGGAGAGAGAAAGAGTAAGCTATCTTTGTTGTGGATCTAGTGTTAGTGGATGTAGTGTTAATTCTTAGGGTTAGTGGATGTTAGAGCTAGATTTGGATCTTCCATTCATGTTGAAATCTGAACTATACTATCGCTCTCATGGGAACGAGTCTATGCGTGACAACCAACTTTATCTCTTGATGCTAGATTGATTAGATCTTGGATTGAAATTAGGCAAGGAAAGAAACCCACTACAATTTTGGAGCTGTTTTCAGGGAGCTACGCCAATTTTTCAGCTTGTAGCATGTTGTTGGATGGTTAGCATGCATTAGGCATCTTGTCATTGCATGAATAATGTTAGATCTGCATTTAGTTTTGGAGTGATTTTGCTTGATTTGAGTGGATTTGCTTGTTTGAAATCTAATTTGATTGTGAAATAGGGAAAGCTATTTAGATCACCAATCTTAATATTCATTTGGATCTGAGATATAAAAAAAACAGCAAAAATCGGTCAAATTTGCCAGATTCTGGTCAAAAGGAGGTAAAAAACATCATCAGAACTGATGACTTTTTGCCCTCTTTTAAAAAACCTTTGCGGAGTTGCAGACACCTTTGGTTTTGATCACAAAACCTCTAGTTTGAAGGGCAAACAATCCTTCCCAGCAGATTTCTAGAAACATTAAAAAAACCATAAAAAAATACCAAAAAATCATCAAAACCCTAAAAATACAGAAAAAGAACCTTCGTCCGATTCACTGTGCATAGATGTGATTCAGATCTATCTACTGCTAGGTCAACAAAGAATAATATCAGAAATAGAAGGTTTTTTGAGAGGATCAGTTGTCCTATTGCCATATTTTTGTCAAAAAAGATTCTTTTTTGCAAAAATACCAATATTACTCTTGATTCTTTGCCAAAACCTTCGCCGAGTTTCCAGAACATTCCATTTATAGTAAAATACTATTTTTGAGTTCGGCGAACATTCTTCTCCTTCAGATCATAGAAAATCTTGATTTTTACACTCACCAAACTATATAAATTGTGTTTGTTTTGTGTCAGAAACCTTCGTCGGGTTTACCCTTTATTAGTGTCAGATTTTGAATCTAAAAATTTGGCCAAGGTTATTTCTTTAGAAATTGTCAAAAAAGCCTGATCAGAGAGTTTTTTTTTCAAAATAGCACTGCTGAACCTTCGTCGAGCCAATCTTCACCCAGAGAACCTTCGCCGGTACTATTTTTAGGTTCTAATTTTCCAGATCAAGTCCCTGTCAAAATTTGGATCAAATCTGATACATTTTGATTTGGATTCTAAGAAATTTTTTATTTTTGAAATGTATCGATTGATTGAATTTTGAAATCTTTTTCACGATATAGAAATCTGATTCTTGCTAAGTGGAATAGATCTAGTAGGTCTGATCTGAGATAGTTTTGATTGAAAATCTAGATCCAATCTCATTGGTTGCTTGATTTGAATCTGTGAAAATGGCTGCCCCTGGAGGTGCCTCTCAAAAAGTCAATCCAATCATTGTTAGAAGAGCACCCATTTGGATCTACTCAAATACAATGGATTAACATATCCAGTTAGATTTCTTCATATCTATGCTGAATCTTTTGAAGTCTATGGCAAAAATTTTCCCAAGATAAACTTAAGCTTTTTCCTATGGCCTTAATAGGCGCATCACAAGATTGGTACTATAATCAAGATGAAACTGAGCATGCAGATTGGGAGATTGTTAAAAGAGCCCTTATCACACGGTTCAAACCTCGGAAGTTTATGGAAGACCCTTTCCTACTTTTAAGTAAAATTAAATGGGAAAGGGGGAAATGGTTCGAGATTATATTGAATGGGTGAAATGCCTCAGATTTGAGTGTGAACCTGAGCTGATTAACGAAAATGCCATCATTATGTGGTTTTTGTCAGGTTTACCTAAACAGATTAGACGTGAGCTGAAACACCATAATGAGTATGCACTCTTGCAAAATGCTATGGATGATGCAATTCGGGAGGAGGATGAAGATTTAGACAATGAGTCGAATATCAGTATGTTGTCTTATATAGCAGGGCAGACCACTACAACATCCACCACTATTGCATCAATGAATGTCAACTCTACTGCAAAAATGATGCTCAATGAGTTTGAAAAACTCGGGAAGAACCAGCAGAAACAGATAGAAAAGTTGCAGTCGCAATTTGATGAGAAGATCAAAGCATTGAAAGTTTTTCAACGAAAGTGAACAAGGAACCTGAGAAATTTGCGAAGACTTTTCCTACCAGGAAAAATGTCTAGTGTTCTATTTGTATAGGGAGGAAATCACACAGTGAATGAGTGTTCTCAATTGAAAAAACGAATGGAAATCAGTGTATGCCATTTGTGTAATTTGCTTGATCATGAGACTGCTTTTTGAAACTTCGATCCTCGGAAAATTCAGCAACGGTATGCTCAAATGGGATATCGAGAACCACAGTATGGAGGAAATCCAGCAGCCAGACCTCGACAATCTGCTCTTGGATATCCAGAACGTTTAGCCTTACCTGTCCAACCAAAGCACTCTGCTCCTCCTGCCAATTTGATGGAACCAGAACCGTATAGAAGTACCGAGCAATGGAACTATGGTAATGATCAAGAAGGTGGATCTTCAGAACAATATGCTATTTATGTTGCTGCGCAACAACAAGCATCTAGAAATTGGACCAGAGCACCACTTGGATGCTTTACATGTGGAGAAAATCACAGAGTTGTAGAATGTCCAATTAAAGAAAAATTTGTACCATTTTGTCGTGACTATGGTTATGGGCATTGCTATAAAGATTGTCCAGCAAGACCGAAGCCACCACCAGCTACAACTCCTGTAAATTTGATAACAATCAAGCGAAGACCAGTACCTCAAAATAAATCAAGTGTATATATCTGCCAGAATTGTAGGAGTACAATTCGTCATTACTTTCATAGTACCAAAAGCACCAAATGTCTACCGAGTCCTATTGGGACGTCCATGGTTACGAGTTGCGCAAGTAATTCATAATTGGGGTACCGAAAAAATCACTTTTGAAAATCGTGAACGTGCAGTCAAAGTTGATCTTGCAACTTGGACTATCAAACCAATGGTTCAAAAAGAGGATGATGATTCATCAACAACGGATCATACTTGTGACCGACTAGAGAAAAATTTGGGAGTTCATTACGATTCTCAAACGGATACTGTCAACTGGAATGAAACTCTTGCAACGATTGATTGTACAGCAAGATATATATGTCAACAAGATAATCAGTCAGATTTGAGCGAGATTTCATTATTGGATCGAACCTTGGATGCACCGATCACTTCTCCATTGAATGTGCTGAATGTAGCTTGGATATCAATGGAACCTATACCAGATCCGATTGAAGATGACCTCATACTTGTGAGTCATGCCTTGAGTTATGATGACAATGCAGAACTTACTGATGAGCAGATTCTAAATCATATGGATCTGACCAGATTTGGAGTGCGTAATGTTCTTGATGAACCAACAATTAAATCGCCCAAAGCAATTATATTGAAAGAAGACAGGATCACAGGGTCAATGACGAAGAAACAAGCCAAGCAACATTATAATACGGTCCTGAAATGGGAAAATCTTCCTCAAAAGATTGATTCACGGAATGTGCCACCCTTACTGGATAAAGGCAAAGGGAAAGTCATGGATGATTCTACAAGTCAAAATTCTAGCAAGACATCATCGTCTCGAAAGTGTTTCGAGTCCTATACGCCTTACAGTACCAAGAGATATGTTCACCTGAGCAACAATAGCACACATGCTATTAATAGCAAGAAGTCCCGGGAGGTTTGGGGAGCAGAGCCCTTCTAGAAACAGGGGGTCCAAGGGGCGGTAGCACCCCGACAGGGGGTTTGGGGGGCAGAGCCCCCCAACTACAGGGCCTCTTCATGATTTCATCACCTCCACGATCAATTCCTGCTAAGAAGGCTAAGCGAAGATCCAAGACAAGTCCTTTCGACAAAGAACAAGCAGATGTAGTCCAGCATGATATGCCCAAACATTTTAAACGTTATACACTGGATGATGTGGTTATCATATTATCTAAAGCACATCGTGAACCCGAAGAACACATGCCAGACTCGAAAGATGTTTACGATGGCCCAGCTAGGACACAGTCAATGAATTTTGCCGAATTAGGAGAGCCAAAAAAGATTGTACAAGTTGGATCCCAACTTAATCCTGAATAGTATCAAGCACTCCAGAAGTTACTTCTTAAGTATCAAGATTGTTTTGCATTGACTTATCAAGATTTGAAGGGTATTCCAACGTCAGTTACCATACCTTTAGTACCTAATACAGTTCCAAAGGTTACAAAGTTCTATCGTTGTAAACCTGATGTTGCAGATCTGATAAAGAAAGAACTTCAGAGATTGCTTGACGCCAATTTCATTTATGAGGTCGAGCATACCGAATGGGTTTCACCGATTGTCATTGTTCCTAAGAAGAATGTTGAGAATTTGTGTGAATCTCAAGGCTTTGAACAAAGTGACATGGAAGGATCACTTCCCGTTACCATTTACTGAAAGCATTGTGGATCACCTTGCTGGAGCGAAAGCGTTTTTCTGGATGCATTTAGTGGTTACAACCAGGTTCAGATTGCTCCTACAGTCACAAACAGAATGGGGCACCTATGCTTACAAAGTAATGTCGTTTGGACTCTATAATGCACCAAGTTTGTTCAAAGAGTAATGCAATTTGCTTTTAAAGATTATCTACAGAAATTCCTTGAAATATACTTGGATGACATGGGAGTCCATAAATAGTACAGATACAGACCATCTGGATCAATTGGAGAAAGTATTTGAAAGATGTCGCAAATATCAAATTTCTCTAAATCCAGAAAAATGCCAGATATGGGTTTCCCACGGAGTTGTGCTTGGGCATGTGATATCGAGACATGGCATTGCCACAGATTATTCTAAAGTCAAGGTTATTGTGGAATTGCCACCGCCAACAACAATTCGTGGAGTTTATGTGTTTATGGTTCATGCGAACAACTATCGACTTTTTATTATTTTCCTTGCGGATTTGGCACGACCTATATACAAACTGACTATTGTTCCTATTTGGAAAGTAGAGGCGTTAGAAGCCTTTGACAAATTAAAAAAAGCATTAACTTTGGCACCAATACTGCGTTCTCTAGATTGGACGGTTGAATTTCATGTTCACACGGATGCCTCAAAATACGCCATTGGATCAGTTTTGACGCAGCCAGGTGATTATAAGGACTATTCTATACGATTTTCAAGCAGACAGCTTACAGATCCAGAGAAGAACTATTCAACAACAGGACATGAAGCGTTAGCCATGATTTTTTCTGTTCGGAAATTTCGTCATTATCTCATGGAAACACACTTTGCATTTTATATGGATCACCAACCGTTGCTTTATTTGGTAAACAAGACGTGCAATACTGGACATATTGCAAGATGGTTACTGAAAGGGGAAGCAACATTATCTAGTCGATCATGTTTTGCGAATTGAATCTGCACCAATTAATACTGAAGTGGATGATGAATTACCAGATGCTGCATTGTTCTATGTAGAAGCAGTACCTGAGTGGGCAGCAGATATTGTTGAGTACCTAATTCTAGGACAACCAAATGACTCTTTGACAAAAGTACAGAAGAGGCAATTGATTCATAAGGCTCAACCTTATCAATTGATTGTAAGACAATTATATTGTCGTGGATCAGACAATATTCTATGTAGATGTGTTTTTACATGTTTTTACATCAATATTATACATGTTTGTGTGTTTGCAAAGTTTCTAATTTGATTCCATAGCTTTGTAGACTTTATTTCAGCCTTAATTTGCACCAATGCAAAAGTTATTGCACTTTTTCCAACAGAGTGTCAATATTCATGTCGACTACTTCACGTGGATCATTTATATATGAACATCAATTCATGCCTACCATTGCGTGCAGATCCATGTAGTGCGTTGGCATGAGAGAAATACAGTTCTCTCACGAATTCGAGTCTCGCTTACTAGCGGACCTTGGATCTACAGATCCTATTACAGATTTTATCTCGCACGCAGGCATGTCAAAGGTTCAGATTTTAAAGCTAGCAAAGCTTTGGCATTAGAAACAAAAAGTTTCTTTAGCTCCCTCTCAAAGCATGATAGCTTGACAACTCCAAGGCTGCTCCTCTGTCTCTTGAATAGACCTTTGTCCAAGGCCTTTGTAAAAATGTCTGCAACCATGTCTTTCGTTCCAATGAAGGTGGTCTGCAACATCTTCTTGCCAATCAGGTTTCTGATCAGGTTGGTACTTGATCGCAATGTGTTTCATCCTTGAATGAAACACAAGGTCTTTTGTCAGATGTATTACAGATGTCTTGTCCATCTGCAAAACCAGAGGTTCATTGTTTGTTTCACCCAATTCGTCCAGGAACTGTCTGAGCCAAATTATCTTGTTGGCCATCTTTGCTGCTGCAACATACTCTGCTTTGCAGGATGACTGGGCCACAATGGTCTGCTTCTTGCTGACCCAGAGAATTGTCGCTCCTGAAGCAATGGTGCATCCTCCGGAGACACTTTTACAGTTGTTCTTGAGAGATGCCCAGCTAGCATCACTATAAGAAATCATCTGAAAACCTGCATCACGACAATAACACAAACCATAATCCTTTGTTAGTTGAAGAAATTGCAAAATTTGTTTTGCAATCTTCCAATGTGTCGAGCCAGGATTCGTGCAAAATTGGCTCATCTTGAACACTACATAGGCAATGTCAAGGCATGTATTGTCTGCAAGGTACATCAACGATCCTATCATCTTCCTGTAAGGTGTGAGCTACATCAATTCTCTCTCTGTCTCAGTCCTCAAACTATTTTCATTCGTCAGCACCGTCCCTGCTAGCATTGGAGTATTCGCTCCTTTGCAATTCAGCATCCCAAAATCCTCTAGGACTTTCTTAGTATATCTAGACTGATGAAGGTACAACTTACCTCCCTCATAAACCCTTTCAATTTGCAAGCCAAGGTAACATCTGGCCTCTCCCAGATCCACGATCTCAAAATGTTTCAAGATATTTGTCTTCACTTCAACAATCAGCTACTCGCTCTCGTAGAGTATCAGAGTGTCGTCCACATACACAGCCACAATCATAATTTTCCCATCAGTAATTCTGACATACACATGGGAGTCAGCCATCAGTGGCTTGAATCCCAATGATTTCATGTCATGTGCCAAATTCCAAACTAATAGCAATAGCAATGAGGTAAAACTAGAAGCAAGAAAAGTACAAGACAATCATGATAGCATATCAATAGAAAGCTAGAAACATGGAGATCTCAATATAATTGCATTAGCAATGAAAGGAAGAGTACAAAGCAATGCAAATGGAGCATTGATTCATGTGGATAGGGCACATGAGACCTATCAATGGAGATCCCTATGGCTCACATTCACAAGGAAGCTAGAAGCTCTCACTTGCAAATGAGCCAAAAGATTCACAAATTGATGTCTCTTGCCTAGTTATAGACAATGCTCTCACTTAACTAAACTTAACTATATTGAGGGATAGTTCACCCTTATTAAGTACTATTTAGGCTACATTGGGCCCTTGTTGGCCTATTATCCTTATTAATTACTTTGGAGGGCCATCTTGTTCTTAAGGCTAATAGCTCCTTTTGGGCCTACAAAGCTTACAATGGATATTATATTGCCTTGAAAGCACTAATGTACTAGAAGTACATGACACTCCCCCTACTTAAACATTTTTGTCCTAAAAAATGAAGACGCTTGTCTGATCAACTTGATCACCTTGGTTAAGTAGTCACGACTAAGGGTGTGTCGTCCAAAAATAATAATTTATTGCCTCGTTACATATCCAAAGCTATCGAATTGAATCCATTTTGCTAGCTTCGGACTGTATTCCTTGTTCCCATGGAGAAAAACTGATGGTCAAAAAAGAGGTTGATGAAGCACCATATTGCTTGTTGGCAACCAGTCTGTATGGAATGGACAGAGTGTATCATCGCAATATCCTCTTTTCTCTGCTTTCTCGACATCACACCAACTCGGATGCCTATCCAATTAGCTTCGATTCTTGCTTTTGTCTTGCATCTGGCTCTTCTACCATAGCTGGCACCTAGTTCATTTCAACTAGTGATGCAATTTGCTTTTAAAAATTATCTCCAAAATTCCGTGAAATATACTTGGATGATCTCGGAGTCCATTGCATGGATACAGACCATCTAAATCGATTGGAAAAAGTTTTTTAACATTGTTGTTAGTACCAAATTATCTTAGATCCAGAAAAGTGTCAGATTTGGGTTTCTCACGGAGTTGTTCTAGGATGGCATGGGCGGAGGACACTTCTCTACAGATATTACTGTTCGCAAACTTTCGCAATCAGGATGTTGGTGGTCTACGCTTCATAAGGACACAAAAACTTATATTCAGACATGTGATGTTTGCCAGCGAGCACGACGGCCTACTAGACAGAACTATGACCCCTTGCATCCGGTTTTATCGCAAGCACCGTTTGAAAAATGGGGACTGGATTATGTTGGTCCTATTCATCCTGCCGCGCAAGGATCTCAAGCCTGATACATTATCGTAGCAACTAATTATATGACCAAGTGGGTTGAAGCCAAAGCTGTCAAAGTTGTTGATGCAAAATCTAGGCCAAGTTTCTCTATGAAAATATTATAATCAGATTTGGATGTTCGATGGAGATTGTCAGTGACCGGGATTGTCATCTTTCTGACTAAGCACTACACATTGCAAGCGATGATGTATCTACATATACATGGAACTTTTTAGCCCAATTTGGAAGTCTAACTCCAGTGGCTTCCACTAATGACTGTTTCAATTGATCAAAAGCTTGTTGATGGTCCTGTGACCAATAATACTCAACAGACTTTTTTAATAAACTTGTTAAAGGAGTTACTACTATGGCATAATCCTTAATTATCCTACGATAATAACCTACGTGTTTTAGAAAACCTCTAAGCTCTCGTAGATTAGTTGGTTATAATAACTCTAAAATCATTTTTACTTTTTTGATGTCGGCTTGTATACCATCCTTCGAAATTTTATGTCCTAACAGGTTGTCTTCCCTCATCCCGAAGTAACACTTGGCTGGATGCAATTTAAGAGATGTCTCTTGACATCTTCTCAATGTTTTCTCTAATGTTTCTAAATGGTCTTTAGTTGATGAATAGACACAAAAGTCATCCATGAAAATTTCTAAAAACTTTCTTAAAAAATTTTGAAAAATATTTGTCATCATATGTTGGAATGTGGCAGGTGCATTACAAAGACCAAAGGGCATTCGCGTATACACGTACGTCCCCCAATCAGTGGTGAAAGTGGTCTTGGATCTATCTTCCTCCTTAATAAAAACTTGGTTATAACCTGAGAATCCATCTAAAAAGCTATAACATTCATGGCCAGCTACCTGGTCAAGAATAGTATTTGTATACGGCAGAGGATGATAATCCTTTGTTGTAGCAGCATTTAGTTTCCTAAAATCTTGGCAAACTCTAATCTTGCCCGTCTTCTTCATAGGTACTATAACTATTGGTGACACCCACTCACTACTTAGAACAGGATATATAATACCCGCTCTAAGACATCTATTTAATTCATCTTTAACTAACAAGGAGTACTTTGGATTCAATCTATATTGGCGCTGCCTAACAGGTATTGTTCCCTGAATAAGATCTATTCTATATTCGCCCCATTTAACTGGTATTTCTATTAAATCATCCATCGACAAGCAAATATGTTTTGGTATTTTTTTAATTAGTAATATATACTCTTCACGTTCCTGGTCCGATTGGTGTTTATATAAATTCAGAATTTTACCTTTATTAATTTCTATTTCTACATAATCTGTTTTATCCACTATCCCTTCGGTCAGGCTTACTGGTTCCACCCAGAACTTCCCTTGACTCAGATGTTGTTGGTATTTTCTCATGCTTGTCAATCTCATAGCATTCTATGAAATTGATCCAGGATTCAGCAGGTCTAGCTAACTCCTCACCCCATCTCAAAAGGTGACCCCCTATTGGACTGGCTGTGAGAATGCTTGAAAAAAATATATGTTTGGTAGACCAATTTATAATAGCATCCGCTTGATATAGCCATGGTCTTCCAAATAAAATCGAATAAGGTGGTGTATCTACTGGGTTTATGACAAAGAAATTCATAACAAACGTCTCTGTCTCTATAACTACGCTAATACCTTTTAGCTCCCCTAGTGGTATACATTTGGATGCGTCTGCTAAATGGATTTCATGGTAAGTGGTAGGCTGTATCTGTTTTTCTAGTCCTAATTCCTTAACCATTGTTTCTGTTATTAAGTTGATATTGGATCCTAAGTCTATTAGTATTTTATCTATAGTCTAACCTCCTATGATAGCACTAATCTCTAGAACTCCACAATTTCCTCTATCTACATATTCTATTCTATTACTGTATGCAGGTATACTTAGTGTGACAAACCTCTCCCCTTTCTCAGTCCTTACAGACTGAAGCCCTTCATCCTCCAAAGTATAGCTCGAGGATGATGTAGGTGTCTCACCTTCGTACTTATCCTTTTTCCATGATATAGTAATTCTTTTGTGACTTTTACCCGTCGGTGTCTCCATATGGTCTCTGAAGGTAATCTCCTTCTTCTTCCAGTGGGTTATGACATCGACTTGGTAGAGACATGGTCGTCCTAATAACACTTTATATGACGATTGTCTTATAGTTCTTAATATAATAAAATCCATAAGAAACTTATGGTCTCCAATATAAACTGTAACTTGAGACAATTCTCCTATTGGTGATCTTCCATTTGCATCAACTAACCTTAAATGTCTTAAGGTGGGTGCTATTCTATGATGAATGCCTAACTCATATGTTGTTTCTTCAGTCATTATGTTTATGCTAGATCCAGAATCTATGGGCACACTATCTAAGATGCAACCATTGATTACTACCTGAATCTCGGGTTGACTTCATCACCATAATTAACTAATCCTATGTTGACTAATGGTAACTTCGCTTTTCTTTTCTTTTTATTTTGCAAATTGCTTAATTTCTTTCTTATAATATTGATTATCGTCTAATAACTGTTTAAAAGTAATATTGGGCATTCTAGAGACAAGGTTTTCTACTATATCATAAGAACGGTTTCTAAGTGGCGATGGATCTCTAGGTATCTCGCTACTTATAACTGAATCTGAAAATGTTACTTTTTTAACTTCTCAAGTTTCTTCGTCTAAAAGATTTTTAGCTTCTGAACTAATATCAACATCATAATGTTTTTCAGTAGGCCTATCAAGGTCTAATTCTTTACTATTAGGAGTTTTTACTAACTGTTCTGCGACTTTCGTTTTTTCTGTCGCATTTTTCACGATTTTCGCAGATTTCATCTTAGTTTTCTTTATACCTTTAAGAGTTAAAGAATCTTTACTACTTCTAGTAGTTACTTTATTTATCTCTACATCTAAATTTGGCCATTGATGGTCTTGATCTAATGATTCGGACTCTACTTCTATCCTCTAAACTATCATGTCAGTGTTAGTTTTAGATGGTCGAGGTTCATCTTCTCTAGATGAGTTTATAGACCTTGGTTTAGACCGCAATTGTTGTGGCCGAGGACATTTAGCAGTGACATGCCCTTCACCTTTACAGTTAACACAGCACGGCACATATCCTACTGACCTCCTGGGTTCAGGGCAATCAGGTGAATAGTGACCCGGGGCTCTACAATTGTAGCACGAACCCCTTACTCTGGGTGGTGGAGTGGAATCTCGTTTCCCACCCCTACGCAAAATAGTGTACTGTTGACCAGTACGTTGTTTCGGTATAATGGTTTTTTGGTTATAGGAGTTGCAGATAAGCTACCTCCTCATGATTATTAATCAAACAGAGGAATAATTCCTCTTCTAAATAGTTAGTCTGTAAACTGGGACAGCTGGTCTTAGAATGACCTTCCTTCCCACAAGCAATACACCAAACATTGGCATTAAGCTTCACTTTCTTTCTTTAACATCAGACATTTGGACCTTTAATTCACTCATTTCTTTTGCTAACATCTCAACACTTTTCCTTAATGGATCCATCTTTTCATATTTCTCCATTCTTTTCTTCCTATTTGAGTTCCTATTCTTGGATTTCCTATAAGAAGATTCTTTTTTTGATGAAGAAGAATAAGATAAATACTCTAAAGATTCTTCCTCATCCGCTGAATCAGATTCTGATTCAGACTCAGTAGATGATTCAGATTCTTCTGTATTTACAAAGTGCAAATAGGCCTTTACATGAATTTAGACACTGTAGCACATTTACATGTATAAAAATTAAAAAAATTTACAATATATAACAATAACTTGGATAATGTGGGATCATGAGGCTCCACATTCGACCGCCTACATTTGTGAAGATGTGTGTGCAGCTTCAACATATGACACATAGGAGGTGATCCTAGCATGATGATTTGCCAGACACTTTGTGGCACAAGAGAGGCAATGGCATTTTACCAAGCAAGTCATCATGGAGCAATAACAGGGGTCAGCATCTCGAATGCAAACAATTCGACCACCTATGATGCATGCCTGAAGGGTAAGATATCTCGCACTCCATTCGTCAAAGACTCCTATAGAACAAATAAGATTCTGGAATTAGTGCATTCTGACATCTGTGGGCCTTTCAATGTGATCTCAGTAGGAGGCTCAAAATATTACATAACCTTCATTGATGACTATAGTAAATTTTCCAGAGTGTACTTTATTCAGAATAAATCAGAAGCACTTGATAAATTCACAAAGTATGTGAATTGGGTAGAGAGATGCACAAGCAACAAAGGAAAGCAGATCAAGACAAATACATGTGGCGAATACGTCTCGAATCGCTTCATTGACTTATGCAATTATCGTGGCATCATACACAGAAGGACTGAAGCCTACACGCCACAACACAACAGTGTTGCAGAGAGGAAGAATAGGACCTTGATGGAAGCAGCTAGATGCATGATGGCCTACTCGAAAGCTCCAAGGGTATCGTGGACTGAAGCAGTAGCTACAACCGCATACATCCAGAACAGGACAGGGAAGTCTGGTGTCCCTCACACGACACCACGCAAATTATGGTGAGGAAGAAAGCCCAACCTGTCTCACATCAGAATCTTTGGATGTGCAACTTATGCAGACAAGCTTACATGCCAGACACAAACACTATGAAGACAATGAGAGATGTCAGATTCGATGAGAGCAGGACAATGGCCAATGATGATATTGTCAGCTACAAGTTCTGGAAAGGCAGTACTATGATCTGCCACCAGCGACAGAGGGAGCAGAAGACGAACACGAAAACGAAGTTTTTCGAGTCGCTTCGCATTCAAGTGACAAATCAGAAAACAAAAGATTTGAGAGGCAGCCTTCTGCTACAGTACCTGTAAACCAAGATGATTCCGGACCTAGCAGGGCAGACAAAGGCAAAGGCATTGCTGTCCTAGGAGTTTCTCCTAGAAGGTCACGAATCGTTTGTGATTTAATTCAGTCAGTTTGTCACCATAGTTGTTTTGGCTAGATTTTTGCATTTTCAGAGTGCATTTCATTGTCATTATTAGTGAGTTTGCATCTCTTCATCGAGTAGATGTTGATTTTTCTACATTGGCAACACTGGTAGGATTGATCTCTTTTCTAACCAAAGATCAGGTTATGGATTTGGATCTTAAATGACCTGAAATTCTTCACACCTTTCTGGGTTCATAGTTTCTCTAATGATTATTGGGAGAAGTTGTTTGAGGTTGTGCAAGTTGTGTAGATACCTTCAAAGTTGATGCTAAAGAAAAAAAAGATTAAAAACATTATTGAGTTGAAATACTTTTTTGGAATGGCAAGATATCATTGAAGATCTATTTCACACTATTCTAACCGTGTCGTTCGACGATTGGGGTTGATTTGTTGATTGATGTGAGAACCTTATCACTAACCCAGTCAAAATGTTCCTACAAAAAGATGCATATCAATACATAGTAGGATGTATATTAGCACAACAAAATGATTAGATAGAAATTTTTGCTGCAACCTAGGCATCGACCATGACTAATAATATCGTGTTGTGCATATCCCCACACTCCACCGACTCCAAATTGTGTAAGAGGCTATGAGGGCCCATCGAGTTTGAAAAGACGACAAACATGATGGCGGATGAAGAGCCATATTTTTTTATTATGACTCAGGGTGAAGATAGGGCTCCCTTGATCCATTGGGTGGAGAAGAATTCATGATGGTGGAGATATTATTACAGCATCTTACAAGCATAGAAGATTGTTGGATGGACCCCTTAGTCAGAATGAAAAATTAGAATGCACTTATTCTTGTGCACAAAGATGCATCTCAATATATTGTAGGATGTATACTAGCACAACAAAAAGGGCATGATCAACCTATTTACTATGTGCAAAATTTTGAATCTAGCTTGGTAGAAATTTATGCTAAGACATGGGTATCGACAACATGACTAACAATATTGTGTTGTATATATCTCCTCACACTCCACCCAGCTCCAAAATGTATAAGAGGCTAGCAGGGTGCATCGAGTCTAAGAAGACAACGAAAGTGATGGCAGATCAAGTGTTTTTCTCATATGACTCAGGTTGAAGGTACAGCTCCCTTGATAGAGAATGACACCTTATAAGCATACATGATAGTCATGATGATAATTTAGAATGCCCCTATTCATGTGCACACATATGCATCTCATTAAGTTGTAAGATGTATACTAGCACAACAAAAAGGATATGATCGGCATATTTACCATGTTCAAAATTTTGATTCTACCTTGATAAATTTCCATTGCAACCTGGGCATCGATGACATGACCAATAATATCGTGTCTTACATATCCCCACACTCCACCCAGCTCCAAAGTGTATAAAAGGATGGGACCATCGAGTTTGAGAAGACGACGAACATGACGGCGGATCAAGGCGCATATTTTTCATTGATCCATTAGTGGAGAAGAATCCATGATGGTGGAAAAATTATTCTGACACCTTACAAGCTTACAAGATTGTCGGATGAGCCCTTAGTTGCGATGAAAATTTAGAATGCGCCTATTTCTATGCACAAAGATGCATCTCAATATGTTGTAGGATGTATGCTAGCAAAACAAAAAGGGTACGATCAACCTGTTCACTATGTGCAAAATTTTGAATCTAGCCTGATAGAAATTTCAATTACAACGTGGTCATCAACGACATGACTAATAATATCGTGTTGTACATATCTCCACACTCCACCCAGTACTTACCTCCAAAGTGTATAAGAGGTTGGTGGGGCCCATCAAGTTTGAGAACACGACGAACATGATGGCTAATCAAGGGGCATATTTCTCATGTGGCTCAAGTTAAAGGACGTAGGGCTCCCTTGATCTATTGGTGGAGAAGACTCCATGACGATAGAGAAATTATTTTGACTCCTTACAAGCATACATGATTGTCGGATGAGCCCTTAGTCGTGATGAAAAATTAGAATGTGCATATTCATGTGCACAAAGATGCAACTTCGTACATTGAAGGATGTATACCAACACAACAAAAAGGGTACGATCAACCTTTTACTAGGTGCAAAATTTTGAATCTAGCTTGGTAGAAATTTCCGCTGCAACGGCGACATGACTAATAATATTGTGTTGTACATATCCCCACACTCCACCAACTTCAAAATGTATAAGAGGTTGGGAGGGTCCAACGGGTTTGAGAAGACGACGAACATGATGGCGGGTCAAGGGGCGTATTTTTCATTGTCCCTCAAGATAAAGGTAGGGCTCCCTTGATCCATTGGTGGAGAAGAGTCCATAATGGTGGAGAAATCATTGTGGTACGGTACAGGCATACACCATTGTCGGATGAGCCCTAAGTATCGATGAAAAATACGGTCCTCCGTGACGAGTGGCCTCAAGCTACACGCAAAAATATTCTCTTGATTTTTATGCTCTCTAGTTGTGGAAAAAAAGACAAAGGTGAGGGGGGCCGGGGAAGACTGAATTCGGAGAGCACACGTGGAAGGCAGAATCCCTCAAAAATATCGAGGTCGCCACGCGTCATCCAGTCTGACTCCCTTTCGTTCCTCCTATCAATTTTGATAAATTAAAGGAGAAGATCGTCCAAATTGCTCAGTGAGTAGACGGAGGAGATGGCTGATCAAGCTCACATGGAGCAGAACGGACAACTGTTGAAGGAGCAGGCTCAGGAAGCGCTGCATAAGCTTCAAGAGTGTGCGCCCACCTTCTTTTCCAAGGATCGATGGATTGCTGCTCTCACCGTTGCGGTTGTGCTGCTCGGCGTTGGCTTGGCTTTGGCAGGAACCACCATTGCAGTTGTGATCTCAGCTCCCTTCCTCATCGTCACTAGCCCCGTTTTGATTCCACTTGGCGTTGTTTTGTTCCTGGCGGCAATGGGTGTGCTGCTGGCTGCGGCTGTGACTGTGGGCTTGCTGTTGGGCGTCTCGTGGCTGTACAAGTATGTGAAGGGTAAACAACCGCCGGGGGCAGATCAGATCGATGCTGCTCGTAGCCGCATTTATGACACGGCTAGTCAAGTGACTGAGCGAGCACGTGAATATGGATCCAACGTCAAGGGATATCTCCATCTGAAGACACGACAGGCAGCTCCTGGAGCGTGACTGCTGCTGAATTCGGTATTCAGAAGCAGCTATCAGCAACTGAGAATCATTGCAGATTAGCCCATTAGTGCCATGAGAGTTATATTCAAGCAGACTAGTAAACATTAGTAGTATCTCTATTCTGGCTGATTAGTGCCTGCATGAGAGTTACATGCAAGCAGACTAGTTAACATAGGTAGTATCTCTATTCTGACTAGCCGAAACCTCCTTGGCAAAATAATATCGGCAGCTATTTCCTTCATATCAGAGAACGCATTGTGGTTGATGTTTATCGCTATTCTAACTGGCCGAAGCTTTGTTGGCAAAATATATTGGCAGCTATTTTCTTTATATAGGCGAACGGATTATGGTTGATATTAATTATGTTTTGAAAATGGTTGCTATGTTTTGGCAGGAACTTATTTTTAGATTAGCACTACCAAATTCACAAACACAGCATCTTTTCGGTTGGATGCGCAATGCATAACTTTTTAATTTTATAAAATAAATTATTATAAGATATACAATATAAAGTATAGCATTCCCGATTCTCACGTACTAGACACGTATGAAAGATCTGATCCACAGTCATCAACCTACAGTGCGGTTTGAGTTTTCTCTGTTAATCCTTAATTATGAAGCCCAGCCGTTTTATGATTAATTGGATGTATTCAATATAATCATATGTCTCGCTTGTCATAATAAAATGAATTTGTAAGCTTTATCTCATTGATGAAAGTACAACTTATTCAATATAAATTTCAATGGATTTTTAGTTGCATCGCAAAGGCAATATTATGTGTTCTTTAGTTGCTTTACAATTGAGTAAAATTTTGTTTAGATGAGCTTAAACTTATACAAAAGTCTCACACATTTATACAACTAGTGGATTTAGGCAGCCGCCTTCATACAAATGATGGTAATCTCTTTCCACTTGATCATTCTTGCAATGTAAACTGGTTCGTGCATGCCAATCAAAACTTTGAACTGCACCATCTTCCCGTTTGTCATCTAAGCACTCTTGCAGCATCTTTGGTGCCGTCCACCCTGGGCCATAAGTTTTCTCCTTTCAAGATGAGAGAGGTCTTTACCTTCCATAATAGGAAGTTAGACCTGGATGAGAGTCGAGGATGGTGCAGATCTTCGACTATATGCTGCTTATAGACACCATCATTGTGAACTAGGTTTTTCAGCTTATTTTTGGTTCCTTGTTCTAAATGCCTAGATCTGATAGCCTTCATAGATTTGATAGGCTCTAATTGGCTCCTGCTGTAATAAGCTTCAATCGGTTTTGAAGTTGTTATCAGGCTCTGATACCACTGATGAGAATGGAACGGAGAGAATCAGATCGACTTCATCTCGTGAGCAGCTCTGTTCTGCGTGAAATTGGGTGCACGAAATGAAACCGAAAAGGATTCGTGTTCGGACTCTCTTCTCTTCGATGGACTCGGATAGAATTCAATTCTGCCTGGCGGCTACTGCTGCTAGATCAGATCTACAATCTTCCAGAGTGTAGACAGATACTGTTGACCCATGTTATCAATTTGTTTAAGCATTCAACAAGATTGAGCCATTGTGCAGAATAAGAATAAGCAGTTGAACATGTACATACAACGATCAGACATCAAAACATTCAATATCATTCAAGATAAAGAAAAGCATGTGCATAATAGCTATTGTATTATCAAAGATCTTTTCTAGAGCGCCGAAACTCCCCCTGCAACACATCGGCGCAAAAGATACTATGTCTCTCACAAACTACATCAGAAAATTACCGCTTACGAGCGAACTCTTGGACATCAGCTGGCAGTTCTATGCCTAGCTCACATTTATGTTCAACCAATTTTATGTTCAACCGATTCTCTCGTGTTCGTCCTGTTTATATGGATTGAGATAAATGATTTAGTGTAATCATTGATTACAAAAATGGCTGGTTAAGCACGTCTTAACGGCACTCAGTTTGTCGTAGGCATCATCCGTGGAGGTGGTTCTCCTCCTGGTACTTTGCTTGATCTCCTTTGTACTTGGAGTGTGAAGATCCGTCGACTTTTGATCTTCGTGTGTTGCTTCGTGGCTTCATGCCTTCCTTGGAGTTCACTATTAACTTTTTACAGGTCCAGATTTATCCTGAACATTTTAATAAACAGGAAAAAACTGTTTTTTATTCAAAAATAGGACCTTATACGATTGTAAATAGAATATTGTATAAATTAGGAGCTGACGATAGTCTCCACCGATGTTTAGAACCAACCGAGACAACCGCTGTAATAAGTGCATTACATGAGGAAGATTTGGGGGGTCACTATGCTCTAAAAACACTGCAAAAAATATTTTCAATGCTAAATATTGGTGGCCTACCGTCTACAAAGATGTTAAATTATTCATTCAAATGTGATGCATGTCAGAGGATGGGGAAACCCAGCTTTGCGACACATCAGCCGCTTACTCCAATTATTCCCTTAGCACCCTTTGAGAAGTGGGGGATAGATTTTGTAGGGCCTATCAAACCGATCACGCGTAAAACTTGTCGTCGTTACATTCTCGTTACCACGAACTATGCTACCAAGATGGTAGAGGCCAAAGCCACAATTAAGAACGATGCTGAGACTGTAGCAAAGTTTTTATTCCAAAACACTATCACACGATATGGATGTCCCTTAGAACTCGTTAGCGATAGGGGAACCCATTTCCTTAATCAGACCATCGAGGCCATGTTGTCATATTTTTCTATAATGCATCGCCAAACCACTCCAATAATCCAAAAGCAAATGGGCTTACGGAGCGGGCAAACGGAATTTTGTGTAAAATTTTGAATAAAGTAATGGAAACACATTCTTCTGATTGGGATCAGAAGTTACCATCTGTCTTATGGGCATATAGAACTGCTGAAAATATCACAACTATATCTTGTGTATGGAATGCATCCCATACTACCAATAGAATTCAAAGTTCCAACGTTTCACATTAGTAATGAAGAGCGAATGGATGAACACGATAGTCTCCGGGAGCGGATATATCTTTGACGCAACTGGAGGAGGATCATCGTCTTTCATTAATCGAGATTGAACGAGTTCAGAATAAAATAAAAGAAATTTTTGACCAATCCATTAAGAAAATAAAAATTAAACGAGGGCACTACATGCTTTTGTCTGATGACAGACACATGCTGTTTCTTGGGAAATTACATACCAGATGGATGGGATCGTATAAAGTCATAGAAGTTTTTAACAATGGATCACTTCAGTTAGCCAATCTTCAAGGACATTTACTTGATACTCGAGTAAATGGCTAAAGGGTGAAACGCTACTATGACTAATTTCTGACGCTTTTTACATTTTATCCAGTTTTTAAAGGCCGTCATCTTTGGTCCAATCGTTTTCACCGAAGTTTGCGAAAAACCCGACACCTTCACATTCTTCACCCATATATGTTGTGGCGAGTTAGATCTTTTGCAAATAGTACCGAAGGCCGCTTCAAACTTTTTAATTTGGCACATAGTTGAGGGTCGTATCCCCCGACGCCAGCGGTATGCCGTCGGGACCATTCGGTCCGCGGCGCCAGCGGTATACTGTCGGGACCATTTGGTCCAGGAACTGGTTGTCTCCATATCTGTCGCGGCTTGTGGTTCTGAGTGTTCCTTGCATGAACGTGAATGGGTTTAGCTCTTGGGGAACGGGATCTAATCTGTCGGTTGAGTTGGATGGCTTGATGGGGTGGAAGTTACCTATTTATGGCTGTCCAGTCTGGCATGGCGCCAGGTTGGCTTCCAGCGCTCGTGACGAAGCTTTCAGTTGGTTAAGTCTGATGTAAGTCAGACCACTTGCTTGGAATGGATGTTACTCGTTTGTAACGAAGCTTCGAGTTGGTTAAGTTTGATGTACGTCGGGTGGCTTGCTTGGAGGGAAGTCACCCACATCGAGACCCTCGATCTGGCATGGCGCCAGGTTGGATCTCAATGTTGGTTTCCGAACCTCCAGTTGGTTAAGTCTGATCGTTGTTGGCGAGTTGGTTGCTTGTATGTCAAGTGGGTTTAGACGGCAAGAGTTGAAGGCTGGGAAGCTAAGTCGTGATTCTCGGCTCCCTTTGGGATGCCTGCGCTACATTGGGTGAGGCCTGTGTATCGGACGCTATACCTATGGCTTCAAGGGTAGCCTTAGTGACGCGCACCTTGTGTGTTGCTCCCTGAAAAGTGATATAAAATTTGGATTTCTCTTTCTTCCACATACTGAAGGCAAGAGTGATGAAATGCATGTTGATTATGCCAGAAAAGGCTCTCTCATGAATACCCATCGCGGTAGCAGAGGTTCCGCAAGGGTCATCCATTGAGTGACCATGCTTGTGCAAGGAAGTATCATGATGTCCTCACGATGGATAGTATAACGCAGAGACTGGGAAGTATCAGTAGAAGACATGATGATCAGAAATGAAACGTAAGATGCGTGAAAGTATATCAGAAAGCAGTCCAGGAATTTCGGAAGGCTTTGGTCGCGGAAAAAATTTGCAAGAGCTTCGCTAGCACAAGTGAGGAATGAATCGAATTCAACAAACTTATAGGTGAATTTGGTGGGTCCATTACACTGAATACTAGTTTGGATGATCAGTTTTGAACAAAAATTTGCAGGCACGTACAGTATATGAAAATAGGCTATAAAATTCTCGGCGAAGGTTTCTGGGAATCTGAACCTATTAGGCGAACGTTTTTCAGGGCTGGCAAAGGATGAACCTTCACCCAAGAGGGTCCTTCGCCCAGGTACTATCATAAATGAATTTTTTCACAATCTAAACCTATGGACAGCCTAATTTTGACATTTTAAGATGATCTAGCAGGTCGGCGAAGGTTCATAATGAGGTTAAGGTACTCAGCGAAGGTTCTCAAAATGGCATATCACTGATCCTTCGCCTGACTCAAAAACTAGATTTTTCCTGGACAGAAACCTTCGACCAACTCAAATTAGATAAATTTGAAGTGGATGTAAAGTCTGAGAGCTCGGCAAAGGTTGTTGATACTGCACAAGCCAAATCTGACCAAAACAGTGATTTTGTAAGTCATTTTTCATCAAAAAATACTGTCCTTCTTTTTTCCCATGCTGATGACTATTCTGACTTTTGCTCATTAGTCTTTTCTCAATTTTTTTTTAACTGTCTTTTTCATAAAAAAAAATCTGAGCAATCAAATATTGAAACCAACAAATTGAAAAACAAATAAAAGAAACAAATTCTTGAGATAAGGCTTGTTGATCTAGCAGAGCCGGCTGCCAAAACTTGCGTAATTGGTTGTCATTCACCGGAGTATCAAATCGTTTTCCATCCAAATGCTCAAGAATTACTACGCCATAGTTCACGATTTCCTTCACTTTATACGAGCCTTCACCGGTAAACTTCAAGTTTTTCTTGATCAGCTTGGTTTTGTACATCAATGCAAGATCTCCTGGTTTCAGATCCTTTTTGTGCAATCGACGATTGTGTCATGCCTTGCGGCGGGCTTTCTTTGCTGCTAACGCATGAACTGCCATCAATCGGGTTTCACATAATTTGTGCAACGCTTCATGACGTAGTTGTAAAGACCTATCATCATTCAACCGTTCCGTTGTCGCTATGCATAGAGATGAGATTAAAAATTCAATCGGCATGACAACATCCTGACCATAAACCAGTTCAAAAGGTGTTTGATTTGTACTGTTTTTGTAAGCAGTTTTGAATGTCCATAATGCTGCATACAGTTTATGTTCCCAATCAAACCGACTTGCTTCAACTGTCTTTGTCATAATGGTGCAGAGAATCTTATTGGAAGATTCAGCTTGGCCATTCCCTCTGGGATAGTAGGGAGTACCAAATCTGTGTATAACAAAAAAATCTTCCAGTAAACATTTTATTGTTTGATTAATAAAGTGTGTACCTTAGTCACTGACAATCTCGATCGGACATCCAAATCTGATTATAATATTTTCATACAGAAACTTGGCCGTAGATTTCGCATCAGCAACTTTGACAGCTTTGGCTTCAACCCACTTGGTCGTATAATCAGTTGCTACGATGCCTGAGATCCTTGCGCGGCATGATGAATAGGACCAACATAATCCAGTCCCCATTTTTCAAATGGTGCTTGCGATAAAATCGCATGCAAGGGTCCATAATTCTGTCGAGTAGGCCGTCGGTGTAGGCCACCAACAGCCTGATTGCAAAAGTTTGTGAACAATAATATCTCTAGAGAAGTGTCCTTCGCCCATGCCATCATGTGAAAACATGATTCAATCAAGTACTTCATGTGGTAAAACACACCTCCACGAATCGTTGTTGGCGGTGGCAAGTCCACAATAACCTTGATATTAGAATAATTTGTGGCAATACCATGTCTTGATATCACATGTCCAAGCACAACTCCATGGGAAATCCATATCTTGCATTTTTCTGGATTTAGAGAAATCTGATATTTGCAGCATCTTTCAAATACTTTCTCCAATCGATCCAGGTGGTCTGTATCTGTACTATAATGGACTCCTAGGTCATCCAAGTAAATTTCAAGAAATTTCTATAGATAATTTTTAAAAGCAAATTGCATTACTCTTTGGAACGAACTTGGTGCATTACAGAGTCCAAACGGCATTACTTTGTAAGCATAGGTGCCCCATTCTGTTGCAAAAGTGGTTTTGTGGCGATCGGCAGGTGCTATCTAACCTTCTGTTCCAACAAGGCAATCCAAAATGCTTTCAGTAAAAGGTAACGGAAAGTGATCCTTCCGCGTCACTTTGTTCAACGCTTTGAGATTCACACATATTCTCCATTTTTCATTCTTCTTAGAAACAATGATAATCGGTGAAATTCATTCGGTATGCTCGATCTCATAAATGAAATCGGCATTAAGCAATCTCTGAAGTTCTTTCTTTATCAGGTCTACAACATTAGGATTACAGCGATAGAACTTTGTAACCTTTGGAACTGCATCAGGTACTAAAGGTATGGTATGTTCAATCACTGATGTTGGAATACCCTTTAGATATTGATAAGTCCAAGCAAAGCAATCCTGATACTTAATAAGTAACATGCGGAGTGCTTGATACTGTTCAAGATTAAGTTGTGATCCAACTTGTACAATCTTTCCTGGCTCTCCTGGTTTAGCAAGATTCATTGGCTACGTCCTAGCTGGGCCATCGTAAACCTCTTTCGATTCTGGCACGTGTTCTTCAGGTTCACGATGTGCTTTAGGTAACATGATAACCACATCATCCAGTGTATAACGTTTAAAATGCTTCGGCATATCATGATGGACTACATCTTGTTCTTTTTCAAAAGGATTTGTCTTGGGTCTTCGCTTAGCCTTCTTAGCAGGAATTGATCGTGGAGGTGATGACTTCCGAGACGATGATGTCTTGCTAGAATTCTGACTTGTAGAATTATGCTCGACTTTTCTTTTGTCTTTATCCAGTAAGGGTGGCACATTCTTTGAATCAATCTTTTGAGAGGGATTTCATGACAGAATGGTACAAATTTTTCTTTATTTGGACATTCTGCAACTCTATTATTTTCTCCACATGCAAAGCATCCAAGTGGTGCTCTGGTCCAATTTCTAGAGGCTTGTTGTTGAGCGGCAGCATAAATAGCGTACTGTTCTGAAGATCCACCTGCTTGATCAGTACCATAGTTCCATTGCTCGGTACTTATGTACGGTTCTGGTTCCATCAAATTGGCAGGAGGAGCGGAGTGCTTTGGTGGGGCAGGAAAGGCTAAATGTTCTGGGTATCCTAGAGCAGATTCTCGAGGTCTAGCTGCTGAATTTCCTCCATATTGTGGTTCTCGATATCCCATTTGGGCATACCGTTGCTGAATTATCCAAGGGTTGAAGTTGCAAAAAACAATCTCATGATCAGGCGAATTACACAAATGGCAAACACTGATTTCCATTCGTTTTTTCAATTGAGGACATTCATTCACTATGTGATTTCTTGTACAAATAGAACACCAGACCTTTTCCCTTGTAGGAAAAGTCTTTGCAAACTTTTCAGGTTCCTTGTTCGCTTGTCCTTGGAAAATTTTCAATGCCTTGATCTTCTCATCAAATTGTGACTGCAACTTTTTCATCTGTTTCTGCTAGTTCTTCCCAAGTTTCTCGAACTCATTGAGCATCATTTCTGCAGTAGCGTTGGCATTCGTTGATGCAATAGTGGTGGATGTCGTCGTAGTGTGCCCTGCTGTATAGGGCAACATACTGATATTCGGCTCATCATCTGAATCTTCATCCTCCTCCCGAATTGCATCGTCCATAGCATTTTGCAAGAGTGCATACTCATTATGGCGTTTCAGCTCACGTCTGATTCGTTTAGGTAGACCTGACAAAAACTACATACTCATGGCATTTTCGTTAATCAGCTCAGGTTCGCACTCAGATCTAAGGCATTTCACCCGTTCACGACCCTCCCTCCGCAAGCGCTATTTTAACAAGTTTGATAAAACCAACAATTATTATTTTTACATACTCCATACTTTAGGCCAAACCCAAGATCCGAGTAGATAAACCCGTCCCTATTTTTTATTCATCTGGTGGAAAAGCTTAGACATACGTATGACACGTGGCAAGCTGAGAATCCTTGCAAAATTTCTCATTGTGAGTCACACTGCCTTTCGTCCTTCTGCCACCGTTTAATTACGAGTTCTTTATGATCGCTAGATGCGTCGTGGATTTTTCATGAACTTTTGATGTATTTATGGAGAAGATGTTACTGTGTACCAGAGCAGGAGGAGATGGGTGATCAAGCTCACATGCAGCAGCGCGCAAGACTGGTGAAGGAGCAGGCTCAGGAAGCGTTGCATAAGCTCCAAAAGTGTGCCCCCAGATTGGTTTCCAATGATCGCTGGAATACTGCTGCTCTCGCCCTCGTGGTTGCGCTCGTCAGCGTCGGTTTAGCTTTCACAGCTCCCGTTTTGATTCCACTGGGTGGTGTTTTGTTCCTGGTGGCAGCGGGCGTGCTGTTGGCTGTGGCCTTGCTCTTGGGGATCTCGTCGCTGTACAAATATGTGAATGGTACACCGCCGCCGTGGGCAGATCAGATCGATGCTGCTCGTAGTAACTGAGGATAATTCAGAGTGCCGAAAGTCATTTTTATTTTCTACCTTTCACCAAAAAGTATATGCATGCTCTTCAATGCTCATGGGTTTTATAGGCACTAAATCGGTCCTTGAAAAAAGGCCATTGGCTTTTTGGCATATGACAAGTCCTCCTTTCATGAGTCATTTAGCTAAAGTGAAACATTTGCCCAAAAACAGGTAAAACATCATGGTCTTTGAAAGCTTGTACATGTATGATGTGACTTACACTTATTCTTTTAAGATGGCAACTAGTGACCTCCTATGTCTTAGCAATTTGTCCATGTTCATGATGGTCCAAAAACCAAGGCTCTATAAGGCTTAAAATTACACATCTTTTTGGTTATGTAATGCATTAACATAGATGTAACTTCAATATATTTTTGGCATACATAGGCTTGAAGATTGCACGTCTCACTTGTTACATCACATATTAACCTCGACATAGCATCAATAAATTTTTGGCATAAAGTCTTTCACATCCTAAAATGAATGCAATATAACAAAAGTTATACCAATGTTGACAATTAGTATTGCATAAGCCTAGGGTGAGGCCATTATTCCATCAATAACATGTGGTATCAACTCTTGTTTAGGTTGAGAATTTTAACAGTGGAAGATAATCTCACACTTTCATAGAACAACCACCATTATGCTATAGATGATAAGGATAGGTGTCACATCATTGGAAATCATCAGATTAGGCTATATATTCAGGATACTTTGTCATTAGGTAATGTTTGTGCCAAATTTTTGTTATATATTGCAACACAATATATTGTTAGCCAATTTTTTGACAACATAAATCAGACAAAAATGAGTTTTATATAGCTTATTTAGTTTTACCTTAAAGACTAGCTAATAATAATTTTTAATGAGCAATCTAGCAATAATATAGTGATCCTTCACTGTATTTGAAAGAGGTACCAATTCCACTTGTAGAAATTGGAAATGCTTAATATAAGCTACCTAGTATTGGCCTTGATATCATTAGTTATATTATGAAATTTTGGAACTAATTGATAATGAATGAGTCAAAGTTGACTGCCAACAAGAAATCCTATCACCACTAATTATCACAAAGAATGTTTTGCTAGCAAAAAAGTAAAATTTGAATGTCCTTTTAACTTATGGAGTTTGTGACACGGTACTAACATTACTCATGACTTTTTATGGCTATGACATTGTATGATATATAACAAGGTGGTCGGATGCGATTAAGAGAGGCCTTGCATGTTGTTATAATTTTGTACTAGCTCCATTTTCGTTGTTTATAGCAAGAATTGATTCATGTAACAAGGGTTCTTGGATTGTGCAAGATTGTTTGGTAATTTGAAAGCGAAATAGGAGGCATGATGATCGAACCAATATGTTTCTGTGGTTTCACATTGTAGCAGGAAAGTGATCACAATAAGTAATTGTGTCAAAAATGGTGAATTTCTGCAACTTTGTCGCGACACGAAGCGAAGATCGAATGGCGAACAATTCGCGAAAGTCAATGTACCTCGAAGACCCTGAGACACGAAGCGAAGCGAACCTCAAAGGTCAAATGATTCACAAAAGTCAAACATGCCTCCAGGACCAAAAAGGCATGACACGACATGAAACGAATTGAAACGAAAGAAAATCTTTCGTGCTGCCTGGCAGCTCAACAAGCGTGGAGTCTTAAACTTCACGCCCAGCTAAAACGATTAGCAATAACGGAGAGTAACTAATTAGTTTATTAGCGTTAACTACTCTTGTAGTTCTCTATTTAGCTATCTTGTAAACTCCACACAGTGGAGATATAAACTAATTTTCTGGATCAAAAGAATATACAGAGAGTGTGAGTGTGTAGAGCAGAAAAGAAAAATAATAGAAACGAAACAGCTATGCATGAAAGTTTGCCAATGAGCTAAACACAAGAAAGAGCAGAGCGTCAGGCTGCCAACGAGAGAGACACTGACCATCTCGCTCTAAAAATTAAACTGATAATATAGTTGCTCTATCTTGTGCATCTCTTTGTCTTCCGTTGTCTTGATTGCTAGAATGATATATATTCTGTGATCTGTGGTCGCATGTCTAGGATTCTATAATCTTCCGCATAAGAAAATTCAAAAGAAACAATTATGTTCACGATACGAACCAAACCCATTCGCAACATGGTCTCAGAGCTGACAGGAAGTGATTTTAAGATCTGCTATCAGTCTCCAAGATGGCAGATCTTGGAATTCGAGTTTTGTTCGATGGTAGTAGATGCCACATGATCGAGAAAACTACAAACAAATTGTTGACGGTTGGATGTAGAGAGAGAAACCTCTACCAAGCCAAGATAATCAACAATTTTGATAGCATATTAAATGCATCAAAAAATGAAGATCAGTCTGGCACAGAAGAATGTATCATCTGAATATGAGGAGCCTGTATGACATGTGTAAGAAAGACATAGTCACAGGTCTAAAGATATCAAGACCCGATATTGAGTTCTACGAAGCCTGTCAGAAATGCAAACAACATCGGAATTCATTCACACATGAAGGAAGAAGAGCCAAAGAAGTTCTTGAGGTCGTCCACTCATATGTTTGTGGACCGATAAAAATGGATTCGCTCTCAGGATCGAATTATGTCCTGACATTCATAGATGATTACAGCCGGATGAATATGATCTACTATCTAAAGAAGAAATTTGAAGTGTTTGATTTCTTCAAGAAGTTTATGGCATTCGCAGAGCGACACACCTCAAAGAAGATTCAGATCATCATATCTGACAATGGAGGTGAGTACAAGAGCAAAGAATTTCAAAATTCTGTCAAGAACAAGGGATCGAACATCAGTTCACTCCTGCGTACACACCAGAATATAATGGTGTCACGAAAAGAAGAAACAGGACTCTAGCTGAAGGAGCCAGATGCATGATGGCACAGGCTCAATTGCCAAGTCAATTCTAGACTGAGGCAATAGCTGCAGCAGTACACTTGCAGAATAGATCAACAATGACAACGCTGGAAAATAAAATACCATACGAGATGTGGACAGGTAGAAAGCCTGATCTATCATACGTACATGCGTTTGGATGTGTAGCATACAAGCACATTCCAAAAGAAGAGAGAAGCAAGCTTGATGATAAATCAGAGTAAATGATCATGGTCGGGTACTTGAACGGATCACAAGTGTACAGAATCTACAACCCAACCACGAAAAAGGTTGTTTCAAGTAGAGATGTAAAGTTCAATGAGTCCACATTCCTTGGACTAAAAGATGAAAGAGGCCATGAGATCTTCACATTGTTGCCAATTCAAGAGGGAGATTGAGGACAGACGTCAAATCAGAATGTTGAGCCACAGACTCCAGAGCAGCAGGAAGCAAAAGATCAACCCAACGAACAAGAAACATTCGAGCAACGACGAAATGAATCCAGAAGGTCAACAAGACAAAGAAGACTTCTAGATCGTTACCCTGACAATCTTTAGTGGAGCGAAGACACACAATTCGAGTACTGCAGCTTCACTGAAGAGCCAACAACATATCAAGAAGTTTTCCAGAGTCCAGATAGAGAATTCTGGAAGCAGACAATGTCAGAAGAGATTGAGTTGATGAGGCGAAACGAGGCATGGACGCTAAAGCCACTGCCAGAAAACAAAAAGATCGTCGACTACAAGTGGGTGTACAAGAAGAAAATGAAATCAGATGGCACCATTGGCCATTACAAGGCAAGGCTTGTCGCGAAGGACTACACACAAAGGTATGGTGTTGATTATTTCGACACATATTCATCGATGGTCAAGATGATAAGCATACGACTACTCCTTGCATACACCACACAGCACAATCTGGAAATTCACCAGATTGATGTGAAGACAGCCTTTTTCCACGGAGATCTAGAGGAAGAAATCTTCATGAAGCAGCCTGAAGGATTTGAAGACCTTGACAATCGACAATATGTCTGTCGGTTGCAGAGATGCATTTATGGTCTAAAACAGGCATCACGAGCTTGGTACAAGAAGCTTGATAGTCTTTCGAACTCTCTAGACTTCAATCCTACACAACCAACTGTAATGTCTACATAAAAAGAGTAGGAAAAGATTTTGTGATGACTATTTTTGTGGATGATTCCCTTATGATAAAAAATTTTTTGATGCTGATCAAGGACACGAAGAGTCAGATTTCTGAAAATTATGAAATCACAGATCTAGGAGAAGCAACAAAATTCCTTGAGCTGGAGATTAGAAAAGATCAAATAAAAGACAAAATGCACTTCAGTCAGTCTGAATCTCCCCAAAAGGTGCTCAAGCAGTATCACAATGATGGACTGCAAAGAAAAGGCCACACCAATGATAGCTGGAGCCAAGCTAACAAAGCAAGATTGTCCAAAAATAGAAGAAGAAGAAGAACAGAAGATGGCAGGTATACCACTACCAAAACCTAATCGGTAGTCTGATGTACCTTACAATCTGTACCAGACCTGATTTAGCTTTCTCTGTTTACGCCTTAAGCCAATTCTCTTCCCATCCTGTCATGACACATTGGCAAATGGCAAAATGAATCCTACAATATTTGAAGGGTACCCAAAATATGGGACTAACCTACAGAACAGAAAATGAAAGAAAAGGATTCGAACTGCACCACTATAGTGATGCAAGTTGGGCAAGCTACAAAGATGACAACAAGTATGCAGCTGGAGGATGTACAATAGCGTGCGGAGCAGCAATCAACTGGATATGCAAAAAGCAAATCTTGGTAGCTCAATCTTAACACATACCTCTGAAGTACCATCACATTCGAGATTTGATCTCGAAAGGAGAGCTCTAGGTCCATTACATAAAGTCTGAAGACATGATTGCAGATTTGCTCATGAAGCCGCTTGACAAGCCACTCTTTGCAAAGGAAAGAAAGGCGATTGGATTATACATGCAAAGCTGCAAGGTTCAAGAGGGAGTGTCAGAAATGGTGAACTCCTGCAACTTTGCCGCGACGCGAAGCGAAGATCGAATGGCAAACAATTCGTGAAAGTCAACGTACCTTGAAAACCCTAAGACATGAAGCGAAGTGAACCTCGAAGGTCGAATAATTCACGAAAGTCAAACATGTCTCTAGGACCAAAAAGGCACGACACGGCACGAAACAAAAAGAAACGAATCTTTCGCACTGCCAGTTGGCAGCTCAACGGGCGTGGAGTCTTAAACTTCACGCCCAGCTGACATGGTTAGCAATAATGGAGAGTAACTGATTAGTTGATTAGCGTTAACTACTCTTGTAATTCTCTGTTTAGCTATCTTGTAAACTCCACACAATGGAGATATGAACTATTTTTCTGGATCAGAGCAGAAAAGAAAAAGAATAGATACGAAACAGTTGTGCATGAAAGTCTGCCAACGAGCAGAACACAACAAAAGAGCAGAGCGTCAGGCCGCCAATGAGCGAGACACTGACCATCTCACTCTAAAAATTAAACTAATAATATAGTTGCTCTATCTCGTGCATCTCTTTGTCTTCCATTGTCTTAATTGCTAAAATGATATATGTTCTATGATCTGTAGTCGCGTGTCTAGGATCCTGTAATCTTCCGCATAAGGAAATTCAAAAGAAACAACTACGTTCGTGATATGAACCAAGCCCCTTCGCGACAAATTGCAAGTTGGAATGTTGAAATTGTCAAGTATCGATCAATAGATCATATACCCGGATGTGGTATTGTGTGTAGAAGTATAGTACTTAGGACCATAAATGAGCCTACAAAAGACTACAAGAGTTATTGATTGATTGATCCACGAATCTACTGCAAAACTAGTCATCATTGTCTTGATCTAGATTAGCAATTTTGGATCACACAATCAAGAGCAATAAAAAACTATGATCAATTATGCAAATCCGACTCCACACATGTGTGTTATGGCCTCCAATTTGGCCTGCTATCAAAGGTTGAATGTAATCAAGTTTAGTTCACAATGGAATCATAAAATTACAAGACAAATGATTGAAGAATTTGAGATTGCCAATTTGCTCTCAAATCCAACTTTGGACAATCCTTGCCTTATCACGAATACCATCGAGAAAACCCAGACATCCTAGCCATACAAGGTGGCTATGCAATTCAACAAGGGCCGATGAACAAGAAATGCTTCACCTGTAGTGAACTAGGCCACTTTATGGTTGATTGTACGATCAGAACAAAGTTGGCATGCCGAATTCCTCGACTGTGTTAGAAAACACATTTTCAAAGACTGTCCAAAGCAACCAAGTAATGTCCTACCTGTCCGCCACATCCGATACGAATCCAGATAGGATCCCAACGACAACAAAGCTTGAGCACCGTAGCAACCAACCGCTAAACCTGTTGCTCAATCGAGAAGCTTTTTAAAAACTTCTACATTACCATGTGATTATCCAAATCACTCATGACACAGAGATGTTCTAACAAGAAATGAGTTGCGTTATTGACGACGGAATAAGAACATAGATATTCCTTCATCTGCTACAATTTCCAACCAAGAGCGAACTCACCAGGGAATTGAAATTTTCTTCTGCCTTTCTGCAACCTCAAATCTTTTTGACATCCCACATTCTAAGAAGCTTTCCAAGGCCTTACACAGATTTCATCATTTATCTCCCAACAAGTAGATATACCGACCAACTATGGGAATAGGAAATCTATATGGAAATTCATTTTATGAATCTCCTTATCAGAGAAGTACTCAGGAAATAGTATCTTCTCTTTTACCAAGATGTGTGAAACCTACCAATCAAAGATTCTCCTCTTCTCATCAAAGAAAGAGCATAGACAAGATTGGAACTTCGAATGAGAGGTGAGCTACGGAAACACTTTGAAGCAGAATGGAGGATACAAAGAGTGCCAAGACAATGGATGAATATCTAGCAAGAGCTCCCAAATAATTAGTACCTGCCAAGAAATCCGAAGTGAAACCGTCCATGGTAGATACAAGTGACAAAAAAAGAAGAAAAAAGAGACACGGGAAGCACTCAAGCATGCACGGTTGTGAAGTTGCTAGGAATTTTCCAATTTTGAAGATGTCAACTATTTGCGGCAATAGGACATTTTGATTGATTTGCGACAAACAGTTTTTGTGGTAAAGACCGGCGTCAATAAGCACAAAAATGTAATAAATACAAGTAGGCCCCTTTTAGAAAAGTAGAGTGAGTCATCTTTTGCTGGTGATCTCTAGTGGAGAGGATAATTTTACATGTAATTTGTGTAATTTGGAATTGCCACTAGGATGCTAGAAGACCACTTCTATGACACATAAATTATTAGTTGAGTTACGGAATGATAATCAAGATGTTGCAAGGAATGTGGATCAATAGGATACAATGTTTCTTATGACCATAAATTTAAATGCTTTAGCTTTTCTTCCTTGTAATAGATCATATCAAAAGCTGATAATTTCAATTCTTTTGAAATCCTTGTCCTAAGCAGACTGACCATACCCTTGTGAAAGATCCACATATAGATGATAAAGCTTAGTCATCAATAATAAAAACTAGTAATAAATAGTACGATGACAATAACAGATAATTTTCAAAATGAAAAATAAGATCAAAGACAATACAAATTTCACTTAAATCTATGGACATGATATATTTAGAAATGGCAGCAAACACATGTTCAACCCTGGAGACGAAGATGGCAACGAGTAGATGTTCATCTTTGGAGATCGTGATAGCCATATCTTTGAAACGCTATAAGTTATTTGAATTTCTTACCTTTACTAGTATGTAAATGTTGATTTTCAAATGTAATACTAGGAAGAAATATTTCAATGTTTCAAGAGTCACATTTAAATGGGATTAAGCAATCACTTTTGATGTGACTACAACAAGTTGGATTTATTTGTGTTAAAAGTTGTGTAGGCAAATATATAAATAAGTTACAGAAAAACTATTTTGATAACTTTCTTATTTTTCTCTCCTACACCAACTTCTTTCCAAGTTAGATTAAGCCTAGAAATTAGTATGAGAGGGACTAAAATCTTTGAGGTAGGTTACGGTCCTCTTTGGATAAGATCAAGCCTCCATGATAGAAGATTAACAAAAGAAAGTCATAGATATATCAAAAAGTGTGTAAGAAATCACACGCAAGTGTAAAATTACACTACATTCATGTTTGAGTGTCCAATAAATAAATAATATTCCATTTTTAATCTATAAAAAGTGAGACACGTTTAATTAAAAACAATCCTTGATGAGCTCCACTTTTCCAAGCTCCTTATCTCATTTTTTGTTTCTCCACAAATTCTAAAAGTAGTCAACCTTTATGGCTATATTGCTAAGTGATAACGTTGGAATCAAAAAGCATCTTTCCTACCATGAAATAATTGTGCTTTTCCAATCAAGACCGACAAGTTAGGCTTCGATGATTTAGGAAGTCAAGGCTCCCGTATAATTTCAAACAGAATCCTAAAAGATAATAATCAATTGTGGAGGAATTTGTTGGTTGCTACAGTAATGGCTGCTAGTCCAAAATTTCTAAGTACCTTTAAGTTTTTTTTTTTATTGCATTTTACATTAAGGGAGGGAGATTCCAAATAGACTTTCTTAATTTGATGATATCATTGAGAAATCAGGTTACAAAAGATCATTATGTATTCCAGTGTACAGCTACAAATGGTCTCATTTCACAAAGTCAATCATATGAAGAGAGTATTCAACTATCAAAGCGAGCAACGTCTAGAAGATTCACTTGCAAATAGATGCATAAGAGCGGAGATCACATAGCGCAGCACTCTGACTGATTCTTGTCTAAATCCAATGCATGTAAATTATTATAGCCAGAAACAAAATTAGACTCTTACACCGATTTCCTCTCCATGTCTCCAATTTAGACCACAGTGGTACATGAAAGACACATTTTAGTTTCTCCATATGGTACATTTTGCTTGTCAAACTTTCTTTATGGTTCTTCCCCTAAAATCCTCTCTATACCTTTTGAATAGAACCTGTACCTCGATTTTTTATGATTTCCATACTTCATTACAAAGCAGCAAGTATGGCCTACATACTTTATTTCTGTATCTCAGCCTGTCTTCCTCTCGTTACTGCTGAGCTTGTGCTACTTATGGCTATCATACTTCTAATAGAGCTGCTTTGTCTCAATACCAAATATGCTCAGCTTGCTTGAAATAAATCATCTGGAATAGGAGCATGATGCTTTTTGCAAGAAAACCTGCACATACACGAGGTTTCAGCAATTGGACATGCTTGTAAGTCGCGTATTTGAATCACAAATTATTCAGACATCTACTTTTAGGCTGCAAATGTTTTGGATACTAAAAGGGTTGCCATTTTGTGGAATACTGCAACAAATCAGGTTCACATGTCTAGACATTGAAGTGCATCTTGCTTATTTGGAACTATTCAGAAGTCTAGCTTCCATGCAATGGCAGTTTTTCTATGTACTCTGTACGTAGCTTAACTTGTGTTACTATTCAGAAAAGGCCTTTAGTTTGCGTCAACAATGAACCTTTGTCAACATCAGCTCTTGAGCACATTTCACTACATAATATCAGCCTTTGTGTGTAGTCATCCAGATCTCCAAGTCAGATCATAGTTAACTACAAGAAGAATGAAGGGCTCACTGTCCGGAGCCAGATTTTGATAAATCTACTGAGAAATAGTAATATCAAGAAACTTGAAAGATCAAACCTTGGATATAAACTATTTTAATAGGTCACAGTGTGGTGCCAATAATTAGAAATGTCACATAACCGTCCAAGAGCATCTTTGAAATGCTCTATGCTCATCTGGCTGATGAGATCAAGAACATAATGGTAGAACAATCATGTAAATAAAAAAATACTTGTGAAAACAGTTAGTTGAGATCAAGAACATAATGGTAGAACAGTCATGTAGATAAAAAAATACTTGTGAAAACAGTTAGTTCAATTTCACAATTTTATAGACAAGAAGTCGTATAAGAGATTATACACATTTAAATTGTACAAGTTGACAGAAAAATCTATAGTACCCATTCCTTTATACTAATGTTGATTTATCTTAGTACGATGCTATTGCTTTGGCTATTCATATTCTATCTCATGCAACCCTCGCTGTTTCTTCATCCATAACTAAAAGCTGTAAATTAACAGGGCTTATTGGTACAAGAACAATTTGCACAAACCACATCAAGCAAGGACTTTATGGAACCAAATTGTTGCAAGAATACCCTATGAGCGAATCTGCTTTTTGAATTATGCCAACCAAATCATGCCAAATTTGTATCGCTGCTTACCAAGCACATCAAAAGCACAGTAAATTTGCAGCCTCAAGACCTATAGATATCAGGTATCTGATCTCTGAGCATCACACTAACTTAATGTCTTCTGAACCTGTATCAAGTAGCCAGTTGTTGGTTATTTGCAGCCGAGTGGCGAGAGCTACAAAGATGACTGCGTTGACTTTTTATACTTTCCTTGGCAAATTCACTGTGATAGCTAGATTCATCAACCATATCAACTCGATACAAGACTGGCACAATTGCAAATGAGCAAATCACCAATGGTATAGGTCCAAAAATCCACAAAAGAAGAGGAAAAGCAAAATAAAATCCTCTGGTCCCTACAGTGAAAAAATCAGAACCCTTTGCAAGTACATGAGCAACATATTCTGGTGTGATCCCACCAGAAACTTCATCCAAAGGTATGTTAATAAGATAATTTACATGATTTATCAAGCGAATTGATTGCATGTAGCAGAAAAAGGAAAAGAGAAAACAGGCGAGAAGACACATAAACTTCACTGAAACAGCTAGACCGGTATGAGCACCATATGTATAATGCATAAGAGGTTGCTTAACGTTGTAAGTGCTACTGATAAACGCAGCAAGCCCTGAACTCATAAGAATCGAAGTAGAGGCCATCAGGGTAGATGCCATGATGGTATTTCGGAGAGTTTGGACAGCAAGAATATTTTTCTTATCATTGTCCTGCAACAACAGAAAGCTGTGTTAAGTAGTGAGAATATTTTAGATACAAAAATTAGCAGTGTCAATATTTAGAAACTGTTTTCTATTTCCATTGCGAACATTACCTTAAGTATACTGCAGGTTGTTTTGAGTAGGCCTATAATAGTAATTTCTGTTGCTTTTGCCTGGCAAAAACCATAATCATACTTGGATTGGGCACACTCCCAAATTGTTCACGTAAAACAAAAGAGTTTGATTGGGTGATACAACCTGAAACTCATTTGTATCACAGAAGGTAACACTCAGAGCCAGCCACGTTTGATCACACACTATGGACTTTGAGATAACTTATGGACCCAATAGTAAGCTGGAAGCTAGAGTAAAGGAAAACTGTGAAACGATTTTCCCAAACTTTCATGTAGACTTATGACAATGATATAATTAGAATTCTAGCATTAAATCACTACTCAAAAGAATCAATTTCTTTTAGTTTCTTTGCTTTTAAAGCACTCAAATTCAGCCTTATAAAAAATAAAAAATTCAGCCTTTAACTAACAGGAGATAAAATTTGTGCCTTCCATTAAAAGCCAAAAAGCAAAGGCAATTTGCAAAAATCTTTGGCAGAGTGAATTTACATCTCTTCCAAAATCACCTTTCAAGAGCGGCCCGAAACACAGTCCCACATTTTCGGGAGTTTGCACCTCTAGCTGAGTCGCAGACCGGTCATGGTACCCACTAAATTTTACTGCACTAATTCTATAAGCTTGTTGCAAAACTTGGTAGTGCACTTACCTTGCAACAAAATCCTCTTGAAAAAACCATAATTTTGGGAAGAGACCAAAGAATCATCCCAACAAGCTTTTTCTCCAAACTTTGCTCCAGACTTCAAGAATTATTTCTTTTTGAGTACTTTCAAATTGCAATTCCACCTTTGGGTCTGATACCACTTTCGAATCCTCCTCCAAGGATCCAAACTAGGCAACTGAGAGAACAAAACAAAGAGAATCAAATGGTGGATAAACCAACCCAACCAAACCTACAATCGGATCTAGCTCCCAAGCTATGGACTATACAAACACAATAGGAGACAGGGATCACACTAGCAGCACGTAGCTACAATCATCAGAATCAGAATGAAGCATACACTAGGGAGAGCCCTATGGGTATCCTTATACCTTCCAAGGCCTCTTCACCACTAGTAGTGACCTGTGACACCTCACTAGACAAATCAGCAACCTAACTAGGCCACCTCATTCACTTCTCCTATGATTCACTGTTAGATCCATACCAATCCACCATCTTAAGCTTTAGGCCTCCAACTATTAATTATGACTTTAATTCCATGAGGGCCCCAACCCCTCATCCTCATAATAAATTTATGCCTCAAGGTAGGCCTACCGACCTCCTTACGAGATTATAATCTGAGATCAATCCATATGTGGGCATGACACTCACGATAGATCTATGCTCAAAACTGATATTGCATGTTATTGCTTTGAGTGCAAGCCATCTCTTTCAAAACTTTTTGTTTCTCTTCTACACATGAAACTGATATCGCCCTTGGGATATCAGTTTGGAGCATGCCCTTCGTCTTTTAATCTTCTACATTCTAGGTTCACGCTTCTGACCCAGATCTATCTATAGCCAGGTCGGGGAAGGTTAATTCCAAAAATAGAAGGCTAAAGTGACCGTTCCACTAGTTGCTGGTAACCTTTTGTAGAAAGTTTAACACCTTTCTGCAAGAATATTAGTTCTCTGAGAGGATCCTTCGCTTGAACCTTCGCCAGAGTCACAGTCAGTCCATCATACTATTTTTGGTAATCAGTAAGTTGGGCGAACGTTAAGACAAGGTCAGTTGTTATATTGAGCTATTTTTGTCAAAAAAGTGCTCTTTTTTGCAAAAATAACAGTATCACTCTTGATCCTTCGCTTGAACCTTTGCCGATTTGTTTGAGGTTTCCAAATATACTAATCCATCATTTTTGAGTTCGGCGAAGGTTACATCCATCTGGATTACCCAAAAAGTCTATCTTAATTCTCGCCAAGCTGCAAAAAGTTATTGTTCGCCAAAAAAGATCCTTTGCCAGTTCTACCTTGGAATCATCATTATTAGATATACCTATTGTCAATCAGGCAAAGGTTAGTTTTACCAGATTTGTCAAGAACAACCAAATAAGTGATATTTTACCCAAAATAGTAGTGAAAAAACCCTCGCCGAGTCAACCTTCGCCTAGGGAACCTTCAAGAGTACTATTTTTGAGTTCTAATCTATCAGATCTAGCTACTGTCAAATTTTTGGAAGATTCTATTACAGTTTGATACTGAGAAATTTATATTTCTAGAAGTGTTGATCGCTTGATCAAGATCTTTTTTCCGAAATCAAAATTTGATCGAAATCAAGCGATAAAGTTTTTTCCAGATTTGATCAGAGATGGGAATTAATTGAAAAATCTAGATCCAATCCTCATTGTTCCTTGAAGTGATTTCGAAGAATGGCTGATTTAGATAATGACCCTGAGCTACCTGATCCTCCGATTCTTGCTCCACAAGTTATTGTTAGAAGATCACCTCTTCTAGAGTTACCAAAGTATAATGGATTATCTGATCCAGTCAGATTTCTCAAAATCTTTTCTGAATCGTATGAGGTTTATGGTGAAGTTTTCCACAGGATAAACTTAAGCTATTTCCTATGGCTTTAACAGGAGCAGCACAAGATTGGTTTTACAACCAAGATGAGACTGAACATATGGATTGGGAAGTGGTTAAAGTTGGCCTGATCACAAGAATTAAACCCAAAAAGTTCTTGGAAGATCCTTTCCTACTTTTAGTAAAATTAAAATAGAAAAGAGGGAAAGGGTGCGAGATTATATTGAACGGGTCAAGATCTCAGATCAGAGTGTGATCCTGAACTAATTAATAATGACGCTATGATTATGTGGTTTTTAGCAGGTCTACCTAAAAGGATTAGATGGAAACTCAAACGTCGAGCAAATTATACGTCATTACAACATGCTATGGACAATGCAATACGCGAAAAGTATGGAGATTCAAATG
Organism: Diphasiastrum complanatum; assembly: GCA_029204225.1. Taxonomy (NCBI): domain Eukaryota; kingdom Viridiplantae; phylum Streptophyta; class Lycopodiopsida; order Lycopodiales; family Lycopodiaceae; genus Diphasiastrum; species Diphasiastrum complanatum. Next base: position 22,370,088 of record CM055100.1, read on the forward strand.
ATGAACCAAACGTGGGAATGCTGCCATATACAGGGGGGCAAACCACTACAACATCCACAACTATTGAATCTACAAACATCAATGCAATAGTTGAGTTGATGATAGATGAATTTGAGAAACTTGGTCAGAAGCAGCAAATGCAGCTAGAGAAGATGCAGTCGCAGTTCGATGCAAAGTCGAAAGCATTGGAAGAGCAAAATGCGAAGATTGAAAAAGCAACTGATAAAACGGTTAAAACATTTCCTAGCAGAGAAAATGTGTGGTGTACGATTTGTGCTGGAAATCACACCATAAATGAGTGTCCAACACTGAAACGGCGTGTGAAGGATACTTATTGTCATCTATGCAATTCTACTGAACATGATACAGCTTTTTGCTTGTTTAATCCTTGGGTTATTCAGCACAAATATGCTAAATATCAATACAAAGATAATCCAAACTGGAAGGGACCCGATGGTAAGGCCCATGGTCTTCGATTCCCAGAACGATTAGCTTCGCCAGCTCCTCTAATACAACATGTTCCTTCTACGAATATGATGGAACCAGAATTTTCGGTTGGTAATGACCAATGGAATTACAATACTGATCAAGATATTGGTCCTTCTTCTTCACCTGTGCTGCCATCCGATTTACATAATCCATGAACAGATGTTAATACTCAATTGCACCATCGTGAAGAGCCTTTCAAGATGACCGAACCTGAAGCACCGCAAACAGAACTAATCGTGAATATTCTATCTAGCAAGATGGATATTACATTGGGAGAATTTCTTAAGTTGGTGCCTCAAGCGAAAGAAGTGTTAGCGGAAAGATTGACTCAGATTAAACCAACACTCCTACAGGAACCACTATTTTGTGCCAATGTAGGGGCAGCCTGAGAGAGTGAACACAGAAATATCACCCTGCCGATACAACATAAACAATTTGGTAAAGCGGCAGCCGTGATAGATGGAGGTTCAGGAGTTAATCAGATCTCAACAAAGCTATATGCTAAATGGGGCCTCACAAGGATGAAACCTACAACTTTTGCTATCAAGCTAGCTGACCAGAACACAGTTCGTCCTAAAGGCATAGTGGAAGACATACCTATCCAGCTTGTCATTAATTTTGTAGTAATGGACTTACCGGAAGCACCATCAGTTTATCGCATTCTATTGAGACGTCCATGGTTACGAGTTGCGCAAGTGATTTATGACTAGCATTCATCCTTGCTAATGCTAATTGACACTCCTGTACCTTCTGGATTTCTTGAGATTTTGGCCCTCCAAATCTATTATTAGCTCTTATTACATGGCATTCTTGGCTATCCGATTGGTTTGGGTTGCAATTGTTCATGTTCATATGCTCCTACCTGTCACATCCCTAATTAACCCCAATTAACCATACAGTACCACAGGTTAGCTTGACCCCGTATGTGGTTAAGACTAGTTGAGGACCAATGTGAGTAAGCCTACAAACTAGCAGTTAACTGAAGTTGTCATGCCGATGAATCACTGCGCACTCAATGAAGTGGCGCGTGGAGTGCATGCAAGGAGAGTACATCTATCTCCTCTTCCTTCCTATCAGCATCACTAGCATTTGCCTTGCTTGGGGACATCCTACTTGAATGTGAGAGCTCCTAATGACGATTTATTGCCATATCCATAGCTTGAAGGAGGATCTGTGTGTCCTGTTGGTTGGGTTGGTTTGCCCTACTCTCCTCTATGGTGTTGCTTGATTTCAATGAGGAGATTGTAGTTGTTGAGGATACAAATAGCTTATTACTACTGAATTGGAGGTTTGATGTGTCGGGAATCAATGTGAACTAGAAGCGGAAACATTCACAATGAATTAAGTGATTATTGTTCTATGAACAGTCACAAATTATGCATACAAGTGGAAGCAAAGTAGGATACCAATGGAGACAAATCTCTATACAAAAAATGTATGTACATAAGCATTGTCACTCCCTCTAGTCTATCCAGCCTCTTCCTCCCCGAATATCCAAAAGCCAACAGCCAACAGCCATGTGTTACATAGGAGTTACAAAAGCAAATGAAAAGAATCCGGAACCCTGGGAAAGAATCGGTGAATCGGTTTTAGTTTTTTTTTTCTAAGGAATTTTTTTCTAGCCTTCACAAGTGTTTTTTTAGTCTTTAAACTGCAATGTACATTAAAATAAATCAACGATCAATCTTGAATCTAACTCCCAAGTCCAACCTATTGGCATGATTCATATGTAGCTCGCAAGTCCCACCTATTGTCACGATCCATACCATATCCTATATAGTAGATACATTAATGACTCAAAGGTCATATAACATCCCTCGACATGGTCTTGACTCTCTCTAAACCCTAAATCTAAGACTAATCTCTAACTTCCAAGACATATCACACACTGATTAGTGATCACACACTAATCTATCTAGATTCTATTATCTAACGCTAATCTAACCTAATATCTAACATTGATTATTAATAAGTAATAATCACTCATACACAATGCTCTAGATTCTATATATATCTAAATTTGTGAAATTAGATAGAGAAGTCAGTGATGTCATCAAGCTTAGAAACAATATACGAGCAACTCAAAAAGTCAAAGGATCTAAGTCGAAACAATAATATGAAATTCAATAAACAAAAAATCTTAGCCAAACAGCATTGCTTATGTCTCATCAGTACCCAAGCATAAGTTGCTAATTGGGTTTCAAAAAAATTCAGATTCTCTTGGGTAGACCCAGTGTTGACTAAGAAGCACAAGACAATCAGTCACAAGCAAGAAAAAATAACAAGGACCATAATACATTGACGAGTTATCGAAACAAAGACAAAGCACAAAATACTAGATTTATGTTTCATCTCATTCAGTCTCTCTCTCTCTCTCTCTCTCTCTCTCTCTCTCTCTCTCTCTCTCTCTCTCTCTCTCTCTCTCTCTCTCTCTCTCTCACAAGGACCCAACTCCCTTGGGTCCCAACCCCAAACTTGAGACTGGACGATGACTGGGCCTATAGACTTGACCGGTGACTCATGAACCTGCATGGTTGCCACGTGTCATGATCTAGGTGTGCGCATGGCTTGGAGTCTCTCTCCTTAGAGGTATACAAGGGGAGAAGGACTTATTTGCCATCCGTTCTATCTACCTAGGAGGAGGTGTGCACGGCTAGGATGTATGCTAGCTTGAGGCAGGAGATGGCTGAGAGCCTAGGCAGTGGTATGGGACACTGTCTAGGATGGAGGTTGGATCCCGCTTGTTACGGTCACAGGCCAGGGCACGGAGGGTGGACCCGGATTAGGTCCTACGGCGGGGTGGAACGTGAATCGTTCGGTCTATTGTGGTTAACCGGCACCTGGAGGTTTGTAGTAAGTAGAGTTGTAACATATGGTATCAGAGCCACTGCATGCTGAAAGCAGGTGCGTTGATCCGTAGTAGATTTCTTGTAAGTTTCGATGCGTTTGTCGGAATTGAATTCGGGCAAGGATTGTGTTTTTTACGCACATTACTCACGGGATCAGCATGATTTGAAGGAGTTGACGCAGTTAAGGCAGCTATTGCATCAACCCTTGTTCACCCCTGAGATTTTTGCTGGGGAAAAGAAGGATAGAACCTCGGAAGTGGTCTTGTCGTGGATCGATCGATGGAATTCGCACTTTTCCATGCACGATTCTTCCGACGACAACAAGATCAATCTAGCCATCATGTACCTGCGAGGTAAAGCTTTAACCTGGTGGCAAGATTTGAGAGGTAAGCCTGGAGTTCCTAAGAATTGGGAAGATTTTACCAAGGCCTTTAAGGTGGCCTTCCTTCCAATTCTTGATGACTTTAAATTTTATCGTCAATTGCCGCGGAAGTGATGAACTGGCTGATCAATTGCATGGTGCAAAGTACTTCACCAAAATCGATTTGAGATCAGGGAAACATCAGATTCGAATAAAGACTAAGGATGTTGAAAAAACCGGGTTTAGAAATCTTCTTTGTCCATATCTGGGAAAGTTCGTGATAGTGTAATTAGATGATATTCTCATCTATAGTAAGACCTTGGAGGAGCATGAGGAGCATCTCAAAACTATCTTAAAGTTACTTAGACAGGAGAAGCTTTTTGCCAAGGAGTCCAAATGTGTATTCTTCCAGAAGAGGTTGTTATACCTTGGTCACGTTATTTCGGACCATGGGTTGGAAATTGACCCAAATAAAGTCCGACGGGTACATGAATGGCCTATCCCTAAAACCATCCTTGAGGTTAAGTCATGTTTGGGCTTTACGGGGTTTTTTCATAGATTTATCTTGCGCTATGCATTAATTGCATTGGCCTTGACAAATGTCCTCAAAGGGGCTAAGAGAGTTAGCCGGCACAGTAAGTTCAGTCCTCCGGTTACTTGGACTGAAGAGTTGAATCAGAGTTTTGAGAACCTCAAATACTGTGTAACTACAGCACCTATTTTACACATAGTGGATCCTAACAAGCCGTATGTGCTTGAGACGAATGCTAGTGATTATGCTATAGGTGCGGTCCTATATCAAGATGGTAGACCGGTTGCTTTAGCCTTTTGAAAGCAAAAAGTAAGATCCTGCTTAAAGGTGGTATTCCACCTATGACAAGGAGTTTTTTGCTGTGATTCATGCCCTAACAGTTTGGAGAGATTATTTATATGGCTCCCAGTTTACCATAGTTACTGACCATCAAGCGTTAAAGTATGTTAACGATGCGGTTGGCCTTAGGGGTCGTAAGGCCAGATGGTCAGAGATGCTCCACGAATTTCATTATGACATTGAGTACTGGAAGGGTACTTCTAATAGTGTCGCGAATGTCTTAAGCCGGATTGGAAAGATTAATCAGTTAAGCTTTTCTGAGATCCAATCTGAGTTATATCTGTCCTTAAGAGATTTGTGTAAGACCGATAGGTACTTCGATCGTATTGATGGGGAATCAGTCACGATTCGCGAAGGCGAATCCGGCACGACTCTCTCTCTCTCTCCGCTCGGATGGAGTTCAGATGCGATCGTTGGGCACTACCAGCTGAATCGCTCCTACAGTCCTCCAGAGTGTAGTCAGATATTACTGATCTACGTTCATACAATTAATACAGCATTCGACATAATTTCAGCCAAAGTGCGGAATTCAAGGGAACAAGAAAACTCAGACATATGAAATAAACAGCATATGCATTCGCATTCAAGATCAGACACAACTAGGAAGTCATCTATATTGATCTTTCTCTGATTTCTTCAAGCACTGCATACGAATCCACGCAGTGCGTTGGAGTGGGAGAAGCACAGTTCTCTCACGAGTAATAGTCTAGATTCACTAGCGGACAATTGGATCTTCTGATCCTAGACACAGAGCTCTTCTCGCACGCAGGCGGAGTTGCTGTCTGTAATTCGTCTTGATTGCTTACTAGCATCAGACTATTACATTACACTGTATGTGTATTCTGTTGATCCATATGTCAAGTATCATCCAGTAAGTATGGTCTCTCTGTGTAAATCTAAGATTAGAGTGATTAAGCATCTACAACTAACCAGAGAATTACAAGAGTGGCAGATTAGCCACGATCTAGGGGGTATTTGCTGACGTCATGCCATCATATCAGATTACTGTACTTCTGGGTACTTGCGTGATCTTTGGTGGTACTCCTTGGAGCGTGAGCGCTGAACGGGTTTCATTTACCTCGTCTGCCTTCTTCCGTACTGGACCGTGAAGGAATCTCGTTCGTGGATCTTTCGTGTTCGCGAACCGTTCGTCTTCGTCTCCGTTGACTTTCGTGTTCGCGAAACTCTTCGTGTTTCGTGTCTCCAGATGTTCAGGTTCGCAAACATCTTTGTCAGGCGAAGAGCTGAAAGCTAGCAAGGCTTTGTAATCAGAAACATTTTGTTTCTTCAGCTCCCTCTCAAAGCATGATAGCTTTACGATCCTGAGACTGCTCCTTTGCCTCTCAAAGAGTCCTTTGTCCAGGGCCTTTGTGAAGATGTCAGCAACCATGTCTTTCGTTCCTATGAAGGTGGTCTGCATCATCTTCTTTTCAATCAGATCCCTGATCAAGTGATACTTGATCGCAATGTGCTTCGTTCTAGAATGGATCCATTTGTCCTTTTTTGGACTTTCAATCGCCTCCTCGAATGTCTGTGGTTCGCCACTGAACCCGCAGAATTCTTATAATGTGGAAGCTGAGCTGTCTTGCACATATCTTGTTGGCGCTCTTCGTAGTCTTGTCGACCTTCTGGGAGATCCTCCTAGAACAGCTATGCCTTTGCCCTTGTCTGCTCTGCTCGGTCGGGAACCATCTTGGTTTACAGGAACTACGGCGGCAGGTTGCCTCTCGAACCTTTCTTCGTCAAATTCGTCTCTCGAATGGGAGACGACTCGAAAATCTTCGTTTTCGTGTTCGTCTGCTGCTCCCTCTATCACTGGCGGCAGGTCATAGTACTGTCTCTCCAGAACTTCGTAGCTGACAGAATCGTCGTTGGCCATTGTCCTGCTCTCGTCGAATTTGACATCCCCCACTGTTTTCACAGTGTTCGTGTCTGGCATGTAGACTCTGTAGTATGACGAATTGTTGTCATAACCTACCAGAAATCCCTGCTCGGCTTTCTCATCAAGCTTCTTTCGAAGCTTATCAGGAATATGTGCATATGCTGCACAGCCAAAGATTTTGACGTGAGACAGGTTGGGCTTTCTACCCCACCATAGCTCACGTGGTGTCGTGTGAGGAACACCAGACTTGCATGTCCTGTTCAGGATGTATGCAGCTGTAGCTACTGCTTCAGCCCACAGTGCCCTTGGAGCTTTCGAATAGGCCATCATGCATTTGGCTGCTTCCATTAGGGTCCTGTTCTTTAGTTCAGCAACACCATTGTGCTGCGGTGTGTAGGCTGCAGTTCTTCTGTGAATGATACCACGATCATTGCAGAAGTCAATGAAGCGATTCGAGATATATTCGCCACCTCGATCCGTTCTGATCTGCTTCACCTTGCTGCCTGTACATCTCTCTGCCCAATTCACATATTCTGTGAATTCATCGAGTGCTTCAGATTTATTCTGAATAAAATACACTCTGGCAAACTTGCTATAATCATCAATAAAGGTTATATAATACTTTGAACCTCCTACTAAGATCACGTTGAATGGTCCACAGATGTTAGAATGCACTAGCTCCAGAATCTTGGTCGTTCTGTAGGAGTCTTTGACGAATGGAGTGCGCGACATCTTGCCTTTCAAACATGCATCATAGGTGGTCGAACTGGTTGCATTCGAGATGTTGACCCCTGTTATCGCTCCATGATGACTTGCCTGGTAAAGTGCCATTGAGTTCATGTGGCAGAGTCTTCTGTGCCACAGAGTGTCTGGCGAGTCGTCATGGGTCTGATGCATCTGATCTGCAGGTAGGCGTACCTTCAGATGATATAGGTTCCCTTTCCTTCTGCCTTGAGCTATGAGAGTGATGGTATTGGCATCAATCACGTTGCATGCTTCGTTAGAAAACGTCACACGCATCCCTGCATCTGCTATTCTTGCTACAGAGAGCAAGTCTTGCTGCAGGGTTGGCACGAACAGAACGTCTTCGAGTCGTCTGTCTCTGCCGTTGGTGTTGAGCCACAGTGAACCAATGTCGTTCACTTCATGTCTAGATCCATCTCCAAGAACTATGAATCTTGAGGGATCCGCACTTCTGAAATCAAACATTATTCGTCTTGATGTCACGAAGTGTGAGGTAGCTCCTGAATCTAGGATCGCCTCATGTGTGTCAGACGTTGATGTTGCGCACACATCTTCACAGATGTAGGCGGTCAAACAATTTCTGTTCGTTCTTTCTTCGCCCATCTTCGAGCTCTCGGGCTCCTCGACATAGGAAGAACTATTGTTGTTCTCCTGTCTGTTCTGTGTTGATCAATTTCTTGGGTTCTAGCGGCAATCCATGGCTGCATGACCCTTCTTGTGGCAATGGATACACTCAATCTTGGGATTGAGCCAGAAGGTATCTACTGTAGGCCCGTCTCTTCTGCATCTCACACAGGTCTTCTTGTCTGTATCTTGTCGTTTTGACCTCCCTTTGGTCTTCCAGTTGCCCTTGCTTGTTCCCTCTGCTTGCTGGTCACGATCCTGCCTCTGATTGGACTCCCTCTTAGGCTTAAATTGCTTCTTTGATTTTTCTTTGTTGTCGTAGAGGGCCTGGTCAGAACCATCTTTGTGATCCAGATGTTCTCTGGCCTCGACTTCCTCTCGAATCTCGACAAACGCCTTTTCGAGGTTCATGGCGGGATCTTTCGCGAGCAGGGTTCGTGTCGTCTGGAAAGATCTAGGTAAGGCTCTCAACAGGTACGAGAGCTGCTTCTCAGCTGACACTGCATTCTCTGCTCCAGAGTTATGTAGTGATAGAAACAGATCCTTCATGAGGTGAGGTCTTTTCCATCCCACTGTAGGTTCATCAGCTGATCTTCCAGCATCATGATCTGACTTCTTGATTTCGTCAAAAATCTGGTGGGTAATGCATCCCACATCTCCTTGGCTTTGGAGAGTGTAGCCAGGTCAAGTGTAAGGCTATCTTCGATGGAAGATGATAGCAAGGCTACTGCCTTGTCGTTTTTCTCCCTCCATTCACGTAGCTCCTTGCCTATTGTTGTAGGCATTTCTTTTGTGCCATCCACCCAGGGGAAGAGTCCTTCGCCCTTGAGTATCAAAGATGTCTTAACTTTAGAAAGTTAGATCCTGAAGAATCAAGTATAGTGCATATCTTGCTTTGCATGCTGCTGATTGAAGCCATTGCTTCTTGAAGTTTGTTTCCTTGTTGATGGTTGATTGCCTGAATGCTTGGCCTCCTGGATCTGCTAGCTTCTTTTGGCTATGTCAGAATTTGACAGGGTGGGCTCCGATACCACTGATGGGGAATCAGTCACAATTCGCGAAGGCGAATCCGGCACGACTCGCTCTCTCTCTCCGCTCGGATGGAGTTCAGATGCGATCGCTGGGCACTGCCAGCTGAATAGCTCCTACAGTCCTCCAGAGTGTAGTCAGATATTATTGATCTACGTTCATACAATTAATACAGCATTCGACATAATTTCAACCAAACTGCGGAATTCAAGGGAACAAGAAAACTCAGACATATGAAATAAACAGCATATGCATTCGCATTCAAGATCAGACACAACTAGGAAGTCATCTATATTGATTTTTCTCTGATTTCTTCAAGCACTGCATGCGAATCCACGCAGTGCGTTGGCATGGGAGAAGCACGGTTCTCTCACGAGTAATAGTCTCGCTTCACTAGCGGACATTGGATCTTCTGATCCTAGACACAGAGCTCTTCTCGCACGCAGGCAGAGTTGTTGTCTGTAATTCGTCTTGATTGCTTACTAGCATCAGACTATGACATTACATTGTATGTGTATTCTGTTGATCTATAGGTCAAGTATCATCCAGTAAGTATGGTCTCTCTGTGTAAATCTAAGATTAGAGTGATTAAGCATCTACAACTAACCAGAGAATTACAAGAGTGGCAGATTAGCCACGACCTAGGGGGTATCTGCTGACGTCATGCCATCAGATCAGATTACTGTACTTCTGGTTACTTGCGTGATCTTTGGTGGTACTCCTTGGAGCGTGAGCGCTGAACGGGTTTCATTTACCTCGTCTGCCTTCTTCCGTACTGGACCGCGAAGGAATCTCGTTCGTGGATCTTTCGTGTTCGCGAACCGTTCGTCTTCGTCTCCGTTGACTTTCGTGTTCGCGAAACTCTTCGTGTTTCGTGTCTCCAGATGTTCGAGTTCGCGAACATCTTCGTCAGGCGAAGAGCTGACAGCTAGCAAGGCTTTGTAATTAGAAACATTTTGTTTCTTCACGTATTTGGCTAGACGTCCTGGCAGGTTCTTCTAGATCTAGTGATGAGCTTGGAATGCAGGATTCCAAGATTTCTCCGCAAGACAAGATATTAAGAGACTATTCCATAATGGGTTACTTTTCCGGAATGGAAAGGTTTATGTGCCAGAAAATGATGACATTAGGGCCCAAATCCTGCTTGAATGTCATGATGGCCCGTGTGTAGGGCACCCCGGCTCACAAAGGACGCTAGTGATGAGCTTAGGAAGCTTGATCTTTGTCGCCCAAATACCTGCGCTACAGCTATCCTACCCAAATGACCTTCGGTCTATAAAAAATACTGTCACCACCATATAATAAGAGCGAATCTTCTAATTTGAATGATGTAACTGTTTTTCAAAAGTCAAGACATAAATTGAAGAAAACTTATAGAGAATACATATGCATAAAGCATTCTCTACAGTCTTTTGAACTAACATGAAAATCCCTTCCACCGTGTCCCCTCCATTAGATTTACATAAATGGTAAGCCATAATAATCCATTATCCAGATTCACATGCCCATATTGATTTCTTAGAGCTGGTAAAAGATTTGACAACTCAATAAAACAAATTATATAGAGAATGATGCCCATAAAGTTTTTTATTACAATGGTGGTGGGTAAGAGTAAGTAAACTTCTCACTCATCCTTTACATAAAACAATGGCTTTTCTACAAACCTTTACGGTGGTTCAGGTACTTTTTTACATTCAACTTATATCTCGCTCTAACCCTAGCAGGCTCGCCATAACTTTTTAAATGACCCTTACCACCAGGAAAGGTCACTAAAAGACCATTCTCCCGTAAGTGGTTGTAAGTTCGAACTACCGTACAACCCTGAAGGAAAATTCTATAATCAAAGACTTCTTTGTAATATATATTTGCGGTTCTTGCATTTCAAAGTTAACCACTTGCACAGTACGTCAATCCTAGAAAATGGACGACAGTGGACATAGAAAACGAAAAGTGCACTATTTCTGACGTTGTTTTGTAAAGCATACCTTCATCACAGCATACACCCATGTTGTTCTGGCCGTGTGGTTGATTCCCATAACAGTCTGCAAAGGATTTCTCTTCACTTTGTAAAACAGAAAAGCGTGGTATCCTATCAACAGACACATCCCCACAGGAACAAGAACCAAGTCCAGGTCACGCTCATCCCATGCCATACAAATCCCCCCGAAGCTTTTCCTTCTATAGTAAAGCAATGCATACGCACCAGTGCCGCACAAATTAAGTGAAGCAAAACACGTAGAAAATTGTGAAAACCCAAAAACAAAAATGAGGGCAAAATCTAAAAGCGAGGAGTGGAGTAGAGTACGCATGCCCGCAACTCCAAGCTTATAGAACAGCTGAAAGAACGAGACAAAACGTATTATGGAATGGCCGGGCACAGGCCATTTTGCCCTCTGAGGATTTTCAGGCGAGTCCCTGAAAATTCTTACAGGGCCTCGCCTGAAAATCCTTACAGGGCAAAATGACCTCTGCCCGGCCCATTCCATTGCGTAATGGGTACCCACAACTTTTTTTCACATGACCTTTATGAATTGTAATGAGCACTTGGATTTATATTATCCAATCTCAAAATGCCACATGGCATTTCACAGTCAATGAAAAGTCAAGGGTGCAAAATGGGCAAGGCGATTGGCGCGATAGAAGAGCGGAGCAGGCAGAATGGGCAGCGATGGAAGCACATATGGGAAGACGCATTTTATGCTTTTTAATATGAACACAAATGGGCAGAATATACACCCGGGTATCCATTACTTACAAAGAATTCGATTGAATTCTTAGAGAAGAAACGCTTGTGGAAGAAAACAGAAATTCAGGAATGCACAATCTCTATAACAAGGGATCGTGGCAAGCCACAAGGGCCCTGCGTTTGTGAAGGTACATAGTTATCTATTGGGAGTTGGTAAGGAAAAATCTTATATGAAAGGTAGGTACATGTTTTTGTATTAGGAGGTGGTAAACAAAAATTGGCTATGAAAGGTTGGAAGGTCTTCAAACATAGAACAAGACCTTTCAAACATAGAACAAGTGATGGAATTATGGTTTGTATTTAAAGTAGCACAGTGTAGGTGCAATTTTTGGATGTTTTTGTGTGTCAAGATTAGTATATTATATTGTGTGTAAATAATATATGGGAGAATGGTCACTCCAATAGGAATAAGTTACTCCATGGAAACATTTTGAGTTATAAGAATTTGTCCAAATATAGTCTAGTTGGCTTTCGTACATTGTTGTGGGAAATTGTATTGGTTCATAACTGTTGTGACTGTTTTGTATAGGTGTTTGAAGAAAACATGTCAATGTTGAAGTTTCCTAAAATTGTTATTGGTGTGTTTGTCTGTGAGGTTTTCAAAATACAATTTAATATTTGTAGGAAATCGAATATATTGGAATTCGGTTTCTGGTATATTGTGATTATAATCATGCAATGAGTTTTGTCTGGGTTAAAAGATGCTTTAATAATTTCTACATTTTTTGTATTGTGAATGATATAGTTATCGAGAGTTTGATTGTCGTGTATGGTTGTTTCCGAAATAAAATAATTTTGGACAACATGGAATCTATGTTCTAAATTGGTTGTATTATTGTAATTTTGAGTTTCTTGTAGGCAAAGTATTTTTGAACTAATGAGGTTGTAATCCGCAGAAATATGAAGTGCGTGTTTTTGTATTGAGACGGTGTTTAAAGATTGAATAAGCAAATGATAATTATTTATAATAGGAATTTAGAGTTCTCAATTTCTATATGTTTGCAAGCCTGTCATTTTTGGTTTTTATGGATGCGTGAACTTTGAAATGTTGATTTTGGAGTGGTAAAGTGAGGTATAAATTTTGGATATCTTGTATTCTAGATACGGCTATGTATGTTAGGCCATGTTTAGTACATTGTTTTTGTTAAAAATTCACAATTCTAGCTTGACTAGTTTTGGTCATATGACTTGTAAATAGTTAGATGGTCATGATGTGGCTTGTCACACGTGCCAAATAGCACAGGATTCCATTCATAAGGATGTTCTCAAGTAGACCTAAGTGTTAGAACCTTTGGAATGAGTCCAAATTATGCTTAGATACGAGGGAGAAAAAATAGGAGCTATTTTTGGTAATTTTTGCATTGTTGAGGGATCTCCAAAATTCCAACCCTAACTTGGTAGGGATGAAAGATCCACCAAAATTAGCATTAGGGATAGGTTTAGGGCTACTCATACCTGCCCAAAACCGTGATGGATCATGTATATATAGGTGATGATATCTCACCAAAATCAATCAAGCAATTTCATGTTTTTTCTCTCATAATGGTGCAATTGCTCTCTATGTTCATAATTGTTTGAGTACTTGTGATTACTAATGATTATAGGATTGAATGTAGGTCTGGTGTACAGTACTCAGACTGTGGGAGGCCGTACTTTCACACGTGTGAAGCCTTCTTCAAGGATTTGGGCCATTTAGTGAGGTTCAAGCATAGATTTTTGATGGATTTTGATGGTTCAACTTGTGCTAATCTTATGAAATCATAATCTATTGTTTCCCTCATCATTTCAAGTGTTTTAGGATCCTTATTTGCTGTAATTTTTACATGGTATCAGAGCCTAAAGGCTGAAATGAGCTAAATCCTTGGTTTGCATTCAATTTGATCACAATTTTTGATCTAAATCTTGTGTAGATTGGATCTTAGCATCTGTATTGATTCTAGAACTCAAAGTGAGTCAAATACATTGGAGATTGGTGTTGTGTGACTTCATTTGCAGGTGTTTAGGTGTCTAAAACCAGAGGCAAAGTTGAATTCAATTCACATTACCAAGATAGCAAGTTTTGCTTGCTCCAAGCATTGATTTCTAAGCGAGTTTTGGAGGTGATTTCATAGAGAAGGCTTTCTAGCATTCAAGGAGAGGGAAGATCAGAGTTTTGGGGAATCTTCAAGGCTGTTCTAAGGTGTAGTAGGCACCTCCTAAAGTGATTTAGGTTCAGTCCAACCATTGCTTGACTTATGCACCAAATTAGATCAATTTTTCATCAATTTTGATCATTTTTTGCTTGTGATTGGATAGTAGATTGTGTTGCATCCTCATTAAGTTCCATTTAGATCTTTTACAAGTGATTTTGGAAGTATATTAGGTTGCTGAAATTCACTCTTGATCAGATCATTTGGAAGCTTTAATGTTCTTTATAGAAAGAGGGGCAATTCTACTAGTATTGTCTACTTCAATCAAGCAAGTGCATTGTTTCTAGTATTCTATGATTTGATTTTGTTAGAGATCATTCTTAGATCTTTATAGGAAGTCTATTACTGATCTTTTCAGGTCCCTAAGAAGTGGGATAAGTTAGACCTTCAATCAAATCAATAGAAGTAACCTTCATTTGTGTCAAGTCCTTGATTAGGAGACTAGATGGCATCTATAAATGCATATCTTTTGGATACTAATGAAAGGCTCAACAAAACTAACTATTCCATATGGAAAGTTAGAATGGAATCTATCATGATCATGCAAGATCTGATGGAAATTGTAAATGGTAAGGAGGGTGAACCTATTCATCCTCAAGAAAAAGCCAAATACATCAAGAGGTGCAATGTTGCACTACATTGCATAAAAATGAATGTTGCAAATGAACTCTTAAGAGAGGTAGGAGATTGCACTTCAGCTCAAGATGCTTGGGAGACTTTGCAAAAGGTCTATGAATCCAAGAACCAAACTAGAATGTTAGCTTTGAAGAATCAAATCTATAGCAGCTATCAAAAGAAAGGAGAGAGTGCACATACTTTTGTCCTAAGAGTAAAGGAATTGAACAAAGAGCTAGCCTTTATAGGTGACCCTATCAAGGATGAAGAGCTTGTTCAACTCATATTGAATGGACTAAGCTTTGAATTTGACAATTTGGTTCAGGGATATGCAATTATGGGTAAGCTACCCATACTTGAAGAACTCCAAGGCACACTCATGGCCGAGGAATCAAGAAGGAGCCAAATGCAAGAGAGGATGGATAGGCTTTCCATCCAAGGTGGAGATGACCAAGCTCTCTTCACCAAAGGCAAAGGCAAGTCCAAAGGCAAAGGATCAACATTCAAGAAGTCTACAAAGCTTGAGGATCAAGAAGGACCCCCAAAGGCATCTCCATCAACCACCAAAGTCAAGAAGGACAAATCAAAGGTGAAGTGCTACTATTGTAGCAAGATGGGGCATTATGCCTCGGAATGCTTCAAGAGGAAGCAAGATCAAAGCCAAGCCAACATGAGCAAAGAGGAGGAGGAGGAGAGTTCACATGAGGACTCTCTCATGATGTCCATATTTTCTTCAACAAGCTTCAAAGGAGAAGATCCTTGGTGGATTGACTCGGGTGCTAGTTCACACATGACTAGTAAAAGGGAGTTTTTCTCTTCTCTCTTATCTTATGATGGACCTATAAAGTCTATCTATACAGCAAATGATGAAGCTTGTAAGATTGAAGGAGTTGGTAGCATTACCCTTTGCTTAGGATCTTCCAAAAAGATCAACATAGAAGGTGTTTTGTACATTCCTACAATAACAAAGAATCTACTAAGTGTTGGCCAAATGGTAGACAATGGTTTCAATGTTGACTTTGCTTCAAATGAATGTTTCATCAAGAAGAAGGGTAAGATAGTGGCTAAGGGCACTAGACTTGGCAAACTTTATAAGCTGGATGCATTTGTGGATACTAATGTTGTCATGTTGGCCGAGAAGAGCAAGATATCTACCTTTACTTTATGGCACAAAAGACTTGGACATGTCAACTCGGGTTCCATGGAGGCTATGATCAAGGAGGAGTATGCTTTAGGCCTACCAAGGTCTATTGGGAAGGAAGACAAGGTTTGTGAAGCTTGTGCCTTATCCAAGGCACATAAGAAGGTGTTTCCTAACTCCATCACAAAGTCATCTCATCCTCTTGAACTCATACACTCGGATGTGCACATTGCTAGCACCAAATCTAATGGAGGTTCATCCATGTTTTTAACCTTCATTGATGACTACTCAAGATATTGTTGGGTGTTCTTACTTTCTTTCAAGTCTCAAGTATTTGATACTTTTGTAAAGTTCAAGTTGTTTGTGGAAAAGCATCATAATCATAGCATCAAGATTCTTAGAAGTGACAATGGTGGAGAATTCATCTCCAATGAGTTCGAGGCCTTTTGTGAGGAGGAAGGGATCAAGAAAGAGACTTCTTGTCCTTACACTCTTCAACAAAATGGAGTTGCTGAAAGAAGGAATAGAACATTATGTGAATGTTCTAAGGCTTTCAGATTAGATGCTTGTTTGCCCAAATCCTTTTGGGGTGAGTCTCTTGTATGTGCAAACTACTTGATGAATAGGGTGTCTTGCAAAGCAATTGAAGGCAAAACTCCTTATGAGATGTTGTATGGAAAGAAACCCAATCTTAATCACTTGAAAGTTTTTGGGTGTATATGTTATGTGCATGTGCCATTGGAAACAAGAACCAAGGAGGATCCATCTTCCACAAGAGGGATCATGCTTGGATATGCAAGCTCAAGCAAGGGCTACAAAGTCTATCTCCCATCCTTGAACAAATTTGTTGTTTCAAGGGATGTCATCTTTGATGAACATCATATGCATATGCTTGAAGAAGGCTCAAGTGCTCAACAATCAAGAAGAAGATGGCCGAGGAGCAAGATCTTGGTTTTGAGGAGGAGCTCATGGAGGAGCAAGCACCAAACCCACCTATCACACCAAGGAGATCTTCAAGGGAAAAAGTGGAGCCATCAAGGCTCACATATCAAGGCAAAGGACAGCAAGTTGAGGGTATCTCATCCACTTCTTATGCTTTATCTAGTTTTGAAGAACCGTCTAATGTTGAAGATGCATTGAACTCCAAAGAATGGTATAAAGCTATGTTGGATGAGTATGATGCCTTGATTGAGAATGAAACTTGGTTGCTTGTTGAGAGACCTCAAAGGAATGTAATAGGATGCAAGTGGGTCTTCAAGCTTAAGTTGAATGCAAATGGGAGTGTTAACAAACATAAAGCAAGATTAGTTGCAAAAGTTTATGCTCAAGAGAGAGGGATAGACTATGAGGAAACTTTTGCACCCGTGGCCAAGATGGTCACAATAAGACTAATCATTGCACTTGCATCACATTTTGGATGGATTCTATGTCAAATGGATGTCTCTAATGCTTTCTTGAATGGTTTTTTGGAAGAGGATATCTATATGGAGCAGCCACAAGGGTTCATCAAGCATGGAATGGAGAACAAAGTATGCCATCTCCAAAGAAGCATCTATGGCTTGAAGCAAGCCTCGAGATCTTGGAATTCAAGATTACATTGCTATCTTATTTCACTTTCTTTTGTTCAAAGTGAATATGATCCCACTCTTTACATTAAGTTTGATGATGTTGGTATTGTACTTTTACTCATTTATGTAGATGACATCATCATTAGTGGAATTAGTGTTGATGGTATTGAAAAAATCAAGATAGATCTATCCTTAGAGTTCAAGATGGTAGATCTAGGGTGTCTTCACTTCATCTTAGGCATAGAAGTACTTAGAGGGTCTGATTTTATCTTTATAAGTCAAGTAAACTATGCTCAAAGTCTTTTGAAGAAGTTTAAGATGGAAGTATGCAAAAGTGTTGACACACCAATGGAGCAAGATGTAAAAGTGCCAAATGAAGATGATGAAAGATCCTTCATGGACATCACTTTGTTTAGGCAACTTATAGGTTCCTTAATGTGGATCACTATAACTAGACCAGATCTTAGCTTTAGTGTATGTAGGTTGAGCCAATCCATGCAAAAGCCATTGAATATCCATTGGAAAAAGACTAAGAGGATTCTAAGATACATCTCGGGTACATTGGATTTTGGGATTCTATATAGAGGAGATGTGATTAACCTTCATGCATTTAGTGACTCAGATTTTGCAGGGGACAAGAGGGATAGAAAATCAACAAGTGCCTATTCAACTTTCATAGGAGAAGGTGTGGTTTTATGGCTTTCAAAAAAGCAAGAAACTATATCTCTATCTTCAACCGAGGCCGAGTACAAAGCTTTGACAACCACTACAAAGGAGGTACTTTGGATCAAGAGATTATTGGTGGAACTAAAGATCATGGATTCAGAGGAGGCACCAATCATCTACAATGACAATATATCAGCCCAACACCTTGCATCTAACCCAATCTTCCATGCAAGATCTAAGCACATTGAGATATGCCATCACTTTGTGAGAGAAATGGTGCAAGCCAAGGAGATTGCTTTGGAGCATGTTCCAAGCAATGAATGTGTAGTTGATCTACTTACTAAACCACTTCAAAAGACACCTTTTATGAAGTTCAGATCATCACTTGGAGTGATTAGTAAAGCAATGATTGAACCAAGCTAGATAGTGAGGAGGAGTGTTAAAAATTCACAATTCTAGCTTGACTAGTTTTGGCCATATGACTTGTAAATAGTTAGATGGTCATGATGTGGCTTGTCACACGTGCCAAATAGCATAGGATTCCATTCATAAGGATGTTCTCAAGTAGACCTAAGTGTTAGAACCTTTGGAATGAGTCCAAATTATGCTTAGATACGAGGGAGAAAAAATAGGAGCTATTTTTGGTAATTTTTGCATTGTTGAGGGATCTCCAAAATTCCAACCCTAACTTGGTAGGGATGAAAGATCCACCAAAATTAGCATTAGGGATAGGTTTAGGGCTACTCATACCTGCCCAAAACCGTGATGGATCATGTATATATAGGTGATGATATCTCACCAAAATCAATCAAGCAATTTCATGTTTTTTCTCTCATAATGGTGCAATTGCTCTCTATGTTCATAATTGTTTGAGTACTTGTGATTACTAATGATTATAGGATTGAATGTAGGTCTGGTGTACAGTACTCAGACTGTGGGAGGCCAAGTTGTATTGGAAATTGTTTGCATGTAATTGTGGTTAAAAAAGATGCCCCTACTATGGGCACTTGCAAGTTGTATTGGAAATTGTTTGATTGTGATTGTGTTTAAAAAAGATGCCCCTACCTGAATTTCTTTGGTGATTTTATGAATTGGTGTCTCTCATCCAACAATTGAGGAGCTCCATCGTTATGGATACATCATGATGACATTCATTAAGGTTGAATGGCTGGATGAGGTTGTCAATCGTTGGATGAAGGTGTGGAGCCTTGATCCAGATTGAAAAGTTCGAATGTGTTCACTTGCAGATTGAAAGGGCTTTGATCCAGATTGAAAAGTTCGAATCTGTTCACTTGCAGATTGAAAAGTTCCAATGTGTTCACTTGCAGCCTTCTAAGAGAGAGGACCTTGGCCCCATATCCAATGGAACAACACCATATCCCAAATTCAAAAAGAGGCCACTTGCACGTACTTGCTAAAACGTTGGAGAATGGAAACATCACCTAAAGATAAAGAGACTCTCGAGCGTTTTCCTTTTTGACAATACCCAAAAGTTTTTGTATTCGAACTCCCATGAGGAAATGCTAGTGAACATATTGTTTGCCGAATAAATTATTTGGAGTTGTGCTAATAAACATCCCATTCCATAACCATAGCTTTACAAGCATCACTGGAATAAACTTGTTTACAAGTCATAACTAATAACAAGAGTAGTTTAGAGTAATTGAATGGAATTACAGTTAAGGAGCAAAGTGAGATTTCTATGACTAGAAATGCAATTAAGTTAGCTTCAAATAGAGAATAAAGTGCAGTAAAAAACACAAGCTTATACAAATGAAACGAATGATATGTGGTTGTGAACTCTACAGATCTATCAGTATAAGCTCAGAACTTTCTTGGAGCCAGTAAGGAGTGATAAATATTGTTATTAAATTCTTAAATGGCCCAAAGGCTATACAGATAAAACAGAAGTGCCAAATCTGATACAATAAAACTGGAACTAGTAAAAAAATTGTTCTAAAAATTTTAAAAACTACCACTTCTATGTTCTAGAAAATAGTCCTACAGACTTGCAACTCTTCTTGCAGCTAAACAATTGTTGCATGCGTGATTCATGTTACAACAAATATGTAATTAGTTTCCGAAGGAATGGTATTTAGAGCTGCAAAAGAAAAGACAACACTAGCCCCAGAAAAAGACTCACATTGATGAACAAAGGGGAAATGGCACAGTAGAAAGCTTAACACTGAGAAGGAGATGAGCCTTGTTTGAGGAACAGAAGAAGGAACTTCAGTAGGAGGTGCGGGCGGACCTGATATCGGAGCTTTTACTGGAGTATCTATCGGAGTGGACATTGCAGTACGGAGAAGTCCACAACGATAATCTTCATCAGCTCAGTGGATATTCTGATGCTGGTTCCTCTTGGTCTCCGATTATGTGTAGCCATTAGTCCAAAATATGTTTACGCAAGCTCAGAATGGAGAGAATGAAGAGAATGAGAGGTAGACCTATGAATGACAATCCAAAATATATCTATGGAAGCTAAAAACAGAGGGAATGAAGAGAATGAGAGGTATACCTAAGAATGACAAGAAGTTCCTAAACTACAAGAATTAGTTAACTACAGTTTACGACTATTGACATCAAATCAACTCGAGTGTACAAATATGGGCAATAAAAGAGTATTCGGGCAGTAACTGTGGTCCAATCACAATCGTTTGTTTTGCCCGACGGGATTTTTGAAAATCACAAAAACTTGGCCGAGGAAGGCAAAAACGAAAGTAAAGCTTGTAAAGGTAACTTTACAACATCCACCCCACCTTTATAAAATCTGATGTCCTCATCAGATGTCAGATTAAAGTAAAGGTGTCTCCCAATTAAAATAACTATACATTTAAGCTACTTGGCACAGTACTCAATTTACTAGCCACTTTTTATTAACATTGAAGCTGGCACACCACAAGTCGGAGGCTCAGCTCTTTGTACTGAAAAATTACATAACTTGAAAATATCTCTTTGTCTGGGAAAAGCGTAGATTTTATATCGCTTACGTGAAACCCAATAACCTTATTAAATTGGTGACAAAGGCCTTTCTGTGAAATGTTCGCCCCTGTCGCTTCTGACTTTTTGACTTTGGAACTCCTTTGAGCTCCTGATTAGTCCTTGATGCACTTTGTATTGAGCTCCCTGAGCTCCAAATTTGATCAGTTCCGCACAAGTATCGAGGCTCCCTGAGCCAAAGGATTTATCGTTTGATTGTCCACTTTATGGTCCACTCCATGCCTTGTTGCTTCTGCACCTTGATTTCTCTCCTTGTCCCAACCTGATCTTGATACTTTTCCTTCTTGGCTCTTTAAGGTAGGCAAAGATTGAGTACTCCGCAATGCACCTCTCACTTAGCTTGAATTAGCTCTTTGAATCAGCCCAAATGTAACCATTGACCTCGTGGAGAGCCAAAGGGTCACACCAGTTTGATCTGCATACGAACTATCTCTTCGGGTTTGTTTGAAGCACCATGTCTGTCGCGCAAAACTTGACTTTTACAATTCCATCACTGGTCAGTTGCCTCACAGTCAAAACAAGAAGTGTACATCGAGCTTGGCTTCAAGTAGCTCTCTTTGAATCAGACACATGCACCCAGAGTTTGCACTAGTCCGATCTCAACACGAACTGTCCCTTAGCGTCCGTTCGAAATACCAAGTCTCTCATGCAAGACTCAACTATCACCCATGCTCAGTGAGTTTCAGTTCCGAAGGTGGCCGTCCCAAATGAAGACCAACTGTTCCATAGAAGATCTCCCCTGAAATTGCCCTTTCCAACTTTTGACTTCTTGCTTGCGTCTGGTGGGCGTTGTCGCAAATGAAACTAATCCAAGAAACATGCTAGCCATCCATCCTTTGCAAACATTGAGTTGTTTCGTTGCCGTTCACGTGCGAGTACTTGAACCTGCAAATTCGCCCCACAGATTCTGTAGTCCTCTTTGTTTGATAGTATCAGCCTTCAAAAGAAAGGTTCCTTCTCGAGCCATCAGCTCCTTGTATCACAAGCAATCATGCAAACCAGGCAAAGCATGAGTACAGAGACTCACCACGAATACATGCAAGCAAGACACTCAGGCAGGTTTACTAACAGGTAACAAAGACAAGGTCCCCCTTTGAGATGGTCCTGCCAACGGACCTTTTCCTGGCCGCACCCATACAAATCGATCACAGAATCAGCCCACATAGGACACCCCTCCAACTATCCGTGCTTTCACCATTAAGAAGCACATTGCCTCAGTCACGCCCCACCACTTTTTGGTCGATAGCCCTTATAGCTAAACGATCGGTAGCTATCCCGCACCGGCAGCTAACCACCCGTGCTTTACACCCGAATTCGAACAGCATCTCTGTATCAATGGTTAACCCGTACAGTTCGAATATGTCGTCCCGCACCCCACAAGGCACAGACCGTGCTTACACCAACCTAATGGCAGCACACTACCTCATTTGTCCTACGTGCATACAGCGCCAGGCTCGAACTGTGAGAACTGACAGTGCTTACACGTCAAGGGCAGCATCTTGACTCATCAAGTCCCCCGTCCTGTCGACCACCCCGATCGTGGACGCACCCGTGCTTACACTGTGGGCAGCACCTTGCACATGATGAACCCCAAACAGTGGCCATTTCCGTGAGATCCGCATAGCTGACCGGCCAGTCGGCTCTGATACCACATGTAGCGCAGGCATCCCAAAGGGAGCCGTGAACCACAACTTAGCTTCCCAGCCTTCAACTCTTGCCATCCAAACTCACTTGACATACAAGAAACCAACTCGCCAACAACAATCAGACTTAACCAACTTGAAGTTTCAAAAACCAACATTGAGATCCAACCTGGCGCCATGCCAGATCGGGGGTCCCGATGAGGGTGACTTCCCTCCAAGCAAGCCGCCCGACATACATCAAACTTGACCAACTCGAAGCTTCGTTACAAACGAGTAACATCCATTCCAAGCAAGCGGTCTGACTTACATCAGACTTAACCAACTGAAAGCTTCGTCACGAGCGCTGGAAGCCAACCTGGCGCCACATCAGACTGGATAGCCATAAACATGTAACTTCCACCCAATCAAGCCATCCAACTCAGCCGACAGGTTAGAGCTCGTTCCCCAAGAGCTAAACCCATTCACGTTCATGCAAGGAACACTCAGAACCACAAGCCGCGCAGATATGGAGACAACCAATTCCTGGACCAAATGGTCCCGACAGCATACCGCTGGCGCCACGGACCAAATGGTCCCGACGGCATACCGCTGGCGTCCTGGGATACGACCCTCAACTATGTGCCAACTTAAAAATTTTGAAGCGGCCTTACAACTGGCACTTTTACCGAACACTGAAACCCAGAAGGTAATCAGAGTCAGTTTGAGAAAAATCCCACTTTATTGATAAATCTGAGAAGGTTACATTTCAAGTGTGTGACCGACCCTAGTCTCCGGGGCGCTAGCATGCCAAGGCGAGAGCCATGACAACATTCCAGCAAGGGAGGCTGAGACTTGGTTGGAGCTCGCCCTGAGTCGCAACCCGCACTCCCCTATAGTATTGGTGGGATTCGGCACCCCCCCTCATAGCAAGTACTCTACCCATGCTGGAAAAGCACATTTTTCTCTCTCTAGGATTTTCTCTCTCTAGAAGGTCATTTTCTCTCTTTAGAATTTATTGATCCCCAGGCTTCCTTTAATCATGCCTAGATCGTGTGAGGTGATTGCACATCGATCTAAGCTCTTTGGACTTCGCTAGAACCGATCAAAGATTTTCAGCCATAGGAACTTGGCGCCGACTAGATTTTGGTCACAGTGGCGCCGGGAGCAGCAGGGGCGCTGCTGGCGCCGGGGACAATGCTGGCGCTAGTGGCGCCGGAAGTAAAGCTTGTAAAGGTAGCTTTACAACACAACCAATCACTCTTTTCGATCTTTCTACGATTCCGGTTTATGGTCCTGAAGTATTGTACTTTCACATGGAAGAAGGTATTCAATCGGTGAAAGCCTGTGATAGTAGAATTGTCACTTCACAAAAAAGTGTGCATGGTCAAATTGCCCTGAAACCAAAAAAATACAAAGCTTTTAAAAAATAAAAAAATAAAATATATTGATGAATTGGATGTTGTGGCTCACCAAAAGAAAAAAAAAAAACAATAATATAGACACATCAACATTCAATAAAGCCAAATGTCTTTTATAGACTTTTGTTTAGAACTAATATGAAAGCCAATGCATTCAAAGCTCAATTGCAACTAGGCACTCAGAAGTTCATGAAAACATTTTTTTCTTACAAAGCTTTATGTCAAACTTCATATGAAAGACAATGTATTTAAAGCCCATTAGAAAGTGGTCATGAAACATGGTTTGGAAAGTTTAAAACACGTTGTGCTTTTCATTTTGAAGTCGAAATGGTACCTATTATTTGAAGTTTAAAGTTTGTGAGCCAAAACTTGATGAAAATCATTTGGCTTAATGAAGCTAGGCAAAAATTCATAAAAGTTTGTGTTAAACACTATATTTAAGCCAATGTGAAAATTGATCATAGGGCATGTTTTAAAAGGCGATAAATACAATGCACTTTTTATTGTTGAAAACGAAACTAGCATTTCCAAGTATGAATTTTGTGAGGTAAAACTTCATAGATTATGTTGGCTTCATAAAACCAACACTTGTTGCATGAAGCCGTAGAATAGAAACTTCAAATAGTAGTTGACCTTTCAAACCATATTTTATGACCAATTTTATAATGGTTATTGAAAACATTGGCTTTTAGACAATGCAAAAGCTTGTACACCATGTTGTAGGATATTTTCTTTTCTTTTTTCTCGAAATAAACTACATTCTTAGTGACTTTGGGCAAAAAATACATAAATCAATACTTGCTAAAAAGAAGAAAATCAAATGGAATACATTTGCTTTTAGATTAAGTGTAGATGGTCCATGTGTTATGATTGCATTTTCACAAATTATTGGGCTTTGAAAACATTGGCTTTTGGATAATGTTTAACAAAAAGCTTGACCTTCTAAATCATGTTTCATGATCTTTATTCAAATGGCTTAACAATTATTGGTTTACAAACAAAGTTTAACTCAAGGGGATTTCCAGGATTTTCTAGGCGAGGCTCGGAGGCTAAATTTTTTTGAAAATCCTTACCGGGTAGAATGTCCTCTACTTGGCACAATGGAATGTCCTCTACTTGGCACATTCCATTGGGTAATGCGTACCTTTTAACTTTTTTCACATGTACATTATGAAGCATAATAAGCAATTTGAATGACCACGCTGATGTGCACATGGCAGCTGTGGATGTGCCACATGGCAGCTGTACAGACGCAGCATAGCCTCATAGGGTAGAAAGGCAGCACCTCAGTTTGAAAAAAAGTACATACATATCCTGCTTTTTAATGTATTCAAAAAATAGGCATAATAATCCCAAGTATCCATTAATACGTGCTACAAAATCCAAAATATCAAAGGAGCTCAAATCACTTCAATATTTAGATGATGCTAACTGACTCAGCAGCATCGTTGATCTGATTCAGCAGCAGCAACGTTGCAGAAGGAGTCTCAAGTCTGATTCATTCAATCATAATTGTGTTTTTAGGTACACAAATGGTTTAAAAAGTAGTGATTTAGTTTTGTAATATATAGTAGTTATGCTATAAGAGTTTTATATTCACTTTTATGTTGGTGAGACAGAATAGAACAGATGAGATATCTAGTGGATAAAGTTCATATTTGGCAAGACGGTAAACTGATGTTTCACATATTTTCTTTTGGCTAGAATCATCTAATGTTAACACAGCTTAAACAAATTTCGTGGTATTAGCGCCATATAAACAAAAATCAACAGGATATGTCAAATGTGATTATGTACTTCCATAGATGATCCTATACTTCCATTGTATCATGAAATGTGTGGAGTTCATGGACCTTAGCATCATGATGACGACAGATCTTATATATTTGTCTAGTACGTGCGAATCGGGAATGCTACGTATGCTTTATATTGCATATCTTTTATAGAGTTTAAAACTTTACGTGGTGCATTGTCGCATCCAACCGAAAAGATGCTGCATTTGTGAATCTGGTAGTGCTAAACTTGATATTATAAGTTTCAGCCAAAACATAGCAACCATTCTCAAAACATTCACATACACCATAATCTGTTCGTCTTTATGAAGAAAATAGCTCATGCCAACATTATTTTGCCAGAAAGGTTCGGGCAGTCAGTCAGAATAGATCAGACACTACTAATGTTGACTCTCATAGCACTAATGGGCCGATGGCTTATCTGCAACGATTGATAGCTACTTCCGAATACTGAATTAATTCATCAGCAGTCACGCTCCAGGGGCTGCCTGTCGTTCCTTCAGATGTAAATGTTCAGCGACGTTGTATCCACATGATTCACGTGCTCGCTCAGTCACTTGACTCGCTGTGTCAAAAAAACGGCGACGAACAGCATCGATCTGATCCGCCCTCAACAGTTGTTCACCCTTCACATACTTGTACAGCCACGAAACGCCCAACAGCAAGGTCACACTCACAGCCGCAGCCAGCAACACACCTGCTGCTGCCAGGAACAAAACAACTCCAAGGGGAATCAAAATGGGGCTAGCGACAATGAGAAAGGGAGCTGAGACGACAACCGCAATGCTAGTTCCTGCGAAAGCTAAGCCGACGCCAACCAGCACAACCGCAACGGTGATAGCAGCAATCCATGCATCCTTGGAAAACAAGCTGGGAGCTCGCTCTTGGAGCTTATGCAGCGCTTCCTGAGCCTGCTCCCTCAGTGGTCTTCCGCGCCGCTCCATGTGAGCTTGATGAGCCATCTCCTCCTGCTCTGCTACCGATCTTCTCCTCTAATATATTCAGAAAAAGAAATTGGATGGAATATCGATGATCATGTTCGGCGAAATTGAGTTATAGTGGGGAGGATGAGAGTGAAGTGGCGCGTGGCAGCTGCCGATATTTTTGCCAAACATAGGGAATCTTGCAATCCACGTGTCGTTTTCACTTTCAAGATTTTCCAGACCCAGTGTTGTGCTGGAACGCTGTTTTTGAGTTTCGCTATAACACGTTCATTTGTTTGCCTTTTTCCTAAGGATATGTAGGCATTTGAGTTGGGATGGATGAAATCATGCAAAGATTTTCATTCCTCTCCAAATTTATGGACTAGGTAGCGGGCTTGCTCACGCCCGCTATCGGTTGTAGCATGCAGTTTTCATGAGCAAGCACGCTATCGGTTGTAGCATGCAGTTGTCATGCACGGAGCTGCCGTGCAACGAGGTGCATTGAAGGCTGCCTGCTATTGGGTAGTAGGCCTGCTCAAGCTTGCTAACGGGCATAATTAAAACCTGCCACATGTCTACTGTGAGCCCAAACACCAATTATGGCTTTAGCTTTGTGCTTTGAAGGAAATCATGCAAAAAACTTCATTCCTCTCCAAATTTATGGTTTTAACTTTTAGTGCCTGAAGTTGTTTTATGAAAAGCAAGATCTTGAAGTAGATTATTATTTGTGAAAGACACATGTGACACATTACGTGGGGGAAGGCCCCGCCGTCTAAGGGCCTTCCTTGTTGGGAGGGCCTTCGCCCGAGGGCAGGCCCCGACCAACAAGGAAGGCCCGAGGGCTTCAAGCCTTTCCCTGGGTAATGCCATTGTGCGAAGGTGGACACTGGTTTTTCTTTTTTCTTTTTTCTTTTTTCTTTTCGAGACGTACGGTACGGACGTACGGCCACACGCGTGGACTATTTTTTTTTTTTGCATTTATAATGTAAATTTTTTACATTTGTGGTGGAATGTGCATGTGGACAGCCAATGACGGGCTGCCACATAGCACATGCACATTCTACCGTAGAGAGAGGAGAGAGAACACACATTACGTAGAGAGAGAACGCACATTCTAGAGAGAGAATGATTGGTTCCGGAGGAGAGAGAAAAGTGGATGGATATTCTGCTCTTGGAGGTAGTTCCCAAATATAAAGGAAACCTGAACATATGGCATTACGTGGGGGGAAGCCCTGTCCGAGAGCCTTCCGCCTTGGGAGGTGGGTCCCCAAGCCGAGCAAGGCGGAAGGCATTGGGCCCTCGGTCCTTCCCTTGCGTAAAGCCAACTACAAAGCTTTTTCTTTTTCAGGTTTTTCTTAAAAATCTTTTTCTTTTGGGATTTCTTTTTTTAATCTCTCATTTTTTGGGTACTTTTTTTTTACGAAAGGCACACGACGTGGAGAGCCAATGACAGATTGCCACATACATAGCACATGCAAATTCAGATGTAATGTGCTTGTGCTATGTGGTAGCCTATCATTGGCTATCCACATGCACATTCCATCAGAATTTTCATGTGCTATTTGTCAACTTTTTATTGGGTGCCCACTAAAGACCTGTGACAAAAGGCTCACAAAAATTTGATTCTAAATTCAAATGAAAATTATGCTTTTGAAGTTGCATCCAGAATACAAGGAAAAGCTGAGCAGTCAGAGGGCGACCTCCCTGGACGTGAATTTTCTTTTTATTTTTTTAACCTTCTTTTTGTCATAAATTTTCTTACATGCACCTACTGACATCTCGGGCGAGAGGTGCATGTAAAAACGAAAATGAGGACGAATTCTGCGTAGGTAGGTGCCTATACTTCCTTTGAAGAAAAAGAAAAAAAAATACGATTTTACAAAATCTTGAACCTCATAAAACTTCACAAATTTTGCAAGGCGCCTACTTTTCCTTTGAAAAAAAGAAAAAAAAAAAAAACGATTTTACGAATTGTTGAAGCTCATAAAGCTTGTCAAAAGCAATTTGCAACTCATAAAATTTGGGACAACACATTCAATGATCTTAAATTCAAAAATGACAAGACAATCATTTACACTTGGAAAAGTCTTTTTGGTGACCTTTACACGAGTTTGCACATTTTGCAAATAAATGAAATGTTGTTGGTACGTGGTTGAGTGTATTTTGCATTGAGTACCAAAAACACACATAATTGTCTGAAAGTACCACATATGACATGTAAAAAACAAAAAACAAAAATATTTTTTTAATATATCACAATATTTGTAAATGATGCAAGGTACATTCGAACAATAGATTGACAACAACATACCAAAACGATGTCGTGCAATATCCACAACCATGGAAATCCATATCCATGGCAATGAAGTGTCGTCCTAAAGACCTACATGCATAGATAGTGCTCCGCAACCTACAAATGGGTCAACCACAACACCATCTTTTCAACAATACAGCTCCACAATGAACCTCATAAAATGAGGACTCTTTTCTACGCCATCTCTAGTTAGTGCCAAATTGTCTGTGTGTATAATAAATTCAGTACTAGGCAAGTAGTGTATGAGAATGCCAGATGAGATACAAAAATTTGTTTTGTTTACATTTTCACAATCTCCCTTTGGCAAGGGAGTTGAGTGCTTGAATCAACATAGTGCAATGACAGCCCATGTAAAAAGTTGTGTGCAAGGCACATCCATAAATTTTTGCGCATCACTAGACAATCAAATCAAGCATGAGAGATTCTCGATAAATTTGACAACAACATAAAATTTGGTCACTCTGTAGCATACCTGCAAACCATCTGTAGTCATACCAAATCTATCCAAAATACTTGCCAGCCAAACTTATGTACAACACGAAAAAACATATGTGCGTTGCATATTTACTATGTAAACAACCCAACCATCATCATCAATGATAGCAGTTGCAAAGAGTAGACTCACATCTAGTAGACCCATATCCAATTTGCTCCATGTTGTTCACTTGATAATTCCTCAAGATTATATTGGAAGGAAAATCAAGAAAAACCATGTTTGCACATGATAACATATTGTATGACATTTCTGTACAGCTCTAGTAAAAAACCTACAGGAATATTCACATGTTCTTGTTGTTGTACTTTACAAGGACAATAATTAAGAATTCTAGATATCATGCATGATATGTTAACATATGATTAGAAAATGCAATGCAATATAAAATTTTTGTTGGAAAGCATAAGATCTATCTCTAGACAACACGCTTTCCACAAACATTTAGTTGTGCTCTTGCCTCTTTTGCTAAATATATGTCAAGCTCAATCGAGTAAAAAATTGGTTTTCTATACTTGATTTTATACTTTGTGACGTAGTTCTTTAAAGTACTTGAAGTTGGAGGTGCAATATTCATTAAACGACCATTTAAAATCAAGGCTTAAAAGCTCCCGAATCTATGACACCAACTTTGAAAGTAGAAAACAATATGAAATTGCAGCAAACCATGCACACATAAATTCAAACATTCCTTCAAAAAAATAATGGAATCTGCAACAGATGTTTGAGCCAAACTTCTTTTGACAACCAAAAGTGGTAGTCCCCGTCACTTGTTGGTATACCAAATTAATCCCTCAATGTGCTCAAGCTTAATTTCAAATGTCATTAGAAACAGTTGCACATCACAAGAAATGGAGTTTTTCCAAGGATATGACATTCCCATAAGTGTTATCCATATATTACAAATAGCCTACTCTTGCCCCAGCTTTGAATTTATCACACCTAGCATCTTGCCCATTTTGTTTGCCCCACTTCCATTGCGCAATGATCTTCGCCTCTCCCAAGCTTTTGTGGTGTTCTTCTTTTTATAATGTGATGACATTTGTTTTGGGACTTTGACCTAAAAAAAAGAGTAACTTTTTTTTGGTATTTTCTAAATTACCTATTTATAGGCCAAAATCGTGATTTTTTTTAGTTAATGCTCAAAATATGCGAGAAAAAATTACAAAAAATTGTATTTTTACAATAGATCATTTTATAAACTTCATAATACCATCATAATAAAAAATGAAATGACATTTCATGACAGCACATGGATTTTAAACAAATGAGTAATCTTGATTATGTGCTCTTGAGGATTGGAAATGACTCAAGGGCCAGTTGACACTCATCTTCACCTATTATACTTCATGTTGAGAGTATCATAGCAACTATCTGGTTTTTTATGGTGGTGACATGGATTTCACTATGGCTAGTGAAGGAGTTTTGGTGTAGTCTTTTATTATCTCAATTACATATTTGAGACGCTGGATTTGCAGAGGTTTGGATCTATAAAAAGTGTTTTGATTAGAGGTTATGCTATATTTTAGAAAAGCGTATGGTTGGTCTTAGTTTGCTTCATCGAAACTAAGCAAAATTTGGCAAATTGGAGCTAAGAAAAGGCATAAAGATGGAACTCAAGGGTCAAAGTAATGAGGATATGTTTTTTTAGGCGTTTGAAGCCTTGTGTAAAGGAAAAGGATTAGTAAGGAAGTGTTCTTATGTCCTACTTTACTCATTCTATATCATGTTTGAGCAATTTCATGTGAATGTGTGCAATTGTCAAGATATGATAAAACTAGTCACATTGTTCTTCCTCATTTTGATCTTGAGGATGGACTAGTATTCTTGGCTGATTTTGCTTTTGGAAATGGAGCTGGGGGAGGTTCATTATGTCACTCATTCACATATAAGATCTCAAGTGTTAAGGATCTCTAATGACAAAATGGCGATGGAGGCTCATTCATGGAGTTTCTTGTTGCAAACACTCCAAGTGAGGTGCAATATGGAGGAAGCAGGCATGCAATCATCCATTTGATTGTTTTGACACATGGTTGTTGTTGTTTTATAGAGATACCGGAGATTTATGCATGGAGGAATCCATTTGGACACTATTCTCTACTTTAGTCATGAAGTATTTCCATTTATCATTTATATGATCTTAGAGGAAAGATATATTATTAAGAGAGTCAATTCTTAAGATGGAGCATGGTAGTGTTATCAAAATGGCAAGCTACATTTTAAGAGGGAGTGTGAAATCTAGTAAATTGCAATCTTGACTATTTTGAGGCCTAAAACTATTAGATACTAGTTGCTCATTCAAAGTTTCCCACACTTTTAGGCATGTGTTAATGTCAAGGGAGGCATAGACCATTGTTCCATATTGGTCTAAAGTGTAGGAGAAATATAGACCCTTGAAATTAGTCAAGATTGTTCTATTACCATTGATCTTGATCAAGGGAGATAAGTTTTCAAATTTGAATGGCTTAGATTCATTAGGGAAAATTGCTATTGGGTGGCCATACTACTATAAATAACAAGTCATTGTACATGGCTTTTAATAGTTCTATTGAGAGCGAGTTTGATTGAGAGGTGGAGGCCTCTATTTTTCTATTTCTCTCTCTCTCTCTCTCTCTCTCTCTCTCTCTCTCTCTCTCTCTCTCTCTCTCTCTCTCTCTCTCTCTCTCTCTCTCTATCTTCTTGTGAGATTGTGCTGGATTGTGGATAGTGTAATGATCTATGCATAGTTATGAGTTATGAATCATTTCAACTTATTTCTAAATGGTTATGGATCACATCTAAAGCTTTATTTATGTTTCATTTTAGGTTTATGACATTCATGTTGTGGGCGCAGCTGGACCATCAATGAGCGAGTGGGCCAAGGACAAGGATACGGGACAAAGGCCCTGGATGATTACCTGGCGAGGCCACCACAACCTCGTAGGACAGCTTCTCCTACCAGGCCCAGGGGCAAACTGGCTGATACAAAAGAGTCAGAGAAGTTCGAAAGGAAATACCCTCCCAACATGAGGGGAGGCAAAGAGGATATAGATCAAAGCCAATACTCCACCAGGGCCGAGATCATTGTGGCATTACAACCGCAACCAAAATGGCGTAATAAGATTCTAAATGATAGTAGGTGACTCCAAGAGTACCTGAAGGCATCCATTCTACATGCCGCTCAAACACAAAAATCCATGGCCGGTAGAAAAGCCACGTGTCGAGTTGGTGAATTGGCCAGTGATTTTGAGAATTTCAGAGAGAATCTCTCCTGATCCTCTGAGGCTACAGTTACTTGATTTTGGACAAAATACAAGACAAGTGCCGATCTATGCGTACAAGAAAGTGTCGAATATTGCCGATCTATTGCCTTTCTGATGTAGCAAGAATGTTTTTGGGATCGAGGTTTAGATCCGATCAAGATCAATCCCAACATAGCCCTTTAGTCAAAGGAAGACCATGAGATGATGGCCCGACTATACTACAGAGCGGCCTTCATGTCGTCACGATATGTGACCATGGTGGAAGATTGGTAGGAGATGGGCTTTATTGAAAAGATAAGAGAGTACCTGGGGCCACTAAACTTTGGAAGTAAGCTCTGCTTTCAAGTATTTGAAGCCCAGGGCGAAAGATGAGTGAGCGAAAACAAACGGCAAGACGGCGAGACGAGCAGGACTCGCAAGAGGTTCTCAAGAGGGCTGGAATGTAGCAGCCATTGAGAGGGCTTCATTTTTTAGAAACAGTTTTGTGGATAAAAAGCACCTGGTTTTACATAAGCGAAGAAAGATCCACGCTTTTCCAAGTGCCGAGCGGAACGACATCACCTGTGTTGCTAGATGGATTGAAAATGCATAAAAGCTTTTGAGGACCTAGAAACAGCGCTTACTACCACATCCATACTTCATTCCCAGATTACATGAAGGAATTCCATGTGCATACTACGCAAGTAAGAATCCATTCGGAGGTATCCTAGCACAACCAGGCGAATATGAAAAAGATTTCCCGATACATTTCTTGAGCAGACAACTGGTGCTTGTTGAAGTAAACTATACAACAATAGAGCGAAAAGAACTGGCCATGGTCTACACCGTACAACAACTCCGACACTACTTGCTAGGCCAAACCTTTGCTTTCTACACAGACCATCAAGCATTAATATATATTGTTAATAAATCCTGTACAACCAAACGCATAGCTCGATGGCTTTTAATACTTGAGAAATTCACATTCCGCGTAGCCGTCAAGAAAGGCACACAACACTTCATGGCCGACCACCTTTCCAGACTTCCCAATGCTGAAAAGGCTGATGCACTAGTCAAAGACGATCTACCTTATGCATGCCTTTTCCAAATTGATGTCACTCCCCTATGGGCTGAGGAAATCACTCAGTTTCTTACAACTGGAAGACTCAAAGAAGGACTAAATACAGTAGTCAAAAGAAAATTTTCACTCAAAGCAGCACCCTTTCAACTTATCGCCTGACAATTATATTAAAGGGGTGCTGATGGTATTATATGCAGATGCGCTTATGAATCTGAAATACAATCTATCATATCTCAGGCACATGAGGGCATTGGTGATGGTCACTTCTCTGCTGAAGCGACTACTAAAATCATACTCAGAGAAGGCTTGTGGTGGCCATCCCTATTTGAAAATACATTTGCTATCATCAAAACATGTGATGTTTGCCAACAGGCCAAAAAGACTACAAACACAGACTTCACACCGCTTACCCCCATTATAGAAGGCGAAGCCTTCCATAAGGGGGATATAGACTTTGTTGGGCCCATCAGCCCAACAGCCAAAAATACTCAAGCATGCTATATCCTGATCGCAACCGATTATGCCACCAAATGGATAGAAGCACGCACAACAAAAGATGCCAATGCGAAAACTGTCGCGCATTTTCTTTATGGGCGTGAAGTTTTTCAAAACTATCACAATTCACCA
The DNA here is from genome assembly GCA_029204225.1 of Diphasiastrum complanatum. Classification (NCBI taxonomy): domain Eukaryota; kingdom Viridiplantae; phylum Streptophyta; class Lycopodiopsida; order Lycopodiales; family Lycopodiaceae; genus Diphasiastrum; species Diphasiastrum complanatum. The sequence continues at coordinate 22,404,354 of CM055100.1, forward strand.
CCGCCATGCAACATTAATAGAAGCATTTTTACCGGATGCTTAGCTTAAACTTAGGTAATCAATCTTGTAATGTAATCCAGCATGATATAAGTATTGGATCAGAGACAAAGATATATCCTCAGAGAGAATCCTAAATGCAATACTCAGTGAGGTGCGTATAAAGGAAGAAAGATAGATCTAGCAATAGCTAGTTCCATTTGTGAGAATAGGACACCTCTCTTAGGTCGATGCGCTGATCTGGGAAATAGGCAACGCTCAAGAAAGAACTTCCGTTTTATACTTAACTCTGATAATATAGACAAGTACATATTTTTTGTTCAATGCGCAATCTGTGAATGTTGTGATGCTTGTTCAATTTTTGTTAGTAGATATATTTCCGTTGTCATTAGACATTATCTGTTGTTCATAAATTCATCAGCAGATTAGTAGCTATCTGCGGCTCAAAGGATGATTGATCGCGGGTCAAGGCAGTAGCCTCATCTAACAGATCGGCTTCATCTGAGCTTAGTCAAAATCATCATCGTCTGAGAGAGACCTCGCCGACAAAGAGATTTCAATAGTTCTATCAGAGCCGTAAGACTTAATCAGAGTCTCATCATTGTTCACAAATTCTTTTACTGAGAATTTGTGAAGAGATTTCTTTGGTTTCATTTTCTGTTGTCTGGGTATAGGGTGTTATTGCCGTTACCAGACAGTTGGCCTTCTTAATGCTATCTTATTACAATGCCATATCAGCCAAAAAGATGCGGTTAGGTTGTAGTATTTTCAATCCAGCATGTCAGTGGATTGCTCAGATAACATTCACTCCAGTGCACTCACAAGATCAAAAAATAAGCAAGCCCAAAACATTCATCTAAAGATATGCATGCATTGCAGATGAATTCCATTCAATTCATACTTCTATCTACTTGTAAAATGCTTGGAAAACAAACAAGATTCCAAGGCTAAACTACGAATCAACAGAAATGAAAGAAACAAGAACTAGAAACTAGCTAACAAGCCATTAAAGAACACGGATCAAGAAATGACCATTTCTTGATTCTTGAACTTTTCAAGAACATCAAGAACTAGACTGTTAGAGATTATGCAAGATCTACACCACAAATCCAGCCTATTTAGTTTACTTGAAGCTTGATTCTACTCCAGAAACATAGAACAAGAGATGTATTCCACTCTACTCCACAATGCATAATCAAAGAAAGCAAGAAATTAATCTAATTCCATAACCACACACAAAGGGAATGGAAGGGCCTGATCATAAGAGAATCACTCAAGAAAGCCATCATGGTCAAGGAGCTCAATGAATGCCAAAACTCATGAAGGATCTTCTTTATTCAATACAAGAGCAAAGACATTACAAATAAAAAGCACCCTCACAAGAGAGGGGGGCTCTTAAATAAGCCAAGAGGTTGCCCATGTGGAGCCTAAGTGGCAATTCTACAAATTACAAATTACAAGTGGAATTAGCTGCTCCACTAGATGTCACCATCAAAAGGTGGCTCACTCTAATTTATTTAAGAGGGGTCTACCACATCAATCACAAATGCCTACTCATACTAGCTCCTACGTGGTCATTCCTTCTCTTGGGATTCACCATGAGGCTCACATAATTTTGAATTGCCTCCTAGCTAGTACTTCTCGGCTCTCATCCTCATGCTTATCTCTTCCTTCAGGGACCTCCTTGGTCTAGGGTGAGAGATGCTCTTTTAGAATAGCTCGGCTTGACATCTTGGGGATTCCTCGGAATCTGCCAACATCATCCCCCCCCAATCTGTTGCAGGACCTACTGCAATACATATGGAATCACGTCATTTTTTGCTTGGCACTTGGAAAAGCATAGATCTTTGTTGCTTTCGTAAAACCAAGCGCTTGCATTTGTCCTTGATAACACCCACTTTTAGGTGCTGATCTATCATAACTCCAACAAACATTAAATTTTTCTTCAAATTAGGCACATAAAGTACATTTTCAATCATCTACATCTTACCATTGGCTAGATTGATGGGAATGACTCCAATGTCTTTAAAGGCTAACACTCTTTCCCATTGGACTTGTGCAACCTTATCACTTCTCTCAAGGATTGTCTACTATTGGAACCGCTCGGTTGTCAGGTATGTGTCTAGTTGCTCCTTTAATCTATGTACCAGTTTTATTCATCATTGTATTGAGATGATAATACAAAGTCAAATGTGTTTGAAGTCTCACCTTCTCCATCTTCAAGAAGATTGCCTGAGTCCTTCGATTTCCCTTATGTGAAATCAACCATCCTCTTCCTACAGTTCATGGCCCAATGTCTAGGTTTATGATAGTAGAAGCATTTCTCTTCTTCTTCTTCTTGATTCAGCCTTATCATCAAAAGAGTTCTTAGTTGATCTATACTTCTTCTTGTTCTTGCCTTTTCCTTTCACTACCAATGCATGTCCTCATTTTGCTTAGTTCGAAACTCGGAAATCTCACACCGTTGCTCCTCCTGCAACATGGTCCCATCCAGCTCCTCAAATGAGGGTAGCCTCTCTCTTGTTGCAATGCCACTAACAAATATTTGATATTCTTTTTCTTAGACTATTCAAATAGTTTTGAACAAGCTCCATGTCTCTCAATACTTCTTCAACTGAATGAAGGTCATATGTTAGTATTTCTATGTGTGCAAAATAGCTCATCATATTCTCATTGGTCTCCATCCTAACACTTTATTTTTCTTCTAAGAAAAAAAATATGTGAAGGATTTGTGGTCTTATACTCTTTGATGCATCCCATGCCTATCTTGGAGTTGTTGCATCCTAATGTGTGCAATACACCGATAAATTTATGATTGTTAAAGCCCTTCTACCTTTTTTATTGTAGGCCTTTACGCCATGCTCTTTCTCCATGAGAATATTCTAGAGCTTGAAATTAAACTATTTATCATGTTTTTTTTATTTCATATTTGACTATATCTCTTGTTTTCTTAGATACCTTCGTGGCTCTGTGGCCTATTTTTGGCCCTTTTTACTACTTGCATAGAAAGAAATCCTATCTGCTTGAGCCTAATGCTCCTCCTTATCTCGTTCCAAGACCATTTCCTAATGGATTTTTTCACAGGTAACAATAGATGCCAATCGCTTTTAGAACATCACATCATGTTAACAGACATGAGCATTCTTCTATTTGGATTAAGACAAAAAAAGCATAGGCAAGAAAGTCAAATGACATGGAATGAGTAAGGAATGACAACAAAAATCAACTCTCTCTCTCTCTCTCTCTCTCTCTCTCTCTCTCTCTCTCTCTCTCTCTCTCTCTCTCTCTCTCTCCTTGTGTACATAAAGTGAACTTCACATTTATTTTGAATCTATTCCTTCTACCACAAAGTATTTTTTTGTGCCTGTGTCTCCATCACTCCCTCTATAAGAGGTCTCTTTGTCACTAATCAACACTTGCCTTGTGTGAGACTCCATGTGGGTACTACAATGCGACCAACAAATTCACTATTATGTCAACGGGAATGTTATTTGACTAGCATTGCCTCATTGGTCTCATTCATTCACTAAACTCATGTTAGTTATTCGCTATAGAAAAGGGAGCAATAAGTTTTCTTAGTTTAATAAATCAACTAAAAAAATTCACAAAACAATCAACATTTGTCATTCATATATAAGTTTGATCACACTCAAATGGAAAAGATAAATGTGTTTTCTTTTGCTTGATGATTGTTGCTTGTAGTGATTGATATAAAATATTTTCACAATTCAACATTTTAGCAAATAGTAGCAAAATAAAAGATATCTCATAGAAGTACTTAAAATGACTAGGGTTGATAGACCATCTCCATGTAGCTTACAACTACATGATATGAATATGATTTCACCACATTGGGATATACCATTGCTACTTTGATAGAAAGCATAAAGAGGGAAATTTATTTACTCCAGTAAATTAGAAGCCAGATTAGAATATATAAACAAAGAGTCAATTATTCTATTGTAAGCACATAGAATCAATCTCAGAAAATTGAAAATAGGGAAAGGGATGTGTTCCTTTTTAGCGAGGAATTGTTGACTGTAATTCTACAAATGAAATAAAACCAAAATGAGAGATATCAACAAAGATAATGAGTAAAACACTTATATTGATCTTAGAATTATATTCTAAAAGCTTGCCCAAGATCTTAACCTCCTCTCCCTTGACTTTCCATTCATCACTCTTGCCCACTCATCGTTAAGCTGTTCATCACAAGTTGCTAGTTTTGCAGGTTCTCATGAAGCAGCCCCTACTTGATCCTATTCATAGTCTTTCGCCCATTCAACCTGATCTTCACTTTGCCAAATCTTCATTTGAACATTCAACCTCTGCTTTGACGTTTTCTTTCTTAATCCCCCATACCTCTAGGACCAAAGAAACTTTGGATGCAAAGCTAACCAACTAAGCCAGGCCCATTGGATCTTCCAACCATAAATGCCACGTGTAGACTCAAATTGTACACTGCTCATCTATCGTCAGCTACAAAATTTGTACTAGTTTGTGGACCCTTAAAGGTGATTTGCTAGGAATATACAATAGGTCCCCCCGAGCTTAAATGAGGTCCCAGTCCAAAGAGTTATACTAGCTATTGAAATGTATATAGATCTTAGGTAAATGCAGATGTCCTTGTGACTGAACTGTAATCATGTCCATTTTTTCCAGTTTGTGAAGTTCATTCTTTTGGTTTTCCAAATTCCACTCAGCCTTATGACACTAAAGAATCGCAAGAAATCCTGGAGATAAACTTAGAAGCTGCATTAACTTCAAACCATTCACCTTAATCCCAATTTATAAAAAGACACTGATCTCAAAAACAAAATTAAATCTATTGCATGGGACCACTTAGCTTTGATTTCTATAGAAGCCTGTCCAGCCTTTTTTTAAGGAGCAGCTATATCAAAACCAAAAAATTATTTGAATTAAGTTGCTGGCCAAAGAATCATCTGCTCTAACAAAGCAGCAATTATCAAATTGAAATAATTCTCTTCTATGAACTGGGAAAGAGCATGTGCCAATCTTTTGGTAAAATGAAGGTTTTGATATTCTTTCTTTCACTCTCACAAATCATATCAGATTTGCCAAATATAAATTTATGTATTATCTGTATTACAAAATATAAGTTAATAATACTCATAAAAAGTTTACCAAAAGAAGAGCTGAAGTGTTTAGATATGACTTCACCGTTTACATAATATTAAGTAGCTTCTGAAGCTTTAATCCCACAAACCACCTGCCAGATGAAAAAAGAGCAGCTAGATTGTAGCGAGAATATGCTTGAACTGTGTTCATGAGTTCATTTGAATTGCATCATAGCAGCATCTTCAATAAGGAGGCCAGGCTTGAAGTTCAAGCTCCAGAAGAGATTTTGCTGGTGTCTAAACGTCCAGATGCAATGCTAGAGATGAAATGAGAGTAAATAAGCCTTCTCATGGTTACACTTTTACCTTGGCAATGGGGATTGGGCATACCCACTGAAACTAAGAAAACAGAATAGCATCAAGAGACATTTTTCTTAATTATATGTAAACAATGATGAGGACAATCTCTCATTACATACCCAAAAAAAGCCGTAGCATGGTCATCCAGTTCTTTGACTTTGATCAATATGAGTTACAAAAACGTGGTAGGTGGAGCACAGTTTTTGTTCTTCAGAATGTGCATGTCACAGCTTATCCTACCATATCCTACCTGGTAATCAATAGGACATTATATTGCACAGAAAGTCCTGCAAAAATATGAGGTAAATTTGTGAATATTCTCTTGACCACAGAAACCAATTCCCCTACTTACCACTCTAAAGCTTCTAACAATTTCAGCGGTCTTCATTATAGGGATGAAGGCTGCCACTAGGATTTCATTCGTAAAAGAGGGAAGCTCCAGAGCTGCTAATTCAATAAATTGAAAAGTTTCTTCCATTACCGCAGCGCTGCAAAAAACAAGAATGACAAAAACCATACATCAGACACTGCTTTTAAACATTAAGAAGTTTTTGTAGTAAAGACTGATAAAATTTTTTTAATAATCAAACGAAACCCTCAACCAGAGGACAAGTGATAGTAACGTGAAATTATAGACTGAAGACCACATTATTTTGAGGATAAATTCCACTAGCTAGAAAACGTCAATGCTTACTGTGAGCCCCCAACCCAGACTTAGTTAAAAACCTGGCATTATTGACAGCCAGTATATCTCCTGAAATATTGCCCTAAATAAGTTGACAAAACAAAATGACGACAGATGGAAGCCTAGCAGAGGACTCATATGGATTGGCAGCTTATGGATGTTGGCGATGATAATGGAGTCATCAGCAGCTTCAAGTAAGTGGTTAGAATAACCGAAGTAAGCCAAGCTAATGAGAACTGGAATGCTTATAGGGCTATGACATGGACCTATTGTGTGCGAGTGAGTTTTGACATATAGACACATCCTTTTATTTTGATTTTAAGAGTTAAACCGACCCTCCTTTGCCCATAGAAAAAGACTGACAAAATCCCAGTTTCTACAGGGGCATAAAATCGCTCATTTCTACTCTCTGAAATTTTTTCTTCGGACTAGATAATTAGAAAGAAGGCATTACAGGAGATATCACAAATTCTAAACTAGTTTCCAGCTTTCACTTGAAAGTATCAGTCAAACCCTTATCTTCAGCTATCGTTGACTATAATGTACCAACTGTTCCCTTTGGGGGTTGAAGACTGTGTGTCAAGATATTAGACAATGACATCATATAGGCTTGAGACTTTGGCATTCTATCTAGAATGCGGTCAACAGCCGAAAAGCTATACAAGCAATCAAACAGCTAGTCTATAATCTTGCTGTTGCAATAAAATAGTTGCAGCTCTGCAATGTGAAGCACAAGCATGTGCCCTTGGCCCAGCACCCATGTAAGACCATAAGAAACCCACTTAGAGAAGAACTTTGGTTGCTTTTTTCAGATTCAGATTTTGCAGGAGACAAGTTGGATGGGAAATTCACAAGTGCTTACACAATTTTTCTTGGGAAAGCTTACAAATAAATACAGTAGAGAATGATAAATGAAATGCACATGTTTCGTGTTTTTTGACTTTCTGGTCCACACCCTAGCAAAAGATACAGCAAAAATTTGTCGGCAACAAAAAGCGGCAACAATCTGGTTCAATGACAGTGTCGCGCATTGTGCGCGCCTGTGGGCTGCATGTGGGATCCACCAATCCCACCGCCTAGCCACCCGCCTTTTTTCCCGCTTGACCCCAAAAGGGCTAGTACCAAGGGACAAGGGTATATGTGGATGATGTTTTAGTCTCCATTTACTTATGGAACAAATGCATTCTTTTTGGTGCCTTTACAGAAGCAGCCACTCTATGTGTGGCTTGCATCCTCCAACAATAAGGGCTACTAACCAAACAATTGAGCTAATCCTTGAGTGGCTGCTACCTCATGGAAATTTATAGTTATATCAAATTAGTTAAGTATAAGTTTTTAGTTGACATTGTATCTGAAGCTGTGTATAATATTTGTCTTAGCTAGCCAAATGCCAAAAGCTTTTCAAAGCGTTCTCTTTCACCACATGAACTGTTAAAGGTTCTTTCAGCTAACATGGCAATCCAGCCAGTAAACACCAACATTCAATTGGCTTTATAATGTGTACAATGTTTTTTTCAAGTGGAGAAGGCACTTTGCTCCCTTGCCCGAATGCAAGTTCAAAACAATCATCACATAGAGGATCATCACATAAGAACGAACCAACAAAGAACAAATACTATATGCAAAAATAATTTTCAACAGCTGATCCCTCTGTTGAGTGTCCTACAAAGAACTCGAGCATATCAAGATTTAAACCTTCTTCACAAGCAACCACAAATTTGCACAAAATAAACTATTGCATCTATCATGGGTTCATCCACCATCTTCAATGTTTGAATCTTCCTTCAGTTGGGTCTTCCAAGGTGCTATAAAACCAATAGCATGTCATCACAAATTTGTCTATATGAATGGTATGACGGTTTTGTGATGAGTTATGTCTTTATTTATTATGATGTGAGCCCCATCATGGTTCATCTCATGTACTCATTATTTAAACATACTCCAGAGGTACTTGGTGGACGAAATGAATAAATAAGCCTATGAGCCTTATGAACTATCATAAGTAAAGTCCATTCCTTCTAATGCATAAAAGGGACACTGGACATAAGGAGCAAATGTGAAGAGAGACAAACAACTACATGACTTCATCCCTCTTTATTTTTAATGTAAAAGGGCATTGGACATATGGAGCAAATGAGAAGAGACACAAACAACTAAATAACTTCATCCCTCTTGATTTTAAATCATTCATTGCAATACAACTTAGTTGCCCGTTCCGGAACGGAACGCATTTCCAGAACGCGTTCTGTTCCGGAATGGACCCTCAAAAAAAATAAAAAAAAATACGTTTTTTATACTAAGGAATTTTACACTTAAATATTTAATCCGTTCTTTTTTTTGCTTTACCTGATAATTATTATCAATTATAGAAGATCTGTTCTTCTATTACCTGTTCAAATTATCAAAGAAGACACCAAGATAGAACGGAATCTGCTTTATCCGATTTATCTGAGGCTAACGGAATCTATCTGAGGCTAGCAGTATGCAACGAATGATCATTCTCTTGTGAAATTGAAGTGACAAACGATAAAAATGAGCTGTTGCGTATGTGGTGCTAAATCCCTGCTCGCTGTTGTGAATCGTGAAGTCACAGGCCAGCAGGTGTTCTGAAATGGTGAAGTCGTGCTTGATAAACTCTTGAATTTCCATGCATGACTTTTTGCTTACACCAACGTGATTGGCATCCCTCAAACATGTGCTAAGGAAGATAATGCCTTTGAAGATTTCGCTTCACATTTGATAATATAACCGTAAGTGAGGATGTCCTACTTGAGGATTGTTTTGCAAAATGGATAGCTATCCTCAAGAGAAGCGGTCATGAGGGAATGATCAAATACCGATGGGGTCCTTTACATGATCTTAGCCTTACGTGCTAAAATGTCATGCATTCTATTGGACCACCATTGGAGCACAATGTGTTGATTTTTGCTAGGAGGATGACTATGTAATAAAGAGTCCCCCCTCTTTTAATCAACAGGATAGAGACAATGCTTCTACGAAATCATGGAAGATAATATTTTGGGGATCAAAAACCACGACTTTCAAAAATGATGCACAAATGGGTATTGAGCACACCCTACAACCTATATAATGATAAAAAACCTGTTGGGTGGCTGCCTACTCCTGTCTGTATGCTGGACTAGTAAACCAGATCAGATTGCTGACTAGATCGCTGCTACAGATTGCTAGCTGAGCTGGAACACTGGCTGTATCAGATCACTGCATCAGAATTGTTTACTAAGTAACTAGATTGTTGCATGCAGAACTGGTTAGCTGTTTACTGTCTGCTAGAGACCTAATTGTTGACTGAATCTGATCGTTGGCCTGTTTACAGGATTGCTTTCTGACCTAAGTACTAATCGCTGGAATCAGATAGTTGTCTACTAAAATCAGATTGCTGCTAGAAAACACATCGCTGACTGGAATCTATTCGCTAACAGGATAAGTTGACATCCATTTTGCAAGGCAGGTTACTAAAAAAGAATACAAATTTGATCAAGGAAAAGATTAGCTTTAGATCTGCAGGGCAAAGTGTTGGAGTTTTCTACAAATCGTGAAGATCCAAGGAACACTGGCCAAGAATTGCCAGTGTTGGAGAGCTATTGTTGCATGTTGGAAGTATGCACATGTGCAGATTACTAGGAAGCAATTGCTGTGTCTTGTAATAGCAGGTTACTAAGGTTTAGGAAAGGGAAGAACCTTGATGCATGCTGAAGGAGATTTCAGAAGTCGGGATCATCTTACGACTAGGAGTTGTTTGCAATCAGGATGCAAGGTGGAGAAAGGATCCACAATCTTTGATCGCTACTGATCAAGAACGCTGCAAGAGAACATTGACAGATCATTGAAGCTACACGTAAGTTGGTTCATGCAGCTGCAAGGTAAAGTGGAAGGGTCAACTCACAGGAAAAGAAAAACTACATGAAACAAGAAGATGACGAGGGAGATGGCAGGAGAAACAATCAGTGATCATGGAGTCATTGAAGCTGCAAAAGCGGCTACCAACCAGCATACTAAAAGAAGGTCAATTTCACAAGTTCTAAAATTGGACAAGGTTTTGTCGAGGTTGGAATCAACAAAGGTGCAAACTCGTAGTCAAAGGAACTCTACATCATTATACAATGGAAGTTCTACATTGAGTAATGATGACATTGAGATCAAAGTTGATCAAGGATTCTACATCGAAATTGAAGATCTTCATTACATGGGCTTCATGGAGGATACACATGCATACTTGTGCTATTCATAGTTCTTGACATTGTAAACATTAAGGACGAGTGTTAAGAGTTAATGGTCATTGTTACCCTAATGTTGTCATCTAGGGTTAATTGTAATTATTGGGCCATGCCTACATGATAATTTTAGGGGCGGTTTTGCTATAAATAGGTGTTCGTGCTTTTACCATATGTAGAGACATTATTAGGCAATTGCTATTAGATTTTGCTTTCTTTTGGCATAGACCAAAGTCTATAAGTATGTAGTGCGCCCTAGCTCATTACACATTTGCAATGCGACGCAGTTGGAGTTTCTCATCACTTGTGTCTTCTATCTCGTCCTTGCATATTAATAACCAACAAGCAGGCTGAATTTGTTACACACTTGTCAAGGCATGAGATTACAGATGACAAATTGTTTTAATAGCTCCACATTTCATCAATAACTTTGTCGTTTTGAGCCAATGTTATCCATTAAAAAAATTTAGTCAATTTGGCATTCAATGTAGAGAAAGAATTACCAACACAAGCCTACCACTATAATGGTCTTTGCACAAAGTAGAGTATTAAGTAGATCTTGACACAAATTCATCTTCTTCTCCGTAAATATAAGGGCCTCCAATTTTACTATAAAGCATGCAGCAAGCCTATGCTTCTTAAATTCTTTTTGTAAATAGTGGCACGATCATCGCAATGTATGATGTTACACAGCCACGTGGCAAGCATCTATGATATATGTGGCAAGCATCTATGTAGTGGCACGATCATCACTATGTATGATGTTACCCTTCATCTTCATAGATGCTCGCCACGTTCTGAAACGCGCCTATGGATTTTGGTCTGGAACGTGCTCCCATAACGTTTTTTTTTTATATGGATGTCAAAAAGCAACCTTTCTGATGGGGGATTTTAAGCTAATTTTTGCACTATACTGTAGGAGCCTACAAATCCTTGATAATACCTAGGTATTACGATTCACTGATTCATTGATTCACAAGGACAGGGGGCCTATGCTCATCAAATTATCATGACCATGTTTTATGTAGAGGCCTGTTACGAATCGTCAGAGCTGTGGATATCTAGACCCAGAATGCCCTATGCATCATACTTTGCCCTATTATGTCTGGTCTGTTCAAAGACATGTTAGAACACTTATTAGGGGTTAGGAATAACAACCACTTAGTTTAATTAAATCAATTAGTTTATTCCTAGTTTGCTCTCTCTCTCTCTCTCTCTCTCTCTCTCTCTCTCTCTCTCTCTCTCTCTCTCTCTCTCTCTCTCTCTCTCTCTCTCTCTCTCCATATATCCATCCACACACACACACACACACACATATATATATATTTTAAGCATTCCGAGGTCCGAAATGCTGACACCCCCCCCCCCCCAAACGAGTTCCGCTGCAATTATGATATATATCAAAGTTGCATTGGGCGTTCCGGACACAATCCAGAATGCGTTTTGAAACACGTTCTAGCAATTTTCATCAGCGTCTTCTGGAACGTCGTAGTTTTTGTTTTGAGGTTTTAATTTTTCCTAGTGTTTTAAAATATCTTTAGGCTTGAAAAATATATATTTTGATTGTAAGACCTGCTTTTTAAATACATGTCTGCATCATTGATATATATCTATTTGTAAAATTGGAATATTTCTCAAATTTAAATGAGAGGTTGGTGATGTGATAAGGTAAGGCCGTAAAGCTAAGAAAAAATATACATGCAACCAAAAAATTCAGATTCCATGATCCATGCAACCAACAAATTCAGATTTCATGATATCTTCCAAAGCTTTTCTGCTTGCTTGATTTAACCCACACTCAAATTGCATGTGCAAAGTGATAGGTTACCTTGTCCTGAAATCCCCAAGCATAACAATATGAAACACTGTGGGAGCAATTCTAGATTCATCGAACAGCAATTAAGGTTATTTTGTCTTTCTCAAATCTTGAGTGATTCAACATGCACAAAGCTTCAGCTTGAACGCAATGAAATTTGCAATTAAAACTTAGAACCACTTCTAACTGGTTAATCCAAGTGTGACCTTTCAGTTTGGATGTTTCTTGCTGTACCATTTGAACAATGAGCACAGAACAATCTTCCCACGTACAATATTGGAACACAGGAACTTATTGATGAACAAACGTCAAAGAAGAATAGACTTGACATGCTGCACAACGCCCAAAGACACTGGTTTTGTACAGATTCAAATATGTAATCAGTAAACAGACTGTTAACCTACAGCAAACAAAGAAACGGAGCCTCTTTGCACAAGACAATAGATGCTTTGTATGCCCCTCAACAGAAGCTATTATAACATCGGTTAAGGCTCCATCACTTCAATGAATTAATGCAGATGCTCATCACCATAAATAATGCTCAAAGACAAAGATGGGAGAACAGATATAAAAAAGCTGCACTGAGTAGTTTGAGAAGTTTCCAATGCCAATCAAACTGATCAAAGTCAAATAAATAATACTAAGTTGCACATGCTACTTTCTTCACATGACAATGAAACCCAGAATAATCCTGCAAATACAGGTGGACCTACCTACTAGATACCAGGGTTAGCAACAAGCTTAGTCACAAGTCTTCAGTTTTGAGGTATAGATGTGCTATATCTTTCCAGCTAAATGCTGACAGTTCAATATGCCAACTTGGGTAGTCTCATGATAATTGCAAAAAACAACCCATCGTTATTGGAATATCACACATACAAAATCATGTCAGTTCAAAGTGCTTGTTGAACGAATTTGCAACTCTCCATATGCTCAAACAAGCCAATTAGTGCATTTACATCTAAATTGCATTCTGTTGAGAAAAATACATTGCATTTGCATCTCCAACTTCAAGTCGCCAGCTACAACGGATTTTTGCTAAACTCAGAGATGCCAAAATTCCACGTCTTTGGAAGAATGTAAGAAAAATCTTACCTCCAAAAAGGGCACTTCCAGAAGGCCCATACATGCCTGCAGGCTCTACGGGAGAGGAGTTTGGAACAACGGTTCTTCCTCCGAGTTGAAGGTCTGCCAGGTATGTAGCACTAGTCACAATATCTAATCCCTGGTCGTAAAGCACGCCTTTAAATACATGCCCTCCAATCTTGACGGTAGCCTGATACGCATATTCATCCTCTCCATCTTCAACTCCAGTAACTCTGACACACTTGAACAAAGCCTGAGCCCGGACTACAGAAGGAAAAGCTCCTCTCAAAGAGACTGCTCGCACGTAGAAAGAGTACAATGTCAGAACCTCTCTCTCTCTCTCTCTCTCTCTCTCTCTCTCTCTCTCTCTCTCTCTCTCTCTCTCTCTCTCTAAGGTTTTCCTTTCAAGAAAAACATCAATGCACAAAGGACTTTGTTCATGGACTCATGGACAAACAGCTCCACTTATTTCTTGTGAAGCTCCAGAATTCTGTCATTGAAGTTGCCAAAACAAAAAGAAAGATACTTTGATTGTGGAAAAGCACCTATGAATACACTGTTTCAATGACCTAGACAGGCTTTGCTAATCTGTCAGCTTGATTCTTCGAACTGACTTTTAACAAACACATTAGCAACACAA